>CM044320.1:85165000-85902106 GCA_024291935.2 Okapia johnstoni
GTTGCTGTGTATAATATCTGCAGATCAGATGAGTCACTTTTGGGGTCAAGGAGCATCAGTGCCTCCAGCCCTGCTTGGGTACACATACACCCTAGTCATTCCACCATCTTGGTCATTCCCTGTTCTAATCCGTTCTCATTCCTCCAGAAGGATGGTATCCCCAAGTGAACACTCCGGGTACAACCAGATAATAATACATGATGGAGAATGAGCACCTGATGGCTCAGACAGTAAAGAATCTGCCTGCAATGCAGAAGATGTGGGATCAATCTCTGGGTCGGGAAGATCCCCTGGAGTAGGAAAAGGCAACTCGCTCCAGTATTCTTGCCTGGAGAATCCAGAGGTAGAGGAGCCTGGTGGGCTGTAGTCCATGGGATCGCAAAGAGTTGGACAGGACTGAGCAACTAACACTTTCACTTTATTTCTCTTGATGGAGAACCTCTGCCCATGCCTCACAAGGATGCTTCATTTTCCTGTCCTGCCTGTGAGTGCAGGTAAGGTTCTGTTGCCATTTTGCAGATCTGCATGGCCAGTGTGTACAGAGCTAAGATACAAAGCTATGATCCATCCCAAATAATCTGAGCCCTGCCTTCTTTGTGAGGTTCAGAGGAACACAAGAGGGCCTGAGGTTTAACAAGCTTCACATCTAGACTACCCTACCTACTGGATGACCTGGGGTGACTGCCCTTAAACTAAGCTCCTCTTTTCTTACCAGGAAAATGCAAACATTAGTACCTGCCTCACAGGGCTGTGTGTGAATTAAATGAGGTAATGCACTTAGAAGGGTTAGCCTGGCAAAGAATAAGCACTCACTTAATTTAACCTTTATTACCATTATTAGATAGCAGAGGTCTGGCAAAAAAGCAAAAAGTAACAGCATTATTTCCATACACAACCCTGCAGAGTAATGCTGGTAGGGTTTTTGTTCCGTAAAAATGACTTTTATTAGAGGCAAATGACAACTGGGCTAGCTTTTTGGCAGCTTAAGTCTATTGCTGACCCAGCCAGACAGCCCTCCCTGTTGGCTAAAACCAGGAGCCTTTTGCTCTGTTTCTGCTCAGCCCAGGACTGGAAAAAAAAAGTCCCCGAGGAGGTTTACTCCAACCTAAGCCCAGGATCAGAAAATGGAGCTGATACATTTTCCACTTAAAATTAGAATGATGAGATTTGTTAGAGAGATGTCTGTTCTCTGTTATTCAGTCTGTCACTTTTTAAAAAATAATAAAACTGCTTAGTTGACTACCAAGAGATATTCTTGTTGTGCAAGAAGATATCTTTATGAGTAGATAGCAGGTAACACTGAACATTCCAGGTCAGGGATTCTCATTTCTCTGTGTAGATCAGGGTTGTCTAGGTTACCTGTTGCAAATTATAGTCCCGCAGTTCATCATTAGGAATTCTGATTCACCAGGCTGAAGAGCAACCCAATCACCTTTTGAGGGACCCAAACTGAGATGCCGATGTGTTGTATGTCTCAGCTGTTTATCTTTAATATGTAAGATGAGAATACCTAGATAGTGTATTAAAAAGTAGAGACATCACTTTGCCGACAAAAGTCCGTACAGTCAAAGCTATGATTTTTTTCCAGTTGTTATATATGGATGTGAGACTTGGATGATAAAGAAGGCTGAGTACTGAACAATTGATGCTTTCGAACTGAAAACTCGCTTTGTGACCGCTTGCTCCTCTCAGAAAGGCTGCAGGGGAACCCTCCACGTTCTTGGGTATATGGCAGACCCAAAGGTCCCTAAGAGAAGATGTCCATGCTTCTATCTTGCTCATGGCTCACTGGCATGTCCATGGGTGTGTAAGTGGAGAAAGTCATCATGGGTCCTTTCCCTAATCCTCCTGGCCATCTGTCCACCTCCCAGGCAGGCTGAAGAAGCTAAAGAGAAGATCAGAAGGAGGAAGGAGACCCTCTGAAGAGGGGTCTGAGAGTACTCATGAAAAACTGCCAAATGCTTGTGTTCTCTGGATCTCAGAGATTAAGAGACATTAAAAGAGCCTAGATAAAGATCTAACACCAGACTTATCACCGACAAGGATGTAGGTAAACTCTTAACCACTGTGTGTCCCAATTTCTCACCTTCTATTTATGCATTATCACACCAGCATCCAAAATATCTGTTCAACCCAAATGAATGCAATGAAACTTACAGTTCTTGGAAAAATAAGCACACACAAATAAAATGGAACTACTGCAGCGAGTTGAATGTAAGTGGTAAGCCTTTGAATGATGGCAGGTCCATATTAAGACAAAATTCAATCTTCAAATTCAAGTTCACCCTCAGCCAGCTCTTACTAACCACGTGAAATATCAGGTTACTGCTGTAAGATGTCAATTGTGTCAGCTGCTTTTGGGTAACTAAACAAGAGGAAATTTCCTGGCTGACAGAAACCCAAATATTTCACTCACCTCCTGACATCCACGCCCTTCAAGGAAGCTGAACTTCTCCCCAGTGCCAAAGGGGATAAATCTGGATTGCTCTGTGTCTGCGGGTCTCAAAATGTTGCTCTGCGACCAGCAGCATCAGCATCACCTGGGAACTTAAACATGCAGAATCTTGGGCCCCACCCCAAACCTACTGAATTCAGAAATTCTGAGAGTCAGGTCCAGTATTTGGTGTTTTTTTTCAGGCTCTCCAGAAAATTGTGAAGGATGTTCAAGTATGACAAACACTGCTTTACGTCACTCTTAAGGGTCTCATTTCTTTTGTTAAGTGATTAAGGCAAATGATAATCTGGCCAATGTGATGTCAGGGGAAAAAATTTTCTGGAATGTGTTGTCAAGGGAAAAGAATCTCTGGGGAAGAGGTGAAAGGGCTGCTAGGGAACTTTTCATAAGAAGAAAAATCCAAAAGGGTCATTTCCTACTCTCCTCTGAAGTGTTATCATCTTGTGTGATGTCTTGAGCAGTAGCAGCTATCTTGAGGCCAGGAGGAATGCCGATCTAAGAGGATAAGTAGACACAATGAGAGTAGCAGAATGGCAGAGTAGAAATAGAGCAAAAATCTGAAAAGTTGCTGATATTGAATTGCTAAGCTGTCTGAATTAGCCTGGGGCTTCCCTGGTGGCTCAAATGGTAAAGAATTTGCCTGCAATGCAGGAGACCCGGGTTCGATTCCTGGCTCAGGAAGATTCCCTGGAGAAGGGAATGGCTACCCACTCCAGTCTTCTTGCCTGGAGAATTCCATGGACAGAAGAGCCTGGCAGGCTACAGTTTATGGGGTCACAAAGAGTCAGACAGGACTGAATGACTAACACACAGACAACACAGCTTCACCTCCTGAATTCTTAAATGAGATTATGCATGCCCTTCTTCAAAAACTATTTTTAGTTGACTTTTCAATTACTTACTCAACAGGATTCAACCAATACACCAATTTAAACATGACTCTCCCCTTTAACAAGTTGTCAGTAGAAAACAAAAGCCATTCAGTAGGGTGATAAAAGTTACAAATCAATGTGACTATATTGTGGCCTATAATGGTTTGAAAGAAAATGGACTAGAATAAGAGATATGTCTGAAAACTATGCTGATTATATTTTCCAAACCAGTTTGGATTTGGGAAAGATTTTTTGTTTTTGTTTGTTTGTGCTATTTCCAGGTGCAAGCAATAATTTGGAGTGCCAAAATATTGCAGTTTCTAGGTCATTTACTTGATTTACAGACACAACACAGTAGAATATTTGAAACTAGAATTGTCCTTCCGAATCCAAGCTGAACGGCTGCCATATCAATAACTTTTCCAATTAACAGCTGAAATTTTAAATGCTTCCACAACCTAGATGAAATGCTTAATCTGGCAACATGAAATATATAATAATCTGTGGCTTGGTTTTTATATGTATACACTCCAGCAGATCTTGGGGAATTCTTACTTCTCCCACTATATTCAAGCTGCCAAAGAAGAAAGGGAGAACAGAAACAAATATCATTTTTGCATACAATGGCAAGTGCCAGGTAATTGCTCACACCAAGTGAAGCAAAATGATATCTTGGACTTGCCCCAGAAAGTCTGTCTCAAAATATAATAATGTTGGTGTTTATCCACAAATCTAGAATCTAGAAATTAGAGATGACTATTGATATTAAAACTCAAGGCCAAATATATCCATTCTCCCACTCACCTATCCATCCACCCATTCATTCATCCATCTATTCATCCACACGCCCACCCATCCATTCATTTGTCATACATACATACACTCATACATATATACATACATACACTCATACATCCATTTATCTGTCCATCCATCCACCCAAACAAGCATCCATTCATTTGTCCATCCATCCATCCACCCGTCCATCCATCCGTCCATCTGTTCATCTGTCCATCCATGTACCCATCCATGCATCCATTGTTTTAATTATTCAAGAAAAAATTAATGCCTACTCTGTCACATACAGCAATAGTCAAAACAGACTAAAATATCTGCCCTGATGGAGCTGACATACTAGTGGGGAAAGACAGACACAAACAAATAAAAAACATAACTATATAGTCTATCAGATGGTGATAAATGAGTGAAAAAATAGCATGTCAGATGAAGGAGAATGGGATATACAGGAATGAGCAGAGGGTCTGATTTTAAGGGAGGGGTCAAGGAGGTCTGGCCTGAAAAGATGATACACAAATAAATTTGAAAGGGAAGTAAGGGAGCAAACATCAATAGAACACACTTACTTTTTCAGAAAATGGACAAGGGGAGCTTTGAGAAATGGATGCTCCTCATTGTGAGGAAGCGAGCACCTGGGCACAGAGTAGATTGAACCAGTGACCCAGCCAGCCTGGGGGAAGGTGGCAAGCCCTGGAATCAGACAATCCCTGCATTCCTGACTGTGAGAGGTAGGTTCCAAGGATGCACTGGAGTGCTAAAGACACAATATCTCTACCTTTAAAATACCCATGACCTGGTGGGAGAGACACATTGGGTACAACAAAAAGAAAAGTATGGAAAGTTAGTTAGCACCTAGAACAGGGAGTCTTATTCTGATTTGAAGAGTTAAATAAGAGGGTATATATCCTTAGTGAAGTGATGTCTGAGCCAAAGAAGGTTGACTACAAGAATGAGTCAAGGACTAGGGTGGGGACTGGGGGCTGAGCATCGCAGGCAGCCAGAAAAGCATGTGCAGATGCCCTGTGGCAGCAACATTGTGATTACTGGGGGGACCTAGGCACGTTGGCATGGCTGGCCATGAGAAAGGAGGGAGATACTGAAGCTGTAGAGGTCTGCCGGATCATAGCAATGATGTCGATCTTCCTCCAGCCACCTTCAAGATTTTATCTTCTTCCTGTACAGGTACATGTGCTCAGTCATGTCCGACTCTTTGTGACCCCATGGACTGTAGCCCGTAAATCTTCTCTGTCCATGGAGTTCTCCAGGCAAGAATACTGGAGTGGATAGCCATTCCCTTCTCCAGGGGATCTTCTTGACCCAGTGATTGAAACCCAGGTCTCTTCCTTGTCCTGCATTGGCAGGCAGATTCTTTACCACTAGTGCCACCTGGGAAGCCTTAAAGATGTTGATCTTAATCACTGAAAGTTTTTTTTTTTTTCTTTTAATTGAAATCATCGTGACTGCTGGGTGGGAGGCCATGGGCTCATTAGGATAACCAACTTGACTGCAGCCACCCGGGGAGGAATTTGCTTCCAGATGTTTCTGGGAAGACCAGGAAGGGCCCTGGTCAGGCTGAGGACGTGAGGGCAGGGGAGAGGAAGAGGGCAACAGAGACAAGTTCCTTGAACCAGGGAAAGGAGATTTGATACCTGCTACTAAAGCACTTTGCAAAGAATATTCACGATGAAAACCAGACTGAAGGCAAAGAAACAGAGGCCCAGAGAGCCCCAGGGACTTCCTCAAGTTCACAGGGTCAGAAAACCTGGCCACTTTTCCGTTTAAGTAAACAAGAGGGAAGAATACAAGGTGAGGTATATTTGTACATGAATATATGTGTATATGCCTGTGTGTTTTCCACTCATGCGATGCTAATGCCATGACAATGAGATTGACAAACTCTATTTTGATGTTGTCATTTTGGAAGTAAGAATTAGGTCTCCATTGTCAGGAGGCCAGGGGCCCAGGACACGGTCATAAAGATGGTATCTGCTACTCGATGATCCGTAGGTCTGTTGCTGACCCCCTGAATAGCCATAGGCATGATGTAGGCATGATGCCACTGTTTGCAGTATATTACAAAAAGGCATCTCTCTCAGAAGATGAATTACCAGTGGTTAAAAGGACCAGATGCTGAAGCTGAAGTTCCAGTACTTTTGCCACCTAATGTGAAGAGCCGACTCACTGGAAAAGACCTTGATGCTGGGAAAGACTGAAGGCAGGAGGAGAAGGGGGTGATAGAGGACAGATGGCTAGATGGCATCATTTCTCAAGGACATGAGTTTGAGCAAACTCCGGGAAACAGTGAAGGGCAGAGGAGCCTGGCGTGCTGCAGTCCGTGGGGTGGCAAGACTTGGACACGCCTTAGCGACTGAACAACAACAACCCCTTCACCCAGGCCGATGTAGCCATGCTCTGGCACAGGGGGCTTAAACAGAAGACCCAGAGTCAATTTCTGCTCCCTGCTCACGATCTCTGAGGCCCTCCATGAGCAGAGAACTGCATGGTGGTGGCTCTGTAGATATGCATCACTCTCAAGAGGCAGAGCATCCCGGGGTGATCAGCCAGTGATACCCAGACAGGCAGAGGAGGGGAAGGAATGCAGGTAGAGGTGTGTTTTCCCAGCCCCTTGCCCCGACTCTGGCCTCCAGATCCTAAAATCAGTTAGGAAATCTCTACTTTGAGCAGACGAGATCAAGGTTTTGTGACACCAAACAGGATCACGTGTGGAGGGAGTCGGGCCCTTGGCAGACGCTACTGGGAGTTGGAGATGCATGCCGGCATGTTTTGTGTTTACAGTTTTTCAGCTGAGTGCTTTGTGTTTACATTGGAATTAATCCAGGCCCATAAAACAAGTGCTATATCAACACAACAGATGTACTGACGATACATTAGAAGGTGATTCCCTTTACAATGAGAATCCACCCACAAGCTGGAGACCGAAGCAGGTATCTTAACAGATTTCTCTAGGAGAGGCCCTTCCTTGACATGCAATATTGGGGCAGGGGAGGCAAACCCTCACCTAGGGGAGCTGTTAAAGGAACAGATTCTGGGGTTGGATCAAGCCTGCATGGACCTCTGCCTCTGCCCCTTAATCAGGACCAGCTATAGAATTCCCAGGGCTGGTGCAAGAAGGAAATACGGGGCACCATATTAAAAATGTATTAGGCATATTCAAATTCTTTGAATTATTAAGAATAATTTAAAAATCATTAAAAACCACAAGCAGAGGTTTAGACAACATCTGGGTTCCTTCAAAGCACGGGGACCTGTGTGAACATACAGGGAACATGCCCACGAAGCTGAACTTGCCCTCAATAAAAGGGATTCGGTTTGACATTTCCAAAACAGGGATGTTAATGATATTGACTTAATAGGGTTGTTGTAAGAATCAAAGAAGGAAATGAATCTTAGACTGCACACTGGCCCATACTCTCAATAATGTTAATTATTAGCATGCGTTAAAGTGTGAGTACCATCTCTTATATCATCCAAACAAAATACCCCTATCTGTATAAATATTTAATATTTCCTCGCCAACAGCTCTGAGGTCTGTTAAATTCCTGCAGAGAAAACAAAGCTAGATTAAAAAAAAGACCTTCCAAAGAGCTGGAAGAAGAAAGCTTTTCAAAAGATGTGATGTATCAAAATACAAAGAGGGTGAAGGATGGGAGGAAAGCATCTTCGGCTATTCCAAAGAGGGGGGGAAAAAACGTATTTTAGCTAAAACCTAACCCTTTGGTAGATGGGGGACTCAGAATAGAGATTTTCCAATCAAAATCTAACTGTTCCTGGGTTTCCTTGGTGGCTCAATGGTACAGAATCCGCCTGCCAATGCAGGAGACAGGGGTTCAATCCCTGATTCGGGAAGATCCCACCTGCTGCAGAGCAACTAAGCCCAGGCGTCACAACTACTGAGGCTGTGTGCTGCAACTACTGAAGACCCCTGCCCTCTAGAGTCTGTCCTGCAGCACAGTGAGAAGCCGGGGCACCACAGCTAGAGTCTTCCCTGCTCGCTGCAACTTGAGAAAAGACCGTGCAGCAACAAAGACCCGGGACAAGCACAAATAAATAAATCAGTCAAATTATTTAAAAAATCTAATTGTTCCTAACACTTGATTGCAGCTATTTGTTTGAAAGATATAGTCCCATTTCAATTAAAAGCTAAAACATAGTCCTTCTAGATATATAGCTCTAAGATGGTGGAGACTACACCTGTCTTGTTCTTGTTCACTGTATCACATCTGTCACATAATTTGTGCCCCATAAATTACTACTGAATAAATTAATGAATCTGTGAGCAAACACAGAAACAAGGATTATTCTATGGGAAGGGGTTGCCCAAGGGCTGACACCATACAGAGAATATGAGAAGAGGACAGTCATCCACACTGCAGTCCCTGGTGGAACTGTCCTGGGCCCATCCTTGTCCTGAGGACTTCCCTGGGAGCCAGAAGGTCAAAAGGAAGGTCAGAAAGAGAAAATACAGATTGGCAATTGCATGTGTTCCTGGTGGAAATGTGTGGGTGCAAAGAAGACTGGATTAGCTGAGGCAAAACCTCATTCTTATATCGTATCTCAAGCTCCATCCACATGCTTGTTTTTGAGTAGACGTGAGTTATGGATGGTATTTTGTCTTTTTAGTTTCTTGATCTAACCAGTCAGTTTCACGCATCTCTGTGTAGCTTGCCTTCACACACCAATGCAGAGAGTATAATCCAAAAGGTGGCTTTCATTCACTCTTCTTCAAAGGCATGGGAATTCTGGATTGTATGAATTCAACTTGATTATATGTATAAGAGCCTATAATACACACATAGGATTGGGAAATAGGGCAAATGGAAAAGGATAAAACATGCATTTGGGTGTAAAAGCATGGGAGGCTACCTTCTAGTGAAAAGATACAGTTTTAGGAGACTTCAGCAAGACACTGATAACAGAGGTCCATCCTGAGAGCAGGTGCCTCATCTCCTTCACCAGCATTCTGTCTACCGACCCCAGCGGTCTCCCCCACTTGCCACTGACTGCAGTTTTCTTAATCATAACGTTCTCCCTGCTGAGACAGCAACCCCACCTTTTTGGAGGGACAACTTCTGTCCCTCCTCTGAAGATTCCGTTCGGAGAACTTCCACTCTAGGAAGTGATCCATAAGGTTATAGGCCCTCCTCTGTGCATCCTACTTTCACCAAAATGCTTGATATTTAAATCACTGGTTAAGATGACCTCTACCTCTTTGAAAGTGAAAGTGTTAGTTGCTCAGTCGTGGCTGACTCTCTGCATCCACCAGGCTCCTCTGCCCATGGAATTCTCCCATTAGCCTGCAAATTTCTCAAGGGCAAGGATGCTCCCTTGTGTGTGTGTGTGTGTGTGTGTGTGTGTGTGTGTGTGTCCTCAGTGGCTTGACTAGTGATTCGTATAAAGTGGATGCTTATGTCTATGAAAAGCATATGTGGTGTCTATAGAGCAAAGCAGTTTCTGTCTTCCTAGAGCTCCCAGGTGACTACAATATGAACACAATAGCTCCTAGGAGGTCTGGTCCCAGCTCCCTCCTCAGTCCTAGGTCTATATGTAATGTTTAATGCCCCTTTCACGGATCACAGCCTTGACACGAAGAGGCTTGTGTAACTCAATGACGCTATGAGCCATGCGATGTGGGGCCACCCAAGAAGGTCAGGCCATAGTCAAGAGTTCTGACAAAACACAGTCCACTGGAGGAGGGAACGGCGACTCACTCCAGTATTCTTGCTGCTGGAACCCCATGGACAGTATGAAAAGGCAAAAAGAAACGACCTGGAAGATGCGCCCCACCTCCTTGGAAGGTGTCCAACATGCTACTGGAGAACAGTGGAGAAACAGCTCCAGAAAGAATGAAGTGGCTGAGCCAAAGCAGAAACGACACTCAGCTGCAGATGTGTCTGGTGGTGAAAAGTCTGATGATATAAAGCCATCCTAAAGGAAATCAACCCTGAATATTCATTAGAAGGACTGTTGCTGAAGCTGAAGCTCCAATACTTTGGCCACCTGATGGGAAGAGCCGACTCACTGGAAAAGACTCTGATGCTGGGAAATATTGAAGGCAACAGGAAAAGGAGAAGGCAGAGGATGAGATGGTTAGATAGCATCACTGATTCAATGGACATGAGTTTGAGCAAACTTGGGGAGATAGTGGAGGACAGAGGAGCCTGGTGTGCTACAGCCCATGGGGCTGCAAAGATTCAGACATGACTGAGCTACTGAACAATAGCAACAATGCCCTCTAATGAGCTCTTATTCCTGGATCAAAGTTATAACTCATGATCACAACCTGTAACACCGTGTCTGCCCTCTACATGTTTTAAATGGACTTGGGCCACTTTTCAGCTCCCGTATAAGGATAATGATCTTTCTCACACTCACCTCCCTACCACCGGCCCTTTGCACATGCCAGTCTTACCATCTGGAATGCTTTTCTCATTCCTCTTTGCTTAATATCTTTTGATGTCAACTCAAACATCAGCTCCTTCAGAAAGCCCTTCCTGACCAACACAAATGGAACTTGTCACCTGTATGACTATTGCAATTTCACATTTACTTTTGAGATTATTTCATTCAGGTTTTTTCCTCCCACTAGACTTTCTGTAATCTTATAAAAAAGATTATACATATTTTCCTCTCTTTTAGATCCTCAGCAACAAAGAAAGGGCTTGATACATTTAGTTGAGGGAATACACAAAGAAATTGAGTGGCACCTTCTACTGGGATGACCCCAGGTCTAAGACATCAACTACTTATTGTTTGTATGTGTTACTGATAATAGAGTAAGAGGGAAAGCAAACATTTGCTTTCCATTGCCAGATAACCAAGTTAACCTCTCTCCCCAGGTGGCTCAGTGGTATAGAATCTGCCTGCCAATGCAGAAGACCTAAGAAACATGGGTTCGAGCCCTGGGTCGGGACGATCCTCTAGAGGAGGAAATGGCACCCACTCCAGGATTCTTGCCTGGAGAATCCCATGAAAAGAAGAGCCTGGTGGGCTACAGTCAGTCCATGGGGTCTCAAAAAGTCAGACACGACTAAGTGACTGAGCATGCACACAAGTTAACCTCATGCGATATGAAGCAATCAGCTGTTCTAGGTATGAAGAGGACCAATCAGGCACCCTCTCTTGTTTTAAGAACTCAATTCAGATCACCTACCTACTAATGTGGGCTGATTCATTCTCAGATGATGTGTTTTTCATGGAAATTGTCAAGCCACATTGTTACCCTAAATAGAATATTACTAAAGTGCTTTAACCAAGCCAGCTGGAAGGCCTGACATTTTATCCATAAGTTATTTATATACATATTTACGGCTGCCACCTGCCTGTAACTTGGCTGTGTCATAAAGCAGTGCTGTTCTCCTGTTTCATTATACTTTGACATTTTACTGTAAGTGCATTGCTTCTCATTCCTTAGTTTCCAATTGCTCTGCAGCCACTCTTGAATTATATTGTCTTGGTAATAGAATAAAAGTCTTTCTCTGTGCATATACTACTTGTCTCTCTGTCTCTCTCTCTCCCCACCCTCTCCTATACCCAGACAGTACAGGTCATGGCTGGCATATATAACAATGATATCCCAGCTTCTGGTGCTTAAATGAACCCCCACAAACTCCACCAAGTTAGATTAGGGAATTGGGAAGTGAGTAGGAGGGCTGGCCAGTGGTCTCCATGGAAGCCAATGGATACTTGGTTATGCCTCCGCAAGATGTGAGAGTTGGACCATAAGGAAGGCTGAGTACCAAAGAATTGATGCTTTCGAACCATGGTGTTGGAGAAGACTCTTGAGAGTCCCTTGGACACTAAGGAGATCCAATCAGTCCATCCTAAAGGAAATCATCCCTGAATATTCATTGGAAGGACTGACAGTGAAGCTTAAACTCCAACACTTTGGCCACCTGATGAGAAGAGCCGACCCATTAGAAAAGACCCTGATGCTGGGAAAGACTGAGGGCAGGAGGAGAAGGGGGCAACAGAGAATGAGAGGGTTGGAAGGCATCACCAATTCAACGGACATGAGTTTGGACAAACTCTGGGAGATGGTGGAGGTCAGGGAAGCCTGGTGTGCTGCACTCCATGGGGTCACAAAGAGTCAGACATGACTTAGTGACTGAACAGCAACTGCCAGATGGGGAAGAGATATTTCCTTGCTCAAAATGGTTCTGCAAGAAGACAGACAGGAAGGAAAAGCCAAGCATTCAGTGAAAGGCAAAAAGGTTTTGTTTCCAAGTGTGGGCATTGTCCAGTCTCAGAAAGTATGTGCTGCTCACTAGGAATTGAAAAGCTGGATTCTGAGAGCAAGGGAGAAGCAGGGGTGCAGAGATCTCATGAGTTAATGTGTTGAGCTGTGTTGTGTAGTGCAGGGCACTAGCCCTGTGGTCCTAAGCCTGTGATGGATGCAGTCAAGGGCCAGCCCACCCAAGTCAACTTCATCATCACCCTAGTCAACTAGGTTGAGGGTAATAGGGCGTTCGCTTCAGTTTCCTAAACTATGACACCCTCTTTTGTTCTAAGATCTCCGTGCAATTCAGATCACCTACCTACTAATGTGAGCCAATTCATTCTCAAATGATGTGCTTTTCGTGGAAATCGTCAAGCCACATTGTTACCCTAAATGTCAAAAGAAATGACTTTTTGTGTTCATTACAAGGAAGAAACATGCTTTCAGGTCATTCCCTGCAGCGTTTGCACAGAATCAGTGCAGAACAAAAGCTCACAGGACGAAGGGGAATTCAATCTAATTTTAATATCTGAAGTGAAGTGAAAGTCACTGAGTCCAGTCCGACTCTTTGCAACACCATGGACTATACAGTTGATGGAATTCTCCAGGCCAGAATACTGGAGTGGGTAGCCTTTCCCTTCTCCAGGGGATCTTCTCAACCCAGGGATTAAACCCAGGTCTCCCGCATTGCAGGTGTATTCTTTACCAGCTGAGCCATAAGGGAAACCCTTTAATATCTAAAGTCCTGCTCAAAATGCCTCCACAGAAATCCTAGAAAAGCAATGCCTCTGTCTGGCTGCTCCACCTCCCCAAGTGTATGTGCCCCCTCCCTCTGGAAGCTGGCTGCCCTGTTCAGGATTCCCCTCCCTTCAGACTTTAACCAGCCACCTGTGTGTCCTGGTAGGCCAGTCCCCTCCTTGTCACTCAGGGAGTCTCAGCAGCCTCTGAGTTCACTGCTCAGGAGTGAAGCCCAGGTCAGATCTCATCAGAGCAGTGATTGAAGGAGGCAGTTCCCTTTCTGTTTCACAGGCTGGCCTTCAAGCTACCAACCCACACTCTAATCCCTGCCCCGAAACACACCAACTCTCCTGTTCTCTCACTGCAGGTGTTGAATTCCATCGGATGGTTTCCCCCTCCTCCCAGACTGGATCCCTGGATTCTACCTGCTGTCACAGAACCCCATCAATGTCAAGTGGGATCACCAGTCTCTCCCCTTAAACCTTCCTCCTGCAGCTTGAAGAGCTAATTAATCATTAACATCCATGTCTGGAGGGCTTCCCAGGTGACACAGTGGTAAAGAATTCACCTGTTGATGCAGGAAATGCCAGAGACACTGGTTGGATCCCTGGGCTGGGAAGATGCCCTGGAGAAGGAAATGGCAACCCATTCCAGTATCCTTGTCTGAAAAATTCCATGGACAGAGAAGCCTGGTGCACTGCAGTCCATGGGGTCTCAAAGAATCAAGACATGACTGTATGACTGAGCATGCACTCATATATCCATGCCTGGCATCTGGTAGGCATTAATTGATGCCAATGCTCTTTCACCCACTTTAAAGGCACAAGGAGAAGGGAAAAAAGGTGATGGTTCTGGGGACAAGCACTTAAGTCCCAGATATGCCACCAATTCTCTTTTTCTCCTTAAGAAATTCACCCAGGCTCTACTGCAGTCTAAATGTTTGTGCTCCCATCACCAAATTCATAGGCTGAAATTTGTACCCTCAATGTGATGGTGTTAGGAGGTGGGGTCTTTGTGGAGTGATTCAGTACACTTTAGCCTGGGTGCCTTCCTTCCTTCACCCAGGCTCTACTGCAGTCTAAATGTTTGTGCTCCCATCACCAAATTCATAGGCCGAAATTTGTACCCTCAATGTGATGGTGTTAGGAGGTGGGGTGTTTGTGGAGTGATTGAGTACACTTTAGCCTAGGTGCCTTCCTTCCTTCCTCCCGCCCTCCAGTCAGCTACAAATCGACTCTTGCCAGTAGCATTGCCAGCAACTGAACGACAAGAGCATTTGCCATCTGTCTGCCGAGATTGAGCCCTGTACTGCTGCAGCTGTCGACTTTCAACACCCCCCTGAGGGGGATTCGGGGTGGAGAGTGAGGCACTCTGTTCTCCACTGGTGGGACAGGTCTTCAGGTAATCAGGTATTTTCAGAACTGATTTCATGATCCCAATCCTTTCCTCTCTTCACATCTAGAAAGTCACTAAATGCTTCATGGTCACATCAGCGCCTTGTGACTAGCAGAAAACCGTCTGTAAAATAAGTGTTTGATTGCACTGAACTTCCCCTTCACCAAAGTCTTATATTTCAACTTTCCCCCACTGCCTCTTCAAAGCAGTCTCTCAGAGCTGTCTGAGGTGCTGTCTCCCAGGCTACAGTCCTCATTTTGCCCCAAATAAAACTTTACCAGCAACTCTCACATTGCACATCTTTTTAGTCAACACTACCTTCCTTCCATCTTTTCTTTCCTCCCTATCTATCTTTGATACATCCCTATCTATCTTTGATACATACACACACACACACACACACACACACACACACACACACACACATATATATATATATATATTTTTTTTCTTTTTTTGCTGCACTCCAGGACACGTGGGATCTTCGTTCCCTGACTAGGGATCGAACACATGCCCCCTGAAATAGAAGTTCAGAGTCTCAACCACAGGACTACTGGGGAAATCCCCCCATCTTTGGCAGCTCCCTCTGGGTTCTCCAAACACAATCATCTCTGCTGTTAATCTCCATCTTCCATCTTTCCCCTGATCCTCCCCCATCAGCAGTGAGGTTGAGAAACAGGCTCCGAAAGCCGCATCCAGAAAGGCTCTGGGGAGACTGTTGCCCTGGATGCCTCTCCCACCTTTGCTCTCCACTCTGGTGTGGCACCGTTCTCATGAGGAGCCCGAGACATGGTTCTCCATCTCTCCCTGTTCTCGTCTTTTAACAGCTTTCCTCCTCGCATGCCTTCAAACGCCTTACATTTCATACTTGTAGTGTCAGATGCCATCAGAGCAAGCCCCCTGAAGCATTGCTCTTTATGGTACAGAGGCAGTGCTTCCACTCACTGGAAGAAGCAAAGACATCCCTTTCTCCCCAGCTAAAAGCATCCATGAAACAAGTTAGCCCTGAGATCCTACTGGGTACCAGTCCCTATTCTACGCATGATGAAGGGGCAGGGAGTACATAGGCCTGAAGTAGAGCTTTTTTTTTAAAGATTTTTTTTATGTGGATCATTTTTAAAGTATTTATTGAATCTTTTACAATATTGTTTCTGTTTCCACTTTTTAAATTTATTTGTTTTTAATTGAAGGATAATTGCTTTACAACATTGTGTTGGTTTCTGCCATACATCAACAGGCATCAGCCATAAGTATGCATATGTCCCCTCCCCTCCCTCTTGAAACTCCCTTCCATCTCCCACCCCATCCCACTCCTCTAAATTGTTACAGAGCCCTGGTTTGAGTTTCCTGAGTCATGCAGCAAATCCCCACTCTCATTTTACATACGGTCATGTATATGTTTCCATTTGGCCATGAAACATGTGAGATCTCAGCTCCCCGACCAGGGATCAAACCTACACCCCCTGTACTGGAAGGAGAAGTCTTAACCACTGGATCCCCCGGGCAGCCCCTGGGCTGTGAGGTGAAGGGGTGTTACTAACCAAGGAAATAGAGCAATTACAGAACATGGCAAGACTACGACAGAGGGTGATGGACTAGCTCATGATTCACGGAGCCATACACTTCTGACAAGGGGGCATTTTAGCAAGACCCGGGTGGACACTGAGCAAACTCCCTGTTTGGAAGATCTGAGTGGAGAGTGCTCCAGGCAGAAAAAAAAAAAAAAAAACAGTCAAAGTGCAAAGACCCACAGGCAGCAATAATTGCAGGAAAATGAAGGAATAAAAAGTTCCAACACTGTTCACTCCAAAGATCTTAAGAGTAAGCAGAGAGGACCTGGGTCTTTCCAGAAATATGGAATTTAGGGGGGAAAAAAAGCATCTTCCTCCGACGATGGAATTCCATGCCTTCCAGAACACAGCCAGTGCTTTCTGATCACTGAGCGGACAGAGGAAGACAGAAGAGCGAGTCCCTCTAGGACGATCTCCAGATCTCAGGATTCTTCTCCTTTTGGAAATCTGCAAATATCTTCTCCTCCAGCTTCATCTTAGACTATCTCTCCAAATGTCTGGCTCAGGACTCTTCCTTCTTTCTCAGTGCATTCTTCAAAATTGTAAGGAAACCTTGGGGATTAGCAACCAAATCTATCGCTCACTGGGCTAGTCCTCTTCTGGCCTGACCAATATCTCAAGCATGGCCCCCCGAGAATGCCCTCCACCCTGCACAACCACAGCCCACCCATCCAAGCTGTGTCAAGATCCTGCCCGTGCATGGGAAGTTCCTTTCTCCAGGCATTGACGCATGGTGGAGTGTCAGAAAGAGTAGGGGAACAAGCCATCTGTCCATTTCATCAACTCCTTGAGCTTTTAGTTAGTTCTAAGCTCATCCCTCTCTTTTCATTGCCATTTTCCACATTGGCTATCTTTGCTTGGAGTCCTGGGTTGAAGAGGATCCTTCCAAAAATTCCTGTCCACCTTGCAGTGTGACCTTATTTGAAAACAGGGTCTTTGCAGATGTAATTAAGATGAAGTCACACTGGATTAGTGTAGGCTCTCAATTTAATGACTAGTGTCTTTATAAAGGACTTCCCTGGTAGTCCAGTGGTTAAGAATCTACCTTGCAATGCAGGGGACATGGGTTCGACCCCTGGTCAGGGAGCTAAGATCCCACATGCCTTGGAACAACTAAGCCCATGTGCCACAACTACTGAGCCTGTGCATCACAACCAAGGAGTCCATGGACCGCGATGAAAGATCCCACATGATGCAATGAAGATCCGTGTATTGCAACTAAGACTCAATGGAGCCAAATAAATAAACAAATATTTTTAAAAGAAAGCTGCGTGCTAACACAGACACACAGAGAGGGAAAAAGGTCATGTGAAGACAGATGCAGAGTCACAAGTCAAGGTGGACCGAGGGGCGCTGGCCACTGTGAGAAGCTGGGAGAGGGGAATGGGCACATATTCCCTCAGAAACCTCTGAAAGAACCAATCCAGGTGACACTTTGATTTCAGGCTTCAGACTCTCAGAACTGAGAGAGAATATGGTTCTGTGTTTCTCAGCCGCTCCACGTGTACTCATTTGTTACGCAGCCTAGGAAACTGATACACTCAGATACCTCTGTCCATCTTTCAATTCTCAAGGAAACAGCCCATCTTAAGAGCAGCTTTCAGGGGGCTAGACAGCAGTAGTTTTCACATTTTTCTGTGCCCAGATCATCGGACGTAGATGGCTCTTAAGACACAAAGCCCTGTATTCTAACCCCAGAGGTGCCAATTCAGCAGTTCTGCAAGGAGAGGGCACAGGAAACTGCATGGTGAACAAGCTGTATGTTGACCCCTCCCCAGCTGATGCAATCACAGGTAATACATGGAACACATAGTGAGGGATCTGCTGTAAACTAGGTCAATTCAACTACAACGCCCACTTGTCTTTCCCCTACAAGCTCCAAAACCTTGAGACAATACATTAAACTCTCATTAAACTTGACTCTTCATCAAGAGAAGATTAGTCCAACTGAGGCAGAGGCTCATAGAGAGGAAGAGCAGGAGACTCAAAGTGAAGTCTGGAGTCCAGTTGACCACTTTGTAAAATTAGCTTCATGGCTGCCAGATTTCACTGTGAAACAGAGGTGAATAAACAGGGATGAGTGTTCATTGGAAGGACTGATGTTGAGGCTGAAACTCCAATACTTTGGCCATCTCATGTGAAGAGTTGACTCATTGGAAAAGACCCTGATGCTGGGAAGGATTGGGGGCAGGAGGAGAAGGGGACAACAGAGGATGAGATGGTTGGATGGCATCACCGACTCGATGGACATGGGTTTCTGTAAATTAAGGGAGTTGGTGATGGACAGGGAGGCCTGGCGTGCTGTGATTCATGGGGTCTCAAAGAGTCAGACACGACTGAATGACTGAACTGAACTGAACTGAAACAGGGATGGACAGAGGAGGGGAATAGGAAGGGGATGGACATTAAGCCTCAGAGACCATCACTTAGGGCAGCATGTTTTCACAGCCACACCTCACTTTGCACTATTCATTTTGTGTCTTTTTTTAAAAGGGGGATCTCAAATTGTATAAATCTCATGTTTTATAATACCTAGATCTGCCTTCACTGGGACGTGTGTTTATGAAAAGGTGAGTTCAGGCTGACAGGGGAGAGTCTTGATTATGAAAATAAGAATTCTGGGGTTTCTGGAGTCTGTCCTGGGGGATTACTCAAAAGGGAGCTACTGAGGTTTCTGGTGTAAAGGGAAGGTATGGTCATGTGCTTCCAGAGGCTTGGTCTGATGGGAGAGGGCAGCACTGAATAGTCTAGGTAAAGAGGCGTTTGGATGACAGTTCATATTATGTCTACACTGCCTGGTGTCTGGTTGAAATGCACTATCAGTTTCCCCTCCCCAACTCAATTGCGTTCATAGCTCAACTATGGGCCAGTGTGGGTACCTATCTCACACCATGTATGGGAGAACCAGCTGACATCTTTGGTTGTACCGGGAAAACATAGGCTCATTGCTTCTACTCCTCATGAACTTCTGAAACTATAATCATGCAACTGTTCATTCCAGGACAGCTTGAATGAAGGGGCTCCCAAGTTTACTAACTCAAGTGACAACTAGCTCAATCACAGAAGGATGACAAAGGTCATCCTTCTTATAAATTCACATGGGTCTAGGGAGACTTGTGGGCCAACCAGACATTTTCAGGAGAATCGCTGGTTACTAACCGCCCTATTTGTCAATGACAATTCTTTCTCCACGTGTGCTGTTAATTAGTCATCCCACACAGTATCTTTGACAAGGAGGTAGGTCCCAGTTAACCCAGCTTTCAGACGAAATGGAGTAGCAAAGAAGGAAAATGGCTTTAGTATAGTAGGTATGTGCATTTAAGCATGCGTGCTGTCATGTCTGACTCTGAGCGACCCCAAGGACTACAGGCCACCAGGTTCCACTGTCCATGGGATTATCCAGGCAAGAATATTAGATTGGGTTGTCATTCTCTTCTCCAGAGGATTTTCCCGACCCAGGGATCGAACCTGTATCTCCTGCATCGGCAGGCGGATTCTTTACCACTGAGCCAGTAAGACCACCCTGCAAATTGTTTGCCAGGTTGAGGTTAAAGAACCAAAAGAATCTGCTTCCTTAGATGGTCTTGTTCAGCCAAGAAAAGGAAAGATGTGGGAAGGAGACTGAAGCTTAACAGCTTAGTAATACAGTAAATTAAAGTGGACAGTATCCATCTACCACCCGGATTGAGAGCATTCACCTAAGAAAGGTTTATTAAACAGCTTTCATAAGTAAGGACATGTGATCAAGTGTTCAAGAAATATTTGTGGTTATAGGCTAGGTACTTTGGGGATGCCAGTCTTTGAGCATTTCAGAAGTCACCCCGTATACAAGGGCAGGGAAGAGAACCGTGGCAACATGCAGGAGATGTCCTGGTGTTCTGAATTTCTAAGAGACCCAAGGGAGACACCTTCTGTACTCTGCGAAGGGCTTCCTGGGGATGAGCTTGTTTGGGAGAAGGCAATTTTTTTACATTCTGAATCCAATGGCCGCAGTCTCACTTGATTTATGGACCTGTCACTGCTATCTAATGCCATATCAAATGCATTTTGAGAAGTTCATTTGATGAGCCTCTTCAACTCTCAAAAGCTTGTCCTAATTATGCAGATCTGGCGCCAATATTGTGATCCCAGCTTTCATTTATTCTAATGGAGCTGGTGCATGGGGAGATCAGGGACCTGCTGGGCCTCTAGATTAGTGAGAGAGAAGTAGGAAATTGGATGGTTAACAGGTACGGTTACAGAGCCCCCATCCAAACTGAAGCACTCTTCCTTCCATTGTTTGTAATACTCATCATTATCCAGGGGGCTTCCCTGGTGGTTCAGCGGCAAAGAATCTGCCTGCCAATGCAAGAGATGCAAGTTCGATCCCTGGGTCAGGAAGATTCCCCTGGAGAAGGAAATGGTCATCCACTCTAGTATTCTTTCCTGAGAAATCCCATGGACAGAGGAGCCTGGCGGGCTATGGTCCATGGGGTTGCAAAAGAGTCGGACACAACTAAGCAACTAAACAACAACAATCTAGGCACTAGTACTAAGATGGGTCCTTTGTTTAATCCTTTAAACCACCAGGCACCATGCTCCACCCTGCTCTCTCCCCCACCAAATTCCTCAAACCCAGCACCAGCATCACCAGGTAATCTTTCTCTGGGCAGTAAAGACTTCTGTTCATTTTCATTCCTGGTGAAATGGAGCAGAGATCGATGGTCCTCCCACCCTACCATGTCTTCATCTGTAGAAAAATTTAGCCAAAAAATAAAATTAATTAGAGGAATGAGAAAATGCAGAAATAAAGGAAAACAGTCCGATAAGACCAAATAATAATAGTTTAGTCATTAAGCAAAGTCAAGGACTTTCACTTCTTCTTCATGGTCTACAGATAATATTCTGAGCCATCTCCTGTGAACTAACTTGTAAATACTGAAACCCCACCAGGTGGAGAAGCTAACTACATGATGATCAGACTGTAGCCATGACATAGGCATCCACAGTTCCAAGGACTGGCCTCAAAGAAATGGTAACAGACCGACCCTGGAACTGAAGGTTAACTATTCCTAAAACAATCAAGATGATGCTGGTCAGACCACTGCAGGGCCAATTTCAAGATGACCATCAGGGCTCACCATGCTGTTTCTACAAGTACCCTTCCCCCTCTCTATAGAAGCTCTTGCCCATTGCTTGTCAGTGTGGACGGGGAGTCAGTCATTAGACAGGAGTCCACCACCCCTACCCCAGCTGCCAGCCTCCAGAATAAAGCAAACTTTCCTTTCCACCAATACTGTCTCTTCATTGGCTTTTGAGCAGCGAGCAGCCAGACCCCACTTTGAGAACCATGAGGAAACATTTCCATGAGGCTTCATACTGCATAGCCGCATTAACTGTAATCTGAAATAAGAACCCCCACCAATGTTGCTTTAGTATTACGTGCTTTATCATGTATTTTATGCACCTATGGTCTTGTTTGACTTAAACCTGTATATTAACACATCTAACTTAAGGCAACCACAGAAAACAACCCCAGCTATTCCCTGATCACAAACTAGGAGTATTCTCTTGAAGATAAATATGTATAGCTTTTGTTTCAGCCCAGCAAAAGGATGCCTTAAGCAATATAGGAATATGAAAACAGCAATGTCTTGTTGCAACGATTTTGGAAGTCAACATTTTTACCCCATGCACATCCCTCACTAGGTTTAAGACATGAAACAATTCAGTTCACCTCACTGTACATTGGTTTCCTTGTTTATAAAAGAGGGGTCCACATCTTTCCTGGCTAATTCTCAGGGCTTTGAGTTGTGGTGTCAACAAAGACACTGCATATGAAATGCTTACAAGTGTATGAAGTACTACCCCTCAAAACTAGATGAATGCAGAAATCGATCGTGCATTTTGTGATGCTTAAACTTTATTAAATGGCTTTAGCAAAAGAAGTGTAAGAGAAGATATTTATTACAAAATATGAGAATATTCATTACATGAACCAGTTGTTGGATTTCATGCCTGGCAAAACTCAAGAGCCTCAGCCTTCCAGTCAGTTGGAAAACTGAAACCTTACAGGGAGAAGGGAAAGAGTGGAGTTAAAAAAAAAAAGCTCTTAAAGCCAGAGCTTATTAAATCAATTACATGATTAATGCGAAAGAGAGTGTGAGCAGAAGGAGGAGAGACACTTGTTCACTCAGCCCAGCAAAGGATGCTGATTAAGCATCTTTTGTAACCTCCTAAGCCACCAAGAAAAATGCCTCTTGGAGGATGAATCAAACCAGAGAAATACATTTGTTGGCAGCTTTTCATATTTTTTAAAATAAGTGGTTGTATATGAAATCTCCTGTACCGCTCAATCCCAGAACTGACAAATATTAGAAACATTAGTAGTATCCCCCTATGAATCAAAAATGATATTTTATCCTTGATCAGGGTTTCCTCATGCACCAGAAGGGTGAGGCTTGTGATTTTGAGAGGAAGGGGGTTGCCTCCTCCCAAAGAAAAAAGAAAATGCTGATTAGGGTCTTTGATGGAATTTTCTTCCCAGTACATCCTGGGAGAAACGTGACTTGAGTTTCACCAAAGCCCATTCGTCAGAAACAGGCAATGAGTCAAGACATCTCCTTGATGGAGCTGGAAGATGAATTCTTCTTGGAGGCCATGGACCAGGTCTTGAATCAGGGCAAAAAAAAAAAAAAAAAAATCACCCAGCCACCTGGACCAAGTGAGCTGATCTGGTGGGTGACGATGGGAGGGCTGAGACCACGGTTTCTACTAGCAACCAGGTCTTTCCTGTTCTGGTTGACAAGATGGACAACCATCCACCCTCGTGAAAGATTCATGATCCAACTTTTGCACTCTCCACTGCTCGCTTTCTCATAAAACCAGTGCAAATCCTATCAAAAATTTAGCAGAAACCCTGCCTCATCTGTTTAGGCCTGAAGCTAGTTGCAGGAACAACTCATTAGGGACAGGCTCATTAAAACCAGCCCTTGGGCAAAAGCGGTTTGCGAGCCTCCTCATTTTTATTCAATCTCACCTTCCTGCCCAACATCCGTGAGCCCTCAGACATGGGGCTTCTAATGATTTTGTACAGTGTGCAGGTCTGTTTGCACAGTTGCAGGGCCCAGGGTTTGACAAATGTGGCCCCTTACGTCTGCCAGAGAGGATCTGTCTCTTCTCCTTTGTGTGCATTTGGAGGGCCGCACGGGAGAGAGAAGGAAGGAGAGGATGCTGAACACTGGCTCCTCACCTGGGGATGGAGGGGACAACACCTGGCATCGCAGCGGTCACGGGAGCCCCAAGGACCAAGCCAGAGCTCAGGCAGAACCAGGGCCAAAAGGTAAAATCCTTGGGGTCTCATTCATGCTTCCTGCTCAGCCCAAACACTCAGACCCTTGGGCACCTGCAGCCCGCGCAACAGCCGGGCTAATGGATTCATTACCAGATGTTTTCTGCTCCGTGCCAAGGATGCCATTCTCTACAGGAACTCAGGAAGAAGCTTATTTGTGCTGAGAAAGAGCTGTTGGATTCTCCAGGCATGGCTGCAAAGAACAGGCAGCCCCAAACACAAAGGCAAAGCCTTCCTGTTGCCAATTTCTCCGGGCAAGCTTATTTTACCAGGGGCGGGAGGACAGGGCCGTAAACCCGAATGCTTGGGGCAGCCCTGGATAGCTAAGTCAAGGCTGAGCCAAGGTCAAGAGTGAGTTCCAGGGATGGACCATGTTGAGCTAGAAAGCTCACACCCCTCCTCATTGAGGAGATGCTGCAGAACTTGAGCTGATGGTTGACATGTGGGGAAGTAACTCCGTGTGGCGATAGTCTGATTTTTCTCAGAAGCCAGGGATGTGGATTTGAAGTGAGATCTCTATTATTTCAGTATTGGCAGCCAAGAACAGAAAGAAAGCAAAAACAACTCTATGGGTGAAAGAAAAGTACAGAGTTCAGGTTCACAACACCTGACTGGAGAAAGATGCTGAATGAGGAGGGGCATGGGTACCAGCCTTACCACACCTGGTGATGATGGCGGTCTATCAGTGGGCCCCTATTGGCTCCTCTTCGCAAGTCTATAAAGTGAGGGGCTAGTGGACGCCATGTCTCAGGCCCAAATTCGATGGCTCTAATCCTTTTACAAGAAACTTTATTAGGTAGGGCTTATAGAGTCCAAAAGCATTTAACCATCTCAAATGGAACTAATATGCTAATAGCTCCACCACTGCCAAAGCCATTGACGCTGACTGTTCTTAAAAACATAGATTATTAGCCTAATAGAGCTTTCAGAATTGCCAAGTCATGTGCATGCAGCATCGATTCTCTAACTGCAATGGGCTTCAATAAAACTAGAGAGGTTGGTTTCGGGGGGTCAGTGGTGGAGGTGGAGAGTCTGGGTGTAGCCGAATCTCCCAGCCTGCCAGGGGGTCATACCCCCCTCAGCTCTCCCATAGGAGCACGTAGCTGAACTTGAAGAGAAGTTGGCATACCAGGCCACGCTGGACCCCAAGGGGTCTCTGAAACCCCATGTCTTGTCTTGTGTGTGCTCAGTTGTGTCTGACCCTTTGCAACTCCATGGACTGTAGCCCACCAGGCTCCTCTGTCCATGGGATTCTCTAGGCAAGAATACTGGAGTGGGTTGCCATGCCCTCCTTCAGGGGATCTTCCCAACCCAGGGATCGAACCTGCATCTCTTGTTTCTCCAGCATTGGCAGGCAGATTCTTTACCATGGATGCCACCTGGGAAGGCCTGTGCAACCCCATGGGGGCTGCTAAAGGTGAGTAACAGAGAAAAGGGTGGCAGTGAGGAGGCAAACCCTGGTTCTATTTCTCTTTTTTTTCTTTCCTCCCACCTGACCTCCAACAGAGAAGCTTCATTGGAGCAGTATTATTTTGTACCTTCACCTGAGACTTGGAGCAAAATATGTAAAACATACAAACAAAAATAAATAAGTAAATGAATGATGGTATAAGAGTGGGAGGCTGGGTTAGCAGATGTAACCTTTTATATATAGGATGGATAAACAACAAGGTCCTACCATATAGCACAGGGAACTATACTCAATGTCCCACAATGGAAAAGAATATCCTTAAATATATATATATGTTATTGTTGTTCAGTTGCTCAGTCGTGTCTGACTCTTTGCAACCCCATGGACTGCAGCACACCAGGCTTCCCTGTCCTTCACTATCTCCCAGAGTTTGCTCAAACTCATGTCCATTGAGTCAGTGATGCCATCCAACCATCTCTGCATGTATAACTGAATCACTTTGCTGTACAGCTGAAATTAACACTGTAAGTCAACTATCCTTCAATAAAAATATTGGAAAAAAAATGAATGAATGAATTAAAAAAAACCCTCCAAATGAAAAGTACAAAGACAATAGGATCTTGAAGCCCTCATTTTCTAGAAGCCTGAAATGTGCTGACCCCACTCAGCCACTAACATCTAACTGTGGCCATGTCACCCTGGTTCCCTGTATCTCCATCATCTAACAGGGTTTGGGGACATCCAAGGGGAAATTTAGGGAAGGCTAAACTGGCAAGAGCGAGTTCCTTTCCTAAAAATCACCATATTAATTTTCTCTCCATTTTCCCCACCCAGAAAGTTTACTGCAGAAGCAACCTTACTTTGGCTCATTGTTAATTCTCCAGTGTCCATCTCGCCGCACCCCAAAGCCCATGACTGGGGTAAACCAAACTCAGTGTGACTCATCTCAGGAGACCACGTGGCCCCATGGCATGACTGACCTGATCAGAAATGATTCGCTTGTTCTGTGGTTAAGGGAAGTGGGAATCGACACCAGAAATCTATTCCACTACAACTATTTGCTATTAGCTTTTAACACATCACCGCTCCTCTTTTTCATCTACATTATTGCCACCGCTTCCACAAACTCCGATTTGATGAGCAGGAAATCTGTAAATTTGGGAGTGGCTGCTCTGAAAAGACTGCATGAGGAAAAGACATGTCCATTAGCAATGCAAATACAGTCACAAATGAGACCTGAGTTTGTATGAAGAGTGCCTTTAAAACAGTTATTTAATCCAGCTAAAATTTATCTTCGGGGTAGGGGGGAACAGGCAGCATGGGGATTCAGGACATTCTGCATTTAAAACATGGATAAAGCGCTCTCCTGCTTGCTAAATCACTTCAGTCATGTCTGACTCTTTGCGACCCCATGGTCTGTACCCTGCCAGGCTCCTCTGTCCATGGGATTCTCCAGGTAAGAATACTGGAGTAGGTTGCCGTGCCCTCCTCCTGGTGATCTTCCTGATCCAGGGATGGTACCCTATTTCTTAAGTCTCGGGCATTGGCTGGTGAGCTCGTTACCAGCAGAGCCAGCTGGCCAGACTGCAAGAATACAAATGCTTTGTTCTCTCTTTACAATCAATGGGTGTGTTTTCCTCCATTCCAGAAGAAAAGCGAGGCTGTAGTTCTTACCTGTTTTTCAAGCGTGCGTCCTTGCATGCTAAGTCGCTTCAGTAATGTCCGACTTTTTATGATCCCATGGATTGTAGCCCACCAGGCTTCTCTGTCCGTGGGACTCTCCAGGCAAGAATACTGGAGCAAGTTGCCATGCCCTCCTTCAGGGGATCTTCCCGACCCAGGGATTGAATCCATATCTCTTATGTCCCCTGCATTGGCAGGTGGCTTCTTTATCACTAACACCACCTGGGAAGCCCATCTGTTTTTCATGGAATCCTTCAGTCTGCACAGATGCATGATGTTCCACAAGGAGATGGAAGCAGAAATGTCCAATTGCCACCCTGGCGATACAGGGAAGGCCATGCCATTGGTATGATCGTGTAGTTTGTATCTTTTGCTCCCCCATTGGATCTGCACATACAAGGTCTCCCAGAACAGTGAAAGTGACAGTCACTCAGTCATGCCTGACTCTTTGAGACCTCTTGGACTGGAGCTTCTGTCCATGGAATTCTGTAAGAATACTGGAGTGGATAGCCATTTCCTCCTCCAGGGGATCTTCCCAACCCAGTCTCCCACACTGCAGGTAAATTCTTTACGGTCTGAGTGGCCAGGGAAGCCAGAACGGTGAAACCAAGCACAATGCAAAGACCTGCATCAGAGAGAGCCAACCAGAAGGACATCCATCCATTCCGTTGTGCCAAGAACACGCTCCTCCGCTCACCCTGGGTGTACCTGGAGAGATCACGCTTTGGCTCAACAAAACAGGACGCAGAGGCTTGCGCCAAACTCTACTTCACCGCGGTGCAACCTGCCCTCATTAAAGATTCCCTACAAACAGGTGCTTCTCACTGGGCTGACTTCTGAAATGGCTTTCTTTTTATTCCCAGGGACACATCAAGAGCTGAGGGGGGATTCATGCAGTATAGATCAGTCGGCCATTGACAGCACCTCACGCTTTGACAAGCTGCTTGGCTCGGTTGAAAGTCTAGGTTGGGCTTGGGCCCGTCAAGGCCACGCTATTGAATTATTGACAGGCGTTCACCGTGGTGCAAGGGGAGAGTGAACCATAGCCTCGGCTCAATAAAGATGAAATGGAAACCCTCTCTGAAGCCAACTTTAGCACGTTAAAGGAGCTTTAATGGGCTGGTTTAAAATTCAGTAAGAGAATGCATTAGGCTGATTATAGTTTCAGTGGCTAAATGCAGGCACGCACATGAGTTTGGGATGCTGAAGGGTTTACAAATGAGTGGGGAGCCTGTCAGAACGAATTACGCCCTTTGAAAGGCAAGCATGTGTCCGGGTGTGTTCTAGCCTGGTTTCCAGAACGCTTACTTCCAGGACCTCTATCTTTCATCCCCTTCTGCCGTGTCAGCTAAACTTGCTGGTCTGGATGTCACAGACGAAAACCTGCAGTGTTATCCTCACCACCTGGGCTTTAAAGGACCCAAACCATGGAGTGCATATAGGCCTCCATGGCTTTTCCTCTTTCCAATCCCACTCATAACCTCCATCCCCACTCCAGGCAAGAGTAAAGTGTCTCTCCTATCAGCCTCTTATGAGACAGCGTGAAGAACCGTTGCCAGCTGGTGTCCCCTGGTTAGCAATTTAATATTAACAATCCCAAATTTTTCTTATATAATCTCCTCTCTTTTTTAAATTTCCACCTGCCAAGATTTACTTGTATTTTAATAGCTGATGTCAGACAAGCCTCGTAGACCGGGGCCCATCTCAGAACTATAATTTTAAATACAATGAGACGTGCACGCATCAACTGTCACCTTGACGTGCAGGAATGATCCCACGTGGACTTGTAAAGTGCATCCTAAGAGCTTCCAAGACCAAGCGCATTTTAAAAGAATTTAAATGGATGATCATGTTTTGCTTTCCTTTGTAAATTTTTTTTTTAAAGCAATTTGTCTAATGTGACCCTCTGTTCATTTTTCTTCTCCGAGTTTGCTTCCAAGGGGCTGCCTCCTGTCAAACTGCAGAAAGGGCCAAACAGCACATCTAAATCTGTGTTCATTTGCCTTCTGTGGGATTATCTTTGCCACGTTGAGCAGTATAAGTAAGTCAGAGATGCTTCTCAGGGCTGCAGGAGGTGGCTAATCTCCAGACAAATATTTAGAAGGCAGCTTTGCCGATTCCGGGCCTTAATCGTTTCCAACTGATTTGACTTATTCTAATTACAGCCTTTATGTTATAAAAGCCATTTTTGTGTTGCCGGGGAGCAGTTTCATTGCAAATACATGAAATTTTGCTGAGTTTCCATTCCCATGTTGATTATGGAAATGGTACTCTGCAGCTTGGCTCTAATTAGAAAAACACACTGCATGGAATGTCAACAATTTTTAACATTAATAACGCACTGGCAGTGTCCTTTTGTCTCTCTTCATGGCCTTTCCACAAAGGCTAACACCTGAGACCCTAGGCTCCACTCTGCTGGAGGAGGAGGACGTGTTTCCCCCAGAGAGGATGCACCGGGACTACCCCCTCCATCCCCTAAAGTGGGAACAGCTTATTTGAAGAAGTGGAATACTAATTTAATATAATAAAAGCAAGGGGGGGAAAGAAAATTAAATTCTAGCATCCACTTGCTTGCTAAGTCATTTCAGTTGAGCTCAACTCCTTGCGACCCCATGGACTGTAGAACACCAGGCTCCTCTGTCCATGGGGTTCTCCCAGCAAGAATGACTGGAATGGGTTGCCATGCCCTCCTCCAGGGGATCTTCCTGACCCAGGAATCGAACCCATGTCTTTTATGTCTTCTGCATTGGCAGGTGGGATCTTGACCACTAGGGCCACCTGGGAAGCCCCAAATTCTAGCACAGTTGAGAGTAATGCATTTGTTTCACAACTATGAATTTGAAAACGTCTAGAAGAGTATCTATCAGAAAGCAGATTAAATTGGTCCTAATGCAAATCTGAGTGATGGATGTGTTCCAGGGAGTCTTTTGGTGTTATGAGGCTTTACGTGTTGGCAACATCTCAGCAAAGAGATCTCAGTGTAATTGTCTAGACATCACACTGAGAGTGGAGGTAGATCAGGGCTAGACCTTTAACCTCACTGAGCCTCAGTTTTCTCATCTTTAAAATGGGGATGATCAGGCTTGACTTGCAGGGTTATAGTTAGGATGAGGTATAATGCAGTATTCTCACACCATGTCATAAATGCACATACATCCAGCTTTTTTGAAGAGTGAACTGCTGGATCTTATATAAATTTCAAATGTGCTTAACTCCAGAACAGGTCATTCTACTTCTTGTAAAAATATCTGACATGAAGCCATACACATAAGTTTAAACACATCCATTTAAGTTTGCCTACTGAAATACTTAGAGATACAAATAAAGAGTAGTGAAAAACAAATTGAAAATCACATAAATATCGACTAAAGGAAAAGCTGTCTATGGTCCACTGTTCGAAAAAAAAAAAAGAATAATTCCACTGGAAAAATTTATATGGCTTGGCCAAAATACAGGAGCATTTTAAATTGGAAAGGTTCTGCCAATTTGCCCTCCAAAAAGGCAGTCTTGAGTTATGCCCCCATCAACAGAGTTGTCTGTATACTTGGAGAGAAGGTTTCATGAGATAGGAGGGTTCAGGCCATCCCCTCCCCAGAAAAAAATATACCAGAGAGGGAAAAAGAAAATGTTACAACTGACGATCATGAGGGAGAGAGAAGAAAAGAGGTTGCTGTGTGATAGAAGAAAATAACTTGCTAAAATGGTAGCGAAGCATTGCGCCAAGGATTGCCTTCTTTGGCCATATCCATGGAGAAACACACACACACACGTGCGCACACGCGCGTGCATGGACATACTCCATAAAGCGGCAACTCCTGAAGTTAAAAGCCAAACTTCTGCATGCCAGAGTAATACTCAGGCTTTCTTTCAGACAGGATCTGAAGCTGTGGCTAATGTTCGCTGGATGGTGGAGACCTTTAAAGAATCTTACTTATCCTTACACTGAACCCACAATCAAACATTTTTAAAGGGGCAGGCATGCTTCCTGGTCGTGAGCCCAATATGCTTCAAGCTGGCTTTTGCAAAAGTTCTGGTATTTTCTAATCAGTGGCCCTTAACCCAGGTCCCTCTTGTGCTTCAAGATAGTGTTGGATGCCTATGCTGCCTGCTCTCAGAGGCAGAGTTTAACTTCCCAGTCCTTAAGCATGGACTGTACACAGTGACTTCCTTTCAAAGAACACAGTATTTGCTGTTCAGTCGCTCAGTCGTGTCCGACTCTCTGTGTCCCCATGGACTGCAGCATGCCAGCCTTCCCTGTCCTTCACCATCTCCCAGAGTTTGCTCAAACTCAGGTCCATTGAGTTGGTGATGCCATCCAACCACGTTATCTTCACAGTATGGAACACATACCATGAACACAGTATGGAAGGGGAGAGGAAAAAAAGAGTAAGTCCACAGTGGGGAAGTCGGACAAACTCTACCTCATCTAGGTGATCAAGGCGAACATCTCCACAACCATCAATCTGATAGTAAATGCCCTTGATAGAATGTGATGAAAATGGTACTTGACCTCTGTGATCTTCATTCCCCAGCCCATGACCTCAGTCTAACCATGAGAAAAACATCAGATGAACCTACCTTGGAAGACATTCTATACAATACCTAACCAGAATTCATCAAAACCATTAAGATCATCATAAAAAAAAAAAAAAAAAAGAAAAACAAGTCTAAGAGATTGTCAGTCAGAGGGGAGTTAAAAGACATGATTACCAGGGGACTTCCCTGGCGGTCCACTGGTTAAGAATCCACCCACCAATGTCAGGGACACGGGTTCGATCCCTGGTCTGACAATATTCCACATACTGCGGAGCAACTGAACCCATGCGCCAAAAGGACTGAGCCTGCACACTAGAGCCTGGCAGGCAGAACTACTGATCCTGCACACCCCAGAACCTGTGCTGCACCACAAGAGAAGCCACCTCAATGAGAAACCTGTGCACCACAACTGGAGAGTGGGCCCTGCTCGCCGCAAATAGAGAAAAGCCCACACAGCAACAAACAGCTCATGTGCCCCAATGGAGACCCAGCGCAGCCAAAAGAATAAATGACATGATGACCAAATGTACGGGAGCATCCCGGATGGGGCCCAGGAACAGAAAAGGGACACCTGATTAAAAATTGAGGAAATCTGGATAAAATATGGACTTTGTTAACAATAATGCATCAGTCTTGGTTCATTTCACATTGTTCATGGGGTTCTCAAGGCAAGAATACTTAAGTGGTTTGCCATGCCCTTCTCCAGTGGACCACATTCTGTCAGACATCCTGGAATGTGAAGTCAAGTGGGCCTTAGAAAGCATCACTACAAACAAAGCTAGTGGAGGTGATGGAATTCCAGTTGACCTATTTCAAATCCTCAAAGATGATGTTGTGAAAGTGCTGCACTCAATATGCCAGCAAATCTAGAAAACTCAGCAGTGGCCACAGGACTGGAAAAGGTCAGTTTTCATTCCAATCCCAAAGAAAGGCAATGCCAAAGAATGCTCAAACTACCATACAATTCCACTCATCTCACATGCTAGTAAAGTAATGCTCAAAATTCTCCAAGCCAGGCTTCAGCAATACGTGAACCATGAACTTCCAGATGTTCAAGCTGGTTTTAGAAAAGGCAGAGGAACCAGAGATCAAATTGCCAATATCTGCTGTATCATCGAAAAAGCAAGAGAGTTCCAGAAAAACATCTATTTCTGCTTTATTGACTATGCCAAAGCCTTTGACTGTGTGGATCACAATAAACTGTGGAAAATTCTGAAAGAGATGGGAATACCAGACCATCTGACCTGTCTCTTGAGAAGCCTGTATGCAGGTCAGGAAGGAACAGTTAGAACTGGATATGGAACAACAGACTGGTTACAAATAGGAAAAGGAGTATGTCAAGGCTGTATATTGTCACCCTGCTTATTTAACTTATATGCAGAGTACATCATGAGAAAGGCTGGGCTGGACGAAACACAAGCTGGAATCAAGATTACCGGGAGAAATATCAATAACCTCAGATATGCAGATGACACCACCCTTATGGCAGAAAGTGAAGAAGAATTAAAGAGCCTCTTGATGAAAGTGAAAGAGGAGAGTGAAAAAGTTGGCTTAAAGCTCAACATTCAGAAAACTAAGATCATGGCATCTGGCCCCATCACTTCATGGGAAATAGATGGGGAAACAGTGGAAACAGTGTCAGACTTTTTTTGGGGGGGGCTCCAAAATCACTGCTGATGGTGATTGCAGCCATGAAATTAAAAGACGCTTACTTCTTGGAAGGAAGGTTATGGACAACCTTGATAGCATATTTAAAAGCAGAGTCATTACTTTGCCAACAAAGGTTCGTCTAGTCAAGGCTATGGTTTTTCCAGTGGTCATGTATGGATATGAGAGTTGGACAGTGAAGAAAGCTGAGCACCAAAGAATTGATGCTTTTGAAGTGTGGTGTTGGAGAAGACTCTTCAGAGTCCCTTGGACTGCAAGGAGATTCGGCCAGTCCATCCTAAAGGAGATCAGTCCTGGGTGTTCATTGGAAGGACTGATGTTGAAGCTGAAACTCCAATACTTTGGCCACCTGATGCGAAGAGCTGACTCATTTGAAAAGACCCTGATGCTGGGAAAGATTGGGGGCAGGAGGAGAAGGGGACGACAGAGGATGAGATGGTTGGATGGCATCACCGACTCGATGGACATGGGTTTGGGTAAACTCCGGGAGTTGGTGATGGACAGGGAGGCCTGGCGTGCTGTGATTCATGGGGTCGCAAAGAGTCGGACACGACTGAGCGACTGAACTGAAACTTGGTCATTCATTGTGATAAATGTACCATCGCCAAGTAAGATGTCCACAACAAGGAAAACCTATGTGCAGGGTCCGTGGGAAACTCTCTGTACCATGCTTTGTCAACTTTCGGACCTCTAAAACATTTCTGAAACAAACATCTGATTCAAACATGCCAAACTTCAGGTGGCCTCCCTAGAAATGTCCTGAGAGAATGCTCCAGTAAGGCATGCTTGCGAGCGTGCTGGTTGTCACTTCAGTTGTGTCCGACTCTTTGTGACCCCATGGACTGTAGCCCGCCAGGCTCCTCTGTCCATGGGATTCTCCAGGCAAGAATACTGGAGTGGGTTGCCATGCCCTCCTCCAGGGGATCTTCCCAACCCAGGGATCGAACCTTGATCTCTGCATCTCCTGTGTTACAGGCGGTTTCACTCTATCACTCATTTACCACTAGCGCCACCAGGACCCTGCTTTTTTGGCCCTTTGCTCACATTCCCAGGTTCACCTCCTGCCTTATCTGCTCCAACACCAAGATTCCAAGAAGTGTAATCCTGTGTGTCTAATCCTCTACCACAAGCACCCCTGATCTTTCCTTCTTTATATCTGGTTTAATCCCTTCAGTTGTCCTCTAAGATCATTCAGCCTTGACCTCTCAAAGAGCAGCTCCAACAGTTTAATTTGTTCATCCTCCACACTCCTCATTAATACCCTGTCCAAAATTCCTACCTCTTCTGTTCATAATTAATTGACTAACATAGCTGTTCTAACCACACCTTCTCTGAGCTCCTTGCACAGTGGTCTCCTTTATCTTTTCTCTCTGTCACTGGCTTAGAGCATGGTACCCAGCAGATCTGAAAATAATTATTTTTAGGCTGAATGGATGAAAGGATAAATAATTGAGTTGGACGGATGGGTGGATGATTATTCTAAACCTCCTCCCTGTGTGCTGTCGTGTTCAGTCCACACTCAGTCGTGTCCGACCTTTGTGACCCTATGGAAACCCACCAGGTTCCTCTATCCATGGGATTCTTTAGGCAAGAATACTGGAGTGGGTTGCCATTTCCCTCCTCTGGGGGATCAACCCAACCCAGGGATAGAACCCACGTTCTTCTGTTCTCCTGTCCTGCATTGGCGGGCGGGTTCTTTACCACTGAGCCACCTGGGAAGCCCCTGACATGGGAGCAAACCTGTCTGTGCCCCCTGAGGTGGAAGCGTGGAGTTTTGGCCACTGGACTGCCAGGGAAGTCCCAGGAAAGAGCTACTTTTAATGGGCTGACCAGGGAAGGCTTCTTCGAGGACATGATATTTAACAGCTAAGGAATGAAGAGGGTGTGAGGGAAGGAGAAGCAGGCTGGCTGGTGCAAAGTCTGTGGGATCCCAGAGGGCTCCAGCATGAGAAGGAAGCCAGGGTGGCTGAGGATGAGTGAGCAGGACACGGAGTCTCCAGAGACAGGAAGCAGCTTGGCCTCCATCCACTGGAAGCTGTCCCTGCCCGTGGCTCCAATTCACAGGGGTATATTGATAATGTTAACATCACAGGACACCAGAGAAAAGCATCGCCCTGCTCAGTTGCCTTCCACCTCCTGTGTGGACCCCATCCTCCAGCGCCCACTCCCTCTGCTGTCACCCACTCCTCTCCACACATCTGATCCTCTATTCCACCAGTGTGCACTTCCCACAGTAGGAAAGAGAAAAGAAAAGAAACAACATTATGTCTTGAATTTCTGTTATGGGTCAGGCATTGTTCTGTGCCTTTTAAAAAATTATTGATTTGGCTGTGCCAGGTCTTAGCTGTGGCACACAGCATTTTCAGTCTTCATTGTGGCATGTGAAATCTTTTAGTGGTGCCATGTGAACACTTAGTTGAGGCGTGTGGGATCTAGTTCCCTGACCAGGGATTGAACCTGGGCCCCCTGCACTGGGAGCTCAGAGTCTTAGCCACGGGACCACCAGGAAAGTCCATGTCCTGTGCATTTTATTACCTGTGTGGGATGTTATTAATGTTACTGTTACTAGTATTATAATAATGCTTATGAATATCCCCATTATAAAGATGGGTAAGACTGAGTCTCAGCAGAATTAACCTCCCGAACAAAAAGCCACAATATGGTTGCATGAAAATTCAAACACAGATGATCTGATCCCAAAATTTGGTCCTTACCATTAGATAACAATTCCCATAAGACAGATTTGTCTGAGGTAAGTGTTTACTCAACAGCAAATTTTACAGAGCAATGACCATGTGTCAGGCACAATGCTAGGTGTTGGCCTAATAAAATGAATAAAAGGGATCCCTGATTTTAAGGAAAAAGACAGAAACCCAGTCATACTAATACAATATGATACAAACATATGGCAGGTGTATATACGACGGAGATTCAGATTGGGAGAGAGTGACAAATTCAGTCCGAGGCCACCCAAGAGAGGCAATAGTTGAGCGCCAGCTTAGCCTAGAGGTGATAACCTTACAGGCGAGGGAATGGAGGAAAGGACATTCTTGAAATGTAAAAACACATTTGCTGTGAGTGCCCCTGGCATGTTCCCAGTTAAATAACTTGGACACAGGGATGAAAGACTGGAGGAGAGTAGCCAGATGATAAAGGGTCTCAGAAATCCGCTAAGGATTGGGGACTTTCTCCTGAATATGATGAGAGCAGACTTCATCACTGGTGGTCCAGTGGTTAAGAATCCGCCTGCCAATACAGGGGACACAAGTTCAGTCCCTGGTCCTGGAAGAGTCCACATTCCTCGGGGCAACTAAGCCTGTGTGCCACAACTGCTGAGATGAGACCGCTCGCCCTGGAGCGCGTGCTCCACAAGGAGAGAAGCCACCACAATGAGAAGCCCACACACCGCAACTAGAGAGTAGCCCCTGCTTGCTGCAGCAAAGACACAACAAAGCCAAAAATAAATCAACTTTTAAAAGAAAGATGCTGAGAGCCACTTGTGGATGTCAGGCAGGGAGGCTAGGGCTCGATTCACATTAGCAAGGGGCTCGCCAGTGAGTGCAAACCATGTGTGATTTGGACCAACCGCAGCAGCGTCTCTTGGAATCTGTACGATGCAAGTCCTCTGGCTCCACCCAGACCTACTGAATGTGAAACTCGAGGTTTTAACAAGACCCCCAGGGGATGCTGATGCAATGCTAGATGATGCTCACCTATGGGAACCATAGATCTACTCCACTCTCTGCCAGCTTCTACCTCCTCCTCCACGGTTCACAGGATCGGCTTCAACCCTGCTGCCTCTCCCAGGTCCTTACAGAAGACAGGAAAGCATGAAGCTCGTCTTGTCCCTGCCTTGGAGTTGACCCACAGCCCCCAGGCGGCCATCCAGCCCAGGGACCGCCTAACTTTCTGGGGAGAGACCCTTGCTATTGACCCATCTCTTTGGTTTTGGCCTGAAGACCAACAAACCTCTCTCCTTTCTCCCTAGTTTTCCTCGCTGCTCGGGGAGCTGGAGGGCGGATGACGGATGCTGTTTGGGAACTCTGGCTGGTGCTGGAAATGATCATTTGCTAAGTGCCTCGCTAATGCATTCAGAGGTGGTGAGTTAATAGGAAAACTGGTCTGATTCGGCAGGCTGTGCCCACGGTGACCTAGAGCTGGGTGTTAAGTGGTGATGGGCAACTCCCCTCTAATCACCTCTTGTTAGCTGCAACTATAGGCAAATTGCTAGTGAGGATTAAGTGGGGAGACTATGCCAGGATCACTGTCAAGCAGAAAAAAAAGACTCAATTTATCGAGCATTCACGACTCTGTAATCACTTCCTGAAGAGCTCTTTCCGGAGGTGTTTGCCTTTGGAAGGTGAGGACCCTCCCTAGGGGAAGGTGGGCTGAGAATTGCACGTTGGCTTTTTCTGGAGCATTCTGAAAATAATTCCTCCCCCCATCCACCCACCCAAGGAGATAAGCCTCACCTTGAATAGAGCTCTGCCCCCAGGGTTCTCTGGCTTCAGTAATGAACACAGATGTGCAGGAACAACTGATAGCTCTCCCATCGTGAAAGGGAAAGTCACTCAGTCCTGTCCTACTCTCTGAGCCCCCCATGGACTATACAGTCCATGGAATTCTCCAGGCCAGAATACTGGAGTGGGTAGCTGTTCCCTTCTCCTGGGGATCTTCCCAACCCAGGGATGTTGAAACCCAGGTCTCCAGCATTGAAGGAGGATTCCTTACCAGCTGAGCCACCAGGGAAGCCCCTCAAACACAGCACCTTTGTGTAAACAGAGAGTCTGGGAGGAAGCTTTGGGAAGAGTGGGGGGAAGCAGATACATAGTTTAACACTGTTTGCATAACATCCCTGTAACATAGAAACAAATTAACAAGGTAATACAATCATCCTTCTACATCTGCTTGGGATTGGTTCCAGTGACCCGGTGGAACCCCAAATTCATGGATGCTCAAATCCTTTCTATAAAATGGTGTAGTATTTGCATACAACCTAAACACATTCCCCTTTATCCTTTAAATCATCTCTGGATTACTTAAAATACCTAAAACAATGCAAATACTATGTAAATAGCCGCCTGTGTGGCAAATGCAAGTTATGCTTTTAGGAACATTCTAGAATTTTTTTTCCCAAGTATTTTTGACCCACAATTGGTTGAATCCACGGATGCAAAATCAGGGCTAGGAAGGGTTGACTGCACTTTAAGAAGCATTATACAACACTGGAGAGAGAAAAAAAAAAGTGCTGGAAGAGTATCCTGTCCCTTCCTAGTTCAAGAACAATTTTTAAAAAAGCAGTGCTAGACAGGACTAGACTTCTTTTCTAAATGTTTGGAGTCTTTACCAGGTTGGAAAACAGCTCTTTTCAACCTTATTCTTGGGGCTTAACACCTTCATTATTTTCACACATCTAGCTGGAGAAGTTTGGTAACAGAATAAACTAGAGGGATCCGTGTGATCTGAGATGCAATATTCTGAATCTTGGAGAAAAAAGAGATTGCCAGAAATGAGTGGATATGTGAAACTAAAATGTGATTCATTCAGATAACAATGTTAAAGTCCTTCAAAGAAGGAGTCCAATCCTTTGCAATTTCCCAAGCAGAAACATGTTTTGAGGAAGCTTCCTGAAACTGGATTCACTGGCAGGCTGCTGTCAAGAAAGGCAGGGGAAATAAGAAATGGGGGAGGTGGGGGGGATGGAGGGCGGGGTGAAAAGCCAGCCCATCTATTACTCATCATATATTTACTCTTCCCCTCAGAGATTTCTGAAAAGTCATAGTGAAAGAGAAACTAAACTCCGCTCATTAAATGTGTGTTGTATGAATCTGCGTGTTCCAAATGAAGCATGAAGCTCTGTTGGGGTGGCAGCTTGTGTTTCAAACCATAATTTTCAAATTTTTTTCTTAATTGTCCAGATGAGATGATATCCCACCCAGACAAGCCTTTCCCAGACCCCTCCCCAAATAGCATTTACCATAAACAATACACTGATTTTTTAAAAAGTTCCCTCGTATATTTCAAAATAATCAGAATGGGAGAGTTATATCTCTGTCAAATATCATGTACCCAAACTCATAAACATCCCATCTGCTTTGGAGCATAACTTATCTGAGTTCATCTCCAGATTTCATCTCTCAATGGACACAGTCAAAATAATGCCTGTCATTCCCTGAGAAAGGAAACAGAAGACAAATTCATCAGGAATTCAACATGATAATCTGAGTGGTGGCTCCAGCTGACATTATTTTTGGCCTATCCATTTGCCTGCTTGTTTGTGATTGGCTACAAATGGTCAGACTTAAGATAGTGCCCCTTCCCTATGGAGTTCTTAGCTCTTTCCGATACTGTGTGCCCTGCCACAGACTAGATATACACTCCTGTGGTCAACCGAAGCTTGTGGGTGGGGAAATGGGTTGAACATATGGGTCTTAACAGTGATCTTACATTGGATCAAACAGAAGTGAGCGTAGGTACAGCACTGCTTCAAAACACTGTGACAAACCCCGCTCCTGGAACTGAAGTCATTAAAACACTGCATCCTTCTTTTTAACCGAAATTCACTACTTAAAAAGCTCCAGATGCTTTAAAAAAAAAAAAAAAAAAAGACTCAGAATAAACCAAAGGAATAATCAGCTTGGAGGATTTTTCCTGCCTCGTGCTTAAGTTATATAAATAAAGAGAACAATTAATGTCAACTGCCTTTTATTCTCCATGCTATTAGCTTTGGGGAGCTTTGAGCTAATCTCTCCACAAAGAGGGGACATCCTGGGATTAAAACACAAGGTTTTCTGCAGAAAAATGGGCCCGCCAGTCAAGACAGCTCAGGGAAATAAGACATAGCGCTTCCTCCACTCTTCGGCGACTGAATCAAACGGATTTCCAGGAGGGCAGAAATTCAGAGGAGGAAAGAGATCCCCCAAGCAGGTGAGGAGAGATCTGGGCAGAACTTCAGGATGTGGAATCCAGAAGGCCGCCCCTTTCTGCTCCTTTTATACCAATCAGACACATGAGCAGGTCAGCGAATCAAAACACAGAAGTTCCCCCAAATCACAGGTGCAGGATCAACTGTACCCCACCCCACCCCCAAATCACAGCTGCAAACTTCTGGGTTCACAATCAGCAGAAAGCACTCCTTCCCAAGGGTATGAAGGTATAGGCAGCAAATCAGGGGTCTAGACTGTGATGGGAGTTTGGATGCAAGTCTCCCCAGTGCAAAACCCACCTCCCTCAGCAATCTCCCAACTCACCCCTTGACTCTATTCCAGAGTTCTGCCATCAGATAAAAGCTGCATCCTCAATATCTTTTAGCACAAGAGCCTGCATCACGTGTCATTATTCCCCCCTTTCCCTACTGTTTTGCAACATGCACACTCTTTGCCTCTAGAGGTGGTGAGTGATGCCATTAGTTAACTAAGAGGAACCACAGCTCTCCAGGCAGCCGAAGCTGGGTCAGGCTGGGACGCAGTTTCTCGGTAACCTGGTCTTGCTTTTTTGGGAGGGTCACTCCTCACCGAAGGCCAAGCTTGTGCTGATAATTCAGCAGCGTTCAAACTCCCAAGAATCTGTTTCCTCTCTCCCTCTGTCTCTCTCTCTCCTGCTTTCACAGACAGAATCCCCGATGGGAGGCGATAAACTCACCCCAGGTGTGAAGCCAGCCGCACAGTTCGGGTGGCCAGGCGTCAGTGGGCAGTGCTACTAGTGAGCTCCATGGGAGGAAAGGTGAGCCAGAGGGCAGAAAAGGAGGGATGGAGAAGCTGGGCAAAAAGCACAGTGGAAAAAGGCAGGTGGAAAAGCATCAGGAATGTGTGCAAAGGGGGAAAAAAATAAGGCAAAGGGGCCGAGAAATTAATAATCCAACAAGCAGGTTTCCTGCGTGTTATTAATCACACCGGTTAGCCCAAGCTACAGAGAAACCTAGCGCTGCACATGGGAGGGGAGGGTTTTCAACATCATTGGCCGCCTCTGCTCACTCCTATACATCTCAGCCAATCCTCCCCGCGCCTTAAGGTACAGATCTATCCAGGACTGCAGTTCCAAAACCCCTGGAAGATGAGAAATCGGGCTCCGTGGGTGAGGCGCTGCTCCGGCCGGTTAATGCACTATAAACTTTATTTGAGCTGACTTCTCATCCGATCCCCCAGTGACGAGGTCAGGGAGCGCGAGCAATTCCACCCCAAATCATACCATAATCGAATTGCTGCCTATTTCCCGAACCTATAATGAAAAAGGCAACCGAAATAATGCAGGTAATGTCGGCGGCCTCCCCTGCCTGTCGGACGTTATTACCTCCGATTGCTTGCCACCATTTCCCCGGGACTCTAACAATGAATATATTTCACAGCTCACTTGCTCTCCTGTGTGGGTGGCGTGGTATAGACACCTACATGATCTGAAAGGGAATCTAAGACAATGCCGCTGTTTCTGAGCGCCGTGCCTAACAGCCTGTTGGTGGGAGAGGCATTTTTATCAATGCACTTCACACACACACACACCACACACACACTCTGACCTGATGGGGTCTGGGGTCCTAGACTCTGCCCAAACCAACACAATCTCTGTCTCTTTAAGTCCCCAGCTTCATCACCTACAGCATAATAACCCAGAATGTGACTCCTTTATCACTCAGAGGCTCCGAAGGTTTTTATTCTATTTTCTCCCTCTGAATAAAATGGGACAGATACGGCTTTAGGGACTGGACGGGAGACAAAATAATGTGTGTGTGCACCCTACCTGAAAAACGCCTCTTAAGCGCTGACATCTCCTTAAAAAAAGAACACTTAAAAAAAATCAACACTCTATTTGCATGCCCTTAAAAAGCAGAATTCAGCACCCCATCATCTTTCTGCTTCTCAGAAAAGTGCTGACAGCAGCAGACGCAATGGTACAGATTCAGAGACTCAAAAGGAACCACCCAGACAGCCTACTCAGCTGTGATTTGTAGGGCTGCCCTTTGGCAAATGAAGGCCACCTCCAGACTGGTGGAAGTGTGACGTGGGACGCCAAGTGTGCCTGATTTCTGGAAATGCTCTCTGTCTAACTGAACGCCTCGGTAGGCTCCCAGCCCTAGCATTTATTCTTCCAACCTGTGGTTTTGGTTCAACCAGAGCAGTGGCTTTGAAACTTAGAAAAGCCCTTTATACCTAGGAGATGTTCCTTTTGTCAAGCCATCATCATCAAACGCTGGGGCAGGCACCTTGGAAATAGGTGTATTTACAGGATGCAGTGGCTCAGCTGATAAAGAACCCATCTGCCAACGCAGGAGACGCACGAGACTCTGGTTCGATCCCTCCGTCAGGAAGATCCCCTGGAGAAGGAAATGGCAATCTACTCCAGTATTCTTGCCTGGAAAATTCCATGGACAGGAAAGCCTAGGCAGGCTTACCGTCCGTGGGATGGCAGAGTCGGCCACAACTGAGTGCACACACACTGGAAGCTCAGACATGTGAGAGAGTGCCTTCAGGTAGCAAACAAATACACTACAAATACATCTGGTTTAAGAGTCATACAGGGAATGCATAGATCAAGTCAGAAACAGGGTCCGCAAACAACATTTTCTTAAGCTTGAGTTACAATACAGACTCTCTCCTTAATATTTCTTCACTTTGTTTTTCTCCTGCTTTTTCCTTTTTTTTTTTTTTTAAAGGGAACTGCCCCCTACACAATTTCCACTACACACACATTTATTTCCTCATCTATAAGATCACCTTCCTTACCTTGGCCCTACCTATAACAAGAAAAACCAGACTGAAGGAACTAAGTGCTGCCAGGCTAGACAAGACAGTCAGGTGAGAAGAGTCTATAAGAGTTCATCAGGTGAAGGTCTCCAATTTTCCCCCTGCAGGTCAGTCCAGAATGATGAAAGGGCAGCGCCACATTTTTAAAAAAGATACATGGGTTCAAGAGTGCACGCCAACACACCGACAAAGAATAATTCTTAAAAACACTCAGCACTATGGGCTATAGAGAATACATCTTATAAGAAGTGGCGGGGGGGATCAATATAAAAGAAAAAAAAATGCTCCAGATGTAATTGAAGTCATACATTTGTACATGACTTCTGCTATACGCCCAATTACTGCTATTTATCAAAAAGCAGACAACACTGAACCTGGCAGCATGAAAAACAAATTTTACTAAGTCAGAGGGGGAAAAAAATCATCTGAAAGAGAAAGGGTGGGGGGAGATACAAATAATAAATAATTCAATATTTTCAAGGAAAGCTCTTGGAGAAGAGGCTTGGTTGATTCGAACATCAGACATGGGTCTGACAAGAGATGTATCGATTGAGACAATTCTATCATTATTATTCCAGCTGGAGTCCTTCACAAAAGCTGCTCTTTTTGCTCCTGTTTTTACTGCTGTAACTACCAGCCTCCTTCTTCTACCTCGATCTCTTTGAACCGGTATTCATTACAGCTTAAATCTTAAGCCTAAGCATAAGATCATAAACAGATTCTGCGTCTCATGTTTGGCGCCAGCAAAGGGCTCAGCTTTCCTAAAATCTAATAGGACTGCAGGCTATTCACAATCTGCGGAGGATTTCCACACTCGACGAAATAAGTTGGCTGCCCCATCTGTATAATTACCAAGGCAGAATATTTAGATTCGAGCGGGAGCATATATCCGAAGCAAATATGACCCACATCTAACAAAGAGTTGCCAAACGCTGAACAGAAGAGCTGACAACAAACGTATACTCGTTTGTTACTTTCAAGGCTATGAAAAGCAACACTGACAACATAGATCGGTAATGATTTCCTTCTCTTCTGCCCCAACTGAGTTCCAAAAATGTACTTGTTCTTCCAACCAAAACATTTTTTTTGTTGTTAAAAAAGAGCCTTTTGGGTCAATGCAGATCACGAACATACAGTGGTATAATTAGTGAAGGAGGAATACACGTCCGTTAGGCATCTGTGAAACGCGGAACTATGTCTTCAGCGTTCGATGTGTTAATTACAACCAGATAGGAGGTGCCACAGAAAATTAACAGTCTGGCACAGGCATGAGGAGTAAACAGACAAAACAGGGGCTGCTGGAGGGTCGGGAGAGCAAGTCAATTTTGAAGAAAGATAAAAGGGCTGCCATGTCTGTGACGGCTGCGGGGAGGGGAAAGGGCAGTGGACCTTGTTATCATCAGTTAATTAAGCAGGAGGTCCAGGCTTGCATACACCACCACATTTGCCATGGTAATCAGATGTATTATTCAAATGTGCGGGAAAACAAAACACCATGGCAAGCCTGACAAGGAGCAGCGACCTACGTCGGCTCACTCCAAGGTGCCAGATGTACAAAGGCAGAGGAGCCAGCGGGGTTCTGTTCCTGGATGTCCGACCCATGAGGTGGCTTCCTGAAACTCAGGTGGGAGAATGGAGCTGGGTGGGGGTGAGGAGACACTCTTAAAACTAAATACGTGCCCCCACCCCAATGTCTGTGTTTGCTGGCCAGCCAAGGTGAGAGCCTTTGCAGGAAAGACTGGGCAGGGGTGTCAGCTGGTGGAAGACAGGATGGCAACCAACTAGACTGAGCCTATAAATGCAAATGGGGGCTTCCCAGGTGGCTCAGTGGTAAAGAATGTGCCAATGCAAGAGATGTGGGTTTGATCCCTGGATTGGGAAGATCATCTGGAGAAGGAAATGGCAATGCACTCCACTATTCTTGCTTGGGAAATCCCATGGACAGAGGAACCTACTGGGCTCAGTCCATGGAGTCACAAAAGAGTCAGATGTGATTTAGCAACTAAAGGGCAACTATATAAATGACACTTAGTGGGTCTGAGAAGGGGTGTCTGGATGACTCGTGCCTTAGTTTACAGGGGAGAGAGACAGAGAGAATGTAAGTGTGAGCTCAGATTCAACATGGTTAACCCCTTTCCTGGGCTTGCGAAATGAAGGGGTAAACCCCCAGCCAATCTCAGATTCAATCTACTGTAGTTAACACTCTGTGGCCAAGGATAGCTCAGTTTAGCTCATCTGGTCTTTCATCCCCAATGCATACTGACCATTGACATACAAGGACCTTGACAGTATTGCTACAACACCAGGAAAGTGAGACATTCCTTGTACTGGGCAGTGACCTGTGATGCCCCATCTCCATCTCTGAGGCCTGACTCACACCCAGAAGGGGCAGTGGTCATTTAAGTGGGTGGAAAGGTTTCTGGACACTCTGCAACACAGGTAAGAGGCAAGGCTGCTTGCCATGCACAACTTTAGGAAACGCCATATCTGGTGAAAACTGGGGGTGAAACCCTCCCCCCTACACCCCCGCCAGCCATGGACAATACAAAATCCAGTCTGATAGACACCAGAAGACCCGCTTAACTCCTGGCAAACCTCTTCCTCCGCTATAACTTTTTAACCGGGATGGAGCCCGGAGGTTTTTCTGGACTGGACATCATTCATCAACCCCCTACCCCCAGGCTCAATATGGCTATTGGACCTGGGTTGGTCTGGGAAGAGCGGTGAGAGTAGGCATGGGAACTGATAGGAAATACTGATACAAGTGTCTCGGCTTCCAGTGGCTGAGTTGGAGCTGGAACTCTTGCAGTTCCAGCTGATCAGGAAACTGTCCCCAGGGTGAAAGAAGAGGTGCTGGGTGGGGGTGGGGGTTGGAGGTGGGGGGGCTTGTGTATGGGTTACACACTGACGTCAAAAGTGTATCTCATTGCAGTAAATCTGTAGCAAAAGGAAGTGGGAGATACCAGAGAAACAGAAGGGGAGCAGGAAGCCAAATGGACATCAAGTTCTGTCGCTGGACTGACTCAGTACCCATTATACAAGCGCAGACACGGAGGCACAGAAACACACGTTCTTCACATACCTTTTACAGAGCGTTCTTGAAATGACAAAATCATAGAGATGGAGGACAGATGAGCGATTGCCTGGCTTTTGGGGCGGAGGACCAAGGCTTCTTGCGATGGAGCTGCTCTGTGTATTGACTGTGGAGGCTGTCGTGGGAAACCACGCGGGCGATCCAGTGACAAAAGTAAGCACACGAATGTCACTGCGCGCGTGGGGAACCAGTCTGAGTCAGGTGGGTGGGTTGGGTCAGTGTTAGTTTCCCAGCTCTGATACTGTTTGATGATTATGCAAGATGCTACCCCTGAAGGCACTGGGTGAAGGGAATAGTAGATCATCCCTTTCTGTTATTTCTTACGACTGTGTGTGAATCAACAATCATCTCCAAATTAAAAAAAAAAAAAAGTTTTCAGCAAAATGCAAGTTTAGGACTCATGCATGGGATTCCCAGGGTCCCTACCTACCAGCCATGAGTTCTTGCACAAATGACTTCTATAAGGCCCAATCTTCTGCTATCAAATATGGATAAGAATAATGTGTCCTTCAAAGAATCACTGTGGAGGTTTAATGATGTAATATGTTTTCTATGGTTAGAGAGTCCCTTGGTACTTAGTAAGGGTTTGGTAGATGTTAGTTATTACTTTTTTTTTTTAAACTGCTTTCTTTTAAACTTTTTATTTTGCATTGGGGTGCAGTCAATTAATAATGTTGTGACAGTTTCAGGTGGACAGCAAAGGGACTCAGCCATAAATATACATGTATCCATTTTCCCCAAATCCCCTCCCATCCTGGCTGCCACATAACTTTGAGCAGAGTTCCCTGTGCTACATAGTAGGTCCTTGTTGGTTATCCATATTAAATACAGCAGTGTGTACATGTCCATCCCCAACTCCCAAACTATCCCTTCCCCTCATCCATAGGTCTGTGAGCCTGTTTCTGTTTTGTAAGTTCATCTGTATCATTTCTTTTTCGATTCCACATATGAAGGATGTCACACAATAGTTTTCCTTTCTCCTTCTCTGTCTGACTTACTTCCGTCAGTATGACAATCTCTACTAACTGCAAATGGCATTACTTCATTCTTTTTCTTTTCTAACTTTTAAGGTCAGCGTTACCATTAGTATTTACAAGTAGTATCCATATCTATATGGATAAATAAGGATGCATCTAAGCTCTGAGTTGCCTTTACTCAGAGATTAAAAGTGTACCTCTTGCCACTAGATTCTCTGATTTTCAATGATTGGGAATGGCGGGTGCTTTCCATAATTCATCACTGACAAAAAAGGATAAGAAGCCTGTTCCCCAGAAGGGCTCTTGCACTCCCCCCTCCCCAGCATCATCCACTTATAACTTCCCCATCTTATGCAGAGGATACCCCTCCCTCCCCAGTGCGGACCCAGGGTCTCCTGCATCCTTTATAGCAGCCAAAAGAGGTCAGGGTCCACTCCCGGGCACTCAATCACATCTGCTAAGAGCTACTGAAAGGAGCAGCAGGGAATAGAAGTCTCTATTCTGATCAAATTAGTTGGACATGGATCAATAGCAAGCCTTGGTGTGTCCGTAAGCTCGGAGCCGGCTGATTCCCGGCATAGAGAGAGAGAAAGAGAGACTGAGGGGGAGAAATAATATCTGTTTCCTTGGCACAGAGATTTCCTTATATTGAGTCTGTCACTTCCCATTTCTGTTAACAAACTGCTGAATGGAGCTCATCGTTGGGCAAATATTACGGCTCCCTGGAATACAAAGTGGGGGCAATTGTTTCCGACTGGGGGTTTAATAACAAAGAAAAGGCCAGGTGAGAAAGGAGAGATTTGGGGCCGGGGGGACTCTGTCTGCAAGAGGGGGAGATCAGCTCTACAGAGACAAGGTTCAGGAAAGAAGAGGGAAGGCAGGCTTCAGCTTCACTTGTGTTTTCTGTTTTGTTTTCCTCTCTCTTAAACTGCCACTAGCCCAAGATTCACAGCCAGAGTTACTGGGTTCAAAGTTATCATAGCGAATGCATAAAAAGGATGGTTCTATCTTTCCCAGGAGAGACTGCTAAATTCGGAATTGAATAACTCTGGAAAGAAGGGCTTGGAAAAAAAAAATGAATGCACTCTGCTTATCTCTTACTTTCCTCTACTGGAAAAGGAATGTCGTCATTGCTGGGTGGAGAGGAAATGGTGGCCGTCTTCTTGGTATGCAACAAATCTCCTTGGTGAGGGTTGGCAACTACAAATTGGCACTTGCCGTGCCCACTTGCCATCTATTTCTATATGTGTATACGTGTTAGTCCCTCAGTCATGTCTGACTCTTTGCGACCCCATGGGCTGTAGCCTGCTAGGCTCCTCTGTCCATGGGATTCTCCAGTCAAGAATACTGGAGTGGGTTTCTATTCCCTTCTCCAGGGGATCTTCCTGACCTGGGGATCAAACCCGGTCTTCCGTATTGCAGGCGCATCCTTTACTGTCTGAGCCACCAGGGAAGCCCATCCACCTCTACAAGAATTCAATCATGTGCTGCCGCAGCTGCTGATTTTCAACACCCCCTAAAAAGAGTTCAGGGAGGAAAGCAGATGAGGCATTCTGTGCTCTGGGAGGGGAAAAACTGGCAGGACAGTTCTTCAGATAGTTAGATATTTTCAGGAGCCAATTTTGAGAGCCCAATTCGTGTATCTCCCCATATCTAGAAAAGCACTAAAATCCTTCTTGGGGATGAATGTTTCTCGTGATTAGGAGAAATCTTCTGGGAAAATGTGTGCTTGATTGCATGCATTCCCCTTCATCAAAATCAAATATCTACTGAACTTGCCCCCTGCATCTTTGCAACAGTTTCTCAGAGCTGTTTCCCAGGCTGCAGTCCTCATTTTGCCCCAAGTAAAAAACTTAAACTCGCATCTCTCATGTTGTGCATTTTTTTAGTTAACAGGGTGGTGTGTTGGCTTCCCAGGTGGCACCAGTGGTAAAGAACCCGTCTGTCAATGCAGCAGATGTAAAAGACTCAAGTTCGATTCCTGGGTCAGGAAGATCCCCTGGAGGAGGACATGGTGACCCACTCCAGTATTCTTGCCTGGAGAATCCTAAGGACAGAGGAGCCTGGCGGGCTACAGTCCATAGGGTCACACAGAGTCAGACATGACTGAAGCATCTTAGATGCAGCATGCATGCATGGTGGTATATTAGAGAGAGAAAATAGAGAATACCAAGCGGAGAACCCCCTGTATTCTTAACAATATCAAGGAAGGAAGAACTAGGAACGTAACTAAGTTAGGTTTCATACATCACCCAAGCCTGGAGCCAGAAAAGAGCAGAACTGGGTGTCAAACACTGCATGGACTCCAAATTCTGCATTGATTCCACAGTGCCACTCTGTCTGCCCGCTCAAGGGGACTGAGCTGTCTCTTGTTTCGGAGAGGTTTATCACCCTGGTGCTTATGAACCTCAAGTGTATTGGCTCATGGCTACCCTCTGGATCTGCATTCTGAACCAGAACTCCGTTGGTCATACAGCCAGAAACTACTTATTAGTCTTGGACTGTCATGCTAGCCAGTGGTGCCCATCAGGACCTGCACATCAGATTCATCTGAGACTTTAAAATTCCAAATACCCAGCCCCTCACTCCCAGAAGATTTCCATGGGCAGCCAGGATTGTAAACGACTGGGCATGGTGATATAACAAATTTGAAAAATGGCAACAAAGTGGTGCTTTGAGAGGATTATGACAATATGTTTGGTAGCACGATGAATACTGAAAATAACTTAAAGTTCAGAATTTTATACATTAGAGGCTGCAGGGTGTAGCAGAATGAGCCAACGTCGGCCTTTTACTAGGGATGTGGCCGTTAACGCCTTCAAAACTTTTTGATCTATAATATGGAGATGCTAGTCTGGAAACAGTGACAGCCTTTATTTTCTTAGACTCCAAAATCACTTGCAGATGGTGACTGCAGTCATGAAGTTAAAAGACTGTTGCTCCTGGGAAGAAACACTATGACAAACCTAGATTGCATATTAAAAAGCAGAGACATCACTTTACTGACAAAGGTCCGTATAGTCAAAGCTACTGATTTTTCCAGTAGTCATGTACAGATGTGAGAGTTGGGCCATAAAGAAGGCTGAACACTGAAGAACTGATGCTTTCAAACTGTGGAGAGTCCCTTGGACTGCAAGGAGATCAAGCCAGTCAATCCTAAAGGAAATCAACCCTGACTATTCACTGGAATGACTGATGCTGAAGCTCCAATACTTTGGCCACCAGATATGAAGAGTCGACTCTTTGGAAAAGACCCTGGTGTTGGGAAAGACTGAGGGCAGGAGGAGAAGGGGACGACAGAGGATGAGACGGTTGGATGGCATCAGCGACTCAATGGACATGAATTTGAACAAATTCTGGGAGATAGTAAAGGACAGGGAAGCCTGGCGTGCCGCAGTACATGGGGTCGCAAAGAGTCGGACGTGACTTAATGACTGAACAACAACAAAGTCTTCTCCTGGCAGAGCTGTTATGGAAATTAGAAAAACAATGGAGAAACATTGAGCATTGTGCTCAGAATACAGTGGGCATTCAACAAGGTCTACCATACTGGCTGGAAAGTCTATGATTTCTATTTTAAAAAAAAAGAATAAAAACTAAACATGACTACATTTGTGTTATATTGCATGATTTCCATTGGAGAAGACCACATTTGAATTGGAGATCGTTTTACATTTCTCTCTTTATGTAGTCTTTCCAATAATGTCATCTGCTCAGAAAGACCTCCTCTGACTGTGTTATATATTTATCTTCTCACGAGGCTTGTACTTCCACTTTATATCACTTCCTAGGGCCCAGGTATTCATTATGCACTCACTCACCCATCTGTTTAGTCCATGGATTTATCCTTAGCACCAAGAAGCCTACTTGCATGTAGAACTCTACCACAAACACTTGTTGAGTAACCAAGTAAGTCAGTGTTAATGGATGAATTCCTGTAGATCACTTGAATTGGGGTTATTCAAATATCTTTTTCTTTCTTAAAATTAAAAAAAAAATCGGCTGCAAGATTTCTGGCATGTAGCATCTTAGGTACCTGACTAGCAATTGAACCTGCACCCCCCACTGCAGTGGAAGCACAGGATCTTAACCACTGACTGCCAGGGAAGTCCCATGGACTTTGCTTTTCAATCCATTCCAGCCATGAGTCAGAATCTTCAGGGGCCAAGGCCTGGGACTCTGCATTTCGACACGCCATGCAGGTGGTTCTGATGGACACCAAAGCTAGAGAATCACTTTTCTTGTGCTAGAGAAGGAATTGTCACTGAGTTGCGGCAATGTGTCGGGGTTCTCTGGATGCTCATGTGTGTTTGCAACCGATGAATCCTTTCAGAAGCTGAAGAGGTGAATACTACCCCCATTTTACAGCAGAGAAACCAAGCTCTTGCAGTTTATGAAATATACCTGAGGTCACTCAGCTAGTAAGTAATAGCATTGAGCGTGGGACCCAGATCTGTAGCTACAAAGAGAAATTCTCCTGATAAATGGTGCTATTCTCAAACCAAATACTCCCAATCTCCTATTGGAATCCCAGCCGTTTCTGAATCCCACAGTCACTGGGGAAGACTTCATTGATACTTATTTTAGGTATTAGGTCAGCAGTGCATGAGGAACAGCAAGAGCAAACATATGGTAACCAGACAGAGGCTAGACTCTATGGAGAACTGCAAGACAACTTCACAACCAGAAGAAAGGGACCTCAGTGGCGTTTGAAGCACAACATCACCTGGGATCTTTTGAGAAATGCAGATTCTCCCCACCTCATCCCAGAGTCAGGATGCGGAATGATGGAACCTTAGGACACCTGGGTTTCAACAAGTTCCCCTGGGAAGAGGAAGACCCACTTCCTTGGATAGTGGGAGAGAAAAGAGGGCATTTCAAGGAGGCTGGGATTGTCAGGGGAGAGAAATGGTTTGAGGGTGAGGATTCCTGTTGAGGCAATAAGGAGTCACGAGGCAGAGCCCTAATGTGAAAGTGGTCTAGCTCTGCTTCCTGGAAAAACTGATGCTAAGAAGCTCCTCAGGATCAGGGAAGCTTGTGTCTCAAGTTTGTCTTCCCTGTTGGTGTTCAGTTGCTCAGTCGTGTCTGACTCTTTGCGGCCCCATGGACTGCAGCACACCAGGCTTCCCGGTCCTTCACCATCTCTTGGAGCTTGATCAAACTTATGTCCATTGAGTCATCTTCCTTACAGTTTTTATATTTTTATTGTTTTGGATAAAAGGATCCCATGATTAAATCAGTCTGGGAAACTTGGGTCAAAGCAAATGGCACAATTACTTTGATGTTTATGGTGGGACCTTTCAAAGCCATTAACTGACTGATAGATGCCATGAAAATAGTAAATAGAAGATTTTATAGTACTCAGTAAAAATTTATCAGAGAAACGCTTATTAACAGGAAACACTGGAACTTTTTGGTTATTCCATACTTTCTCTGTATGCTTATATGTCTTTTTTTAAAAAATAAACTTTACTGTAAAATAGCTTTGGATTTACAGAAATGTTGTAAACATAGTACAGAGGATTTGCACATGCTCAACACCCAACTCCTCCTATTATTAATATATCTTCATAGTACGGTACATCTTGCATAACTGATGAACCAGTGTTAATGCATGTGGAAGTTTGGCTAACTTGATGAAGACAAAAATCTGACTCTTATGCATACCCTTCAATAAAACATTGTGTGTGGGTGATTCTTAAAATTCCAATTTGATAGCAACTAGCCCATTCTTTGGCATCCCACTCCAGTACTCTTGCCTGGAGAATCCCAGAGACGGCGGAGCCTGGTGGGCTGCTGTCTGTGGGATCGCACAGAGTCAGACACGACTAAAGCGATTTAGCAGCAGCCCATTCTTGGGTGGTGAGCAGTTCCCTGGAGCCTAATTAGAACTCTCATGATCAGGGAACTTTGCATACAAATAAAAAAAATCTTATTTTCCAAAATCTGACGAAAAATACAGGAACCTCTGTGTAAAGTATCAACATCTCTTGTAAAACTGTTATCCAGCCAAGGGTATAGGCTGAGGGTTAATAACACAGATGGTAGTATTAACCTGTGTATATGTGTGCCTACTTAGTTGTGTCCAACTCTTTGTGATGGACTCTAGTTGGCCAGGTTCCTCTGTCCATGGGATTTTCCAGGCAAGAATACTGGAGTGTGTTGCCATTCCCTCCTCCAGGGCATCTTCGCGACCCAGGGATTGGACCCACGTCTCCGTCTCCTGCACCTCCTGCCCTGGCAGGCGGATTCTTTACCACTTCGCCACCTGGGTACTTGGTGGGTTTAAATCTCAGCTTTGCTATTCATACATAGAGGACTTGGGCAAGATATTCCAACAGCATCAGCATCTTCATTTGTCAAATGGGGGTCAGAACAATATCTCCAACAGAGAGTTGTTATGTTGGGTCAAAGAGCTGATGCCTAGGCAAGAATTACAGCAGTGTTACTGGACCAAACGAGTCACCCAATATAGATTAGCCATTATTTTTACAGAGATGAAGTTGAGCATTGGGAATATAACATTTCAGTAGGTCAACAACTGTCAGATGCCAGCAATTTCATAGATTTCGATCTGTCCCTCTCGCCATCATCACCATCTTCATCATGATCACCAAAGAGGCCAAAATACAACGGAGCTTTCACTAAATGAAGTGACCCCAGAACTGGAGCCAGCCAGCTGTGCCCTGGTGATCCTCCAGGCTCCCCCCCATTTGAGAACTGTCAGTATCCCCCCTCATTTCTAACCAGGTTGGGTTGGGCGGACCCCCTCCTCCCATTGAAGTCATCGTCTTAACTCCATTTTTCCACACTTCATTCCATCCATTGCCTGGGACTAAAGAGGACTATCAAAGCAATGGGACTAAAGAGGAATTTCACAGCTCCAGGCTCTCAGCGGGGAAGGCCCGGGAGCAAAGAATGAATGAAACATGATGAAGTTTCCTAAATTTTTCCAGAAAATCAAACTTTCAATGAAATCGGAGATGGGAATCCAGGAACAGCCAGAGAGAGAGAGGAGAGAGAGAGAGAGAGAGCCAGTCCGGCAGTGATTGGATTATATCCACTGGCAAGTGGCTCCTTATTAAGACCATTCAAATGGATGTAATAGATATCACACATGCATATGTATTCAGTGCACGCACATATAGACTCAGGATCCTGGGAAATAATTGAAACAAGAAACAATAGGCGAGGTCTCTTCCAGGGACTTGTGTTCAGAAAGAGTCTTGCTGTTTGTTTTCTCTGTTTTCCGCATTCCGTGACAAGGCTGGGGGCGGGGGGTGGGGGGGTGGATGGAATGGAAAGAAGTGCCACTCTCCAATCACTAAAAATAAATACTTGTGTTATATTCTGTTCCCTCTGCAACGAATAAAACAGGCACCAGGGTTTATAATATCAATTCACAGGGCTCTTTCTGCTCCAGTGAACTGTTACTGAACGGTTCAGAACAAAGCTACAGGCAGATCGGACAAAGCTCTTCTAACAGGGCTGACATTAGGCTCAGCCTGATAAGACGACATCAGAGAGATGCTTGTGTCCCAGACCCTCGGATCACAGCAGCCCGAGACGGAGAGGTGGTCCAGCCGCGGGAATCTGATCACAGACCCGGTTCCGCTGATCTGGCTTAGAGCGACGGCGCGGCTCAGGGTTATCAGGTGAAGCTGGAGGAGTTCAAGATGATCTCGACCTGGCAGTGCATTTAGACATTAATAAGAGCCCAGCCTTGGAAGAAGCGGGGCGGAGGGGAAGGATTGGGGGTGTGGGGCTGCAAAAGGAAAAGAATAAAAGTTCATCTGATATAACAACGTGCTGTGTTTCACATGCCTGGATGCCAAGCACCTCCTAAGCCCCTTCTAAAGCCATCCCTGGCGTAGAACTACTGTTCTCAGCTGGGGATCACTATGGTTCCTATTCCTCAGGGACATTTGGCAATGTCTGGGGACAGTTTTGATTGTCACACTTGCAGGGGATTTTTTAAGATTTATTTATTTTTTGGCTGGGTGGATCTTGGTTGCTCTAAGGGCTTTCTCGAGTTGCAGCAAACGGAGGCTATCTCTAGTTTGCAGTGCACACGCTTCTCATTGCCGGCAGCTTCTCTTGTTGCTGAGTATGGGTTCCAGGTAGGCGCGCTCAGTAGCTGTGGCTCTGGGGCTTAGTTGCCCCGTGGCATGTGGAGTCTTCCTAGAGTAGGGCTCGAACAGGTGTTTGTACTGCACGGCGAATCCTTAACCACTGGACCAGCAAGGAAGCCCCTGGGAGGGACGCTTTTGACTGGCATCCAGTGGGTAGAAGCCAGGAAAACATAACACAATGCGTAGGATGACTCCCTCACAATGAACACACATATGATGCAAAACGTCAATGATGGGGAAACCTGCTCTCGGACATAGAGACCCCGATTGCCCAGCTAGACAGAGATAAAGCCTTATTAAATTAGATTATCAAGTTAGTTATTGGCAACAACGATCTCACTCCTCAGCGCAATCGATGGACAGTCTGGACAGGAGAAAGCGTCCAGAATTAGTTGCTTCTCTTCAGCAGATCAAACAGATGGTTATAATTTAAGGATATTTACAGGATATTTTTGGAGACATACTGTTTACTCCCATTCACCTCAGCACGGTGACACTCTCCAATCGTTTGCTGTATTCGACTTCCCGAAGAAGACGCATTTTAACTTTTTTTTTTCCCAAAATGAATAGAGTCACTGTATAGAATTTCTTCTGCTTTACTGGTATCTATGAGTCACCACGGTGAAGTGCAATTTATCTCACTGAAATTGTTGGGCAGAAAAAAAACTAAACAATTTGAGTGTCTGTCTCAGTTGAGATTTTTATTAGTTGCAATAACAAGGGCATTCATTGGATGGTGCTCAAATACCATAACCTGGTGGTGCCCAACTTTTTTGGCACCAGGGATTGGTTTTGTGGAAGACAATTTTTCCATGGACCGGGCTGCGGTTGAGGGGAGGATAGTTTGGGGATGATTCAAGTGCATTACATTTATTGTGCATTTTATTTCTATTATTACTACATCAGCTCCACTTCAGATCAACAGGTATCAGATTTTGGAGGTTGAGGACCCATGCTATAACCCATGGGCTTCCTTGATGTCCCAGCAGGTAAAGAATCCGCTTGCAATACAGGAGACATTTGATCCCTGGAGAAGGAAATGTCAGCCCACACTAGTATTCTTGCCTGAAAACTCCCATGAACAGAGAGGCCTGGTAGGCTATAGTCCAAAGAGTCGCAAAGAGCTGGACATGACTGAGAGATTAAGCACTCGTGCATGCCCTGATCCAAAGAAAGTGAAAGGCCTGACACTCAAAAGTAGCTGGACAGTGGTATGCTAAGCGAATCAAATTTTCTGAGCTGTCCTGTGGAAGTTTGTCAATGTTCCACTGTCTAAAACCAGTTTCTCAACTTTTATCCACGAAGGGCCAGAGAGTAAATATTTTAGGCAAGCAGGTCATACATTCTGTTGAAACTACTCAACTCTGCCATGGCAGCGCAAAAGTGGCCATCAACCATTTGTAAATAAATATGTGCATGGCTGCATTCCAATGAAACTCTGTTTAAGAAAATGGATTCAGCTGTTGGGCCATGATTTGTCCACCTCCAGTGAAAGAGAAAATCCTAGAGCTTAACTGGAGTCACTGAATCTGCAGTGGGTGTGGACAGCACTTGCGAGTGAGTAGAGTCTCAAGGTTATGACTGTGCCTACTCGTCACCAGCATATTAAGGTGAGTCTCAGCAGCAATGACCATAATGAAAATGGTGTCAAACTTGGGGTTGCTGTAATAGACAATGTTTCTGCTATGTTTCTACTGAACCCGATACATGCATTTCTTAGGAACACTAATGCATGAAACTAACTGAGCCCCTACCATGCCATACACCAGGCACCATCATAGCTTCTGAGGATACAAAGATGAATTGGAACTACAGTAATCGTACTTGTCCAAGAGTGACTATACGAGCATCATGTTTTCTTTTCTACACCAGACTTCTCTATAGCATACCTGCACGTAGGTACACACACACATGCACACCCCATACAAGTCACTTGAGGCTAACATCGTATTTTTTTCTCATTGCTTTCTGTTACTAACTCTAGCAGGAGTAGCTGTAAAGTAGGTGGACAGAATAATCCCCTTCTCCCTCCAAAAATGTTCTGGTCCAAATTCCCAGAATGAAAATGTCACCTTCCACTGCAAAAGGGATGTTGCCGAAGTGATGAAGTAAAGGAGCTTGAGATGGGGAGATTATCCTGAATTATCTAGGTGGACCCAGTGGGATCACGAGGGTCCTTTGAAGAGCAGAGAAGGAGATATGACCACATAGGTAGAGTCAGAGAGCACAGCAGATGCTACACTGCAGGTTCTGAGGATGTAGAAAGGGGTCATGAGCCCAGGAATGCAGGCGGCCTTGAGATCTGGACGAGGCCAGGAAACACAGAGGGGCACAGAGGGAGCACCGCCCTGCCAACACCCCATGAGAGCCACTTGGGACTCCTGAGCTGTAGAAATGCAAGATAATAAATTCTGTGTTGGTTTAAACACACTCTTGTTTGCGGTCATCGCTTACAGCAGCCACAGGACGTGCAAGCATGCTAAGTCACTTCAGTCGTGTCCAACTCTTTTGCGACCCTATGGACTGTAGACTGCCAGGCTCCTCTGTGCATGGGATTCTCCAGGCGAGAATACTGAGTGGGTTGCCATGTCCTGCTCCAGGTGATCTTCCCAACCCAGAGATTGAATATGCATCTCCTGCATCTCCTGCGTTGGCAGGCAGGCTCTTTACCACTAGCGCCACCTATTGAGGCTGTAAGTGTTGAGCCACAATTGACTGCAAGGTTGAAGGGTCACTTTGGAACACAGAAAGCTTTTAGGGAGGGCAACTCTGGACTCTGGCAACATTTGAATTTTTTTTTTCCCTTCTAAGCACTTTTGCATCACTCTCTAGTTTATTGTTGACTCAAAAACTAGATTCAAAAGTGGGTTTCCTTTTGGGTTTGGACCTCCTTATAAGTACAAATCCAACATGGATGCCTAACCCCTCTGCCCTGAAGCATCTGGAAGGCTCTCATTGGGACAGGCTGGGACCTGGGACCCTCTCCTGCAGTGTGCGCACCTAGCCAAACGTCTCCTCCAGCAACAAAAGATGAAGAAACTGTAAGAGACTAGAAAGAACTGTAGGCATGCACAGTTGGGGCAAATTCTGGATGAAAGATACAAGGAGACCAAAAACAACAACAAAAAAGAAAAGCCCTCAACTGCCTCAAGAGGCTGGAGAAAATCACGGGGGTCAGGAGCAAAAGTAAGGTACTGTGTGCATGCCTCCTGCACCCAGCACCACAAAGGGGTGGGCAAAACACCTAAGTCCCCCTCCCCCGACACGGACCCCGGGACACACCCCTGTTGTTGTTTAGCCCCTAAGTCATGTTCGACTCTTTGTGATCCCATGGAGTGTAGCCCGCCAGGCTCCTCTTTCCATGGGATTTCCCAGGCAAAAATACTGGAGTGGGTTGCCATTTCCTGCTCCAGTGGATCTTCCCAATCCAGGAATCGAACCTGGGTCTCCTGCATTGCAGGCAGATTCTTAACCCATTGAGCTACGAGGGAAGCCTCAACATATTTCTACAAGGCTGGAAAAGACAGGCATGAAATACTTGGCACATGGTAGGTTGCATCTCTTTCCCACTCCTCCATGGGCTGTAGTCTTGGCATAATTCAGAACTGCAGTGATACAGAGGAGCTTTCTGGGACAATCACAACTGGAGAGATTTCTGTCCATGCCTGTTTTGGAGAATGCAATCATCTTGCCAATAAAGCCTTTGTGTCTAGAGCAGGATTTCGCAAACCCAGCAGTTTGGGCAATTCTTTTCCTGTGGGGTCGGTTCTGTCCTGCGCAAAGGATGCTTAGCAGCATTGCTGGCCTCTGGCCCATGGATGTTCACAGCAACTCTCCTTTCCTCCCCAGTCAGCACAGCCAAAAGCATCTCTGGACATGGTCGATGGCTTCTGGGCACTCCATCGCACCTGCCTGAGAATCACTGATCGAGGGCTGTAACCTCATTGCTCCCGATGTCCAAGAATGGAAAGGGCACAGGGAACAGGTGCTGAGACAATGGCTCAGCTTTAAGGGACAAAATCCCTGGTAGAGAGAACTCCCCCAGTGTGCATGACCCAGGGGACCATCCACTTCCTGGTGAAAATGCAGGCTGACCACAAGTACCAGTGGAGCTCAGGGCAGTGACCTGGATCAGCACAAGCTTGAGTGGTCTCCCACCTCCAATATGAGAATGTGTTGTTGTTGTTTAGTTACTAGGTCGTGTCTGACTCCTGTGACCCCATGGACTATAGCCCACCAGGCTCCTCTGTCCGTGGGATTTCCCAGGCAAGCATACTAGAGTGGGTTGCCATTTCCTTCTCCGGGGGAGGCTTCCTGACCCAGGGATCCAACCCTTATCTTTGGCATTGGCAGATGGATTCTTTACCACTGAGCCACCTGTGAAGCCCAGAATGTGTGGACAGGCCCAAATGTGCCACACAAGATGTGGATTTGAAAGGCGAGGCAAGAGGCAGACAGGGAGCCATATCACAAAGTGCAAGGCAGAGGGCTGCGGGAGTCGGGATCACATTTAATGGTTGCCTTCTGAGCAGCCCCCAAGTTCCAGAGCAGCTGTGAACACACTTTGCCCGGAGCCCGTCTCTGCTCAATGTTCTCTGGCAACACCTGGTGGAACACAGAAAAAACTGCACAGCGCCCTGGCGTGAGATGCTGCTTCTGCTAATCTCCTTGCTGCCAAAGGCTCTCCAGCTTGCAAAGGTTTACTGCGGGGAGCTGGGCGGGGTCCCGTCAGAGGCCCCGCCTCCACGCTGCCAGCAAGGCTGTACTCAGTCCATTTCTACTGTTTTCATTTCTACTTTACCAAGCAGAAAACACACATCGCTGTATTGGCAAGAGCAGTCTCGCTGGGACAAGGAAATAATTGCAACTGCAGCCTCACTGGAGGTTTTTCTCTAGGCTGTGCCCAGAAAGCTGCCTCAGTGATCCTCCCTGCAATCAAGCAAGCATTTACTGAACGCTTCTGGGTTATTATGGTACCCTAAAGGATGCCCTTCCTGGCTTGGCAGGCATCTCTCCAGCTGTAGAGTCAGCTCTACTTGGAGGAGCAGAGATGAGAAAGGGGAGCACAACCCCAAACATCTACTCCCTGGGCACAAGATGTAATGACCAAGGCACTCCATTTGGCTGCCACCCTGCCTGCCCTCACATCAGCATCCCAAGGGAGGTCACATGTGTTTCTTTCCTGATGAGAAGGGAAGGCTAACTTGTCCTGCATTCTACCTGATAAAGGTGTGCCAGGAGGGAATTGGAAAATTAAAAAGCACATTCAGGATTTTTTTCCTTTTTAAAGGCTGAATACTATTTCGTTGTGTGCGGATATATACATATTTCCACACAGACATCACAGTTTCTTTATGCATTCATCTGCCAACAGACAGTGAAGTTGTTTCCGTATCTTGGCTATTGTGAGTAAAGCTGCAATAAACACGGAAGCACAGACATCTCTGCAATACTCATTTGGTTTCCGTTGGATATATACCCAGAAGCAATATGGCTAGATCATCAGGTAGTCCTATGTTTAGGACTGTGTTTTGTGGAACATCCATACTGTTTACTGTAGCAGCTGCATCAATTTATATTCCCACCACCGTGGACCCTTTTCTCAACATATGTACCAGATTATTTCACAGTTTATACATATATCAAAACATCAAGATATCATAATATCTTAACACATATACAATTTTTATTTGTCAATAAAAATGTACTCAACTTTTTCAAAGAACAGTCTCTTGAAATCCATAGATTCACTGCATATTTCCAAGAGAGCATTCTAGCATGGTTGGAAGGCAGACTGGTCTCAGAGCTTGAGGTCTTATTTACTCATGTGTTAGGCATGTGAGTGCCAAAGAACTGATGCTTTCTAATTGTGCTGCTGGAGAAAACTCTTGAGAGTCCTTTGGACTACAAGGAGATCAAACTAGTCAATCCTAAAGGAAATCAGTCCTGAATATTCATTGGAAGGACTGATGCTGAAGCTGAAGCTCCAATACTTTGGCCATCTGATGTGAAGAACTCACTGAAAAAGACCCTGATGCTGGGAGAGACTGAGGGCAGGAGGAGAAGGGGACAACAGAGAATGAGATGGTTGGATGGCATCACCAACTCGAGGGACATGAATCTGAGCAAATTGCAGGAGATAGTGAAGGACAGGGGAGCCTGGCTTGCTGCAGCCCATGGGGTTGCAAGGAGTCAGACATGACTTAGCGACTGAGCAACAACAACAATCTACACTCTAGAAGTCTTTTATCCCTTAGTTGTAAAATAGGGAAAGTATGAATACCTCTCCATGGAGGTCATGCATGCCAACAGCTTCACATGGTGTCTGACACCTAGAAATGCTCAGAAAATACTAGTTAAGTCACAAGAGTTAACCTATATGACATTACCCTTAGGTGTCAGAAGTTGGGGGACCCATCCCAGGAAAGTCAGTGACTTGCAATGTAACCTTAAATAAATTTCCATCTCTCTGTGTTAATCTTTCTTATCTGCCAAAAGAAAGGATAGCACTTGCTTTTAAAAATTATTTCACTATAAATATTGTCAGCATAGGAGGCGTTAGGACATATTATTGCTTTCTAAAAAGATCTACTGTACAAACATGCAGCATTGTTCTATATTTGTTGCTCACATCCATGTAAGACATACACGGCCAATGTCACTAATTGGGCATCTTTTAGAAGACACTGGAGAACTGTTTGGGAGTGTCTGAAAATGTGCATGCTTCAGTTACTGCCTGAGAAGGGCTCTTCTAGAAGGTAGTTCTACCCAGTCAAATGGGGAGGGGGTGTTGTCAGAAGCAGTCAGATAATCCAAGGGAAACCAAGCCCCATTTCAGGGCAAAAAAAGGGGCCATGAATGTGGAACTCCAACTCCTTCAAGATCTGGTGATCTGTAATGTTTCTAGAACTTACTGTGTCTGTGGACCATGGTCTTTACTTTGGGTAGCATCAAATCAAAGATGTTTTTTTTTTTTTTCCTGCAGTTCAGCTGTCCCGATTGTTGACGTTGTGATTCTAACTCATAATGTCTCACCCAGTGGGATTCTCAAGGCAGGGGGCTCCCTTCTCAAAGTCACATCCTATGAAATATTTAGCATATTGTTTGTCAGTGGCTGTCAAATTAGGCTCATCCAAAATACTATTAATTAAGAGGAGAGCCTCACTTACCTAGCCTTGGAAGTCAGTTATATTCAAATTATGCATAAGAGTCTGGAAGTCAAAGAACATTTTTCTATGACTGTAGTTCAAGTACTTTGAAGTATTCTGCCACCAATCATGACCCGCTAAGAGCAGCAAGGAGTCTCTATTCACTCCTAGAAATTCTTAGTTCAGGAAGTTGGGATATTACTATTATTCTTTAATTTTAGGACAACATTTAAAAAATAATATTCATGGGTATCTAATGACAATGCCTTAATCTGAAATGATTAAAGACTGATGATGGGCTCAGGAATATGCTGTTTTTCACTTCAAAAGGAAATGATTAACTACCACTTTCAGGGCATTTAACAACGTCTCTAACTGAATAAGTTAGCTCACTCTTTCTTACAGGTGATCCTTCAGACAAGACTCGGTGAATTTTTAAACATACTTTCAAAGGGTTGCTCATCATGGCTAGAGTTCTAAAATCTGTATATTTGGCAGAAAGAAATGTTTGAGTTAAACTTTTCCTTTAGAATATGGTCTGGTCATATGCACTCTGCCACTCTGTATTTTTTTATATATTTTTTTTTTTGATTTATCAGCATGCACACTCTTAATTGCAGCCTGTGTAATCTTGTTCCCAGACCTGGGATCCAGCCCAGGCCCTCTGCATTGGGTGTGCGCAGTCTTAGCCAGGTAAGTTCCAGCACTCTGCAGTTGTAAAATAAAATAAACTCTTTAAAGGAAAGGAAAAAGAACACCCACTTGCTGCAGGCTTGATAGCGTATTAACAACGACATCCTTCTTTGTGAGACTGAACTCATTGAGATATTCGTGAGCTTGGAGGTGAAGTTCCTCAACAGCCATCCTTACAGGACACTCTAGTTTCCTTTATGCAATTTACAAACTCTTTTGGCCACTGCTAAAGAATAACACGTGAAAGGAACCAGTGTGTTCTAGCTCCTAATGGTGTCGCTATATCTGTAGAGGCTATGACAGCCTCTTCCTGAACTGAGAACTTCTAGGAGCAAATAGAAACTCCTTGCTACTCTCTCAGTGGGTCATGGTTAGGGGCAGGATACTTTAAAGTACCTGAACTGCAGTTGTAGAAAGGTGTTCTTTGACTTCCAGACTCTTACGCATAATCTGAATACACCTGGTTTCCAAACTTCTACAGACTATACTACAGCCTCTATTTCCAAATATATTTTATTATGGAAGCTTTACTCTCATCCTCAATCCTGGAGGTAAGCAACACAGACACCATTTTCCCCCACCTTAACACATAACAAAAGTTTGGATCAAAGAAGTCAAACAAGGGATTTGCTAATCCCAGAATCATAGAGGGAGTAACCAGCAAACTCAAAACTTTCTCCCAGCAGACTTCCTTGGTGGTCCAGTGGTTAAGAATCTACCTTGCAATGCAGGGGATGTGTGGGTTCCATCCCTGGTCAGGGAACCAAGATGCTCCATGCCACAGAGCAACTAACGCCATGTGCAACTACTGAGCCCATGGGCCATAAGTAGAGAATTTGTGTATCGCAGCAAGAGATTCCGAATGATTCAACAAAAATCCCTCATGCCACAACTCAGACCTGATGCAGTCATATAAATAAATAAAAATTGAAAGTGTTAGTCACTAAGCTGTGTATGACTCTCTGCGACCCCATGGACTGTACCCCGCCAGGCTCCTCTGTCCGTGGAATTCTCCAGGCAAGAATACTGGAGTGGGTAGTCATTCCCTTCTCCACAGGATCTTCCCAACCCAGGGATCAAACTCGGGTCTCCTACATTGTAGGCAGATTCTTTACCACCCGAGCCACCAGGGAAGCCCAAATAAGTAAAAACATATGAAAACAAACAAAAACTTCTGTCTGCTCTCATTTGGGGTTCCAAACTATTTTTCTGTTTTCTTTTCTGTTTTTCAACCTGCCCAGTCTGTCGGCCTATCTATCAATATGTTTGACTATCTTATCTATTCATCAACCTGTCAACCTGTCTGCAGTCTCACCAGAGCACCTGAAACTATTTTCAACTGAGTTTGAGAGTTTAGCAGAGAAATGACTGAAATAACTGCCAAGTATTCACAACAGTTCCCTCCTTGAGGAATGCAAGGCGATTTGGAGGCTGTTTGAATTCTGGAAACCTTCACTTTTTACTCTGTTTTTGCCTGTCTATGTATCGTGTGAGTTGTCTCACAGAGAGAGACGGATTTATGCCAACCACTGTGTGATTAAAAATCAATGCTCTGAAGATAAAAATTTTTTTAAATAACTCTATCAAGCAGCTTAACTCTTCTTGATTTTCGAATGTCGCTTGTTTCTTCTATTCAGGCAGGTTCTCCTGGGATGTCTTGCAGCTGTACTTTGGGAAAAAACCCTCTCCAATCAGCTGCATTGAGCCAGAGTTCACACTTCTGTCCCTTCCCATTCCTGGGTTTCACGCATGGCTCCAAGGTTGGCAGGGCAACGTATTAGAAATAAAATGCAATCACGGTAGGTGACACTTCAATTTTGCCTCTTCAGCATCAAAGATCATCAACTGCACTGTTTTCTGCTATGACGGAAGGTCCTGTAAATTTCACTTAACAGGCCTGTACACCAGGGCAGCATGGATGACTCCCCACTACTGCCACCATGGTGCTGGTTTCTGGAATCGATTTTTCACTCACTAGAACTGTTGTAGGATTATGGCTCCTCTGCTGTGCTTTGCTGAAAGACTTCCCTCTCTACCTCTGTGGACATCCTCCACATGGAAAACTTCAGATGCTTAAAGGGTGCATGCTTAGTTGCTCAGTTATGTCTAAGTCTTTGCAACCCCATGGACTGTAATCTGCCAGGCTCCTCTGTCCATGGGTTTTTTCAGGCAAGAATACTGGAGTGGGTTGCCATTTCCTTCCCCAAGGGATCTTCTTGACCCAGGGATAGAACCTATGTCTCCTGCATTGGTAGGGGGGTTCTTTATCACTGAGCCTTCAAGGAAGCCCTTGAAGAGTAAGAAAACTTAAATCTAGGAAGGTACTAAGAGCACCACCATCAGTGCCCACACTGCAGCTGGATGATAACACAAGTGCGTGTTTGAGCAAGTAGGCAAGGGAAGTGTTGAGGGAAAGCTACAGACACAGAGAGCTGTAGCAAACAATAATGAAAAAAGGAATCAATCCTAAAGTCGATCCTCAAGGAAATCAACCCTGAATATTCATTGGAAGGACTGATGCTGAAAATGAAGTTCCAGTACTTACTTTGGCCCCCTGATGCAAAGAAAAGACTCATTGGAGAAGACCTTCATGCTGGGAAAGATTAAAGGCAGGAGGAGAAGGGGGCAACAGAGGATGAGATGGTTGGATGGAACCACCAACTCAATGGACATGAGTCTGTGCAAGCTCCAGGAGATAGTGAAGGACAGGGGAGCATGGGTGCTACCGTCCACTGGATCTCAAAGAGTTGGACATTACTAAGCAACTGAACAACAACAATAATCAAAAAAGAACTTGGCGTCTCTTATGAGTATAGTTTCCCTTTGAAGGATTTCTCTCTTTGGGGATATTCTGTATATGTCTGCTAGACCCTAGGCTGAGATTGCGATGACATGAGAGATGGGTTGAGGTGGGGTGGAGTGGATTACATAATGCAGTTATTTTCCATGTAGATCATTATCCTTACCCCACTCCTACAGAATCAAAATCTCTGGAGATGGAGCTTGAGGGAAGGTGAAGTTTCAACAACTCCCAGAAGATTCCTACACACGGCACTGGCCTGGATGTTAACAGCAAGGATTTTGGAATTACAAAAACCTAGCTTGGAATATAAACATTGCCACTTTCCTGGTTGGCTGATCAAGAAAAATGAGCTTCTCCTAAAGCTCAATTTTCTCATTCATAAATTGAGGAGGAGCATATTACCTATCTCAGAGGATTGAGATGAATAAAAACAGATGTACATGTCATCAGTCAACACAATGTGTGGACCTAGAAAGTGCCTGAGGATATTACCTCTTTTTATTAAGAAATTATCCTTGAGTGGTCTTGTTAAATCCAACTGTTTCTCCATACAAAGGTATTTCTCACACACACACACACACACAATGACAGTGACAAGTGTGAGTCCTCAAAAGGTATGTCTCAGTCTTTAAGCCCACACACCTGCAAATGTGATGTTAACTGGAAAAAGGGTGGGGGGGGTTGCAGATATAATTAAAGACTTTGACATGAGATACTTTCAAATTGTGATACTGGAGAAGACTCTGGAGAGCCCCTTGGGTAGCAAAGAGATCAAACCAGTAAATCCTGAAGGAAATCAACCCTGAGTTTACACTGAAAGGACTGATGCTGAAGCTGAAGCTCCAATACTTTGGCCACCTGATGTGACATGTTGGAAAAGACCCTGATACTGGGAAGGATTGAAGGCAAAAGGAGAAGGAGGCGGCAGAGGATGAGATGGTTAGATAGCATCACCGACAATTCAAGGACATGAATCCAAGTAAACTCAGGGGAACAGTGAAGGACAGGGGAGCCTGAAGTGCTGCAGTCCATTGGGTCACAAACAGTCAGACATGACTTAGCAACTGAACAAGAACATCCTGTTTTAGGGGGAACGCTGTATTCAAAGATAAGAAACAGAAGAGGAAAAGGCACAGGAAAGAAGGCCATGCAAAGATGGAGGAAAAAATTGAAGCCATGTGTCTAGAATTCAAAAGATGTCACGGATTACCAGATGCCAGCAGAAGCTGGCAGAGGGGCATGGAATGGATATTCTCTGTCTCCAGAAGGATCCAAGCATGCTGACATCTTGATTCCAAGCTTCTAGCCTCTAGATTTTCTGAGACTGAATGTCACCAAGTTTGAGAATTTGTTGTAGTGGCCCTAGCCATTAAAGGGAGCCTTTGAGCTCCACTGTAGTCTAAGACTCTTGTTTGGAAAAGGTGATCTTTCCAATGTTCTTCTCCAAGGAAACGGGCTTGGGACTCTTCCCCCATAGTGGGGGATGAGAGCCCGGACTCTGCTTGGTCTCCGCGCTTGTCAGTGACTGCAGGAGCCTCTGGCTACCGCCAACCAAGTAAGCACATTCCAAGCTCAAATTTCACTCCCTGGCAGGCCCTCGAAAAAATAAGGAGTTTCTAGTTTAGAGAGCTCCTTTGGTATAGAGGTCCGAAGGCGGCACCAGTCAGAAAATGGCCAAGAGCCAGCATCTGGGTAAGCCACTCAGGATGGCTGTGAGCTTGCAGTTCTGCCCTCAGCTCTGGATTGGCCCGAGAATTCACCCATGGATCTCTACTACCCAATTAAAGTAATAATAATGGTAATGACAGCCACTACGTATTGAGACACTTTTAACATATTAGAAATTAAGGGACTTCCTTGGCAGTCCAGTGCCTAGGACTCCATGCTTCCACTGCAGGGAGCACGGTTTTGATTCCTGGTTGGGGAACTATGATCCCACACACCACACAGCATGCCCGTGTCACTTAGAAAATAGTTACAACCTACAGGTTGAGATGCAAACATGGGGCAGATAGTCTGAACATCAAAAGGTTATGGGGGAAGATGCTCACTGAAATCATTCCTTTCGTATGCATCTCAGCTATCTGGAGCCAGCATCCTGTGACTTGATTTTTCACATCCTTTAGTTCCTCTCATGCTAGGGAGAGGCAGCAACCTCATGACTGCTGGATCGCAGGCATTGTTCTTTTCAGGCACCCTCTGGGCTCAGAAATTCACATTCGGAGGGCCAGAATCCCTGATGGTTGTGAGATCCTTGCTTATTGGTATGGCAGGAAATACTCCATTTCTCACTCCCCCTCCTCAAAAAAAAAAGAGCAAAAAAATTAAGTAAATGCTTCACCATCATCATCTTTAAAACTTTTGTGATGTCGAGATGATTCTTTGTCCCATTATACAGATGAAGAAACTAAGGCTTGGCAAGCTTAAGGATCCTGTCATTGTCACCCAGTGGGGAAGGAAAGCATACAGCATGCAACCCTGTGTTTCTCCAGTGGCTACAGTCTGCCTGGTGACACTGACTGTGCTTTGAGTGCGAATATCTGAGACAGTCTCCTTCAATGTGCTAGCTGGTTTGAGATGGGCCCGTTAAAGGCATGTTCTGCCTCACGTCATCACGAATGGTACCAGAAATGGAACATTTTAGAGCTGACTGTCCTCTTAACACTTGGGTAGCTTCATAGTGCCATTTTACAGATAAGAAAACTGAGGCTCAAAGAGACTAACAGGCTTATTCACAGTTGTGTAGCTCCTGACACAGATAGGATTTCAACCAGAACTCCTGACACGTGCATTCACTCTATCATACATCTAGTACATAAACACTGAGGGCCAAAAATGGGGGTAAAAATAAATGTCAAAATCTCTGCAGGTGCCCAGACACTTTCCCCATGTAAGTGCTACTTCACTTTTGGATTATTCACCATACAGTTCATCTGCTGTTAAATCGAAACACTACATTGAAAAATACTGATTTTCATCTTTCTCTGTTCACCATTATTACTCTGTATACTCTTATTATATACCAAGTATATACTCTTTATTATATACCAACTTCAATGTTCGTTGCAGCCCTATTTACAGTATCTGGGACATGGAAGCAACCTAAACTCCATCAATAGATGAATGGACAGAAAATAATTGGTACACATATACAATGGAATATTACTCAGCCATAAAAAAGAACAAAAGAATGCCATTTGCAGCTACGTGGATGGACATAGAGACTGCCATATGGGCCAAAGTAAGTCAGACAGAAAAAGACAAGTATCATATGATATCACTTTTACATGGAATTTTAAAAAAGTACAAATTTACAAAATAGAAGTAAAGCCACAGATGTAGAAAACAAACTTATGATTTCCAAGTTGTAAAGGGAAGGAGTCATAAATTGGGAGATTAGCATTGACATATACACATTATTATGTATATATATAATAGGTAACTAATAAGAATCTACTGCATAGCATAGGGAACTCTATTCAATACTCTGTAATGACCTATAGGGGAAAAGAATCTAAAACAGAGTAGATATATGCATATGCATAACTGATTCACTTTGCTGACCAGCAGAAACTAACACCACATTGTAATTCAACTATATTCCAATTAAAAATTAACTTGAAAACATGTTCACAGGGGGATGCAAGGCCCCGAGGCTCCCCTCTGTCACCAGGGGGTTTGATTCACCTCCAAATGGACCCCTGTTTTTACTCATTTCAAGAAGACTCAATGCCCTCCATATGACAGTCATAAGATATTAGCTCAATGCTCAGAGCTGCTATGAACAAGTATTGACAGGCCGCTGTCCTATAGCTTGTGGATAAGTGGTCCTGAAAAGTCACTGGCTCAATGAATGACAGGGTAAAGAGGCTGTGATCTGAATCATGTTTTAAATACATGCTGAATTTCAATGTGATGCAGGCAATTATTCTATCTTCACTACAGATCAAGAATTTTTTCCTGGCACTGGATGGCGTGCCAGAGATAGAAGACCAAAAAGGATGCCATTTCTTGGTGGAACATCTTCCAGTTCTGTGCCTTTTGAAATAAATTATGACCATTTATTTGCTGCTTTAAAAAATAAGCTTCATACACAAGAATTCCCTCAAAGCAAATCCAACTTCGATGTTTTTCCATAGCTCACATGAGTGTATGTTATGTGTTTGTCCACTGCTAATTTCCTACTATGTTTTGGAAGATGTTGTCGCTGTTTTGGGGCTTCCCTAGTGGCTCACTGATAAATAACCTGCCTGCCAATGTAAGAGCCACAGGAGACGCGGGTTTGAACCCTGGATCAGGAAGATCTCCTGGAGAAGGAAATGGCAACCCACTCCAGTCTTGCCTGGGACATCCCACGGACAGAGCAGCCTGGTGAGCTACAGTCCACGGGGTCGCAAAAGAGTCGGACACGACTCAGCACACACGCGCACACACACCCTTGCTTTTGTAGAGACAACCAAGAAAGGAGACAGTGGAGCTGGAGCTAGTGGTGGGTCCAGAGGACAAACTGAAAGATGCTCCTGGTGACAAGTCCTGGGCACCCACCTTGGCACGTGGACGGGAGGCAGAAATGGCAGGGAGAGCTATCAGGGTGGGTGTCTGTGAAGAGATGCTGTGAATCATTCAGAGAAAAAAAAAAGAAAATCTGCAGAGCCATGAATCTGCTCTCACGAAATCCCCATTTGCTTGCAAGTGAGGTGTGGCTGTTGATACTGTTCTCCACCTGATTTCTCAGGTGCAACACCTCCGGGGCCATCTTCCTACCAAAAGCTCCAAAGAGTAACAACTCCAGGCAGTCAAGGAGTCAACACTGCAGCCTTGCTCCTGGGGATGCGGCTGAAGGGGCTGCCACGTCCAGGGAAGAGATGGAGCCGTCTTCCTCCTACCTTCCTCCTTCCACCCAGCTTCCCCGCAATGGATCATCCCCGAGTCGTAAGTGTCCCTCCTCTGACACTTACAAGCAGGGGGTCACCCCACAGGACCCACAACCCACGACCACGCATAACTCCGGAGCTGCCTCCCCATTCTGGGTAAAACGCCCCTCCCTTCCAAGGCCCGTTGATCCCCACTCGCAACGCATAATGCTCTTCATTTAGGTGTGTGTTTTGCGACAATGTTTTGGATAACCCTGGCATTCCATCTTCTCTATTACAAACATTTATGTAACCATGCCAGCAGATTAATCTGAAGGATGTGGCAAAGAGACGGGCAAATTTCACCCATAGGAAACAAAAATCCAGTCTTTGAGGATAAATATGTACTCCGGAATTCATAACTTATTGCAGATTCCTATTGATATTTCAGCAATGTATTTGTCCCTTGGACATATTCACGGAGCGTTTCCAAGTCTATAGACACAGCTATTTAATAACTGCACTGAATAATTCTTCCATGCCAGATACATGAGAACCTGCAAACACCCCCAATCCCCACAACAAAGGTAATAAGCTTTTGTCTTGCCTTTTTTTTTTCCTCCTGCTTTAAGCATCCCCCTTAATGAGCTCTGCTTCTTTGTAACTCAAGAGATTTAGTATTCTGTCCAACAAAACAATTTATTGCCCAAAATGTTCCTACTGCAGATAAAATCTTTGCTTCCCCAATACTTCTGGCTCCTCCGTTAATACCCTAATGTTTCATTTACAGCCGAACAAAGCAGCTTATCTCCACTAAAAGGGGAATTAGTAGTAAGAAATAATTTCAGTCATCTGCTGAGTTTCTAAGTAAAGTGATGACTTCTGCATTCTAGCTTCTATCTGATGACAGGTGAGTTTGGGGCTCCCAGAAAATAGAGCAGTTCTGTCACCTAAGCTTTGTAATTTGAACAATGCGGCTACATAGATCAGGCAGGAGTTAGGTCTTAGCTGTCAGGGGGGAAAAAAATCTACACTCGGAAATATGCTGTCGTCAGCAATTCTTAGCTACAGATTGGGTACTAACTCAAGAGAGGGGAAAAAAAAAATTGGTTTGAATCAACAAATGGCTCCATTTCTCCCCGCCCTTGGTCTGCGGCAAACTTATTATACACCTACACACACACAACCACAGTCTATTACATTTCCTCTGCACGTCCACATGCCCACACGGTACTGTGATGGCTATATATCGTATCACGCATCCATGCAGCCTTATTTATGTGCGCGCAGACATGAAGGCTGCTGGAGACCGCGTAGTCACAGGGATGGAGCGGGGATGGAGCCAAGAGGCCAAGAGGGATCACGGGTGAGTCTGCGGCATGGGTCAGATCCTTCACATCAGAGGGAGAGGAGTGGTGCGTGCCTTCCTGAGATGGCAAGGGGGAATTCAGTTTGCCATCGCTCCTGTCACAACCGGGCACCCCAAAACCTGACACTGGCCCCTAAAACTGCCTAATCAGTAAACTTAAAGGAAGGCAGTCAAGAACCCAGAGCCTGGACAGAGCTCGTTTATAGGAGAGCAGAGAGTCATGACCCCAAGCTCTCTAGGAGACACATAACCAGCAATGTAAGAGGATGGGAGGTCAGGTCAATTTCTCTCCCTCCGTATCTAAAGATACAGGGGTTTACCTCCTATGTCAACCCTTCTAATAGGAAGTCTTCCTTAAATTTCTTAGAAATAGTGACTTTACTCTTAACGGACTTCCCTGGTGGCTCAGATGGTAAAGAATCTGCAATGCAGGAGACCCAGGTTCGATCCCTGGGTGGGGAAGATCCTCTGGAGAAGGGAATGGCATCCCACTAAAGTACTCTTGCCTGGAGAATCCAACGGGCAGAGGAGCCTGGCGGGCTACAGTCCATGGGGTCACAAAGAGTCAGACATGACTGAGCAACTAACACTTCCTCAAATCTGGAAGGCTCTTGTGGCCACCAGGGAGGCTTAGGTCAGGAACAGGGGAGGGAAGAGAGCAGGCAGAATTGGGACCGATCAGAAAATAAAAACTATCGGCTACTATTTATACAAGGATCCCTGTCATTTCAGATTTCTCATTATTCTATGTTTCTTTAAAGCTCGAGCCTCACAAATCCTCCCCAGTTTGGTGAGCCATCTCCCAGCTGATGTGAGTATTGGCTGAAAACTGCTCCCAAGATGAATTTTTCTCTGAAAGGTTGAACGTGACTGATTGGGGCTGCCCTATTCAGAGCTGCCCAGGATGGAAGGAAAGGGTAAGGAGGGGAGGAGGGCTAACATCCTTCCCGAGGGCGGACAGCCTGAGCCTGTGGCCAAAGACAGACTGCTGTAAAGAGGTGGGAAGAAGACCCTGGGTGAAATTATCTCTGGTCCAGTTAATACTTCGGAGCTGCCACAGGGTCAGGCTGAGGCTGAGTTTTCCCCTGAAACTACACCTCTGTCTGTCTTTCCTGCCCTACACTAATTCTTTACTGCGTCACCCAGAGGTCTCTCCTGAGACCATCCTGCCAATGAATTAGTTGCTTGGCAATCCCCAGCTCAGGCGTAATCCCTAGGGAATCTGCCCTAAGACAGATGAGGGGTGGGGTAGAAACAATGTTTCTAAATCTCCATCAAAAGTACAGTCCTATAGGGCTTCCCTCATGGCCTGTTGGTGAAGGATCTGCATACCCAGTGCAGGAGACACGGGTTTGATCCCCAGTCCGGGAAGATCCCACATGCTATGGAGCAACTAAGCCCATTCGCCATAAACACTGAGGGGCTTCCCTGGTGGCTCAGTTGGTAAAGAATCTGCCTGCGATGCAAGAGATGTGGGTTTCATCCCTGAATCGGGATGATCCCTGCAGAAGGAAATGGCAACCCACTCCAGTATTCTTGCCTGGGAAATCCCATGGTCAGAGGAGCCTGGTGGGCTACAGCCCATGGGGTTACAAGGGTCGAACATGACTTAGCACCTAAACCACCACCGCCACAAATACTGAACTGTGCTCTAGAGCCCGGGAGTTGCAACTACTGAACCAACGTGCCACAACTACTGAAGCCCGCACACCCTAGAGCCCGTGTTTTGCAACAGGAGAAGCTGCTGCAATGAGAAGGCTGTCCATCACAACTGGAGAGTAGTCCCGCTTGCCGCAGCAACAAAGACCCAGCGCAGCCAAAATAAATCAACAAAATTATAATTAAAAAAAAAAAAAAAAACTGCACTCCTATGAATAAACACCTGAGTATAATAGTTGCATTTCACATGCAGTGGGAATGCTAAGGAAAACATGCTTACGGACATCCAGAGCTGGGCAAGAAGTCATGTATGTCTTGCCTCTCAAAGACTCCATCTTCCTGGCCACAGAATTCAGGTTTAAGGATGACCCAGCGTGCGCTGCTCCCCACCCGCTCACCCCTAGGCACTTTCCGTCGGATCTGAAGTTGTAAGAGTCACTGACAACATGCCAAGATGCTACAGCTAATGAAACAAAACCAAAACCAAAAAAACTCCAAAATGAGGCTGGCTCAGCAGTGGAAAGGAGAGACCCCTGTCACGAGGACTTAAACCCTTCTCCTCAGCAATGACTGATGGCAGCCAGAACTACGCCTGGACTTCTCAGTTTCTCGAGATAATCAATCTTTCTTTGACTTATGCTAGTGTAGGTTAGGATTTATAACCTATTCAGCTGAATCTATGGTGCAGTAGGAGAACGAGGTCCCAGCCCCAGCCCAGAGAAAGATGAGGATCCATACATCACAGGAGGTGGGTGAATATATGAACATGCCCGGCCCCTTTTCCTCCTTGACCCCAAGTGTCTCGCATCAAGGTCACGGGCTCTGGTAGGACCACAAAGGCTGTGATGTCTGAGCTTTACAGTTTCAGTTGACAGTCACTTATGGAGTATCTACTAAGAGCTGGATGCTTAGTGATGGTCAAAACCGTGATGAAGACTTAATGCATTTCCTCAAGTAGCTCACTCCTCAGTTGAAGAACAAGCCATTGTCTAAATACACACAGTATCATCTTTTTAAAGGGAAATACAAGACTCTATGTATGGAAGTGGATTCCAAAGGGACCTGGTCTTACAGGACTTCATGAAGCTTCCATTCAAAAGTGGCATGCAGGTAGAGGTCTAAAACCAGTGCTGAAAAACCAACTTGAAGAGGTAGAATAAAACATTTTTGCTGAATGAAAAACATGGGCAGACGTGCCTAAGAATTCAGAAGGTGGGCAAGTTTCAAAATCTGGAAATCATTCCAACCCAGCTGAGGAATGGTGGTAGGAACTGAGCAAGGTGTCACATGGGATCGCAGAGGGCGGGGGTTGGGGGAGATGGAGCTTACATTCTGTGGGCATTCAGGATGGCTGAAGAGGTTCAAGTTGGGATGGGGTGCAGTGAGAAAGCTAGTGCATGGTCCCACCTCATCCCTTATGTCATGGATCTCAGCTTTCCTGAAAACGTAGGTGTCCTGCAGGTCTTGTCCTGTAACCCATTCATTCATTCATTCATTCATTCACTTATCCATCCAGTCACTGACAAAAACCTACTGTGTATGAGGCAGGCACAAAAACCACATAGGGTTCTCCTCCCATAGGACTGACGGTCTTTCAGGAATGAATTAAATCATTGTATCAAAAAGATGAAAAGCCAAAATGACCTTACAAGCTACATGTGAAGGCACAGGTAATTAAGAAATAACAGTAGAGGCACTTAGTCAATGACGTCAAGGAAGTTTTCCTTGAGGAAGGGACCAAGCAACTAGGTTTGAAAGCAGATGTGAGAGTGTTAACTAGGCAAAGAAGGGAGAGAAAAGATGGGGAAGTCCAGGAGGAGAGACTATCCTGACACAGCTCCTTTGGTGAGAACAGAAGAGGGAGCAGCTACCCCATATCTGGTACCCTTGGAGCTCTTGTGTGTGTGTGCTCAGTCGCATCCAACTTTCTGACTCTTTGTGACTCCCTGGGCTGTAGCCCGCCAGGCTCCTCTGTCCATGGGATTCTCCAGGCAAGAATACTGGAGTGGGTTGCCATTTCCTCCTCCAGGGGATCTTCCCAACCCAGGGATCGAACCCTCGTCTCCTCCATCTCCTGCACTGGCAAGTGGATTCTTTACTGCTAGTGCCACCCGGGAAGCCCTGGAGCTCTCAGGACCCGGAGCTTCCCCTTCGATCTGCATGAGGGCCCCTTTTTTCAGATCAGTGCACATAATCCCACAAGCCCACTTACAGCGACGTCAGCAAACGCCATTCTAAAAAGAGACTAGAAAATTTATGCCACGGATCAACACGCTGGTGGAACTGAGATAGTGGACAGAGGTCATGCCCAGGAGAGACGAGGCCTGGGCATACTGCCCTACCCAGAACCTCACAGTGAATCGACTTTCACAAATTTAGTTCAAAAGGTCAGTCGAGGATAGGAGGTATGATAATAAGGACTGGGAACAGAAGAAATAGCCACAACTAGGAGAGCCAACAAGCCTGCAGAAAACACACACACACACACACACACACACACACACACACACACACACAAACACACAAGGGTCTGAAAGGTCCAGGGGACTCAGGAAGGTCTGACTCCAAGCCGTACAACTGAAGCAGGTAGTTAAAAAAAAAATCTTCTTCCTAGATCTTCTCGTCCATATTTGCAATTTTCTTACATTCCTGCCTTTCTGTATCCCCAGGGCATACAAATCATAGTAAACAACCCGACTGTTGAAGCTGTCCTCCCAGTAGCACAAACAAATTCTTATAAATGGAAAGAAAATGGTCTCATTGCCTGCTATTGAGATACACAAATCTCTAAATGGATTGTCAGTTCTTTTAACCACTAATTCCTTTTTAAAGAGACAGCGTATTGATTCTTTTCATCCGAAGTTGCCAACCTTGTAAATTTGCAATCCCAAATACAATCCAAAAATGATCTCTTGGCTGGGGATGATGCAAAACAGGGCACCTTACACTGGCATAATCTTTGTGAGGTGCGAAGATATTTTAGACGCCTTTTCTCATTCCACCTTTACAATGTTGTCAACAAGGTTTTATTATTCCCTTCTGCAGATGAGAGAAAAGCAAGACTCAGAAAAGTTAGGGGATGTGGATGAAGGCCCGACAAGCCAAAATTTGAATTCAAATGTTTCGACTCCAAGTCCCAACACCGCGTAGTGGACAACGTGAGCCTGGGTGTCTCATTGATTGGGTCAAGTCCTGGTTCTGGAAATTTATCATTTCTATAATTATTTGCTCAGTCTGTCTGACTTTGTGACTCCAGGGACTGTAGGCTTCTCTGTCTGTGGGATTTCCCCGGCAAGAATACTGGAGTGGGTTGCCATTTCCTTCTCCAGGGGATCTTCCCGACACAGGGATCGAATCCGTATCTCCTTCATTGCAGGCAGATTCTTTATCTCTTGAGCATCGGGAAGCCCCATAATTATGAGGAAATTACTTAAAATGTTCAAGTCCCAGTTTTCTTATTTGACAAATAGTGATGATATCATGGATCTAACAGGCTGGTACAAAGATTATACATATAAGATATTCAGCCCAGCATCAGGATCACTCTATATACTCAAGTGGTATCCATCACAGTTACTATGGGTATCATTATTGTGTTGAATCATAATACCACTGGCTCAGCAAGTCTGGTCTTTTGCAAACTGGAAGTTCTGGCCAGATTATCCTCTGATTTTCTCTCTAGGTGGTGGTTTAGTCACTAAGTCATGTCCGACTCTTACAATCCCATGGACCGTAGCCCACCAGGCTCCTCTGTCCATGGGATTCTCCAGGCAAGAATACTGGAGTGGGTAGCCATTCCCTTTTCCAGGGGATCTTCCTGACCCAGTGATTGAACCTGAATCTCCTGCATTGCAGGCAGATTCTTTATCATCTGAACCACCAGGGAAGCCTTTAGGGGGACATGGGTATACCCCAATTAACATTTCACTAAATAGTTAGGCTTTTAATTTATCAAAGAATGATGCTGTGTTCTGCACATTACCTATTTCCCCACCTCCACTTCACTCAGGTTTTCCTAGAGAACTTACATCCTGGCATAAAGCAATCTTTTAAAAGCACTTATTCTGTATCAAGCACTGAAAGAGCTCCACCTGATCATCCCTCGAATCACATGGGGTAAGGGCTATATCTTCTATAGTTGAGGGGACTTAAGCTCAGGGGTGTGGTACAAGTTGAGGATAAAAAGAGAGAATTTGAACCCCAAATCTGTCAAATTTCAAGGGTCATGTTTTTCACACTCCAGTTTCGGAATCACACACCCCAGCAATAATGAAGTCAATACAACGTCAATTTCAGATTGCTTTCACATATGCCACTTCACCTCCGTTTGCGTTCAAAATCTGTACAGTGTCTGAATTACCCCAGAAGGAGGCAAAATCTGCATGGGAACTGATCCCAAGCACGTCAGGAATACAGAGTACAGATTCACACCTCATATGTGTGTTCCGTAGAATCTTTCCGGGTCAGGAGAGACAGGGTTAATTTCCTCTAGCGTCATACAATCTGGAATCAGAGGCCAGTCCTTTGCAGTCTTAAAAATACCAACCTCCTCATGCCTTTTACTTGATCTTGATAAAAGGCAATGGAAATGATTTATTGGGGCAAAACGAGGATATTGTGTTTTGGGTCATTCGTTTGCTTTGCATTTTTTCCCCCATGACAGCTAAAGAACAAGAACACCCTTAAGTTCTGAGAGGCTTTCACCCTTGCAACAAAGGCATAAAATAAGAGGCTAAGAGACAGAAACAAAGCTCGTAAAATAAACGCATTAAAACAAACAAGATCCACTGACAGATGAATGGTTAAAGAAGATGTGATACACACACACACACACACACACACACACACACACAATAGAATACTAGTCAACCATAAAAAAGAATGAAATAATGCCATTTGCAGCAACATAGATGCAACTAGGGATTATCATACTAAGTGAAGCAAGTCAGAAAGAGAAAGAAAAATACCATACAATATCACTTACATGTAGACTCTAAAATATGGCACAAATGAATCTATCTACAAAACGGAAACAGACTCATGGACATAGAGAACTGACTAGTGGTTGCCAAATGAAGGGGGGGGGAAGGGTGGAGTAAGAGGTGAGGATTAGCAGATGCAAACTGCATTTTATTATATATAAAATGGATTAATAATAAGGTCCTACTGTACAGTATGGGGAACTGTATTCAACATCCTATAATAAAAAGAAAGGACCCTGATGCTGGCAAAGATTGAAGGCAGAAGGAAAAGGAGGTGACAGAGGATGAGATGGTTGGATGGCATGATAGACTCAATGGACATGAGTTTGAGCAAACCCTGGGAGAGAGTGAAGGAAGAGGAGCCTGGTGTGCTGCAGTCCATGGGGTCACAAAGTTGGACACAACTTAGTGACTGAACAACCAATGCAAATAGAAAAGAATTTTTAAAAATAACACACACACATATATATACACTTCATCATCAACAAAAACAATATACTTGTATACACTATATAACAATATATTATCAGTTAAAACAAAAACAAATGAGGGATTTCAGAGACCTCCCCTACTGACAGGGAAGCTGGGTACGCCCTCTGTTCTCTTGATCATTCCTGAGATGAGGGTCTCTGCCGTCCCTGAAGTTGTGTAGAGCCTGGAGTGTATGCATGGTGTGCAACACAGCCGCCTGCAGCTGCCATGGATACCGCTCCTAATGGTACCCTGTGTTAAAGACCCAGCAGATCCAGCTTCCTTCCAAACACATAACAGTTTCCATGGTGTCCGACCACAGATTCTGAGAGCCTCTCCCAAGGTGTGCGTTTATTTCACAGTTTGGGATCAACCAACACACAACTCTCTTCTTGTCAGAGGAGAAAACAAGATTTTGATAGGAAACAAGATTGGGAAGATACATTCTGACAGCTGTCAGAGATCTACTCATCCAGAAGACAGGAATATCTGAATGATACCATGTATGTCAGTCTGGCAGAGTGACTAAAGGCATCAGCTCTGGAATTGGAGATTCCATGTCCCTTCTTTACAAAGCCTTGGTTTTCTTACCTACAAAATGGGGGTAATAATGAAACATATCTCATATGATCATTATACTAATTTAGCAAGAGAATGCATGTGGGGTGCTTTGCACAATGTCTGATGTATGACAAGCATTAAAAAAAAAATACCCACTGAGGACTTCCCTGGTGGCACAGTAGTTAAGACTCAATGCTTCCAATGCAGGGGGAGCAGGTTCGATCCCCGGTCAGGGCACTAGGATCCCACATGTCACACAGCACAGTTAAAAGATAAAAAGTAAATTAAAATTTTAAATTAACTCTGCCTGTTTCTCTATTCTTCTTCTCTGCTTTCTCTCTGCTTTATTACCACTGGCCTCTATTCCTCTCTATACAACTTTTTCATTATTTACCATTGGCCAGTGAAGGTTGGGACGGAGATTTGAGAAGTCAAAATCACCTTGGTTGCATTTATCTGCATTTATCTGTCCTTAAGGGAGGTATCTTATGAAGACCCGTGTGTGGGCAGCACAGTCCTACAATATAGCATCATGAGATGCAGTTCCTTCTCAGTCAGTGATTTTACAGAACTCAGAGCACATGGAAGGCAACCGAGAGATGCAAAGTGCCCGTAATAATACACACTTCTCTGTTAATATCCCCAAATTCCAAGAAGATGTGATACATATATCCAATGGAATGTTTCTCAGCCATAAAAAGGAACCAAGCTGGGTCACTTACAAGTGTGGATGGAACTTGAGGCTGTCAAACAGCATGAATAAGTCAGGAAGAGAAAAACAAATATCATATATTAATGCATATATGTGGAATCTGAAAAAAAAATGGTATAGATGATTTTATTTGCAAAACAGAGACACAGATGAAGAGAACAGATACATGGATATCAAGGGGGAACAGGGAGTGAGATGAACTGAGAGACTGGGATTGACACATATACGCTATTGATACTATGTATAAAACAGATAACTAATGAGAACCTATTGTATGTAACATAGGGAAATCTACTCAACTCTCTGAGGTGACCTAAACTGGGAAGGAAATCCTAAATCAGAGTGGGTATAAGTAATATGTACAGCTAATTCACTTTGATATACAGTAGAAATGAACACAATATTGTAAAGCAATATATTCCAATAAAAATTAATATATAAAAAAATCCCCAAATTCCCTTGTCAGAGGTGCTCAGCTCGAGAGTGGGGCTGGTGTGTCTGATAGGATGGGTGGGTGTTGCTGAGTTTGACCTGGTGGAGAGTTTGCAGAAGTCATGGAAGAGGGGTTTATCTTTAATGACTCGATTAGTTACTTAGTGGTTAATCAATTAATTCATGATGAATAAACTAAGCAAACATTTTGAGCAAACGATTATGTCAGGTATGATCCTAGGGAGTCTATGGGACTCTGCAGAAGACAGGCAAGTCAGTTTAAAACTTGAAGGAGTATCAGACTCCCCTGGGAGCCTCATAAAATGAAAATTCCCCAGCTGCAAAGGTTAATGATTCGGATTTGGTTGATCTGGGGTGGCACAGGAGTGCCCGGGGTCTATTTGTTAAGGGTGATCCAGAATGTGTGCTGGTGCCAGAGAAGATTCTTGAGGGTCCCATGGACTGCAAGGAGATCAAACCAGTCAATCCTAAAGGAAATCAACCCTGAATATTCATTCGAAGGACTGATGCTGAAGCTCCAATATTTTGGCCACCTGATGTGAAGAGCAGACTCATTGGAAAAGAACCTGATGCTGGCCAGGAGGAGAAGGGGGAAACAGAGGATGAGATGGTTGGATGGCATCACCGACTCAGTGGACATGAGTTTGAGCAAACTCAGGGAGATAGTGAGGGACAGGGAAGCCTGGCATGTTGCAGTCTATGGGGTTACAAAATGTCAGACACGACTTAGTGATTGAACAACAACAGAATCTGTATTTTCAGAGATTTTGCTTTAGAGGACCAAAGAGAGGTGGAGTTCGGCTCCATCTGACCCACAGAGAGCCAGCCCAGGTCCTCCTTATCCTACACAAGGGCAGTCAGTGAGAGGACCCTGTCCTGGCTCCACCCCATCCTAACTCGCTCTGTGACTTTGGACAAATCAGGAGTTCTCTCTGACCTTTGGTTTCATCCTCTGACAACAGACAGGACCCCTCAAGCCTCTCTTGGCAAGAACATTGGTGGATTTGATGGAGAGATACCTAGTTCATATGTGCAATTCTGCAGAGTACCAAGAACTCTCCTAATGCCTTCTTGGGGGAGAGGCAAGAACCAAAAACTCAAAATCTGACACAAAATATGCAGCACAACAGATCTACTGACTGAGGTCCCTTCTAACTGTTGTATTCCTCTCTAGGATGAAATCCATCCAGTTCCAATGCCTGAGATGACCCCCATACAATCCATCTTTCATCTCAGTTGATAATCACTGCCTTCACAATTTCTCCTGGAATTTCTCAGTAGTGATTCCAGCTCTGCCCTGAGCCTTCAGTGTACAATTTCTGTGTTGCTGACACTACCAGCTCCAGGCTTGAACCTCAGCACCCAGAGTCATCTTTATTCACCTCCTCATCTCAAATCAGTTTCCAAAGCCCCACCCCTTTTTATTCTACACCTTCCAATTCATGACCACCACAGTCCAAGCCACCTTCTCCCTCAGCCCAAACTCCCAGGTCACTTCAAGCTGATGTCCTAGCTTCCTGCCCTAGGCCCTTGTTGGTCCGTGTTCCACACAGCAGTCACCTTTGTGAAGGAAATTTGTGCATTGCCATAAAAGCGTCACAAACCCCTCACCCTGGTTTACAAAGTTCTAAACGATCTGACTTTTGTCCATTTCTCAGAGCTTGCTGTGCCATGCTCCCATTTTATGGGGGTCTCTTTTTTTAAAAAGATAACTTATTTATTAGTATAAATAATAATTTATAATATTATGTGCTGGGTCTCCATTGGTGTGAGGACTTTTCTCTAGATGCAGCATGCAGGCTTCTCTCATTGAAGTGGCTTCGTTGCAGAGCATGGGCTCTAGGCACTTGGGCTTCAGTAGTTGTGGCTCATGGGCTTAGATGTTCCATGACATATGGGATCTTCAAGGATCAGGGATCGAACTTGGTCTCCTGCATTGGCAGGTGGATTCTGAGCCACCAGGGAAGCCCTTCTTGGGGTCTTTTCATTCTTCACATGTTGCAAGTTCCTCCCCTCTGAGAACCTTTGCCTGGAGTGCTCTTCCTGTCCATCTTGGCATGATTTGTCATTAACAGCTCAACTTAAATTTCACATCTTCATAAGAACCTTCCTTAAACATCCACCAATCTCTATTTGAATGACCTGACCAGCATCTATCGTGAGCCATTTTCTTATTTTACTTATCCTCTCAAGGGGAAGGTAAGCTCCATGAGAATGGCATTCTCTTTGTTCTGTTCGGCACCAAGTCCCCCATGGCTCAGCAGAGATTTGCTGAGTGAATGAGAAAATCATTCTGACAAATCAGTCTCTGCTTGCTTCATATCTAAGCCTAGGCGGTGATGGTCTTACTTTCTTCACTAATTCCAGACATGGCACGACTTGCAAAGTAGTTCACCCCCATCTCATTTATCTTCTCACAGGATAAGGAGAAGATAGGTAAATGACACTGCCCTAGGTTCTACAGTCAGGGCGTGGTGGAGCTGGTGTTCAGAATCAGTTATGTCTGACATCAGAACCCGCTGCAAATGACTCAGCTCTTCGCATTCTGCTCCAGGTCTAAATTTGACAACCAAAAATAACAGAACAGCCATGTGTTTGCAATCATCCAAATATGCAGGTAGAGTAATGAACCTGAGCCATGTTTTCCCCTTGTTTTGGGATATCAAAGTTTCCATCAGGAATATCCAAGTGAGTGCTTCTTTTTCTTGCTTTTCATATATATATATACATATATATATATATATGTATATATATATATATATATATATACACACACACACACACATATATATGTATATAATTATATATATTATTTGTATATATTTATTTTCACTGCATGAACTGATGCTTCCTTCACTTGACTATAACTTGCTTTGTAAATTCTTGCTTGCATCTGAGTATCTCTTGAATAGGAGTTTAATGTGCATAATGGAAACTGAGTGTAATTCCAGATTAACGTGTCACTGCTAAATTTCTTTCTCCTGAAGGCATCACACCCTCAGAGCTCAAATATTATACAAAATGGTTTTCAATATGGAGAACGGGAAGGAATGAGGCCAATGTGTCAGGGAAAGCATTTACTGATGCTCGCTGGAAGTTCCAAAGATGAATGATAAGGGCATTAATTCAGTTGGCACTTTGGCCCTGGCTAGCGTAAAACCCAGATCATTCTAGAGACGATTTCAGTGTCAAGGGTCTGTGACCCCAAACACTCAAAATGATTTCACTTACACATTCCCCATCAGCATTTTGTGTGTGTGTGCCCCTGAGGAATCTGATTCTGCCATAAGCAGAACAGTTATATCATCTTATAAAATGCATTTAGTATCGCTGCATTTCTTTTAGGTTAACAATTTTCAGTTCTTGAACTAAGCATAAAACAAGACATTGGACCAGGAACCCCTGTTAGAATCAGAGGAAATGTTGCCTAACGATGGTTATCCTGAGATCATCTTGAATGCTGCCTTTTTTTTTTTTTCTTTCAATGCCAAAGAAAATTCTCTATTCCTTAGGCGTTTTCTGGCCTTGCTTACCATATGTCAACTCTAATGAACAGCTCTTTGGCTGGATGTCCGTTCTTTTCTCTTCAGCATGGAGATGTCTAAAGAGAGATGTCTAAAGACAAATATCTAAACTAAACTTACTCGATTTCGGCAGCTTACAGCTCCTCGATTTAATTGCATTACACGTCTATAAGTGGGGAGCAATTTACTCTGAAGTGATACTTAAGCATCATTCCTCTTGGCTTCTCCAGGAAGCACTCGGGCTAAATTTCTATTTAATGTATGCTGGCTTTGGAACCTAAGTAGGAATAGCAGGATGTGTATTAACGTTTTAATTATGCTGCGATCCTCTGTTAGAAAACGAATCTGGGATGGACACAGGCCTTAATTCTTTCTAACTATGAAAAACACTTTTCTGGCCATCTTGTGCATTAATCAGCCTCCTGAAATGTGCATCTCTGTCAGCTTGCAGCAAGAAAATAGAATCAATTCTGCGAGTTATGCCGTTTCCTGTGCTGTGTGATCGTTGTAACGTTCTCAGCATTTAATAAGGGCTAACAAGAAGAAGAGCACTTTCGTTTAATTAAAGTAATATATCATTTTTAATAATTAGTCATAATTAAGGTGAATGATTAGCTAGGAGAGATTATGAAAAATATACATTCTAGATAAAGCTTTGAGTCGCGTTTAAAAAGTCCAAAATAAACTCTTGAGGGCTGTGCGGAGCTTTAAGTATGATATAATTTATGGAATGAAATAAATCTTGAGTGTTAAAATATTTAGTGGAACTGAGAATAATGAGTTGAGATAGGATTAGTTTAATTAGTTTACTGAAATGGAGTCTTCATAGTGGCTAAGTGTGATATATTGGCTTTTGTCACTTGAAATAAAAAAGAGGTAATTAGTCCCTACTCAGATATATTGTTTTCTCAGAATAGGTTGAATTTTATTTTAGGCGCTAATCCAGGGCCAACTTGCGAATGATTTATACAGGCTCCAAGAGACAGTCACCCTTCAGACAACTCAAGAACCCTATCACTTGAAAGCAATGGTTCTCAAAGTGGGGGTGGGGAGGGGAGGTTATCCCCTCCCTAGGGAATATTTAGCAAAATCTAAAGACATTTTGTGGTGCTGAAGAAGACTCTTGAGAGTCCCTTGGACAGCAAGGAGATCAACCAGTCAGTCCTAAAGGAAATCAACCCTGAATATTCATTGGAAGGATTGAGGCTGATGCTGAAGCTCCAATACTTTGGCTAACTGATGCGAAGAGCCGACTCATTGGCAAACACCCTGGTGCTGAAAAAGACTGAGGGAAGGAGGAGAAGGGGGCGATAGAGGATGAGGTGGCTGGATGGCTCAACGGACATGAGTTTGAACAAACTCCGGGAGATAGTGAGGGATGGGGAAGCCTGGAGTGCTGCAGTTCATGGGGTCGCAAAGAGCCAGACATGACTTACCAACTGAACAATAACAACAAAAGACATTTTGGGGTGTCACAATGGATCAGGGAGTGCTCCTGGCATCTGGTGGGTGAGGGCCAACACTGATGCTGCTGAATACCCAACAAAACACAGGACAGTTATCAAGAAAATTATGCATTCCAAAGTCGGTACTGCCAAGATGGAAAAGGACTCCGTGAACAGCAAATTCACTAGCTAACTGTCCACACCATTGGTGTGAAAATGTGTCCACTGTCCATAATCTGCAACTCTCAAATCTGCATTGTATGACACCTTCATTTTTCAAGTGAAGAGAAGAAAAATTTACTCAATAGTATAGAAGTTTTAAAATAATAGTATTCAATAAAAGCAACCTTCGAATAATGAATAACAGTGAGAAAAATCGGGGGTTGATGCCAAAATCCACATCCTCTATTTAATGATTCATTCATGCCATACAATGCTGTGAAGCTGTTAAAAATATCTATTAAAAAAAAGTTTAATGAAATAGAATAGGTTTTTATGTATCATTTTATGGCTAAAGCAAATGTTACATCTTGATAACTATATGTTTTACAAGGATGCATATTTGTTGAAAAAAAAGTCAGAAATTTTACAAAGAAGAGTAGGAATTACTTTTATGGGAGTTCAAAGACTTTTTATTTCAAATATTGATGTTTTTCTAATTGCTTCTCCTATTTTACAACTTTTCTCACAAGTTATATGCATACTTGCATAATAAACCAATAATAAAGACGGAAGAGGAAGGGGGGCAGGAGAGGAAACAGGAAGTCGGAACCAGAAGACTGCCTTCCACCTGCATTTGAGATCAAGGGAAGTGACCTCAGCATCTCCAAGGAAGCCCTGACATGAGAATCCCCTATAAAGACTGTGAGGTGGGAGAAGGTCAGGTTGCCTTAACGACTCAATTTGATGCGGAGCCAAAACACACAGCTTGTTTGATGACATGCTCAAACTGTCCATGAACTAGGACCTACACGTTAAACAGTCAAACAGAGAAAATATCTGGAAAGTGTTTCAAGCAAGTAAGACTGGGAATTGTGGAAACTCACACCCCCTCGTTCAAAATATGTTCCTTCTCTCTCTTGTCCCCTGCACCCTTTACTGATAACATTTACCGAGCACGTGATTTCTGAAAAGCACTCACATCCTGCAAGATGAGAGGGGGGAGACCCTGTACTATCCCAAAATCTGAAATTCTTATTGGACATTTTTAGGGGTTATTATTTTTTATTTTTTCTCCCAGAAAATGAATTTCCGCCACACAATAGTTAACATTCAGATGAAAACCAGGACATCTGGCTGTTTGTCCTCCATTTGACAACCCATTGTCATTCATTTGGGAGAGAACTGAAACCACCATACTTGACTGTATTTGAAAGCAGCCCAGGGTTTGTAAAGAGTGTGTGTTTTTTTTTTTAATACACACATCTATCAATAAGGAGGACTATTTAAATAAATTACAGTACATGGAGGTATGATTACTAGGCAGGTGTTAGTAGACTGAGGTAGATAATTTATATGTACTGACACTGAAGATTTACTCACTATTTTTAAGTGGTGACAGAAAGTCACAGTTTATTACATTAACTGTGTATCTTTCTCAGAACGTGCATTTGAATGTGTGTGGAAAATATTTGGAAAGATACACTGCCAATCATTAAATGATGGAGGGTGGAAGGGAGAGAGACTAAGAGGGAGGGGAAAAGAGAGACACTTATTTTTACTTTATACAATTCTATGCTATAAATGCAATATGTACGTATGTGTTTAACTCAGAGCATCAGTTCAGTTCAGTTCAGTAGCTCAGTCGTGTCCGACTCTTTGCAACCCCATGAGCTGCAGCACTCCAGGCAGCCCTGTCCAACACCAACTCCCGGAGCCCACACAAACTCATGTCCATTGAGCTGGTGATGTCATCCAACCATCTCATCCTCTGTCATCCCCTTCTTCTCCTGCCCTCAATCTTACCCAGCATCAGGGTCTTTTCAAATGAGTCAGCTCTTCGCATCAGGGAGCCAAAGTATTGGAGTTTCAGCTTCAACATCAGACCTTCCAATGAACACCCAGGACTGATCTCTGTTAGGATGGGCTGGTTGGATCTCCCTGCAGTCCAAGGGACTCTCAAGAGTTTTCTCCAACACCACAGTTCAAAAGCCTCAATTCTTTGGTGCTCAGCTTTCTTTATAGTCCAACTCTCACATCCATACGTGACTACTGGAAAAACCATAGCCTTGACTAGATGGACCTTTGTCAGGAAAGTTATGTCTCTGCTTTTTAATATGCTGTCTAGGTTGGTCATAACTTTCCTTCCAAGGAGCAAGCATCTTTTAATTTCATGGCTGCTGTTACTATCTGCAGTGATTTTGGAGCCCCCCAAAATAAAGTCAGCCACTTTTTCCACTGTTTCTCCATCTATTTCCCTTGAAGTGATGGGACCAGATGCCATGATCTTAGTTTCTGAATGTTGAGCTTTAAGCCAAATTTTTCACTCTCCTCTCTCACTTTCATCAAGAGGTTCTTTAGTTCCTCTTCACTTTCTGCTATAAGGGTGGTGTCATCTGCATATCTGAGGTTATTGATATTTCTCCCGGCAATCTTGATTACAGCTTGTGCTTCCTCCAGCCCAGCATTTCTCATGATGTACTCTGCATACAAGTTAAATAAGCAGGGTGACAATATACAGCCTTGACGTACTCCTTTTCCTATTTGGAACCAGTCTGTTGTTCCATGTCCAGTTCTAACTGTTGCTTCCGGACCTGCATACAGGTTTCTCAAGAGACAGGTCAGACGGTCTGGTATTCCCACCTCTTTCAGAATTTTCCACCGTTTATTGTGATCCACACAGTCAAAGGATTTGGCATAGTCAATAAAGCAGAAATAGATGTTTTTTTGGAACTCTCTTGTTTTTCGATATTCCAGCGGATGTTGGCAATTTGATCTCTGATTACTCTGCCTTTTCTAAAACCAGCTTGAACATCTGGAAGTTCACAGTTCACGTATTGCTGAAGCCTGGCTTGGAGAATTTTGAGCATTACTTTACTAGCGTGTGAGATGAGTGCAATTGTGCGGTAGTTTGGGCATTCTTTGGCATTGCCTTTCTTTGGGATTGAAATGAAAACTGACCTTTTCCAGTCCTGTGGCCACTGCTGAGTTTTCTAGATTTGCTGACATATTGAGTGCAGCACTTTCACAGCATCATCTTTGAGGATTTGAAATAGCTCAACTGGAATTCCATCACCTCCACTAGCTTTGTTCGTAGTGATGCTTTCTAAGGCCCACTTGACTTCACATTCCAGGATGTCTGGCTCTAGGTGAGTGATCACACCATCATGATTATCTGGGTCATGAAGATCGTTTTTGTACAGCTCTTCTGTGTATTCTTGCCACCTCTTCTTAATATCTTCTGCTTCTGTCAGGTCCATACCATCTCTGTCCTTTATTGACCCCATGTTTGCATGAAATGTTCCCTTGGTATCTCTAATTTTCTTGAAGAGATCTCTAGTCTTTCCCATTCTGTTGTTTTCCTCTATTTCTTTGCATTGATCACTGAGAAAGGCTTTCTTATCTCTCCTCGTTATTCTTTGGAACTCTGCATTCAGATGGGAATATCTTTCCTTTTCTCCTTTGCTTTTCGCTTCCCTTCTTTTCACAGCTATTTGTAAGGCCTCCTCAGACAGCCATTCTGCTTTTTGCATTTCTTTTCCTGTGGATGGTCTTGATCCCTGTCTCCTGTACAATGTCACGAACCTCTGTCCATAGTTCATCAGGCACTCTGTCTATCAGATCTAGTCCCTTAAATCTATTTCTCACTTCCACTGTATAATCATAAGGGATTTGATTTAGGTCATACCTGAATGGTTCAGTAGTTTTCCCCACTGTCTTCAATTTAAGTCTGAATTTGGCAATGAGGAGTTCATGATCCGAGCCACAGTCAGCTCCCTGTCTTGTTTTTGGTGACTGTATAAAGCTTCTCCATCTTTGGCTGCAAAGAATATAATCAATCTGATTCCGGTGTTGGCCATCTGGTGATGTCCATGTGTAGCGTCTTCTCTTGTGTTGTTGGAAGAGGGTGTTTGCTATGACCAGTGCGTTTTCTTGGCAAAACTCTATTAGCCTTTGCCCTGCTTCATTCTGTACTCCAAGGCCAAATTTGCCTGTTATTCCAGGTATTTCCTGACTTCCTATTTTTGCATTCCAGTCCCCTATAATGAAAAGGACATCTTTTTTGGATGTTAGTTCTAGAAGGTCTTGTAGGTCTTCATAGAACTGTTCAACTTCAGCTTCTTCAGCATTACTGGTTGGGGCATAGGCTTGGATTACCGTGAGATTGAATGGTTTGCCTTTGAAATGAACAGAGATCATTCTGTCGTTTTTGAAACTGCATCCAACTCAGAGCATATGTTACTTTAAAAGCAAAGTACGATATAGTCCAGACATTCCAAAAGGTATGTAGAAAACACAAACATCCATGTAAATGCTACCCAGCTTAGAAAATAGAACATTTTAGGGCCACTGAATTCCCCATCTGAAAACTTCCTTGAGTGTATACTTATCGTTAATTGCTATCATTAATCGCTATAAAAATAAAAATTTTTATCGTTATTATGAATATTTATTGTAAATCAATATTCTGTATCCTGAGTTTTCTTTCTCGTCTGTATATTTTTACCATATGTGTTACCACGTACATTTGCACAGAGCAATGAAACTACGGCATGTTAAATTTTTGAGTAAATTATTTTTGTTAGAATGCATTATCCACCCAGGGTCACATCGGCTAGAGCCACTCTTCTTGTTACATGTGTCTCCCATTCATTTCCATTGCTCCATTATTTTCTTCAATTCTTTTGTACATTATTCTCTTCAATTAGACTATTTCCTGATTTTTTTTTTCTTGCACCGTGAGCATTACCTTTATTATTTAAAAACAACCTAAAAATAAGAAAATATTTTGGGTGGGAAGAGGCAAGCCACCGTTGTTTACTGAAGCTCTTTAGTTCTATCATGAAACAGGAAAGATACACCTCACTCAGCCTCAGTGCCTTCTCTCTTCCAAACACAAAGATGCGGAGAGCCGACTCACTGAAAAAGACCCTGATGCCAGGAAAGATTGAGGGTAGGAGGAGAAGGGGCGACAGAAGATGAGATGGCTGGATGGCATCACCAATTCAATGGACACAAGTTTGAGCCAACTCTGGGAGATAGTGAAGGACAAGGAAGCCTGGCATTCTATAGTTCCTGGGGTCGCGAAGAGCTGGACATGACTTACCAACTAAACAACAACAACCTTGGAGAACTTACTACTGCTACTACTATTAACAAAAACATTACAATTTTACCAATGCTTGTGATGTGCCAGGAACACACCCGATGCTACACTTCCAAGTGACAAGTATGGTTCCTATTTCCGTTTCACCAATGAGGCCACTGGGTTTACAAAGGAAATAGCTAGTTTGCAATCTGAGTCTAAATATTTGTGGTGAGTTTTTTCCAGTACCTGCTCCTCTCTTATCTCTCAGGATGACTGAACCCACAGACGCCCACTGCTACTGCCACGTGACCACACACCACATCACTGCTTTGGAAGAGTCTTTCATGCCTCCCAAGAAGATTGGCCATGAGGCTGAATTAGCAATTCACACATCACCGGTGTCCATGCGCCACTGTAGGAATTGGCCACTGAGAAAAGCAGCAAAAAGCTCATCAGAAATTGACTGGGTGTTGGGAGGAGAGGAACTATTTGAAAGATAAAAAGGCTAGAGCACCGGGGAGTCAGAGCTGAACTTTTACCGAGCATTCTTCATGAAAATGAAGACAGACAACTCTGTCCCAGATTAAACAAATCCCCAGGCTGGAATGGCCACCGTCTTGGTAAAATTCCATATCCAGTTGGAAAATTACCCAAGAGAGAAATGTTACACAAGTACAGCCAGCTCAGAAAGCTTGACAAGCAGCAGCTTCAGGAATCAATTTGGACTCAGCCGTGACTGTCAACCTCTCCCTTGTCAAGGACTCTCTGGTGAACTTGGGTCTTCAAGATATGGCCAGTCAACCCAGGTCCCCGTCGCCTAAACCTTAGGACCCGAACGATGGAGCCTCCTCACCACCTGTACATTCCCCTCATCGCCCCCAGCCCAGGAGATGTTTTGTGCCCGATCATCCAGCCTTATCTCATGATACAACAATGTCCCACTCTCTTAGCAGAAAGTTCACTCTTCTCATCTTACCAACAACGCTCTTCTTGATCTGGCATATCAATGTCTCAATTGTTCTTTTCTACCACTTCCCTCGGAACCCAATTCTCTGCCCCCCGCCCCTACCCTGAGCTTCTTTCCTCTTCTTCAGACATGTCAAGTTCCAAATTTAGGGTCTTCGCGTGTTCTTTTTCCTGTATCTGCAATGTTCTTCCTCTACATGTTCACCTGGGCTGGTTCCCTCGTGACATTCAGGTCTCAGCTGGAATGTCACCTTCTTAGACGAGTCCCCTAGCTGATCTTTTACCACCTAGTAGTATTTCTCTGGGCTGATCTTGTTACTCTCTGCCCCTTCTTTCTCCTCCTCCACCAGAAAATGTAAATTCCATAGGAGCAGGAAACCTGGATTTCTCATTCACCACTGAATTCCCCTGACACACTTCCCAGAGCACAGAAAGAGTCTCAATAAATATGCCTGGAACAAATGAGTAAATATACAAATCCATGAATGCATTGCCTTTCATACAGCTGAGTGCTCTAAAGTTCTACTAACCATGCCACAGACAGTCCTAAAACACTTTTTCCTATTCTGCAAACATGGATCCCAGAGCAAAGGGGTTCATCTCCTTCTTAAGCTGTGACTATAGTCTTTTTCTCAAAATGACTGATTTGCAGCACTGCTGTCATACTCAATATATCTTAGTGATGAAATGATTCTTCAGAAACTCTTCCCTATGTGTCACCTCCAGTGACAAGCACAGAATGTAAACAGGCCTGGTTCCTGTAAATGAGACATCTGGTGATGGGTTTAGCCCTAAAATGCAAAGCACCAACTCACTGTGTGATATCATTTGCCCCAGAATCCTCTGGAGGTCACTGATATATACAAGAGCATTTCATATAGAGGAGCTCTCCATGCATGGAGCAGAACAAAGCCAAGAAAGAAATTTTTAACATTTCAGCTGGTATAAAAAAAATGTAATTCCTTGAGTATTATATTATCCTTATTAAAAAAAAAAGTGGAATCTGGAAGTTACTTATTGGACATTTAGGTTGCTTCCATGTCCTGGCTGTTGTAAATAGTGCTGTAATGAATACTGGGGTACATGTGTCCTTTTGATTTATGGTTTTCTCTGGATATATGCCCAGAAGTGGGATTGCTGGGTCATACGGTACTTTTATTTTTAGTTTTTTAAGGAAACTCCATACTGTTCTCCATAGTGGCCACATCAATTCACACTCCCACCAACAGGGCGTGAGGGTTCCCTCTTCTCCACACCCTCTCCAGCATTTATTGTTTGTAGATTTCTTTTTATGATACGGACATTCTGATAGGTGTGAGATAACATGTTATTGTGGTTTTGATTTGCAGGATAACTTTAAATATTTTATACCTTCCATCACTTCTGTAGAAGCCTTTATATGGTCCTATGGACATCACTCTTGCCTGCAAAATTCCATGGACAGAGGAGCCCGATGGGCTACAATCCACGGAGTTGCAAAGAATCAGACATGACTGAACCACCTGAGCATGCATGGACATCACTGGTTTCGCAAGCAGTCACGTAATGTCAGGGATCTAAAGGAATACAACCTATGTCTGTGGCGTGGACATAGGTATATGTGCTGGGGACTCTTTGTAACCGCACCTGCCCCTCAAAGAAGCTCAAACCCTAGTCAGGAAGTCTTATGTTCCCAGAAATTTGACAGCTACTTTCAATGATTCTGAAGTCTCCACATGCCCTTCTGAAAGGCAAGGCACACCAACAAAGATGAACTCAGTCTTTAAACTGATGTTTGAACTTTTCTGTTATTTAAGAGTCGAAAAACTGGATTAATTATACTGGTACCTCAGAAACAAAACTTCCTTTGCTGCAATAACCGTGGAAACAAAACGCACTGATGATCTTTAAATGACCCAGAAACCAAGATAATTATAGTTGTAATTAATTACATAATATGACGTCCCGTGGTAGTCAGCCAGAGGTCTAACCCAGAAAATTCTGAGGGTGGAAAATTTGAATTTCAGCACTTATCACAAACACAGGACCTCAGTGAATGCTCATCAGTTCCTAATCTTTCTCTCCGCACGCTGGACCTCAGGCAGCAATCACTTAACCTGTTCTTGTCTCCCCTGCTCATCTGTAAAATGGGGGTGAGAGTCCTGGATCACCTCGAAAGGGAAGCTGGGTTGAGTCATATAGTAATGATTTGAAATAAAATGATTGCCCATAGAACACATTCAAGGAATTTTGATGAAGCTGAGTTGCTAATATTATATAATAAGCAGTAAGAGCCGGGAAGTCAGCACCAATATGATGCCCTGTTTATCGAAATTTTGTCTAAATTGGTTTCTGTTTTACCACATCAACTGGCTGGATTTCTTTTTTTTACTATAACTAATTTTACTCGGTATAATTATACAGACATTGCTGATTTCCCTTTTTGTGGCCATGCCACATGGCATGTGGGATCTTAGTTCCCAGACCAGGGATGAAACCCACATCCCTACAGTGGAAGCTTGGTATCTTAACCACTGGACCACCAGGGAAGTCCCAACTGGGTGTATTTCTTGACAACTTAGAGAAGGCTGCAAGGTTTTATACACATATATATTCCAGAAAGATTGCTTGCTTACTATTTGTATGACCTCATATTATTTTAGAAAATGCTTTAGAAACACCCCAGATTTTGCAATGCACTTTTTGATAACAACAAAAAATAAAACCAAGCTTCATGTCTGAGTCTAGCATGGGGTCTCTGGGTTATGGGATGAATGGTTTGCTCCTTCATGCCTCTAGGTCTTGGCCCCACCTATCGAATGCTTACTCTTCACTTTGTTTTTTAGCCAAGACACATTTTAGCCCAAGATCATCTCTTTGCGAAGTTACCTATATCGGAGAATATTTGCCAAACATGGTATTAAATAATAATAAAATTGCTGCCAGTGTCATAGTTGATAAGTGGGTTTGAAATAATTCATAAAAGCATGGGTAGACTGGACTTCCCTGGTAGTCCAATGGTTAAGAATCTGCCTTGCAATGCAGGGGAGACAGGTTTGATGCCTGGTCAGGGAACTAAGATCCCAAATGCCACATGGCCAATTTTTTTTTTTTATTTCAAAAAAGCATAAGTCGACAGAATAGGGAGTAAAAGAAGGATAGGGAGAGATACTATTCACTTTATGTGTCACTTCCTGTCCTTGTAGGTAAAATGCTCTCAAGACAAACTTTACCAGACCAACAAGGACTACAGAATTTTAACCCAGAACGGTTTTCCATCACTGTTTATGCTAGGCATCTTCCTATCTTTGGAAGGAACGGGGGATCCAGCAGGGTATCAACACTTTTCATAAATGCAAACAAGAATGGATCAGCACACCCCATGTTGTTGTTGGTGTTGTTTTGTTGCTCAGTTGTGTCCACCTCTTTTGTAACCCCACGAACTGTAGCCTGCTAGGCTCCCCTGTCCATGGGATTTCCCAGGCAAGAACACTGGAGTGGGTTGCCATTTCCTTCTCCAGGAGATCTTCTCAACCCAGTGATCGAATCTGTGTCTCCTGTATTGGCAGGCAGATTCTTTACCACTGAGTCACCAGGGAAGCCAAGAACATCTCATACTCTATTCCAAAGAAAACTCCTGTAACAGTGGAGCCTGAAGCAAGTGTCCTTTTAATGGGGTAAACATTCGAGGGCTACTGAAGATATCTTTGTACTCTTTATCAGCAAGATGGGCTTCCTGGATCCTCTGCTTTAATCTACCCTAAGGAGACACTGCTTTAATCACCAGAGCTAAAAATATATTAGACCCATTGCATCCTGAGATTGACACCGAGGGCAATGGATTAGCCCAAGACTTCACAATTTGGAATGAAAAAGTGCTGGCTTGAACATTGACTCAGTGATTCAATAGTTGGCAGTTTGGCCACAGAAGCAATTTTATTTCTGAGTTTCAGTGTCTTTTATCTTAAGAGTATGGATGATGATATTAATCTCCCAAGGTTATTGAAATGATTAAATAGGATAATACATGCAAAAGGTCGGGCAGGATGCCTGAAACATGGTAGAAACCAAAGCGTTCCTTCTTCTCCTGGAACACATACAAATACCCATTGATGCTACAAAGAAGACATGGGCGTGCCTTGAGATTACCTTTACACTTCCTTCCACCAATAGCTGTGTTGTACATGTTAATTTCAATTAAAGTGATAGTTACTCAGTTGTGTCCAACTCTGTGTAACATTTTGGACTGTAGCCGGTCAGTCTCCTCTCTCCATGAAATTCTCCAGGCAAGAATACTGGAGTGGGTTGCGATTTCCTTCTCCAGGGGATCTTCCTGACCCAGGGATTAAACCCAGGTCTCTTACATTGCAGGCAGATTCTTTACCCTCTGAGCCACCAAGGAAGCCTAATTTCAATTAACCACACCATATTTAGATACCTGAATGCAAAGGCCTTCAAGTGCAAGTCTTGGCAAGTTATGGAGGGAGACGCATTTTGAATGGAATGGAAAGAATGCTATTCTGCTATTTCAAAATACCCAACTGCTTGAGATCAGATGAGCAAAACTTTATGGTGACAACTGCATAGATCTCCAGGATATTTGATACTGCGCAAACAAAGCCATTAAAACATTGCTGGGAGTACAAGAAGAGGACTGAGTACATATTGGAGATAAAAGAGGGAATTTGTAGGTATTTCTAGAAGATTCCCAGGGTTTTTGTTATCATTTTTTGTTTTATTTTAGTTTGGGCATAACAATCGCCCCTTTGTCCCATGCAAACTCATCTTCCCGTCAGGTTAATGTTCTAGCAATCACGTGGAGGTGGGATTAGGGTGGGTAAGAGCCAGGTATATTCCATGGGTAAAAAGCATTAATATACATATTAGCTTAGGGCTAGAGGCTGTTGGCTACAGTTGCGCCATATCTCAGAATACAAACCCTCTTGAATTATTCAGCTCAGCACAATAATCCAGCATAGATAGGAATAAGCAATGCGTCCATTTAGGGGAACCATATTGAAGACAAACAGAAATACTTGATGGTCATCTTTTTTGTGCCAAACGCTGTTCCAAATTAATTCCTAGAAGCACCTAATTAAGGACATGCCATCAACCCCCTTTACAGAGGGGTTTTACAGAGGTTCTGAAAAAAAGATAAAGCAATTTGATTTCATATGGTGGTAAATGTTTAAGCTGGTATTGAAACCCAGCTCTACCTTGCCTGTAACCCATGCTCCGAGCTATTTCCACCACCCCAGATCCCATGCAAACCCCAATGCTACAATAAAGCGCTAGACAGTGGCCCTTCTCCCCACTCCATTAGAGCCGCAGAAAAATCTCACGCCATGTCTGGATCTATATCTGCCTCTCCATGTGTGTCTCAGAAAGATACTTTATCTTTCAAGTTTTATGGCTCATATCTGTGACTAAAATATCATTTATGACAATTCCCATCTGCTAAGCTTCAGAAGTGATATAGTTTCATCGCAAAGGGCTGGTACCGGGCGCCTAAGTGACAAGCCAAGAGTTGAGTGGAATCAGAATTTACCTGAACTTGGTTTTCACAGGAAACTGAGCCTCTTTACAGCATCCATTTCCTTGGCACAGGGTGCTCTGAGAATGGGTCAAGGCCCCAAAGCGTGGGGCCTCCCAGCGTTTCCCAGATCAGAGCGAAGAGCTCGGCTACTGCAAGCTACGCAGGTTGGACCCTGTTTCTCATTCCAAGCAGGAAAGTGGAAGGCCGGCTTCCTCCATCACTCCCTGACAGTTATAGACTAGCTGGGAACCTTATTAAAGAATACAGCTTGCCTGGGCACTCTTTTGACCATCTCCTGCCCACGGCCCGGCATTTATTACAAAGGGACTGGAGATTAACACCATCCGTCCTGCAAGGAGAGAATGCCCACTGATCGCTGGTCGCACAAAACCAAGAAAATCCAGAACAATGCAGATATGCCTTCTGTCTCCCATCCCAGGATCTCCGTGCATTTTAATTTTACCTTGTAGCTCTTCTTTAAGACCATCTTTATTTTATCCTAACAACATTTACAGGGGTCGTTTCTCCCTTCATTTTAAATGCAATGTTCCCCATAGTAAATTTCAAAAATATAGAAAAGGTAATACAGAGATAAACTTAGAATCGGGATATTCTTCATATTTTTGAGATCTTTCTGTTTTCTCTTTCTCTCTTTCTCTCCCCTCTTCTTTCTTCCCTTCCTCTCTTTCTTGCCCCTTTCCTCAAAGTTGTTTCCATATGTTGGTATATAAGTTTTCTATAAACCCCAAATAACCCTAATACATAACTCTCATTTATTATAGAACAATGGGGAAAGGACACTGAGTTCACAGGTTGCTCTTCCTCTGTTCAGTGTCCACAGCAGACATCACCAATCAATTATGAACCACCTCCTTCCTGAGTCAGACTTCTTCGCCAGACAAAGTTCCAAGCAGCCACTACTACTCAATCAGGGTTGGCACAAGATGCAAATTCTCCTTCTTATATAGCTCCTGCCCTCAAGGAACTGACACTCTAACCTGGCCATGCATGCATGCTAAGTCACTTCAGTCATGTCCAACTCTGCAACCCTATGGACTGTAGCCCACCAGGCTCCTCTGTCCATGGGATTCTCCAGGCAAGACTACTAGAGCGGGTTGCCAGGCTCTTCTCCAGGGGATTTTTCAACTCAGGAATCAAACCCACAGAGTAGATAAAGAGGCAAATTTCAAACAAAATTGTATTATAAAGCACATATTAGATGTCTGACACAGACTCAGTGGCTGTCTCCTAAGGAGAGGAAACACTGGGTCTCTAGGAGTCAGCCCCCACCTGGATACTCTTTCTATCATGGGTCTCAGAGCCTACGGTGGTTACTTGTCCTCCCATGAACTTTGGTGCCAAGTCCCTGCCTTCAACCCTGCAGGGAACCCAGCACACAGTCAGAGGTCTAGGCGAGGACAAACACATTCTCTGCACAGTAGATGTTCAATAGACACCCTTCTTTTCTTTCTTTCCTTGTATCTTAAAACAAGATGTCTGTATCAATGGGGAGAAAGTGATGGGATCTAGGCACCACTATATATGTTGTTGTTGTTGTCTGTTCATTCAGTCATTCCGACCCTTTGCAACCCCATGGACTGTAGCCCCATCAGGCTCCTCTATACATGGGATTTCCCAGGAAAGAATATTGGAGTGGGTTATCGTTTCCTTCTCCAGGGGATCTTCCCAACCCAGGGATGGAACCCGGGTCTCCTTCACTGGCAGGTGTATTCTTTACCACTATGCCACCTGGGAAGCATACCACTATCTATAGTAGTTGGTAAGTTTTGAGTCACATCATTGAAAAGTAAGTTCTAGATACCACCTTTTGACCCAGCAATCACACTGCTATGAAAATAACATGCCTGTAAAAATTAACCAAGGCTCCTCTATGTTTTATTTGTATCTCTCTGTCTACACAGATAACTCAGTGTGTGTACCTGGAATTAGTGTCTGTGATAGAATAAAACAAATAACTGACGAGTTCATTAAATGAACTGATTAAATGAGATGTGTTACAAGCATACAATGGAGGACAATTGAAAGAGTGATAGAAACCAGTATGTGTAATATGCTAAACTGTCCACGGTGTGTTTTCAAGTCAATGAAAACAAAAGGAAAATAGGGCACACAGTCTGTTGATTTTTTTGTGGAAATAAAGCACCTCTCTACACGTGCACATATACATCACACATGTACATAGGTACACATACTGTGTCCCTCCCCACCCCCAAAGGGTATTTACAAGCAGCCATTGATAATGACTAGCTCTAGTTAAAACCGAGACTCAGAAATGAGCTCTATTTTGCACTTTCCTTTGCTAGTGTCGGCGCCATCTGGATGATTAACCGTGGGCTTGCCGCCCTTTAACTTAAAACAAAAAAAAGATGTTTCCTGGTTGGTCTAGTTGATGAGACTGTGGTCTATGGGTTTACGTCTTCATTTTCCATGAAAGACATGTAACACATAAATGTTATGTTAAAGAAGCGAAGGATGAGTTTCCAGTGATGGTGTGTGGTGGGGGCAGGAGAAAGGCTGAGGAAGAGGAATAAGACAGGTCTTGGCATTTATCAAAACATCAGAAAGGCTTCTGAGAACCTGTATGAAACGAAAGGTTTTTAGAGGCTAGGAGAATAAAATACAGGCAAGTCAAAATTACAGAGACATCCATCACATTAGAATACCTATCCTGCTGATGCAAAAATTCCCCTTTTGGGGTTTGCTTCCAGGGTCATCATGCATTAGTATTCTACTCACCAGTGATGCAGTCACCATTTCTCTCCATTTCTTTTTGACCTCAAGCATTTTATGCATAAATGTCAGTGTTCCTTGCAATTAATCATGCCTACCACAGACTAATTGTGGACAACAGTCATGCAATTAGCCAAAATGTGTCTCCAATATGCATGAATATTCCGAAAGCACTCACTTTCCAAAACCTCCGGTACCTAAACAGGGAGACAGGTCTCTCTTTCCTAAGTCCCTTTCAGATTCAACGTGAGCTAGCAAGATAATCAGATCATAGCTGATGGCACCCATGCCTAGGGTCAGCTAATGAGAAAATGGTATCCTAAAACACATGCAATGAACTCAGCAAAGCGGCGCCTCTGAAAATACCAAGGATGCTCTTTAGAGAAGTTAGAGAGGAGACAGAGTGGGGGAGGCGAGAGAGGGAGAGAGGAGATGGAGAGAAAGAGAACACGCAACAGAGTAGCTCAAAGCAAACACGCCCTATGCAACCGAAAGACTCCCATACAACAGGATTTATCTCCCAAGAGTCAAATAAGGTTACAGTGCCATCATTCTGGTTAAACACAGCTAGTTACTCAGCCCAGGCAATGGACATGAATTTGGGCAAACTCCAGGAGGTGGTGAGGGACAGAGAAGTCTGGCATGAGGCAGTCTCATGGGGTCTTGAAGAGTTGGACACAACCAGGTGACTGAACAACAGCAACAGTTACTCATCACCCAGAGGACCAACCTGCACAACACATTTGCCCGTGAGCATTTTGTCCTCATATATGAAAAGGTGAACTAGATTAGCAGTTCTCAACCAAGGGCAACTTTACGGCCCGGGGGACATCTGGCACCATCCAGAGATATTTTGGTCATCACCAATGGGGTTGGAGTTCCTGCTGGCATCTGGTGGACAGAGGCCAGGGATGCTGCTAAAAAGTTCCTATAAAGCACAGGGAAGCGCAGCCCATCCCACAACAAATAACAATTTGGCCAAAATGACAATAGCGCCAAAGTTGAGGGACTCCCCTGGTGGTCCAGTGGTTAAGATTGTGCCTTGCAGTGCAGGGGACACAGGTTCAATCTCTAGTCAGGGAACTAAGATCCCACACGTGGTAGGGTGACTAAGCCTGAGCACCGCAACCATAAAGTCCCTGTGACCCAACAAAAGTTCCTGCATGAGGCAAATAAGACCTAATGCAGCCAAATGATTTTTTTTTAAACAGTGCCGAGATTGACAAACCATGCTTAGCATAATTAAAAAAGGGTGGATTCTAAGATGAAGAAGATCTCAGAGAGTCTGTGGCTCTGACAGTAGTAGCATTTGCCCCTGAACTTCTGCGAGCCTCAGTGTCTGCCTCCAGAAAGTGGAGATCATACTTTCTAACTTGCACGGCAGTTGACAGGAATTGGAAACCACGGGACAGAAAGCACCTGTGACAGAATCATGCAGCTCTCATCATCACCGCGGCTATTATCATCAGTAATTATTAACATATTTTGCAATTCCGTCACCAAACAGAAACCAAAACAAACTTCTTGGAGAATCCTGCTATTGCTCATTGGGCACCATGGCAAATATCCACCCCCATCCTCCCAGGAATAAACTAGTCTCACTTCAAACAATTGTTACAGTTTGAATCCAATTGACTCCAGACAAAAGTATTGAGATAATCAGCATATTAAAGCCAACACTATAACCATATGTTAATTATGTAAATGATTCATTTTAATCAGCTAGAACCATGTAAAGAGTAACAAGGAATGCAAATGCAGGGAGTTATTAAAAAGCTCATTATTATTCATCTTGGTTCCATGCGTGAACCTATCCATCCAAACAGATGAATTAATAGTGAGAGGGGAGATGAAAGTGCTGGAGGGAGAAACTGCGGGACACCATCTGTCCGCCTCCGTGGCTCAGGCCTCCGCGTTACAGGAAAGCTCCAAGAGGCGAGGAGGAGGCTTTGAGCTCCCTCCCCGGGGCCCAGTCTGCCACCCTCCCACCTCCATCCAGAGCTGAGGGAGCATGATGGTCACTGTTGATTTGGGAACGTCTGCTGGCTTTTGAAGGTGGGGACCTGAAGTGCGTGGGTGGCATGGAACCCCCTCTGCTGTTTAAGCAGACTGGGAATTTGAAATTGACAGGGTCCTCCATCCAGTCATGGGTTGTGGAAACCTCCCTCCTCATTCCTTTTTTTTTCTCTCCCACCTTCCTTATGATTTCCACCACCAGTGTGTTATTTTTCTCTTATCAAGAAGAAGAGGATTAGGCAAGAATACTGGAGGGGGTTGCCATTTCCTTCTCCAGGGGATCTTCCCAACCCAGGGATCAAACCCAGGTCTCCTGCATTGCAGGCAGACGCTTTACCGTCTGAGCCACCAGGGAAGCCCGTATACACACACACACACACACACACACACATATATCTTGCTGAAATTACTAGTAATAATTGATAATGATTATACTTTTCTCATTTTTGTTGTTGTTGTTTAGTTGCTAAATCGTGTCCAACTCTTTTGCGACTCCATGGACTGTAGCAAGCCAGGCTCCTCTGTCCATGGGATTCTCTAGATAAGAATAGTGTTTCCTCCTCCAGGGCATCATCTTGACCCAGGGATCAAACCCATGTCTCCTGCATTGGCAGGCTGATTGTATTGTTTACCGTTGAGCCATCTGGGAAGCCCTCATTTTTCCTTTTTTTTTTTTAATGTAAGTATAGTTATGTACAATGTTTTGTTTATTTCAAGTGTACAGCAAAGTGATTCATTCTACATATTCTTTTTCACATTCTTTCCCATTATAAGTTGAAGATATCAATATTTCTTATATCATTATTAATAGATACATAGATATTAACTCTATGTCCAAGTCTGTTTGCTCTTTTGTTTTCAATTTCTCTTTTTTAATTTCATTTTATATCAGAGTATGGTTGATGAACAATATCATGTTAGTTTCAGGTTTGCTTTTCACCAAGGTCACTGGACTTGAGACTATTATAAGTCATAATATGCTTGCCTCTCCTAGTAACTATGTCCTCAGCTCAGCTCATTGGCTAATGAGATGCTTCCAGTAGCAATTTATTTCTGAAACTTTGAGAAGGAGGAGGTGTAGATTCCTGGAATATCTATAGTTTGCATATCGGGGGTGGAGGCATTAAGGACAAAGCTCTGCATGTCTTAACCACTAACTCATCTCATTTTTCCCCCAAATTTCATGATGTAGTTCATTACCCCCATTTTAAAAAGATGGGAAAACTCAGCATGAAGCAGCCTGATCACCTCATAAGGAACTGGAACTTGAACCTAGATCTGACTCCACCAATGGCAATTTTCCCTGCTTCAATCCTGATGAAAGTATTAACAGGTCTCTCTGTATCCGTGAGGAAATCATGACTCAGAGAGGTTTGATGACTCACCTGGCATCCAGTTGGTGCTCTGGATTTGAACCCAGGTCTGCCCTGCTTTCACTGTTCTCCTTACTTCTCTGAGGGTAATATCCTTGTTGATCCCCTAACACCATCACCACATTCTACCTGCCATTATAATCAGTGCAGGTCAACAGAATTTTCTGGGATGATGGACATGGCCCACATCTGTACTGTGCAATATTGTAGTTGTGAGCCACCTGTGACCACCGACCACTTGCAATGTGGCAAATGTGACCAAGAACCTGCATTTTTAAAATTTGATTTGATTTTAATTATTTTAAATGGAAATAATGCCGCATGGTTGGTGGCTGCTCTACTGGACAGCACAACTCTAGATTTTCACAAATGCTGTCACGTCATTTCATGCTCACAATTTCTCATATACGTTAGGAAAGGCCTTTCACAGATAACACCAGGTTTGTTGTTGTTGTTCAGTCACTAAGCAACAACAGGATTTCCCAGGCAAGAATACTGGAGTGGGTTGCCATTTCCTTCTCAAGGGGATCTTCCCAACCCAGGGATTGAACATATGTCTCCTGCATTGGCAGGCAGATTCTTCACCACTGAACTATCTGGGAAGCCCAATAAGATCAGAAGGGCAACTCTATTAAATGGGTGATGGAAGCTTGCATAGGTCAGTGATGCTTGAGCCAGGATTATCATCTGGCACATCTTCCTTAGCTTCAGTATCTTGTGTTGAAAAGAATAACAATTCACCACCCTTCTCATTTCAACAAAGAATGGGAATCATTGGGATACCCCGTCTTTGTAGAGGATAATGGTGCAAGAGAAAACTTCTTCTCTCACCATCAAGTCCCTACACTATGCTAGGACGTTGGTTCCATTTTAAAATAAAGAGAACTGAAATTAATGATGTTTTGAGACCTTTGTGAAACCTTTTTAAGTATAAAAAGACTTTTGATCAATGATGCTGGTAATCCTTAAGCATGAGTATTCTCAAGATAAATGGGGAAAAAACTGATGGAATATAAAACACTAGCTTGGGAAATACTTGTGGCTTTTCTTCTCTCTAAAGTAGATAGATATTAAAAATTGGTGACACTTGGGCTCATGATGTATTTATTTATGTGTAACACACACACACATATCTTTGGTTATGTGCAATATGCATATGCATGTTAACTGTAATATATATGTGTATGTGTTGTGTGTATATACATATATCTGTGAAGTGTTGTTGTTCAGTCTCTCAGTCACGCTGGACTCTTTGTGACCCCATGGACTGTAGCTCGCCAGGATCCTCTGTCCATAGGATTTCCCAGGCAAGATTATTGCAGTAGGTTGTCATTTCCTCCTCCAGGGCATCATCCCAACCCTAGGATTGAACCTGTGTCTCCTGCACTGCAGGCAGATTCTTCACCACTGAACTATCTGGGAAGCCCATATCTGTGAAAACATACATTCAAATTAGTTACTATCATTTGAAAATCATGATGAATATTCCCCTAAAAATCTAGGGTTTTAATTTTGCTTCTCTTGAACTATACCAGAAAATTTGGTAACACAGAGCTTATAGCGCTGCACGGGGGAAAAAAATGACTCTGGTTAAGTAGAAGCTGCCTCCTTTCGATGGAACATATGAGACAGGAGATTAGTTTTCCATTTCCTCACAGTTCCCATTGTCCTGTCTGATATACTTTACGTGGAATTATGCAAGTATCTGAGTCTGGAGTTGGAAACTATTATGAGCCAAGTAGATTTCCATTTCTTCCAACAACTTTACTACACAAACCTAGAAAAGATACTTTACAACACTCAAGGTGAAGGAATCTCTTCTTGTCTTCATATGAAGTTGTATACATATTGGGTGGACTCAAAAATTCATTTCGGTTTCTCTGTAACATCTTATGGAAAAACTGAACCATTTTGGTTTTGGCCAAGTCTACATTTCCTTTGCAAGCAAATGTAGGCCAGTGAAATATCTGGATAAGAATTTGTCAGAGAATCCACTGAAAGAAGACAGACCAGAGACAACACCATGTCTATTTACACCTGGCTCTCTGCAGTTCTGCTGTGGGAAGACACTTTCAGGGCTGGCGAGATGATGGCTATAATCAGAATGACAACTTCGTATCTCAAAGAACAAACAAACCAAAAGTCCAGCCTGCACTGCCTCATCTCTGCCAAAAGTCAAACCAGAGACCAGGGTGGGGTAGGCCTCGACCACTCCCCAGAGTGTAGCTGCCAACATTAACCCACCCGGGAGCATTTCTATCATCTAAAATAAACGAGTTCATCAGCAGTGATTTCATGATTCACCGATACCAGATTGTCTAAGACCAGGAGGAGAAAAAAAGATCAAGCCAGAAAAACCCATCTGCAATTCATTTCACACCAGACTTTAAAAACATGTCCACCTGACAAAAGTACAATCGATCATTTCATTTCATTTTTAAGAGTAAACATGCTTGAAATTAAATGATTGGGGGGGTTGGTTTGAGAAGTGAGGACATCCACAAAGCTCTATGTGGCTTTGTTCTTCATATTCTAATTCTTTCATGTTTCCCCGCCTGATATTTCCTAATGTACTTTCACTAGAATTCGATTTTTGATCTTTAATCCCTTTATGTGTTTTTCCATGCTTACTCTTGAATGCCTTTGTAGCTGCCATAATTGGGTCTCTGGCACCATTTTAATAGGGCTTAGCACAATTCAGGCTTGACAAATTTCATCTAAGTGGAAAAAAAAAAACACTATCAATATCATCTGAGAAACTGACCAGAGTTTCAAACACGCTGCAACGAAGGTGTCAAACAGGCCAAGGAAGGCAACCTCTGTGTTGAGACCAGGAAGAGATGAGAGAAACTTTCTAAGCTTGAGATAGAATAGCCCGTGTGTCCTTTTTTGAGCTTCCCTCGTGGCTCAGATGGTAAAGAATCCACCTGCCAATGCAGGAGACTCAGTGTCCATCCCTGGGTCTGGAAGATCCTTTGGAGTAGGAAACGGCAACCCACTCCAGTATTTTTACCTGAAAAATCCCATGGACAGAGGAGCCTGTGGGCTACAGTCCATGGGGTCACAAAGATTAGGACATAACTTAGCGGCTAAACAAATAATAAAAACAAAAAGGGCATGTTGTTATTGGTTGGTCTCCAAGTCATGTTCAACTCTTTGCGACCCCATGTACTGTAGCTCGCCAGACTCCTCCGTCCTGAATACTGGAGTGGGTTGCCATTTCCTTCTCCAGGGGATCTTCCTGATCCAGGGATCGAACCCATGTCTCCTGCTTTGGCAGGTGGATTCTTTACCATTGCATGTCCCAGAGGTTTATAAACTCACAAGTCTGGAGGCAGAAGGTTGTACCGGATTATTTTTGCACAATAAGTGTCAGGGCCTGGCTTCCCCGGAAACACACACAAATGTTGTTTTCTCTACAGGTGCCCATGTCTTTGTGATTTTCGGCCAAGGTGCTCAACAATCTGGCAATGCCTAAGTGACATTCTCCTCCAACACAGGCTGGCAGTAAACAATGTCAGATTTACAAATGTCCTGGCAATCCGGGAATGCACAACGGAAGCAGACATTGTCAACGGGGGTAGCAATCTGGCTCAAAATGATCCCCTTTCCTCTGCGAGAGGCCTCAGTATACCTGAGTGGAGAGTCAGTGGCCATGTTTGTGTCACATGACCTAGTCCTGCACACAGGCCATAGCTGATTGGTTCAGTGGTGTGCACCTGACCTGTGTCAGGCCAATCAAAACCTTCCTTGTGATTTTCTGATGTGGAACCAAGAAAAAGACCCAAGCATTCTCTAATGTCCAAACTTAGAGGCTCAGGAACTAATAGCAGGGCTCCCTAGTAAAAAAAAAAAAAAAAAAAAACCCCAAAAAAAACCAAAAAACAAAAAACACCTGCCAGTGCAGGAGACTTGGGTTAGATCTCTGGGTCTGGAAGATCCTCTGGAGGAGAGCATGGCAATCCACTACAGTATTTTTCCCTGGAGAATCCCATGGACAGAGGAGAATGGCAAGCCACAGTCCACAGGGTTGCAAAAAAGTTAGACACGACTTAGTAACTAAACAAACAACAACAAGCTCATGTCAGCCACGTTTCCCACCAGGTGCAGGAAAAAGGTTTGTGGAAGTGAACCTGCCACAAAGAAAGGACCCAAAGAAGGAGAATCTTATGGTCCCAACTGTCCTGGTGATAATCATATGAGACACACCTGTGTACTCCCTATAGAGGCATCACTTTGCATAAGTTGGTTTGAGTGGCATTTCCACCTCTTACACTGAAACCGTTTCTCAGTCTCCAGACTTGATATTTTGGGTGTTCTCATTCTCTGTTTGGAAAAGGCAATGGCATCCCACTCCAGTACTCTTGCCTGGAAAATCCCATGGACGGAGGAGCCTGGTAGGCTATAGTCCATGGGGTCGCTAAGAGTCAGACATGACTGAGCGACTTCACTTTCACTTTTCCCTTTCATGCACTGGAGAAGGAAATGGCAACCCACTCTAGTATTCTTGCCTGGAGAATCCCAGGGACGGTGGAGCCTGGTGGGCTGCCGTCTATGGGGTCGCACAGAGTCGGACATGATGAAGCGACTTAGCAGCAGCAACAGCATTCTCTGTTATGGAGGGCTGTTCTGTGCACTGCAGAGTGGATAGCAGTGTTTCTGGTATCCACTCACTAGACACCAGTACTGACACTGCCACCTTGCAAGTTGTAACAAACAAAAATCTCTTCAGATATCATTAAAGGTCTCCCATGGGGGGAAAAAAATTGCTCCCAGTTGAGAACTGCTACACTAAAAGAATTATAATCCAGCAATTCAACATCAATAACCAACAAGGTTCTCTGCCCCTGTCCATACAACAACTAAGTTTCAGTGCTATGTGTGCATGCTCAGTGGTTCAGTTCTGTCCAACTCCTTGTGACCCCATTAACGGTAGTGAGCCAGGTTCCTCTGTCCATGAAATTTCCAAGGCAAGAATACTGGAGTGGGTTGCCATTTCCTACTTCAGGGGATCTTCTTGACCCAGGGGTCAAACCCACATCTCTTGAGTCTCCTGCATTGGCAGGCGGATTCTTCACCGAGTTGAGACTATAAAACAGTGAGTCCCAATTTAGGCTCTCAGTCTTTGATATGCTCTAAATTCTTCCTTGCTACAAAAGAAATCTGGCAAGGTTCTTCATATATTTATTACCCTGTGGAGTGTTTCATCTGTTTCTCTGGTTTCTGGTGACATTTATATCTCACAAAGATGTTTATGGTTACAAAGAGGAAAAAAGATCTCTTGTATTCATGGCATTGTTTTTGAAACAGTCCATCATGAGATTGTATATGTATCATGCTGAGATGGATAATACACATAGATTTATGGAAAAATTGTACTACATTACTTATATATTATGTATATCCCACTGGAGCCCTTCTGATCATTGCAGATCTGTTGTAAAATATTTTTGTTTTAATTCTTAATGGAGTATAGTTGACTTACAATGTTGAGTTCATTTCAGGTATACAGCAAAGTGGATCAGTTTTACATGCACATATATCTACTCTTCTTTTAGATTGTTTTTCCATATAGACCATTACAGAGTATTGAGTAGAGTTCCCCATGTTATACAGTAGGTCCTTATTAGTTATCTGTTTTATATAGAGTAGTGTGTATATGTCAATCCCCAAGTGTTCTAATATATTAATGATCAGAATGTTTGGCATCTAATGCGCAGTCAGTAGTAGCTATTGCATCTTCCTAAGAGAATCTTGATATCCTTTTACATAAACTGCCTCTTCCTCATTTACATGGCGAATAACAAATAGATGCCCTTACTAAGGGTGCCCTAATGATTTCTCCAGACTTCTTCTGAAAGATTCTCTCAGGCAAGAACAAAACCAACAAGTATGTTACCGCCTAAGACTTGGAATTTCAACTAGGGCAGGTGCAATGAGAGAAGATACGGCTGGAGGGTCATGTGGACAAAAGAAAGGACACTCATTCTTGAGCTAGCTCCCAATATTTTATAATCTCTCGGTATCTTCCCTAGGTTAGAGCCCCTTTCTGTGGTTTAACTGTCAACTCTGTGGGCTACTCAACACCCACCCAATAGGTGTGCTCTCTTGCCTAGGGCAATACAAATAGATTTCTAGTACTTGAAACAAAGGAACCCAACCTGGTACAACCAGGAAAGGCCAACTAAAATGGTGACTGCCAAAAGCACAGGCAACTCAACATCTACCAATCAGCCCAGGATGTAGTCCTTTTTTTTTTCCTATTAAAAATGTCAGATTCACTAGAAAAATGGTACTGATGAACCTATTTGCGGGGCAGGAATAGACACACAGACAGAGAGAACAGACATGTGGACACAGTAGGGGAAGGAAAGGGTGGGGTGAATTAACAGAGTAGCATATTATAAGGCGTAAAATAGATAGCCAGTGGGAAGTTACTGGGAGTTACTGGGAAGCACAGGGAGCTCAGCTTGGCACTCTGTGATGACCTAGTGGGGTGGCATGGGAGGACGGGTGGGAGAGAGGCTCAAGAGGGAAGGGATATGTATATACTTATAGCTGATTTGTGCTGTTGTATGGCAGGAACCAACACAGCATTGTAAAGCAATTATCCTCCAATTAAAAATAAAAAAAAATAATAAAAACACATAAGATTCAATACCCTACAGTTAATTCCAAGACCTCTTCTCTACAGTAATTACAAGAGAAATAGATCTCACACTTTAAAAGGCATTTTCGTCCCTGGCAATCCAGTGCTTGGAAAATGGGGACATGGCAAGCCCAGCCCAGCCCAGCTCGTCAGATATAACCTCCTGTGAATTCCTGATCCGAATCACCAGCAAGTAGTGAAAGGTGGATTCCTCATCTTTGAAAATGCCTTGAAAAGACGTGGACTTTACACCAGACTTAGGAGTTCCAAAGTTGACCGGCTGTTTGACTTTTCCAGCGCACAGAAAAATACAATCTTGCTCTGCCTTCCTGTTCCAAAATAATTCGCCTCAAATGTCCTCTTTTCCTCCCCACGAGATACCAGGAGGGCCATATGCCTCCTCCCACTTCTACTGAAGTGTCAACAATGAAACGCAGAAGCTGACATGTGCTAACTTGGCCCCGTGCCTCCCCCTCCACCAGATGATAAATAGCAAGAAAGACAGGGGAACTTCTGGGCACTTGTTTGTTCCCTTGAAACCAAAACACAGCCACTCCGAATTCTAGGGGAGAGTCATTAAATGCTCCATAAAATGTATTTTGCCTTAAGCAAAAAGGGTTTTGTCCTCCAACGAAACAACCTAAACGGTGCCATCAGAAAGGATCCAGCGGCATCAAATCCCCGTGTGTTGAAAGGTTCCATGAACTCATGGTGACCTTTCTCCAGCTGCTAGGCACACTGCCTTAAAAGACATGCGACCCATTTTCTGCCAGGCACTTTGCCCGGATGAGAGGCCTAGAAGAGACCTGTCTTTATTTTTTTTTTTAACTAGCTCCCGGGGTGACCTCTTAGGAAGAATTTAGTCTGGACCTGACACTGTCCTAAGTGCTCCACGCTTGTCATTTCACTGGCTGCAGGGGGTCGCGGTGCAGAACTGGATCTGTTTCACTTCCCCTTTCCTGAAAAAGTCAGAGTGTCACTAACTACAAAGAACGCAAAGGTGTGTAGAATGCAGGCAAGCTTTCTCAACTGCTTGCTATATTCATTTGAAGGTTTCTCTCCAATATTACAGCGTGAAATCAAGATGGAGGCTTTCAGCAATCTCTGCGGTTCTATTTCTGGCAAAGCCCCTAATAATAATAACAATAATACACAATAATAACAGTAACAGCAGCAACAGTAGAAAGTGAAAGTGTTAAGTCGCTTAGTCGTGTCCGACTCTTTGCAACCCCATGGGCTGTGGCTCCTCAGGCTCCTCTGTTCATGGGATTCTCCAAGTATGAATATTGGAGTGGGTTGCCATTCCCTTCTCCAGGGCATCTTCCTGACCCACGGATTGAACCCGGGTTTCTGGCACTGCAGGCAGATTCTTTACCCTCTGAGCCATCAAGAAAGCCCATCATAGTAATAATAATAATGACAATAATAATCACAATAACAGCAGCAACAGCGGAGGCAATAGTAAGCACTGGCATCAACAAATCTAATTATCTCAATGATCTGGCAAATCCCAGACTAGGTGATTTATAAGGTATCCTGTTTGAGGTTCTGGAAACACTCCACGTGGGTCTTACCCATTTTCTCTTCTTTTTTTTTTTTTTTTTTTTTTTTTTTTTACAGATTATGAAACTAAGGTTCATGAGAGAAGCTGAGTGACTTGCCCAAGATCACACAGCCACTGCATAGCTGAGTTAAAATTAACTGCAAGGCTTCCCTGGTGACTCAGTGGTAAAGAAACCAACGTGCCAATGCAGGAGACGTGGGCTAGATCACTGATCCAGGAAGATCCTACATGCCAAGGGTCAGCTAAGCCAGTGTGCCATAACGAGTGAGACTATCTTCTAGAGCCTGGGAGCTGAAACTACTGATGCCCACGTGCCTAGAGTCCATGCTCTGTACCAAGAGAAGCCACCGCAATGAGAAGCTTGGCACCACAACTAGAGTAGCCCATCCTCGTGAGTAGAGTAGAGAGTAGAGAAAAGCAACGAAGATCCAGTACAGTCAAAGATAAATAAACAAATAAAAATTATTTTTGAAAATTGGTTAAAAAAAAAAAAAGAAAAGAAATGAACTCCAGTTGCATCTGATTCCCGCCTCTGGGTTTTTAACTGATAATGTTATAAAATACACATGCTGTCACCAGCGGTTTCTTACTTAATGTTAAGTGGCTTCACAGTAAGTGTGGAGAACACACACACGCACACTCGCATGTACACACAATTTGCCCTCCAGTTCAGCCTCTAGGATCTCTACATGCTTTCCACTGCTGTCATGAGAACATGGGCGTGATCAAATCCAGGAATCCTGCCTCCCACCTCCCCAGGGTGTGGGAAGGAGACACCCACATGGTCTGGTTGCTTTAATCACTCTCCTGAGCAGAAACGAGGCCAGGGCAGCTGCAGAGGAGACAGTCCCCTTTGTCACCAGCTTCCCTTAGACTCACCTGGTCTCACTTGGATGGACTCCATTTCAAGGAGCACAAGGGTGCCAAGCAGAGGATGGAGTGAGTCTCAGGAGAGCAAAAGGAACAATTCTTTCCTGCTTTGGGAAAGTGCCACTGCCTTGTTCTTTGATGCAAAATGGTTTTCATCTTCCCCAAGAGTAAACATCTGCTTAATGCAAAGCTTTCTAAGTCAATTTAGGCCCCCCTGTAAGTGCTGCCTAGAAGCTCTGCCACTATTACGGGCAGGCCCAATGAGATGGGACTGCAATAAAATGTGCAGTGACACAAATGGGTCTTTCAGGCCCAGAACCTGCATGAAACAGAAGTGGCCTCACTGTGCAGGCTCGTGGTGGGCAGCTTAGACAGAGAGACCCGGACAGAGGGCATCCGGGGGAGGAATGAGAGCTCTCTCCATCCGTGAGCATGTGGCCCTTCTCCACGTGGTCGAGGACCCCCAGCAGGTGGAAAGCCCGCAAATGTGGCCGCAGACTCATTTTCTTTGTTTGCTTTCAGTTCCCTCTACGGATGGCTCACTGGGGCTGGGGACTGAGGTCGCCCTTGGAATGAGAGAAGAGAAATTCACACCCCGTGGATGTGACGCTCTGTGGATGAAGATAAATTAAGGGACTGTAAATATCTACTCAAAGACTTCAAGGTGACCTGGGTGACATCTCTGGGAGGCGAGGCTGGAACGTGGAAGCCTAATTAATGGTACGGTCTGAAGGAAGGCCACGTGAAAAGAAGGGACTTGGCCAATGTGGGGAGGAAAAAAGGAAGCCCAGAGTGTCAGACATTGGCAGCGTGGCCACAGCATCATCCAAAAAAGATTTACAATAGATCCCGGGGACACCGGCTTTTCAAATAATAGAGAAGCTGATGGTGTCATGGGAGGAGAGCTCCTCTAGCCTCATGGCGGCCTCATGAAAAGCCCTCCAGAAAAACTCATGTCCCTGTGCACAGGGCCTATGCTGGCTCCTGCAGCCAGGTTTCCTTCAAACGCACATATGTGCGCGCACACACACACACACACACACTCACATTCTACACCACTTCATTCATTTCAGCCACATGAGAGGTAACAGAGCCACTGTTTTCAGATCTTCCCAGAGACACACTTAACTGATCGCAGTTTTGCTATGATCGGCAGCATTTCCTCTTTCTTCCAACAACTCCTGAACTTCTCATTTTAACTCCATCAGCCTCAGAAATCTTCATCCATAAGACAGGCTAACATTTGTAGGTTCATGACACAGAGCATCCAACAGAACACCATAGTATATAGTGTGAAGCATCTAATAGGAAGAATATACTTAGTGCTTTAGATAACATATACAGCTATGTCCATCTGTCTATTGGCTCCATTACCTTTTCACCACATTGGGAGGAACTATCTAAGATAGCTCAACATGATCAAGATAACTTGGCATATGAAAAGAAAAACAGATTTTTCCAGACTGGCTGAATTGGAGGTTCACCATAAAGTTCTTGAGATTGCTGAAGGAGAGGGAGGCCACATACAGTGAAGCATCATGGACACAGAACCCACAGATTGTTCTGAATCTGAGCCCCAAATCAAGACAAGGGGACAGAGACTTCAAAATGCAGGGCACCATTTTCTATCAAGTTACTGCTCCTTTTGTGTGTTAGCTCTTCGGTCATGTCTGACTCTTTGCAACCCCTTAGACTGTAGCCTGCCAGGCTCCTCTGTCTATGGATTTCCCAGGCAAAAATACTGGAGTGGGTTTCCATTCCCTTCTCCAGGGGATCTTCCCAACCCAGGGATAGAACCTGGGCCTCCTGCATTGCAGGCAGATTCTTTACTGTCTGAGCCATGTAGGCAGCTCTATATATCAAGTTCCAGGGGGAGTATTAACAAGAATTTAGTTCTTTATTGAAGGCTAATTATTTTCCCGAGTAACTAACACAAACAAACACACACAATTAGCTGGCATCTATCAGATACTTACTATAGGGTGAGCATTTTACACATTAATTCTGTTGATTCTCACAGCAACCCTACTGGGTCAAGGATACGAACTGAGGTTCAGAGAGATCCTGAGACTTGCCCAAGGTCACACTGCATGTATACAGATGACTCGGGGCTGGACCCAGAGCTTATGAGCTTAACTAACACATCTTTTTCTGTACTTCCTCAGGTGACAACACTGTAGCTGACAATTCCCATGAACATCAGGGTTAAAGAAAAGCAGAGCCTGCAAAGAGCTCATCGATAGTCATACTTCTAGCCCTCAAACATAATTAATCTAGTTTTATATTAAATATATATTTTTTTGCTTTGCAGATCTGAAATTCTAATCATTAAGAAAAAAGGAACAGGGATGAAGGCAGAATTCTCACATGTCCTGTGGTTTTCTCATATGTGTACATGAGTGCTCAGCTGCTTCAGTTATGTCCAATTCTTTGCAACTCCATGGACTATAGCCCACCAGGCTCCTCTGTCCATGGGGATTCTCCAGGCAAGAATATGGAGTGGGTTGCCATGCCCTCCTCCAGGGGATCTTCGTGACCCAGAGATCAAACCCAGGAGATCTCCTGCATTACAGGTGGATTCTTTAATGCTGAGTCACCAGGGAAGCCCCTTCTCTGGCCACACAGACATTCTAATATATGGACACATAACCTTCTTTCTCTCTGCTTCTCTCTGGGTTCTGTCATATTAACATAGCTGTACTTTGGCTCTCCTCTTCCTATTGAAAAAATACAGAAGGGACATCTCAGCTTTTCCTTGGAAAAATGCAGGTGCCAATGAGAGAATTACTTGTCATTCTGTATCAAATAATTTGCCAAGTCTTTGCTCTGATGCTGCTGCTACTTGCCTCTTTTAGGAACAAGGCCATCCCTCTGCTCGCTCATGGTTTATTTGTAGAAGAAGCTGACTTGGCTCTGAATTCTTCCAAAGGTTTATCAACCCTCTCAGGACAGTTTGTGCATCTCTGATGCGATGACAACAGATGCATAATTTATTTTCTGGAGTGAGTTATGAAAGTTAATCAATAAGAAGTGGAAGTCTTATAAATTTTCTATCGAAGATCAGCCTATTAAATGTTCAACTTCGACGAGGCTGCTCTGAGTCGACGTCTCAGACTGTGCTATTTATTAGCCTGCATGCAAGATAATGTGATTTTCAAGCGGATGGAGGCAGACCTTGCTATTAAGACAGAGACAGTAAAAAATAAAAATGAAATGTGTTTTGCTACGACAGCAAATCCCACTCTCATGATTGCCAGGAAAAAAATAAATAAATACATATTGAAATAAATGGGAATCAAAAGTAGGCTGAGAAAACCTCTCTCTCCATGAATAGAGTCGAAAGCTTAGAGCAGAGTAGAAAGTAATGGGCAGGAATATATATACATATGTATAGCCACTATGTTGTTAAAAGTAAAAGTGATGTTACCATATTTAAAAAAAATAAATTAAAAAAAATACCAAAATAAAAAAAAAGCCCAAGCAAATAGAAAACTAAGGCGGTGGGGCAGAAGTTGCATTGGCAAGCTCCCTCGAATTCATCTCAAAACCAAACTGTTAAAGCACCACCCTACATGGGAAGCATCTCCAAGGGCTTGTTCTCCTATCAGGCTGCCTGGTGGAGCAAGGTGAGCGCCTTTTACATCCCCAGGACTGCATACAAGTCCTGGGCAAGAGACAGAAATTGGTGCCAGGGTAGTTCCGAATCCAGGAACATCGTTCAAAGACTGCCAGGCACATACAGGGGTCAGGTTACAAGGCAGAACAAGGTAGGTCACGATGAAGAGACAGCGATGTGGCTGGACTTCCTGCCCTCCATCCGTGGGAATCAGGAGATTTGTAGGGGACAAAAGCCACAGAGAATGAGAAAAACCAAGATGGCCCCACCTGTAACATCTCTGCCCACCACCATCCTGCGCTCTATCAGTACACTGCTATTGTAATAGCAGTGGATTGCTATTAAGTGGATAAGTAATTGGAGGGACATATTCCACATTGTAACTGATCAGAATGCACGGATCCATGCATTGGGGTACGGGGGTTGAGACACACACCTTGGATGGGGCTCTTCAGACCTTGTTTCTTCACCTTTCAAACCAAGGAGACACTTCACTTGGACTGTCTTTACCCAAGTAAACACGCTTCTACTGAAAGGCAATAAGCTTTCGGCCTTGACCTCATTTTGCCTGCGGCTGAATGCCTTTGGCTCTCAGCAGCGAGGAGCCTGAGCAAAGCAGGTGGAGGGAGGTGTAAATGACCCTGAAGGTTGAGAGGAAAAGAAATTATCACCCGACAGATTGGCAAAAATGTATAAGATTGATGATGTCCAGTTTGGGCGCTGCTGCAGGGAAGTTGGTCTCTCACGCGGTCTTTGAGGATGGAAGAATTGGCAGAGCCACTTTCTGGTTTTCTGGAGGGCATCGGGCAGCATTGACCAGCAGGTCAAGTGTGCAAACCCTCAGAACCAGCAAACTCAATTCTAAGATGCTACCCTAAGTGTGTCTTCACACTAGCGCACAAACACAGATGTGCAAGGGCATTCCCACAGCAGCACTGTGAGGCAAAGAAAAATCAGAAGTTACAAAAATGTGTAAAAAAGGGATAATGGCTAAACAAACTGCTGTTGTTGTTGTTGTTGTCAGTCGCTAAGTTGTACCCGACACTTTGCAACCCTATGAACTGCAGCATGCCAGGCTTCCCTGTCCTTCACTGTCTCCCTGAATTTGCTCAAACTTATGTCCATTGAATTGATGATGCCATCCAACCATTTCATACTCTGTCACCACCTTCTCCTCTTGCCCTCAATGTTTCCCAGCACCAGGTGGCCAAAGTACTGTGGTACCACCATATCTGGCATTTTGTGTACTCCCTTATAATGAACAAGGTAGACCAATATGTACTCACATGGGAAGGTGGCCAGAATGTGTTTTTAGGGAAATAAAATCAAGTTGTGGGGACTTCCCTGGTGGTCCAGTGATCAAGATTCTACCTTCCAATGTAGGGGACGGAGGTTGGATCCCTGATCAAGGAACTAAGATCCCACCTGCTGACACACTCCAGAGCCCGTGTGCCACAACTAGGGAGAAGTCCACGTTGTGGACTACAGAAGCCTGCACACTGCGATGAAAGAGCCTGCGTGCCACCACCAAGACCCAACACAGCCAAATAAGTAAATAAATAAATATCTTAAAAAATAAAATCAAGTTGCAGAATGATGTGGGTGGCGCAATACCATTTTCCTAAAACATGAATTGTGTCCAGTACACATGTCTATGCGTGTCACTACCTGGAAAAGGTACGGGAGGACTTCAAACCAACCAACTCTCCACACTGTGTGCATCACCTCTTGGGGAGGAGATAGGAAATGGGGGAAGATCTGGAAGGCAGACTCAGTGTTTTACTCTGCTTTCTTGTTTATTTCTTGAAACTCTTCTAGGATAAACATTGCCATTTCATTGCAATTTGAAACGGAAAAGGGCTGAGAGACCTTGAAAGACTCCTAGACAGGCCCAGGAAGGGGATTTGTGCCTCAGTGAGGGGCGCTGAGCCCTGGAAGAGGTAGATGAAAAGGATGGAGCAGACAGGACCTCGGCTTTGCAACTTTAAACAGGTGACTTCACTTCTCGGAAGCTCAGTTTTCTCATCTGTGAAGCTGGGATAATGACAGTGGCTGCCTGTTAGAATTTTCGTGAGGAATAACTGAGATAATGCCTGGTAAATGCTTGGCACACCACCGGGCACAGAGCAAGTGTAAATTATTAATTTTGTTATAACGACATTATCCGTGTCTCAACACCCAAATCTGCTAAAAGGAGGGAAAGGCAAAGGAGAAAACGGAAGCCACAACATAGTAATGTAACGAATTCAATCTTCTAAAGTGTGATGTCCTATAGAACTTTAAGCATTGAAAGACGTGTTCTGTATCACGTTGTCCAACACAATAAACACCAACCACACGTGGCTACTGAGCACTGGACGTGCCAGTGATGTGACCTGACTTTGAATTCAAATATTTACATGTAACGAGTGGCTCTCCTGCTGCACAGTGAGTTTCCAGGAAATTTTAGTTTCCCAGCTAAAATATCCTTATTCTCTCCTGATCATCAGGTACAAAAGTTTGGCACAGGGAAGTCACAGAACCTAAAATCTTGTGAGATCCTAAGCATTTCTTCTCACTTGTGGTAGAACAGATGGGTTTAGAAGGATTTAGGAGGCCATTTCCTTTTCAATGTCATTCGGTTATTCTGGTCGCTTGAAGAGAAAGTTTCTATTTGTGATATCTTGCTTTTAACACCATTTTTTCTACACTTTCTTCTTCTTTTAAAAGAAAACTTTGAATATTGTATTGGAGTATGTTGTTGTTCAGTCGCTAAATTGTGTCCAACTCTCTGTGATCCCATGGACTGCAGGCATGCCAGGCCTCCCTGTCCTTCATTACCTAGCGGAGTTTGCTCAAACTCATGTCCATTGAGTCGGTAATGCCATCCAACCATTTCATCCTCTGCAACCCTCTTCTCCTCCTGCTCTCAATCTTTCCCAGCATTGGGGTCTTTTCCAATGTATTGGACTATAGCTGGATTAATAATGTTGTGATAGTTTCAGGCAAAGGGACTCAGCCATACATATACATGGATCCATTCTCCCCCAAACTCCCCTCCCATCCAGGCTGCCAGATAACACTGTGCTATACAGTAGGTCCTTGCTGGCTGTCCATTTTAAATATAGCAGTGTGTACATGTCCATCTCAAACTCCCTACCTATCCCTTCCCTCATCAAACACTTTTGAGTCTCTCTTTTTTCCTAGGAGAGAACATGCCTCAGATGCCACAAATGCCTTTGGCAAACACAAGTAATAGAGGATTTGATCACATTGCTTTGTTTTCAGTGCATTTTCGAATTGAGATAGAATTTACATACCATAAAATATACTCTTTGAAAGTGTTCAGTTCACTGTTTTTTTTAATACAGTCATAAAGTTTTGCAACTATTACCAGTGTCTAATTTCAGACCATTTTCACCCCACCCCCAAGGAACCCTGTATATACTAGCTGTCAGTCATGTCCCTGACCTCCTCCCCCAGACTCTGGCTATCAGTAATCTAGTTTCTGTCTCTTGTTTATTCTGAACATTTCCTGCAAATGAAATTATAACATGTGGTCTTTTGTGTTTTCTCTCAGTTAGAATAATATTTTCAAAGTTCATCCATGTTGTAGCAGGTATTAGCACTTCCTTCCATTCCATGGCTGAATAACTTCCCAGTGTGTGAAATATATCATTTCTATTTAGCCATTTATTACTTGATGGATATTTGGGCTATTTCTATTGTTTGCCACTATGAACAGTGCTTCTGTAAGTATCTGTGCACAAGATTTTTTTGCTGGTGTAGGGAAATTCCCGTTATCCTGTATACCTAGGAGTGGAGTTGCTAGATCATATGGTAACCCCATATGTCATTTTGGAAAAAAACTACTAAACTGTTTTTCAAAGGGGCTGCAGAATTTTACATTTCCATCAGCAATGCATGTAAGTTCCCATCTCTCCACATTCTTGCTAACACTTGTTATTACCAACCATTCTTGTTGCTGTTCAATCGCTAAGTCATGTCCCACTCTTGGTGAGCCCATGAACTGCAGCGTGCCAGGCTCCTCTCTTCTTCACTATCTTCCATAGTTTGCTCAAATTCACCTCCACTGAGTCAGTGATGCTATCTAACCGTCTCATCCTTCTGCCGCCCCTTTTCCTTTTGTCTTAAATCTTTCCCAGCATCAGGGTCTTTTCTAATGAGTCAGCTCTTCACATCAGGTGGCCAAAGCATTGGAGCTTCAGCTTCAGCAAGAGTCCTTCCAGTGAATATTCAGGGTTGATTTCCTTTAGGATTGACTGGTTTGATTTCCTTTCAGTCCAAGGGACTCTCAAGAGTCTTCTCCAGCACCACAGTCCAAAAGCATCAATTCTTGGGCGCTCAGCCTTATTAATGGTCGAATTCTCACATCTGTACATGACTACTGAGAAAACCACAGCTTTGACTATAGGGACCTTTGTTGGCAAGTGATGTCTCTGCTTTTTACCATTTCGTTGGTACTTATTTATACCTAGTGAAGGTGAGTATCTGTTGGAAGTTGAGGTGGAAACGTTCCTTCTGTGAATTATTTTACATTAGCTATGAAAGCTAAATCAATTGAAATAAAAGTATTAACTATATAGTAGTACTTGTGCTACAGACCATTTGAATATTTGAAGTTTAGAAACTGTAGTCAAAGACAAGGCTCTGGGTTCCCCTTTTGGGGGGTCCATGCATAGATCTGACATCTGAAATGATGTACAAAAGCATCATGTATACATCCGTGCACTCACACTCAGATGTGTATGTGCCTGGGTTGGAAACTTCTGCTTTGACATTCTCCTTCACTTTACATACATAAACGAGAAACAGAAGCCAGGGGACTTTCTGATGGAGGCACAGACAATGAGGGGCAGATGTGGACCAAGTCTTCAGAGCTCCTGCATCAGGGTCTTTCTAGAACTGCATGGAAAATGCAGAAGCATCACTCAGCCAGTTTTTGCAGGTGGGACCACGACCACTTTCTTACTGGAGAAAGACCATGACTTCTGGCCTTCTTGGTCATTCTGTTCTCATCTTACCTTTCTTTGGAATTTGGACACAGAGAACTTTGGAAGAGCGGGACAGAGCAGATGACAGAGGTGGAGAGTCTGAAGCAAGACTTGGTGGGAGGATGGATCTCTGTCCATTCTACTGTTCCCCAGCTGACATGTATGAGACTCTGTGTCCTAATCTTTTGAATGAAAACATTGACTCAAGAGTTAATGGCTCAGTGGTAAGGAATCTGCCTGCCAATGCAGGAGACAAGGGTTCGAGTCCTGGGTCTGCAGGAGAAGGAAATGGCAACCCACTCCAGTATTCTTGCCTGGGAAATCCCAAGGACAGAGGAGCCTGGCGGGCTACAGTCCATAGGATCCCAAAGAATTAGACATGACTTAGCTACTAAACAAGAAGAGCCAATGATGGGAAATGTGAAGATGCAGAAACAAAGACTAGCTGATGGGCTAAGGAACTGGTAACAATTTAGACTATAATTCTGCCCCTTAGCAGAATCACTGAACTCCCAGTTCCCCAAAAGCTACAGATAAAGGCCTGACACACATTCCTGAGTTGTTTTTGCAGGAAGCAGAGACCCCCTCCAGATGGAAACTGCTGACCACAAGAACACAGACCCTAGACTGGTTGCAACCAGTAGGCTGATGATGCTTGAAGCTTCACCTTGATGCCAACCAATCCAAGAACTGTCCATGAGCTGATCACACCCTGCTCAATGAACACGATAAAACTCCTCACTACTCCGTCCAGGGTGGGTCACACAGTCTTAAGAGAATTAGCCCACTGTGGCCCCTTTAGCCTGCAGAGCAATAAAAGTTACTCTTTTCTACTTGATCCCAACCACTGTCTCTGCATTTCAGCACCGGTGAACAGGGGCCAAGTTTCAGCAACAGTACTACTCAACAGCTGACGGTCTCTTGTGAAAGGGAATGGCTAGCTATTCCTAAAGAGGACACACAACCACATCCAGGACAGATGAGGCAACTTCAGGCTCCTCCTACACGGTCATCAGGCCCAGAGTAAGGGGCCAGTCCTCTCTGTTCTGTTTGGGGACAGGTGAAAGATTTAGGTAACACTGTATTGCAATATCCACTTGACCTACTCTGAAAGGCTGGATGACTTTCCCCACCCAGAAGCCACAAAGCCACAGAGCCATGGCTATCTCTGCCGCAGAGATTCTTAAGTATGATTCTGCCATGGGGTGTTATGACAACCAATTAGATGGTTAAAATCCATCCATGGCAAGACCATATGCTCTTAGTCTGACACACACTTGGAGGGGAGATTTTTCAGGCACCCCAATTAAAAACCTATGCCCACACATCAATCAGAAGGAACCCCTGTTTCCTGCTCAGCTCCAGAGAGAGGTGACAAAATCACTAGTGAGGGTCACGATGAGATTTTCATGGGGCTGGAAACTCCTCGGCAGTGGATCAGAAGGGACAGCTGCTGACAGCTGAAAATTTCCTGCCTGGGTCTCAAGATCAAGGGACGGAATGTGCGTTTCCATGGCACTCCCAGAAACAGGTGGCTCCCACAGTCTGGAAAAGCACATTCCCCGGCTCCTGCAATTTCAGCTGCACCCATGGCCACGCACATTTCAGGCATGGAAGAGGGCAGTATCAAATGTCCCCAAGACAAATCCAGGAAGTGCAGAAAGGCCAAGGTGTGAGCCTACAGAAGAAGGATCTCAAGACATGGCAGTGGGGATATCATAACCCCTCTCCCATCCCCATCGTTAACTCTTCCTTCCTGCGTCATTTCCTTCATAGCACTTACTCCAACCGTAATTTATCAGTTCCTGTGCTGTGCTAGCTGTTCTGCTCTTTGTTTTATCCCTTCCCCAATGAGACTGTGGACTGGGCTTAGGAAGGGACCATATCTGACTCTTTGGGCTTACTGTTCTTGTCTAGTCGCTAAGTCACGTTCGACTCTTTGCAACCCCATGGACTTAGTCCATCAGGCTCCTTTGTCCATGGGACTTTTCTAGGCAAGAATACTGCAGTGGGTTGCCATTTCCTCCTCCAGAGGAATCTTCCACACCCAAGGATCGAACTCACGTCTCCTGCATTGGCAGGTGGATTCTTTACCACTGAGTCACCAGGGAAGCCCAATACGTTGGGCCTCTTTCTGCTAACATCCAGCATGGCCTCTTACAGGGAGAAAGTGCTCAATAAGTGTCTGAAGAGTTCTCAACGGAATCAATGAACCAGTCACGCATCCTAATCTTTTCTGCTGCTCTCTGACATATGAACGTTTCATTCTGTTTTCCACCTGAGTAAACTGAGGCTTAGAGACACAAAATAATCTATTCCAGATAGAATCTAGGAAGGGATACGGCTGGTTCTGGAACCCAGTTCTGTCTGAATCCAGACTCTCAAATTGTTCCTGTTGTCACAAATGACACAGGTAAGACATCTAGCCTCCAGGTGCCTTCCCTACTTCTGCTGAAATAAAAAAGGGAAAATTGGCAGCCCTAAGACAGAATTGGGATTTCTCAGGTGGCTCAGCAGTGAAGAATCCACCTGCCAATGCAGGAGATGCAGGAGATGCGTGGGTTTGATCCCTGGGTCAGGAAGATCCCCTGGTGGAAGAAATGGCAACCCACTCCAGTATTCTTGCCTGGAAAATTCCATGGACAAAGGAGCCTGGTGGGCTATAGTCCATGCGGTTGAAAAAAGTCAGACATGACTGAGCTTGCATGCTTGCAAGACAGAACTGTCTTGTGATGGAAAAATCCATTCCATGGGCACGTGGATCAACAGATGTGGCTCACAGCTTTGGTACAGCAAGACTGAGTAACACACCCAAGAGTGATCTCTCACGCTGAAGCAAGTCTGCTTATAGCCCTTGGATGCATAGCCCTGGGGTCACTAACAATTAAACACACATTCTGCAGTCCCCTGAAGCAGCAGGAGCCACCAGACCCATAGACACACTTCCATAATTCCCAAGGCATCTCCATAAGCATTGTGATTCCCTGTTCTACCCTACCCCCTGAAAGCTGGCCTTTCTTTCTGGTCAGAATTCTCTAGTCAAAGGAGATGGAAGAAGAACAGTATGGAGGTTCCTTAAAAAACTAAAAATAGAGCAATCATATGATCTTGCAATTCCACTCGTGGGCATACATCTGCATAAAACTGAAATTCAAAAAAATACCTATACCTCAATGTTTACTGCAGCACTATTTACAATAGCCAAGACACGGATGCAACCTTAACATCCATCAATAGATGAATGGACAAAGATGATGTGGTGTATATATATATATATATATATATCTGTATATATATATATATATATATATATACACATACACACTAGAATACTACTCAGCCATATAAAGAATAAAATAATGCCAGTTGCAGCAACATGAATGGACCCAGGGATTATTACACTTAGTGAAGTAAGCCAGCAAACACAAACATCATATGATTGTTTTTATATGTAGAATCTTAAAATGAATGATAAAAAATGAACTTATATACAAAACAGAGGTAGAACCACAGACATAGAAAACAAACATGGTTACCAAGAGGAAAGGGGGGTAAGGATAAATTAGGAGCTTGGAATTAACATATACAAACTATTATATAGTTTGTAGTAGTTTGCATCCTGCAGTTCATGGGGTCTCAAAGGGTTGGATGCAACTTAGCAACTGAACAACAGCAATATATAAAATAGGTAACCAACAAGGACCTACTATATACCACAGGGAGCTATACTCAGCATTTTGTAATAATCCTGTGAGGGAAGAGAATCTGGAAATACACACACACACACACACACACACACACACACACACACACACACACATATATGTATAACTGAATCACTTTGCTATACTCCTGGAAATAACACAATGTTGTGAATCAGCTATACTTAAGTCACAAAAAATAAAAAGTGGAAAAAAAATGAAAATGGAAGAAACAGCGGCATGAGGAATAGACATCCATTTGTCAACCATGGCTGCTGTGCTGTTGGCATCTCTACTTGAATGCACACGGGCTGTCCTCCCTGGTTCCCATCTTGTCTCCCGAAAGACCATCTGTCCATCTCCCATCCAACTTTCAGAGGAATTCTGTAAAAATGTAAAACCAGATCACGGTGTTCCTCTACTTGAAACTCTCCAGGGGTTTTCCATCTCTTGAAGACCAAAATCTAAACTTCTCTAGTGTCCCAGAAGGTTGCAGACTACACAGGTGACTTGATGCCTGCTTCGTACCCCTTCATCCACTGGGTCCCAGTCATACCGACTGACAACTGCCCATCTCATTCCACCTTCAAGTTTTTCGCGTTGCTTTTGCCTGAACTTTGTTCCCCGCACCAGGTCATCACACGGCTGGCCCCTAATGTCAATCCGATGTGAGCTCAAATTCCATACCTTCCCTCCTTCAACCATCCAAAATAGCCCTCTATCACATAACCTGTCTTATGTTATGTGATATCTGATCACTCTCACATAACCTGTCTTATTTTCTTCATAGCACTTAACGCCATTTGATCTATTTCTCCCTATTAAATCTAAGTGATCTTATTCACCCCTGTAAACCTGTTGTCATGCGCACACTGCAGTTCAACAAATATTTACTAAGTTAACGAACACACACAGAAACCACTGGAGAGCAATCTGACTTTCCAAACCAACTCCCTTCTTCGACCTCTGAAATGCACATAATATGTCACCACCCTCACTTTGATTTTGAAGGTCAGTTATAGAGATGGACAGGGAAGAACATTCCCAGGTAAGCGACTGATGGAGAAAAAGGTCTTCTGCATTTCATGTGCACCTTCTAACAAGGACTCATCTCATCCCAACGCCATGGGCAAGCCCAATGCGTGACTTCCTTCTGCAAACTATAATGGGAAGATGTTATACTTTAAGGATGTAAGGGAATTAGGAGACAGATTTAGTCTTTTAAGAGAGAAAGCAAGATCATTTTAATGGAAATCTGATCTTGTGTCATAGACATACGTTTGGTTTGTAAGAGAAATACTCAGACAAGAGTGATGAGAGTTGACAAGTCTTCTCTGTCTCCCAGTCTCAGCTCCTGAGAGAAGGCTGCCCACGAAGACAGTCTGATGTCTTGAGCAACTTAGTTTTGAACCCAAGTTGTAGTTCTAAAATGAGCGTGGACTTTGGCCAGGTGCTCAGAGAGATTTTTGTGTTCCACGAGTCATAGGACACTCATGCCTTCCTGATGGTGACGGAATTTTCTTTGCTCAAAGGGAAGCATATCTTTCAGTGTCTCCATTTCATGGAACTCAGAAGGAACCCTAGAAAGAGACATCCACTTGGCTGGAGCCGGCCCACCTGTGCCTCTTTCTCTCCCATAATTCTCTAAGCCCTGGCTGATTCCTCTCCTTCAGCCCAAACTACCTCCTCCCCTCTGACTTAAGGACCGTAATTTTCAGATCATTCATTTACTAGGATCCCCAGCTATGATTTTGTCATGGGTGAAGGCAAAGAACACAGGATATTCACTTAGGATGCCACCCTAATCTTTATGTCCCTAACAGAAAAGACATTCCTAAGTTAAAAAAAAAAAATGTATCTTTTAAAGCTTCTTTTAAGGAAAAAAAAAATCACTAGCTGCAAGTGATACAAATGTTTATGTGTAAGATGAGGGTATGAGAACTTTTTTTGGAAGAGAATATGTGTATAGAGTTTCCCAGGGAGTGCAGTGCTAAAGAATCTGCCTGTAATACAGGAGACACAGGAGACACAAGTTTGATCTCAGGGGTCAGGAAGACCCCCTGGAGAAGGAAATGGCAACCCACTTCAGTATTCTTGCCTGGAAAATCCCATGGACAGACAAGCCTGGCGGGCTACAGTCCATGGGGTCACGAATAGTTGGACATGACGGAGCAGACAGACAGAGGTGTATAGGAAAAAAGTGGTTTGAAGTGATTGTTTTTGGGTGGTAAATTACAATGTCTGCATATATGTGGGGTGTGTGTGCAAGTGTGTATGTGTGCACTTTTCTGTTTGCCCCAACTTGCTTAGCATTTACCCTGAGTTAATTTTAGAATTAGAAAATTAGGCGACAATAATTTTTTAATGAATTTTCTTTTGGAAAGGGGCCCAAGAAGGATGCCATAGGGTTAAATCAAAGAGCAAACCAATTGGCTGCTTGCTGAGACTGGCACCCAGGTGTGATGTGCTGCCTGCAGGCAGACAGATGTGTGTGAAAAACGCAAGGAGGACTGGACCTCAGCCACAGGTGAGGACCACTGAAGGCTATCCCAAACCCTGTGAGACCCACCTCTTGAGAAGTCTCCTGGCTCTCAAGTCTAAACCCACCTCCATTTTCTTTGTTCAATAGTGGCTCCAAGTACCTGGGGTCTCGGATGTACATAGCTCATCAGTTCAAAGATGGAGCAGATTCCAAGCTGGATCTGAGACGAGCTGGAACCTGGGACCTTTTGCTGCAGTGCATGTACTTGGACAAACGTCTCCTCAGGCCGCAAAATACAAAGAAACTCTAAGGGGCCAAAAATAACTGTGTGCATGCGCGGTTGGGGCAAATTCAGGACAACAGACACAAAAACAAACAAACAAACAAAAAGATACTAATGATACTTCTGAAGAGCCCCTAACAAAAGCCAGGGGTTTGGGAGCAAAAGCAGAGTACTGCCCTGGCCCCGTGCACTCAACACCACCAAAGCTGTGGGCAAACCGTATAAGCCACTTTCCCTGCCCGACCTTTGGACACGCCCCTACACGCACCTCATGTTAGGAACCAGCTTGCCCCTCCTCGGGGAGCAAACAAGGGAAACTGTGGCTTGTTTTAGCTCTCTCCTAATGCAGTACTCTTGCCTGGAAAATCCCATGGACGGAGGAGCCTGGTGGGCTACAGTCCATGGGGTGGCTAAGAGTCGGACACAACTGAGCGACTTCACTTTCACTTTTCCCTTTCATGCACTGGAGAAGGAAATGGCAACCCACTCCAGTGTTCTTGCCTAGAGAATCCCAGGGACGGCAGAGCCTGATGGGCTGCCGTCTATGGTGTCGCACAGAGTCGGACACGACTGAAGCGACTTAGCAGCAGCAGTAGCAGCAATGCAGTAGTGGCCTGCCAAGCAGACATGGGTTCAATCCTTGGATTGGGAAGGTCCCCTGGAGAAAGAAATGGCAACCCATTCCAGTATTCTTGCTCGGGAAATCCCAAGGACAGAGGAGCCTAGTGGGCTATAGTCCGTGGGGTTGCAAAGAGTCTAACATGACTTAGCGACTAAACCACCACCACCAGCATAGCCTGGACTGGGTTCTTTTCCTTTCACCAAAGGGGATCTTAACAAAAACACCCACTTTCAAGAATCATGTTTGGTTTGACATTCAAAATGGTGGCTCACCTGTCATCTTTCAACCCACAGAAAGCCAAACAGATCTGAACTCATCTCTGATATCTGGGGTAGATCTGAGCACAAAGGCATGAATGAAGCAGAGGCCCCTGGGCCATGGAGAGGCTGGGAACATACAGCAGTGTGTCAGTGATGAGACCTCTACGGAGTAAACCAAGATGGTCAAGGAGCATTTGCCTAGTGGGGGGCCCAGGGAGGGGTGGTAGGGGTGGTACCCTTGATTGTGATTGGAAGTTTAGTGCCAGCACCTGGGGAAGTTGGGAAGCCAGGAAGCAGAGATGACATTGGACACACATCTCATGCATCCCCCCAGGAGGAGACTCTACAGAGTGGTATCCTTAGCGAGGCTCTGACCTTGCAAGAATCAGACACTAAAGAAAATATACATGCAGACAGCATCACACACTCAAACCCCACCACTGTTTAGACAGAGAAGAATCCCATATGTTGCGCGTTACCCTCAGCAATGGGAGGATTTTCATCCATCCCCAGGCCACCCCATCACCATGCAGCAGGTGGGAGCTCTGGTCCCTACAATGGAGACCAAACCGGGATTCAGCGGCTGATGATGGGCAGACCGTATGCTGCGTGAACGCGTGCAACACCTGCTCAGTGCCCCGCACAGATCTTAGACCCTCTGGCAGGCAGTACCAAGTCCCTGGGCTAAATCACAATGGGAGACACTTGCCAATGTGCCAGGTGTGAAACAAGCCCAGGCTCTTTAGAGTCCTTAAGCTCCCACCCAAATTCTCAGCAAGGGCTCCGGGCAAAGGCAGGGCTGCCTGCGCGGCCAGTCTCTACAAAGCGGGAGGAGTCGCCTTATATAAAGACCGTCAGCGGACGGTCAATTTCACATCTCCTGTCAAAATCACCCAGTGAGCAGGCACCTCAGTGTTTGCGCCTCTCGCCAGAACAAATGCAGAGCTGTTGAAGGGAGAAATAACACACCGGCACGATAACAATAGGGGCGCCGCTCACAAGCTGTCCCTGGCCCCTGGAGGAACTGACATGTTTGACAGAGAATGTGTGTCGGCAACACTGCTTGATGCGTGTTTAAAGGGAAAACGGAGAGTGTGTTTCGCAGAGGTTTAGACACTGAAAACCAAAAGGAAGGTCTTGTCAACGAAACCACAAGGACCACGTCCCAGCAGTCGCCTCCCCGCCCTCTGTCACCCTCCACCTCCCGTTTTGATCTTCTCCCCAAGGAACCAGGCTTCCATGGGGAACGAGACCTTTTGACCAAGGGCTGGCAGGCAGAAGGAGGAACGCTGATCAGAAATGACAGCAGCACAAAACCACGTTAGCCTTCTGCTCAGAAGAGGTTGTATAGGGCAGAGACAAGGCCGGAGGATGGGGAGATGACACCAGAGTCTCAGAGCGTAGCAGGGTCCCGGCCGCGTGGCTCGGGGTCCCCGGCTGTGAGGGCAGAAACCCCAGGTCTGCCATATTCCAGTCCTGAGAGCTGGGGCAGGCATTTCACTTAGCTGAGCCTCAGTTTCCATGTTTCCAGGATGATCTCGAGCAGTAATAGAAATATTCTGGTAGAAACATTCTATGCAAAGTAACCAATGGGGTGACTAGCAGCTGCAGCAATAGTAGAAATAATAATGACATGATTATTATCAGGTAACTATATAAGATAACGAAGGCTTCCCAGGTGGCTCTGTAGTAAAGAATCTGCCTGCTAATGCCAGAGACGTGGGTTCAATCCCTGGGTCAGGGAGAGCCCCTGGAGGAAGAAATGGCAACCCACTCCAGTATTCTTGCCTGAGAAATCCCATGGACAGAGGAGCCTGGTGGGCCACAGTCCATGGGGTTGCAAAGAGATAGACATGACTTAGCAACTAGACAACAACAAAAAATACAATTCTTATAATAATGTAATTATATGTGTTATATGGGGTTATACATTATATAAAATTTATATATTATAGAATATATAATGATGTGTAGCATTAATATATATTAATATATATGTGATAATTTTATGATATACATAATTATTAAATGATGCACAATATTCTATATACTTATATTTCTCTTATGTATTATTATATAATCAATAATATATCACTATGTGTATGTGAATTCTAAGTTGTTTCAGTCCTGTCCGACTCTTTGTGACCCTACACATGGTAGCCTGTCAGGCTCCTCTATCCATGGGATTTTCCAGGCAAGAATATTGCAGAGCATTGCCATGCCCTCCTCCAGGGGATCTTCCTGACCTAGGTATCAAACCCAGGTCTCTCACATCTCCTGCACTGGTAAGCAAGTTCTTTACCACTAGTGCCACCTGGGAAGTCCCATGTCACTGTATAATCATATTAAATAGTATAATTTAAAATCATTATGTAATTATGTGAAAATTACATGTAATACATACTTATACAGGTATTATGTCTAATGCATATTGTCACACACAAATACAATCCATAGTGTTACTAATTATATAATCCTTATTATATAATTATTTCTATTCTTTACTGAGCCCTTACTGTATACCAAGCACAATTAGAGTACCTTACAAGTATTAACTCGTGCGATTCTCAATGGCAACTCTGGTGTGGTCCTCATCCAATACAAGAGGATGGTATACCATGGTTTGAGGTGCTTTTGATATATCCATGTTACAGATGGGAAAATCATAGAAGAGAGTAGTTTTCTCCCAGCAGGCAAAGCTGAGATTCTAGCTCAGCAGTCTGCAGTCTGGCTCGAGAGCTCACACTCTTAGTTCATATATATTACACATACATATACATGTATATGGCTTCCCTGGTGGCTCAGATGGTAAAGAATCTGCCTGCAATGCGGGAGACACAGGTTTGATCTCTGGGTTGGGAAGATCCCCTGGAGGAGGGAATAGCAATCTACTCCAATATTCTTGCCTGGAGAATTCCACAAACAGAGGAGACTGGCGGACTACAGTTTATGGGGTCGCAAAGAGTCTAACATGCCTGAGGGACTAACACACACACATACATTTATATGTGTGTGTGCGTGTGTGTGTCAAACACTCAATATTGTCTCTCTTACACAGTTTGGTTGTGGTGGTGTTGCAGTGCACTTGGACATAAACTGGCTGATACATGCACCGAGTCCTTTCCAAGCACCAGGCACCAGGTTATGAACTTTATATGCTTTGGTTCCTTTCACCACCATTCAACGAGTTGACTGATGCCCAGAGATGTGATGAACTCTGCCTGAGGTCACACGGGGAGTAAGTAATGCCCAAGGTCACACAGCTGAAGGAAGGAGATGAACCAGGCCACCTGCCACCGATTCCATATCCTGACACCATCCTGTCCACCTGCTTTCTCCTCTCTAAACCACAATGCTTCAGTCAGATGCTGTAGGTGAAATGCCTTACACATGGCCTGGTACGTAGTAAATGCCTGAAAACAAGCAGCTGCTGTTGTTTTTATTGTAACTAAATGTGCAAAGCCCAGTAGGCATTTTCTTCCAAGAGAATGACGGAAGTATGAATTTATGACGCCGTCTGTTCAGAGGGCAGATCCAGGGCCCCCTTTTAAACCCTAACAAAGCCCCGGCCTTGTCGGTCAACGCCAGTTCCTGCATCCAGCCGCACATGGTAAACCCGAGATTGCCCGTGAGGCACACAGTTCACTGGGCTCTGCTCCCTGCCTTCTGATGGAGACGATCTGGGGTTCAGAGTGGACACCTGCATGCTTAATGAACTTGCCCAGGTCCTGATGAGTCGCAGGGCCAGCTGACCCCTGGGGGCAAGAAGCTGTCCAAGTGACTCAGAGCTGCGTCTTTCTCTGAAGGCTTCTCACAAGCTGCCCGGTGCCAGTCGGCCGTCCTGTGCTCAAACATCCTCTCCACCACCAGGCACCGAGACAGATGGGAGCTATTCTTATTATTTAGCATTTATTAAGCGCCCACAGTGTGCCAGGAGCTGCATGGAACAGGGGTGTGGGTGGTCCCCAAGAGTCTGTCCCCAGAAGGCTGTGGCCACATGGAGGAGAGGGGATGGGCTTCTCTCTTCTCCTTCAAAGCCCACCCTCCCCTTCCTTCCACCCAGCCCCAGTTCCAGCCCTAGCTGTTCTACTAGAGCAAATGGACAAAGATTTGGGCCAGGTTTCCACACGGCTGAAACCTGGCCATCCTCCTGCCTGGGTGTCCAACGTGCAGGGCCCTGAGGAGCTCGTGGACACATGGCTTTTGTGAGCCCCCAATTTCTTTGATTACAGGAAACAGCCTTCCTTCAGCCTCCAAGACCTTCCCTGAGTTCCAATGGGCAGATTAAAGCAGTTGTTAACTAGGGAAGGGAGAATGCCAGACCAGTGAGAAACAGTCAAGAGATGCCTCGGGGCAAAGTCCTGCTTCCCCATCAAGGGATCTGTACAGCAATATCTTTCAGTTGTTTTGCAGATACTGAAACCCCCTCCAGGTGGGAGAAGTTAAGGATTAATGATGATATGCTGCCCATAGGCATGCAGACCCCAGACCAGTTAAATCTGAAGGTTGATGATGCTGACTACTACTTACCTCACCACCAACCATGAGCTGATCACATCCTCTTTTACTATAAGACTTCTCACTGTCTCCCCCAAGTTGAGACACTTGGTTTCGAGGGCATGAGTACACCGTGTCCCCCTTAGCCTGGCAAAGCAATAAAGCTCCCCTTTTCTACTTCGCCCAAAACTCGGTCTTCGAGCTTTAATTCGACACCTGTGTACAGAGAAGCTGAACTTTTGGCATCAGGTGTCCAGTAGTCCCATCTCCCCAGGCTAACGGTTTAGAAAGTGGGATGGGATATGTGTCTCATGCCCCTGAAAGCCATGGGCTAAGGCTGTCAACCCCCAGTGTGGTGTATCCCTGATTGCACCCCACTCTGCTCAGCTGCATCTAAAACCTGTGTCCCTGGTTCACAGGAATCTCCGTGGACAGCAGAAGCAGAGAGCTGCACGCAGCCCTGCCCACCTCCAAACCGAGAGCATCTTCATATGCAAAAGAAACCGCAGCCACCCAGGATATGATGAAAAACCATGACAATGGCAATGTTGGCCAACCACGATGGAGTTCCTACCATGAGCAGGTGCTGCTATGGCTGCCTCACAAACATGATCGCATCAAAGCCTCAGGGCTCCCTTGCGAAGCGGGTGTGACAGTCCCTGCCACCAAGCTGAGACAGTAGGAGCTCAGAGAGGTGAAATCCACAGGACACGGGGACCAAGGGCCAGCTCCGGTTCCGCCCTCAGCATTATGTCCTCATGGCTGGACTACAGGGCCCCCAGCTGTGGTCACCTTTGAGCTCTTTTATTCCTGACACTGACTCCGGGAGGCAGAAGTCCATGGAATGTTACTCCCACTTTTTGGATGAGAAAGCAGAGGCTCTGAGAGGTCACGCAGCTTTCCCAGAGTCACCCAGAGAAGTTCATGGCCAGCCTCAGGTTTCCCTGGTCTAAATTCCACACTGTCAATCCTCTGGTCTAAATCTTTAATTGTGCTGCCTCGTGAAACGAGAAGAAATAGCTCTTCGGAGAGTAGTTGGTGAGAACACTGTGGGAACGCACAAGACAGCTGGCTCCGTGGTCCCTGAATCTCGTCCCCCTGTCTGAGAGCCAGTGTGGATTAGAGGGGGGAAGGAAAGGTAATGGCTGAGGGAGGCCACCCTCTCCAAGGGCAGGGATGCACTGGACCCACTACACTCCGTGGAGCCAGATGTAGGGCAGGAGGGGGCTTCCCTGGTGGCTCAGCGGTAAGGAATCTGCCTGCCAATGCAGGAGATGGGGGTTTGATCTCTGGGTTGGGAAGATCCCCTGGAGAAGGAAATGGCAACCCACTCTGGTATTCTTGCCTGGGAAATCTAGAGGAGCCTGGACGGAGGAGCCTGGTGGGCTACAGTCCATGGGGTCACAAAGAGTCAGACATGATTGAGTGACTGAACAACAAGAACAAATTTATCCTAATAAATTATGAATGTGGGAGTAGCATATACACATGCCTAGATATAAAACAGACAAACAACAAGCACCCACTGTATAGCACAGGGAACTATACTCAATATATTTTGCATTTTTAAAAGAATTTAAATATATATATGCACACACACATATAACTGATTCACTTTGTTGTACACTTGAAACTAACACAACATGGTAAATCAACCATACGTCAATAAAATAAATAAATAATTTTAAAAATTAAAAAAAAAAATTAGGCTTTGCAGAAGACCACAGTCCCAGCTGCCTAGAGGAAAAGACCCACGGAATATTGAGTTCATTGCTTCTGGACAGTATTTAGGGTTCAGTAGTTAATCAAGTGAAGAAGCTGGCTGCTTGCACGCTGGTGGGATGCAAGTGTGATGGATCTATCTTTAGACGGGAGAGAAACATAAACAGGGGTGAGTATCTTCATCCTAAGTTAGCCCAGGAAAGCACTTACCCAAAACAACCTTTCAAAGACAGGGAGGGGGGTTCCACTTCACCATCAAAGGCTCAGATCGCTGAACACCAAAGCGGCAAAGTGGAGTGTGAAATCCACAAGTCCCTCCAGCCCCGCCTGCCCCATGCCAATGTATTATAAAAAGCATACTTGCTGATATAGCATGCCTTTAAAACGATCAGAATGACAGATGGCTGCAGCAGGAACACATCCTTTTTATAGGACTGCTATTAATCAGAAGAGATTGACAGCGTCCCTTTAATCTTTTAATTTTAAAAAAAAAAGTGCACCTCTATACGGCTGAAGGGGGCAAGTTGCTGGCCTCTCCGAGCGCATTGAGACACCTGGAATGATGTGCAAGGTCCACATGATTTCAAACTTCATAACAGGAGGGCTTTAGTTTCCCTTTATTTCTAGATTTATTGATGTTAGTATTGCTAATATAAAAAGGGGGTTTGCATGATGTGAGAAACTCCTGTCTTGCTTCAATTATGGTGTTACCTGTTGTCCTCATCGGGCTATCTTTATGTTTCTAGATCGTGGTGGTTTCACTTGCAAAAGACTGGGGATGTCCCAAACATACTCTGGTGGGAGACATTCCTGTAATTACTTTAGGTAGGAAAACACTGCATAAAGTTGCCATATCTGTCTTTGATTCATCTGATCAGGTATGGAGAAGCAAGATACACCAGATGATTGTGAATATCTGGTAACTTTGATCACTGGCAAAAAAAAAAAAAAAAAAGGTAACTGGATAAGTAAGATCAGAAACCCACTAATTTCTTCCCTGGAGGGGTATGGGCAAGGTTTGGGGGAGAAAAGACATGTTTAGATGTTTGTAATAGCTTGAACAATTGAGATAATCGTAATACCTCTCAAGGAATTGAGAACTTTGTCTTTTGTCTGTTGAGCACCCAAACTGGGCTTCCCTGGTGGCTCAGTGGTAAAGAACCTGTCTGCCAATGTAGGGGGCTTCCCTGATAGCTCAGTTGGTAAAGAATCCCACTGCAATGCAGGAGACCCCAGTTCAATTCCTGGGTTGGGAAGATCCGCTGAAGAAGGATAGGCTACCCACTCCAGTATTCTTGGTCTTCCCTTGTGACTTAGCTGGTAAAGAATCCACCTGCAACATGGGAGACCTGGGTTCGATCCCTGGGTTGGGAAGATCCTCTGGAGAAGGGAAAGGCTACCCAATCGTGGATTCGATCCTTGGGTGTGGAGGATCCCTTGGAGAAGGAAATGGTAACCCACTCCAGTATTCTTGCCTGGGCAATCCCACGGACAGAGGTGTAACAGGAGGGAAAGGGGCAGGGCACAACTTTTGAAAGAATGACATGGCCCAAGGACACAACATAAATCAATTAGAATCAAATGGAACCAAGATGGCAGACAAGACTAGACCTTGATCCTGAATCAGCAAGTGAAATGACCCATTCAGAGGTGCCATGACAGTTCCAAGGCACTGTTCAAAGACCAAGGAGTGGGGGTAGCCCAAATCCTTGAAATCTCCACTCCTTCCCAAAAATAGTTGGAATAATCCTCCCACTCATTAGCATATGAAATTACCCAGCCTATAAAAACTAACCACACCACATTTCACGGCCACACTCACACTCTGCGATGGCCCACGCTCTGCCTGTGGAGTGTGTTTCTCTCTGAATCTGAATAAATCCATTTCTTACCTATAACTTTGCCTCTCACTGAATTCTTTCTGGGATGAGACATCAAGAAGCTGAGCTTTATTAGGCCCTGAAACCAGGAAATGTGGGTTTTGGCTGGGTTCCAATCCCAGTCACCTGGGTTCAAGTCCCCATCTGAGGTAAACGGTTTCAGTGGGGCCTGGCAGGCTACAGTCCATGGTATGGTAGAGTTGGACACGATTTAGACCTGGGTTCGATCCCTGGGTCGGGAAGATCCCCTGGAGAAGGAAATGGCAACCTACTCCAGCACTCTTGCCTGGAAAATCCCATGGACGGAGGAGCCTGGTAGGCTACAGTCCATGGGGTCGCAAAGAGTCGGACACAACTGAGCGACTTCATTTTCACTTTAGCAACTCAAAAACAAGAATGCCTAAACTGGAAAAGAGAGCTCTGATTGCTCCTTCACCCCCCGCTTGGCTGGATCTGACCCCAGCCTCCAGCTTGACTCTGGAATTTTTGCGGTTGGGGAAGAGATTTACTAAGATGGGTTAGGGTGTCAGCCTGGAGTTTCTGGGGATCACTGAAATCCAGCAGGGCCCTATGGGGCTCCTAGGCACAAAAGCCCCTTTCCCTGAGTTCCAAAGGGCAGATTCAAACGGTTGCTAATCAGGAAAGAGACAGGATGCAGAGACAGGGGAGGAACAGCCAAGAAACAGCAGTGCAGCCCTGGGGGCAGGTCTGAGTTCCCCCTCAAGGGAAGCACAGAACGATATCTTTGAGCTTTTTGGCAGATACTGAAACTCCCACCAAATGGAAAGATGTTAATGTCTGATAAAGCACTCTTCATTCTAGAGAGGTCACTGTTAGGCCAGAAGATCTCTGGATTGAAGGAATGCAGCCTCTTCAGGCACTCTGATCCTCATCAGCAACCCCATCCATGGACTAGAAGACTCTACACAGGGCTCCCTGTCCCCTCCCTCCAGGTCTGGACACACAGCCTTGAGGGCATTAGCCTGCTGTGGCCCTCTTTACCTGGCAAACAATAAAGCTATTCTTTCCTACTTCACCCAAAACTCTGTGAAAGTCGCTCAGCTGTGTCCGACTCTGTGACTCCAGGGACTATACACTCCATGGAATTCTCCAGGCCAGAGTACTTGAGGCTTTCCCTTCTCCAGTGGATCTTCCCGACTCAGGATGCATTACAGTCAGATTCTTTACCAGCTGAGCTACCAACTCTGTGTCTGAGAGTTAATTCAGGGTTAGTGTTCAGAGGCCAGAATTGACTTCATCATACTTGCCACCAGTTGGATGTGGTGCATTTGTGAATGAAGATCAAGTTCAGATAACTACTGCAGAGTCATGGGGTGACTTGACTTGAGTCACTGGAGCGTCTGAATTCAACTGTGCCTGAAGGTGGAGGTTTTCTGTTTCCCCTCTAAACAATTATGAATTAGATTTTGTCACTGAAAGATAAGAGTTCTGAGTAAATGCCTAGCCTCTTTAAGAATAACACAGGATAAGCATTATGGTGGTGGTTTAGTCACTAAGTTGTGTCCAACTCTTGCGACCCCATGGACTGTAGTCCGTCAGGCTCTTTACCAATTGAGAATAAATATTATATATACATACAAATGGGCTTCCCAGGTGGTGCTATGGGGTAAAGTCTCTGCCTGCCAATGCAGGGGACACAGGTTTGACACCTGGATCAGGAAGATCCCCTGGAGAAGGAAATAGCAAGATACTCAAATATTCTTGCCTGGAAAATTCCATGGACAGAGGAGCCTGGCAGGGTACAGTCCATGGGGTTGCAAGAGTCGGACACGACTGAGTGACTAAGCACATACATATAAATGCTACCTTTTCCATATATTAGGATATAAATTTTAGGTTGAAAAGAACTTGTGTGTTTCCTATTCTGCCTCATCACCTACAACTACACCTCGCTCCTTGTTCACAGCCTGGCATACAGTAGGTGCTCAATAAGTAACTGTTGAACAAAGAGATGAATCCCATGTAAACTCACAACCACTCTGCAAGATAGGTGTTCCTGTTTCCATTTTGTAGCTGAGAAAACAGCCTTGGCGAGGTTAATTGACAAGCTCAAGGCCACATGCTTAGTAAATGCCAGGGCCAATATATCAACACGGACCTGTTTGACTCCAAATTCTCTTTGCCACCTCCCTGACTCTTTAATTTAGTCTGCTGTTGACACGGCCTCTTTGGCAGTACAGAACAGTCACTTAGTGACTAAGATGGAGCAGCCACAAAGTAAATGACACCACCAACACTCACATTATGCAGGTGTGCCTTCTGCTTTCTTTCCCAATCAGCAGATATTCCAAACATGTAAATAACATTGCAGGGCAGCAATATCAAGATCTGAAAACGGCTCCACCAGCCGCTGAGCAAAACAAGTTTATTTCCCTCAAGTTTACACCAATGCCCTGCATGTTCCTCATACATTTTTCTACCTTTCTACCTTTCTTTTCTACCTTTCTACCAGTTACTTTTGGTCCACTGCTAAAACCAGAAGTTTGATAATTCTTGGTGTCACTGTGAGGGGAACCACTGACCAAAACCACCCACTCTGACTAGGTCTGAGAATAACCACTTGCATGAGTTACCTTACAACAGGAGGTCCTGTTAAGGAACTTGGAACTAACAAGCTACCACCAACCAGAAGAATTCGGCAAAGGTCAAAAGGAGAGAGGACTCCATATGTCCTACCAACCTCCCAGAATCCTCCTCGCTGGAATCCATCTTGGCTAAGTGATGCATGTACCACCAGGAAGGACCCTGAGTGAGAATGATTGACCAGAGACAATCTGTAGACTAACCCCATCACCATTAAACCCGAGAATGAAAGCCACGTGGCACAGCAGTTCTCCTGGGTTTTCTTCTCTTGCAGCTCTCCACCTGGGCACCCCTTCCCCCAAAAGTCTCTGGCTTTGTCAGCAACTGTGTCTCCTGGGATATTCATTTTCCAGTGTTAGACAAGAGGGTCCTGGGGGAGAGGGGAGTGTTCCTCCTTCCTGTGACCTCACTACACAGGTGTATACAGATCTCTCATTAAATACATCACCCAATTCAATGATGCTGATTTCTGCTTCAAAATCCAGAGTGAGGGGTTTGCCTCTACCACTGCTATCCACGTTAGGGAGGCGTTCCTCATTTCTCTGCGGCCATCTAATTCTGTGGGGTGTAAGCTAGAGAACACAGCCTTCAGAGAGCTTACTGCTTCAGAGAGAAAGGATAGCAAACAGTGATCGGGACTCAAAATCCAGGGAATTCAACATTCACCTGCTGGATTCAGAGAAGGGCATTACAGAGCCCATTCCTGTGTGGGCACACGGAGATTTGGGGCTCAGAAGCTCCATTTCTGAGATTCCTCCCAGCTGCTTTGGAGCCCTGTCTTTTGGCTTTTGAGACTCATATTTACACAATGGCAAGACGCACAGTGCCAGTGGGTTGGGGAAGATACTGAAGCTCTGTCTTGATATGTCAACCCAAGCATCGTGAGTTCACCCACGTTCACTACTCTGACAGGAAGGGCTTTCTCCTCTGTTTACCCAGGGAATGTCTGATGATGCTCTACAGCCCGACTTGAATGTCACCTTTCCCCTCTGCGTGCATGCATGCTAAGTCACTTCAATCGTGTTCGACCCTTTGCGACCTGATGGACCGTAGCCCTCCAGGCTCCTCTCTACATGGGATTCTCCAGGCAAGAATACTGGAGTGGGTTGCCAGGCCCTCTTATAGGGGATCTTCCTGACCCAGGGATCGAACCCGCGTCTCTTGCGTCTCCTGCATTGGTAGGCGGGTTCTTTACCACCAGCGCCACTTGGGAAGCCCTCATCCCCCTCTGAACGGCCCTCTTTCCTACTCCAAGAGGTATGCACCATCGCCCTCTCCTGTATCTCCATATGCACGCTCATGGATACACCTCGACAGTGGATCTGTGACAAAGAGCAAAAGTTCCAGTCCACCAGACGTGGTCCACATCTCAGCTCTGGCACTGACAATCCTTTTGACCTTGGGCAAGTGATCTTTCTCTAAATGTCAGTTTCAGGTCCTCCATATGCAGAAAAGGCGTCGTAATACATGACTGTGATTTCTCATCCAACACCCCTGGGGTCACCTCTATCTTGAAATTCAGATTTGGGGAGATTTTTCTTTTCCAGAAAGGGAATCCATCAGAAACAGATTATGTAACTTTCTCAGCAGGGCCTGGGACAACACTCTGAAATCAAACACAGAAAAATTCCCATAGCAAAATATATGAATATTCACACTGAGTGGGATTAAGACAGTCTATAAATAGCGACACATCATTTCAGGTCAAGTTTTCTTCTGAAATGCATTTGAGTGCCAACATTCCCCCCATCCCCCCAAAAAACTGATTTTCAGAGCTTTGGGAGATTTACAATTACAGATAACAGTAGGACAAATAGAACCCACCTTTTCGGTTACAGTAACCACCATTATCCACAGGTTTGCTCTCCTAGGTTTACCTGAGGTCAACCACAGCTTGAAAATATTAAATGGAAAATTCCAGACGTAAACAATTCATACATTTTAAACTGTATGTTGTTCTGGGTGGTCCAGTCCCATTCTGTCCTGTCCAGGATGTGGACCATCCCTTTTTTCAGAAGATCTCACACAGTTAGTTGCTTAGTAACTATCTCAGTTATCAGATCGACTACCAAGTTATCGTGATGCTTGGGTGCAACTGATCCTTATTTTTCTGAATACCAGCCACAAAGTACAAGAGTAGTGATGCTGGCAGTTCTGATGGACAAAGAGAAGCCATCAAGTGCTTCCTTGAAATGAAAAGGAAAACATTCTCAACCTAATAAGGAAGGCAACAAAACCATATGCTAAAATTGCTAAGATCTATGTTAAGAATGAATCTTCTCTGTGACACTTCAAAGAAGGAAGAAAAAAAAAAAGTGTGTGCTTTGTATATTAAGATATCCGGGGGCACATTCACAACTTTTTATTGCAGTAAACTGTTATAATAGTTCTATTTTATTATTAATTATTATTTGTCTCTGACTGTGTCTAATTTATAAATTAAACTTGACCACATGTATGTACTCACTCCAGTATTTTTGCCTGGAAAATTCCATGGACAGAGGAGCCTGGTAGGCTACAATCCAGAGGGCTGCAGAGAGTCAGACATGACTGAGTAACTAACACACACACACACAGAGGTATGTGTGTACAGGGAAAAGCACAATATATCTTGGGTCCAGTACTATCTAAAGCATCCACTGGGGGTCTAGGCCATATCCCTGGGAAATGGAGCATTTCCTGCCATGTCAGTAAACAAGGATGTCACAGTCATCAGAGACTGCAGCCCTCCTATGTGAGCTGGTGAGCCTGGGGGCACTAGGGAAGGAGAAGAACCCCTGAGATCTCATAGCTGTCAGACTGCAGCCACTCCCTACGGTGAGCCCTGGGGAAGCTCAGGATGTGAAAACACAGGATCATGGCCCGATAGCCGAGATGCATATTAAAGGAATGATTTCAGTAAGCCTGGACTCTTGCATCTTCCCATAATAGAAAAGTGCTAAATTCCTTAACTTAGGGTATCTGCTTTTCTTTCAATAAGAATAACCTTTTTGATTCTCAGACTACCTGCTCTTTGTTACAAAACTTCTATATAACCAGGCTCCTCCCCTCACCTCCTTGGAGCAGTTTGCTCAGGCTTACTTGAGAGGCCCAGGCTTGAAGTCCTAAAGCTTCCCGCTGAATAAAACATAGCTCTCAACTTTTAGGTGGCTGAATATTTTTTAAGTCAATATCCCCCGTAGATAAGGGAGGGGGGACAACTGCATTGTTAGGATAAATTGAGATAAAATATATAAGTATTTAGCACCATGCCTGGTTCATGCATGCATACAAGTCGCTTCAATCAAGCCCGACTCTTTGTGACCCCATCGACTATAGCCAGCCAAGCTCCTCTGTCCATGGAATTCTCTAGGCAAGAATACTGGAGTGGGTAGCCAGACCCTCCTCCAGGGGATCTTCCTGATACAGGGATCAAACCCGAGTCTCTTATGTCTCCTGCACTGGCAGGCGGGTTCTTTACCACTAGCACCACCTGGGAAGCCCTGCCTGGTACATAGCAAGTATGAAATACTTATCACCTATCATGCTTTCCTGATGTTTTTACTGTCGTATTGGATTTTACATTTATCTAGGTTTCTCTTCCACTAGGCTGTGAACCTAACAGTCAGTAGCTGTACGGGCTGCTTCTGTTTTCCAGGTGATGTAACAGTGCTTGGTATGGAATATGTGGGTAGCAACTGAATAACTAAAGTAAAAAATGCTCGGTGAGGTGGATGTGGCTTTGTCTACACCATCCCCTGTCTAGGAAAATAGTCTCTAGACCTGATCTGCAATACCTGGAGGAGATGAGAATGGAACTGTCTTAGAGAATAATCTAGCAGTGATGGTCAAGGGCTATATCTGGCAGATTAATATCTAGAGGGAGGGGCTCAAGATTTGAACCCAGAGCTGAGGGCTCATTAGACCAGAAGACCACCCAGACTCATCAGTTACAAAGCTATGGTTTAGATATTATCATTTGATGCTGCGCGGCCAGCCATTGGTCCATGGGTCAGCTAAGTTCTCCTGGTAGCTTCTTCGACTCAAGACTGATGGACAATTTACTTGTCAAATCTTTGTTCTCAGGTCAGGTAATTCATTGATCATTCAAGTTCTTGTTGGAGATTGAGACATTAATAAAGGAGTTCAATGGGAAGATATGCCGTTTCTTCTTAACCAGAGATACTAGCAGTGTGCTATACACCAAGGGGAAAGGAACAGTGTTTATACACTGTTAGTATTTGATACTTAATAATATCTCTCCTCTTCTTGCTTCTCACTACACATGAAAACTGTCCAAACTGCTTCAGCTCAATCCTCCACAGTCACTCTGGAATACTTTACATGGCTGGAAGGAAAAACTATTCACCTTGCTATCTATTCAACAAGTTCAGACGTCAAAAGATGGGTTCAAGAGATTCAGTATGGTAAAGCGTCTAGCTTTCTTCGGGGATGGCCCGTGAGGTCAGCAGTCGCTATTGAATCTACTCCTGGGACAAAAGATACTATTGAGTCATGTCCTCGGAATTATTAGGAAACATCTTTGCTCACTGCCTTTGCAGGATAAGGTGATGCTCTCTTAAAAGCCTCTTATGTCCGATCAATTATTGTTTGTTTCCATGGACTGAGCAGACAAAAACAGAGCAATAGGAAAAAAAAATAAAGTGGCACTTGATAGGATTATGAAAAGGAAATTCTTAGGCCACAGAATCACTGGTTCTTCACGTTGGAAAGACTGAGAGGAATCTTGAATTCTGATAAGACAACCCTGCCAAGTGGCCCCTACAGCTGTTTCATACCTCCAGTCACAAGGAACTTACTACTGTGGAAGGAACACACTCTATTTGGGATCATGGAACTGTCTTGCTGATCACATTATGAGGACGTGGGTGGCACCTTAATTCCCTCTAGGAAAGCCCTGGCATCTTTTTTTAAACTTTCTACTTTGTACTGGGGTAGAGCCGATTAACAATGCTGTGACAGTTTCAGGTGGACAGCGAAGGGACTCAGCCATACATACACATGTATCCATTCCCCCCCAAACCTCGCTCTCTTCCAGGCTGCAGAGTTCCCTGTGCTATACAGTAGGTCATTATTGGTTATCCGTTTTAAATACAGCAGTGTGTACATGTCCATCCCAAACTTCCTAACTCTCCCTCCCCCTGGCAACCATAAGTTCGTTCTCTGAGTCTGTGAGTTTGGGAAGGCCTGGGTGGGGAAGGTCCCCGGCAGGAGCGCACGGCACCCGACTCCAATATTCTTGCCTGGAGAATCCCATGGGCAGAGGAGCCTGGTGGGCTGCAGTCCATGGGGTCGCAGAGTCAGACACAACTGAGCGACAAATCACCCACACACACACACTTGCATCTTGAAGAGTTTGGGAAGAAACCCACAAGATCAACAAATTGGTCACCAAGCTGGTAGAGTCTGCAGGCATACCGGGCACCTGGTGTCACCTGAAGCATCAACTAAGAGGCAAGCGCGTGTGTGTGTGTCTTACAGTTTTTTCTCTCTTTGAGTTGCCTTTCCTCCACTTGGAAATGTTACTGCAATGGAGTGTCTGAGTTGCTTGATGTTGCTGGATAAATAACACAGGCTGTCTCAGAAAACTGGAAAGAAGATCAGTCTCTCCCCACCCAGAGCGTTTCTGTGTGATCCACGGCAGGTGGGAGAGGAAGATGAAGGCTGTCACAGCATCTGGGCTAAGAACCCCCACTACACCACTCCTGACTTCTGGGTAACTAGTTACCGGAGGTGTCACTTGGGAAAACAAAGCATGATCCCAGCAATGATCTGCAAGTAAAATCTCTTGCTCCTTCCCCCCAGAAATGGGATCCGTTTCTCAAAGGCTCTGCAAAGGAGGAAGGAATGGGAACCGGGCCTCCCCAATTTCTCAGCTCGCCCGTGTGTCTTCTCATCTATCACCCGGGTAATACGTCCAGAGTGGCATTTTGTAATGACAGCAGCATTCCAGCGGATCGATAGTTATTTAATTCCCAACAAGCTCTTGAGTCCATTAAGCCTGATTACATTCACCCATTTCAGTGGGTGCTGTTATTTTTCCTACACCGGCACTTAATCTATAACAGGAACTTATGAGAACTTTCAAAAGCAATTTCAGCATCAATCAGCATAGAGTGAAGGGCACGATTTGCTTGTAATTATTTATCGGATGGGGCGGTCCAGGGTCTGACAAAACTCCAACCGCTAACCTTCACCCCGAATTTCCAATGGAAGTAAAAGGCTTTCCGGTGTGTCACTGAGTCTGACTTCAGACCCCGAGTGCCTCACTGGCCTGCATACGCCCGGAAGGATGGAACTGTTTCCATGTTGTTGAGGACCACTCTCCAGGTAGTCCATTATTTCTCATGCATAATATAGAAGCCTCCCAAATGAGCAGGGACCATAAATCTGGCATGATAAGATGGTTCGCTATGTTTTGGACTCACCCCTAATGGCTCAAATTGCCAAGACTGTTACAGTTTACAAGAGATAACAACAACATTCAGAGAAGGAGAAGCTGGAGGTTTGACGGGAACTCTCCTTAGAAATTTGGATTAATGAGCTAGTGTTGAAGACTTTTGAAAGATCATGAAGGGAGGCGCACAGAACTGAAGGTAAAAAGGACATATGAACTACATGTAGCTTTTCCTTCCTGTAGAAAGGAGATACAGAATGTATTACAAAAAGATGACTGCTCTCAAACAAACCACAAAAGAAAACATCCGGGTTTCCTGTGACGTTCAGCCTCTGTCACTAGTTTAGTTTTCCACAGAGAAATTCAGACACATACCCAGAAGCCAACATTTGCTTAAAAAGTCATAATGAGGAAAAAAAAAACAAACAACCCAAATATCTTACTTGATGATTCTCCCAACACAGAATGAAAAGCCTTAAAAGTAAAACCAACAAGTATTTCCATCATCTCCTTTCTTGCCATCATTAAGATGTAAACAGCTGGTAAGGGATTCCTAGTATCATCTCTGAACTTCATAAATTAACCATCAATAGAGCATTCCTTTTGCCTCCCTGCCACTGGTCAATTTCAGGTTTGGGAAGGCGGGGGTACCCTCCATGAAAACAGACAAGCCCTGGGAAGTGGAACTTAAGGATTAATGCGTATTTCATGCTCCTTCTATTTCCTGGGTGAAAGCTCTTAACCAAGTCACCTCATGACCAGTTAGTCTGTCTCAGGATCTGCTGTGGGAGACTGAGTCCCTCCAAGAGCCAAAAAGGAGAACAAATCCTTTGCCCTGTGGTCAACCTCCCGAAGCAAAGGCATGAATGTTAAACAGCAGCCCGATCAATACAAGCAAATATAGCTCAACTACACCATTTATTCAACCATGAGAGATGTCAATAGCCAGATTAGGGTGATCCATCTTTTTGATTTCCTACTGTCTTCCCTCAGACTACACGAGGGCTTTTTCCTGTATTAAAAGTGTTTGCTTTCTCAACCATAAAAATTCCAATTATTACTCTGCGCGCTCTGGAGTTAAGTTGCTGGCTGGCAGTGGCCTTGAATTACCTGGATCAGTCCTGGGAAGTAGGGGGCGGCTGGAACGATCATAGGTACGCCATAGGGATGCAAGAGGACTCCTTGAGAAGGCAACATGCTTTACAGGCAGGTGGGATCCCCTCGGAAGCTCAACGCATCAATGGAGAGTTAGTGGGAAAAAAAGAAAGAAAGAAAAAAAATCTATAGACCCAACTTCTTCCGAACCACAGAGCTGAGAGCCAGATCGCCCTGTCAGGAGCACAGAGCTCATCAACACTCAGAGGGGAGAGAAAGAAAATCCAGCATCAGCAACTCTTAATGTGAAAGTTTTCTTCGCAGACGAGGGAGAGACACAGCAGCTGCAGGGTTGAAGCTACCAAAATGGAAGGTTCTATTTTGGGAACGGCTTGCCTAACATGACTAACCAAATACTCTTCATTAATTTAGTTCTCAGAGAGAGTGAGAGAGACCCAGAGACGGGGAGCGAGGTGGTCAGGCTGGCAGATTTGGGCTCTTTCCGAAGGAATTTGGGCAAAAACAAAACAAAACAAAACAAAACAAAAAACCTGGAGTCTGCGTGGGATGGTTAGAGAGGAAAGCTGAGAAATGTCAATTGATATGATTATCAGCTGCCACTTACAAGCTCAGTAGAGGAACGCAGACAGACTCTGGTACTGATCACAGAGAAATGAAGAAGATGCTATTTTGTTATCCTATGTCTCTCTCTCTTTCTCTCTCTCTCTCTCCCTGGTTTTAGTTTTAAAGGGGTAACTTGTGCCCAAAATATAATCATACCACCAGTGAGTATCTGCAGTGTGTGCTACGGCACACAGAACTATAGCTAAATTATTTACACACGTTTTGTGATTTCATTCTCAAAACTCTCGCAAGTAGGTACTATTACTAGTTCCTGGTCCACACGGGAAATGAGGTTCACCCTAGTTGGATTGCACGCTCACAGCCCTCCACATGTAAGCGGCAGTGCCAGACTCCTAACTCCTAATTGGCCACTGTATCCATTACAGTATTTTCTTCTATAATAGAATTTCATAGGCCTTAAAAATTTTTTTTAACATTCTTTGCCTTTGAGCTTTCAGTTGTTATATTTTAAGATGCAATCTACTAATAAGACGACTCCCTGCTCCCAGGGTTTAAAGGCATAGCTAATGTACACCAAAACCACAGATGAGAAATACATTCCAGTATTTCAGATCTTTCTGATGTTCGAAAACATCCAAGTGATGGTTCAGCGTGCATTACATGGCCACAGATACACTCAGATGGGATTGCAGGAAGTGGAATTATACTGACTTGGGTGTCCTAACTTGACAGCTGTGTGATGTTGAACAAGTTGCTCAGCGTCTCTGAACCTTCGTTTCTTCGTTTGGAAAACCGGTATAATAACAGACCCTACCTCATAGGGTTGTGTGATGGGAAAAGCGCTTGGCATCCTCTCATAATGTGTACAAGACGTGCATTTGGCATTCTTACCCTGTGTTTCCTGTTCCTCTGCGGACGCCTGGTATAGACATGTCTTTGACGTTGAGTGGAAGGTGCTGATAGCCTTCAGATTGTCCCTCTTCTCATGTGTATCCCAGGAAAGCACCTGCTAGTGTGGAGAATTTCCCAATTTTGAGAGCACAGACTGAGTCCACTCCAGCCACGCTAAAGGCCCTGGGGATCATTGAAAATCACCTTCAAGCCCAACATCTGCTTGCCACCTCCCACCTCGAACTCGAAACCCGACACGATATCGATTTCTGTCGAAACTTGGAGAGCATCAGACACCGCACAACATATTCAACTATTGGCTTTTTCTAAATCCAAATGTCAATGCCTCCACTTTTAGATTGCCAAGGTGTTTTTACACTACACTAATTTTAGCTGCTTGATTTAGTTGCATAATTACATTTCTAGATAACGACAGTGGACAGCGTTTGGCAGAGAATGCAAAGATTTAAGGCTGAATTGGGGCCATCTTGACAAGGTTTCTTTGTAATTGATTCTCATGTATCCAAGTGGCCACCTTGTTACAATTCAGAAAGCTCCAGGAACAGCTGCGAGTTGACCCCCTCTTACTTAACAGCCTGATACTGTTTCTAACTTTAGCTTTTGACGCTGACTTTCAACACCGCGCTTCTGAGAAGTTACCAGTGAGAACAGTAGCTTTACCATGAGACAGCTTCCTGGGGGCGGGGAGAGCTCTTCCTGACTTTGGAAAGCCCTGGGGTCAGATTGTGTTATGTCTCTGGTGGAAAGACCACTGGACCAGGAGGCAGGAATTCATGAAGTTACTTAATCCCAAAGGCCAGAAGTGTCTACATTTAGACTTTGTTTCCTGAACCTCCTATGTGAGTGACAATACTCACTTCCTCTTCACCAAAAGGGGTCTGATGAGCAAAATTGTGGAAGTGTTTTGGAAACTTGTTTAGTTGCTAAGTCATGTCCAGTTCTTTGCGACCCCATGGACTGCAGCACACCAGGCCTCCCTGTCCTTCACCATCTCCTAGAGTTTGCTCAAACTCATGTCCATTGAGTCGGTGATGCTCAATGAAATACGGCATGGAATGGGATGGAAACTGTAGAGTTACATAAATATAAGAGCATTCTACATATTACTATATGTGTTGTTTTTTTAAAGAACTTGATGATATATTTAAGAAATATAGGTAGACCTTGAAGACACCCTGGGTGAATTCCAGACCCCCATGATTAAGAGAACATTGCAGTAAAGCAAGTTGCACACATTTCTGCTTTCCCAGTACATATAAAAATATGGTTACACTATACTACAGTCTATTAAGTGTGTGATAGCCTTATGTCTAAAAGAAGTATATGCTTTAATTAAAAAAAAATACTTCTTTATTAAAACAGGCTAACCATCATCTGAATCTGCAGCGAGCTGTAATCGTAACCTTGAAGATCAGTCATCACAGACATGGACAAATAGAAAAAGAATGAAAACTTCTGAAACAGTGAGAGAATTACCAAAATATGACCGAGATGTGAGGTGAGCCAATGCTGTTGGAAGAATGGTGTCTGCCGACTTGTTTGACTCAGAGTTGTCATAAACGTTCAGTCTGTTAAACAACAACAAACACAGTATCTGGGAAGCACAATAAAATGAGGCACGCCTGTACAACCAGGACATACAGATATATACCGTTTCCTTTGCAAAGGATGCTTTCTCTTTTCTTTGTAAGAACTCCATGCTACAAAAGCCTTTCCGCTCCTGAGCATTGAGCATGCCTTTCCTTCTCTCTGAAAATAAAGGCCTGTTGTCTTGTGACCCTTTTTCACTTTGGCTGCTAGGTCAGAGCCCAATAAGAGGTTCAGCTCTGTCCATTCCTTTGACCTGTACTACGGGCGTATCTGTGTTTTCATCTTCCTGTTCTTGCCACCTCCAGTCCTGTTACTCACATCTTCTCTGATTCTGATTTTATATTTAGATATGACTGTCATCTATGATTGTAGTAGTTATATTTGTGAAGCGGTGTGAATTGAATGTTTCCTTTTTCAAAACCCATCCACCAAACTTTACGAAATAATAAAACATGGAAATAAATAATGATCACTAACCAAAACCTCTCATTTTCTAACACATGGTTTGTTTTCCCAAATGGGAAACATTCAATATGAGTGGACTATAATTCTTTCCTTTTTGGTCCATTTCTTCCACTAAAAGGTGGGGTTCCCTGGTGGCTCAGATGGTAAAGAATCAGCCTGCAATGCAGGAGACCTGGGTTTGATCCCTGGGTTGGGAAGATCTTGAGAAGGGAATGTCTACTCACTCCAGTATTCTTGGAAGGAAAAGTTCCATGGACAGAGGAGCAGGCACTACATTCTGTGTATATTTGCTTCCCATCGGCTCATAGTAAATGGGTAGCTACAATGTCTAGTATTGCATCTTAAGCTCATAGTGTTTTGCAGGAATTTAAATATATAGAGAGAATAAAAAAAAATAAGGCAAAGGATAAGAGATATAGTTCTGGCAGTGGGTAGGAAACATGGGTAGGGATGAATGGTAGACTGGATTCAAACCAAGAGCCATGTATCCTTAACACACTGGCTGTCGCAAGCAAGGGATGGCAAACTTTTTTTCTGAAAATGAGCAGGTGACAAATATTTTAAGTGTCGTGAACCTTCAACTGTCTGTGTTACAACTACTCAAAACTGCCATTTTCACATGAAAATGCTTATAGTAGGTAAGTGGATTCTGAAATTTGAATTTCCTGTCATTTTCACCTGTCACAAAATATTCTTTTTATTTTTTCTCAACCATTTAAAATTATATAAACCAATCCTAGCTTAAGGGTCATACAAAAACAGTCAAAACCAGGTTTGGCTCACAGGCCATGGTTTTTCTCATCTTTATCCAAATCCCTTCTTTTTTTATTATTTCTTTTTAAGTTAGAGTATAATATTCATTGGAAGGACTGATGCTGATGCTCCAATACTTTGGCCATCTGATGCAAAGAGCCGACTCATTGGAAAAGACCGTGATGCTGGGAAAGATCAAAGGCAAAAGGAGAAGGGGATGACAGAGGATGAGGTGGCTGGATAGCATCACTGACTCAATGGACATGAATTTGAGCAAACTCTGGGAGATAGTGAAGGACAGGGAAGACTGGCATGCTGCAGTCCATGGCGTTACAGAGTCGAGTCGAACATGACTAAGCGACTGAACAACAAAAACAATTGCTTTATAATCTTGTGTTCACTTCTGCTGTGCAGCAAGACACTTACCTCATGGTTACTGACCTCTCTTATCCTTTCCTGGATTCAACTGCTTCTTCTTTTTTTTTTAAAAAATAGTTTTTCTATTTAAAACATTTTTTATTTATTTTATGTAGTTGACTGCACCGGGTCATAGCTGTGACACGTGGCCTCTAGTTTCCTGACCAGGGAATGAACCTGAGCCCCCTGCATAAGGGGCAAGGAGTCTTAGCCACTGGTCCGTGAGGGAACCCCAAAGTGGTTACTCTTATGCTGTCACATATTGCAACTCTTTCCCCACATCCTGAGAGCCAACATGAGGATGACCGGCAAGCACCAACCCTTCTAAGCAGCAGCGACCCCAAGTTTCAACACTCATGTAAGAGAAGGAAAAATGACAGAAAACACAAGTATTGGCTGGAAGATGGGATTGGGGGGCACTCAGTGAAGACTGATTCCTGACTTAGGGTTGCTATTGGCCAACAGAGCCGACTGCAGCCTCGTGGACCAAATCCAGTTCATATACGACGACGATGATGAAGATGCTAACAGGGATGATGACAACGACAACAGTGATGATGCTTTGACTGGACAGTACGAAAAAGACGAAGAATTTTTAAACAGAAGTACCATCTATAAAATGTAGATCTCCAAGATCTCTTGAGAGCCTGGAAGATCTAGAACCTTTGGCACACACTTCCTTGGCTCAACAATCCCTGAAGTCTGGGAGGGAGCCATCTCCCCCACCACCCCGCCCCAGATCAGGAGCCCTTCAGACCATCCCCATCATTCTTTACCTGCTTCCTGAAAAGCAGCCAAGTGACCATCAAAACAGGACAAAACAGAATGCAGAGGGAATGGAGTGTTTCTCTGACAATAATCATACTCTTTAACTTGTGGGTATTGACAGTCGTTATCTCCTGAGACAGATCTACACAGCTTACAGTTACCCACATCTCCCCATTTCCAGGTGGTACTAGTGGTAAAGATCCAGCCTGACAATGCAGGAGACTTAAAAGACTCTGGTCCAATCCCTGGGTCGGGAAGATCCCCTGGAGGAGGGCATGGCAACCCACTCCAGTATTCTTGCCTGGAGAATCCCCTGGACAGAGGAGCCTGGTGGGCTACAGTCCATGGGGCCACAGAGGGTTGGACACGACTGAAGCTGCTTAGCACACACCCCATTTCCAGGCCAAGCTGGGTGACAGAGAATTTTCTACCGTTTTTCAAGGTCGTTTCCCATATCCTTCAGCTTTACTTTCCCAGCTGCATCCTCTAATACACACTGTCCTTCCTTGTACCAATCATTTCTCTGCAAACCACACTGAGCTGCCTTTGCCAAACACCTTCGTGTATCCACCACTCCTTACAAATTTGCCTGCTATGCAGAACTACCCTCTTCCCCTCCCTTCTTTCCTTCCTTTCTCCCTTACTCTCTCCCTTCCTTCTTCATGATTTAACATTACTGGCCTTAGTCAAAGGCACATTTTCTGCAAAACCTTTTGCATCACCCCAGGCAGAACTAACTGCACCATCACCCATGTCCTAAAATCATGTTATATTGTATAATAATGATTCTTTTACGTGTGATGACTCCTTCAAGTAGGTAGACTGGCTCACATAAGGAAGCGTGTCATTCATCCTCATTCGTGCTGTGCTAAATCCTTTCAGTCATGTCCGATTCTTTGTGACCCCATGGACTATAGCCCACCAGGCTCCTATGCCCATGGGACTCTCCAGGCAAGAATACTGGAGTGGGTTGCCATGCCCTCCTCCAGGGGATCTTCCCGACCCAGGGATTGAACCCACATCTCTCACTTCTCTTAGGTCTCCTGCATTGGCGGGTGTTGTTGTTTTTTTTTTTACTATTAGCGCTACCTGGGCAGTGTCCCCATGCTTATTTACCCAATGACTAAAAGGCTGAGTAGACAAATGAAGCTTCCTAAAATGCTTCTTGAGAGAATGACTGACTGAACAATGGCTTTGGACCAACACGAGTGAAGCTGCATTTACATTTTGCATTTGCCGGGGGTCTCCACACCATTGAGAGCTTCAGATTTCCAAGGTCATCTCAACTCACCTGGAAGGGTCTGGGCACCATGAGAAAGCATGAGTTCCATACCTGTAGAGGCCAAGTCTGGATCCTGGCTCTGTCATCCTTTTCAACATTTGATCTGGGATGAGACACTTAGCCCTGAGCCCCAGTCTCCTTGGGGTAAAATGGGACAACATCTGGCCTGTTGCACAGGTACGCTGCTGCTGTGAAATGATAGGCTACATATGGGTACTCCTGGCACTCGGGGAAGTGTTCAAAAAGGGCTAGTTTATTCGACGTTTTCTTCTTCAGCAACGTCTTTCATGTACCCAGGTCAAGTGTTTTCTAGTCAGTCCAGGCTTCCGGTCCAGTCTGCCTCCTCAGTGCCCTACCTGTACCCCACAATGATGTCTCTGTAGGAGCCTTCATTCATCTTTCCTCACAGGACTCATGAACACTCCCTTCTTCAACAAGCCGCCACGTGTTTGATGCCCCAGGCAGCCTTCCCACCTTCTCCAGAACTCACAACCCTATCTGTCTAAACCCCCAGAAGACCAGCGGTGGTCTTCTCCTGCCATAGCAAAGACCAGACTGGTGATTGTTTCAGGGTATGCTTCTTTTTCATCCTCTCCACCTCCTGCTCCATCATTTTGTTTTCCCATCTTTCTCACAGGACTGGGCACAGAGTAGACGTTCAGGAGGCACATGAGAATTATCTGCGGTAGCCCCACGATGCTCTGGAGGTTCAGAGAAGTTAAGTGACCTGTCCAAAGTTAGACAGCAAAACAGGTGCTTTCTTAATTCTCAAGGGCCAGTTTTCCCTTCTACATGTCCCTAAGCTCTGCAAGAGCATGACAACCAACCACTCTAGAGCAACTACTTGAACCAAAATGGATAAACTCCACTCAAGATCCCCTAGAGAAGGGAATGGCAACCCACTCCAGTATTCCAGCCTGGAAAAACCCATGGATAGAGGAGCCTGGCAGGCTACAGTCCATGGGGTCCCAAAGAGTTGGACACGACGGAGCAACTGAGCACACACTCACCACCAGACATGCATTCTAACCCCATCCAACGCAGGTAAAAACAAAGCATGGAAGGGCTTTGTCTCAAAGGGAAATGGACCTCAAAGAAAAAGTTTCTGAGATGATGCTTATGGTTCTGAGGCTGAGGGTTGACACGTGAGCTCCCAGAAGAGGGGAGGCTGGAAGCATTGCGTCAACTACCAGGGAGACAAGACCTTCCACAGGAAAAGCTTCCACCGACCGCCTGTTCTCTAGGTTATAGTCACCTCATTTGTAATCTCAGCCAAGGACCAGTCCAGCCAGGAGAGTCACATCGTGGGAAGAGAAGACACATCCCCAGCCCACTGGGATCAGTTAACACGTGTGAAGCAGGTGATGCATGGAGAGCTCTTACACACGTGATAAGCACTAAGTAAGCATGAGTTCTCACTGTGGCATTGCTATCTTCTCTCACTGCCTGACACTTCCACCCGATGCTTGCTGTGTGTTCTTGTGCCAAAATCTTAACATCTCTGTGCCTCAGATTTACTATCTGTAAAACATGAACTTGGGCAAATTCCGGGAGATGATGCGGGACAGGGAAGCCTGGCATGCTGCAATCCATGGGGTCACAAAGAGTCGGACACGACTTAGTGACTGAACAATAACAACAAAACAAGAATACGATAAGCAACCACACCTCGTGGGGTGGTCTAGAGACTCAAAAAGGAGTCACATACAGACACAGTTAGCTGAGGCCCTGGTTCAGAGCTGATAGTGGGTGCATAGTTGTCATAGTAACAAGGCATTAGCAGCACCTACTTCCAAGGATCAAACCAGCACAACACCCAGGTTTGATCCCTGGGTCGGGAAGATTCCCCTGGAGAAGGGAATGGCAACCCACTCCAGTCTTCTTGTCTGGAGAATCCCATGGACAGAGGAGTCCGGTGGGCTATAGTCCATGGGGTCGCACAGAGTCGGACACAACTGAGCACAAACCAGGAGTATCAAAACCCTTCCTCCCTTCAAATGCGAACTGGTCAGAAAGTTTTTACAGATGCCAGCAGGGAGGTGCATTTTTGTTGGAAGAACTTACCTTCTTCTTCCAGGCTCTAAACCAAAAAATTAAGACAGAGAGGCTAACGAATATGTGGACATAGCTACTCTCCATGGAAGACACCGTTTGGAAAACAAAATACAAGAGTTTCAAATTCAACTGGGGGTTTATGGGGATGAGGAAGTGCTTCTGAAACAGGAATAACTCAAAAAACCCAGGGCACTGGGTCACCCTTACCCAGTAACATCACCCCCCCCCAATAAAATTGGTTATGAAGACACACAAAGAAAATTCCAGTATGTCTTGTGAGTGAGGAAGCTGCTGATCAGCATTAGAAACCCCAGCCCCCAGTGGTGGAGGCAGCGCCTCCTCTCGGATCATTAAGCACTTCTTGACCTGATTCTCCTCTGAAAGCCAGACTGACCGGCTGAATGAGCAAATCTAAGAATATCAACCCCGCACACCATCTCTGCTGAGATCAACAATGCTTCAGGAACCGACCCCTGACTTGTCTGGGGATGAATAGCAACTGGGTTTGAGAATGTATTGACCTTGTTCTCCACAAACAAATACTCCCTGGGGTCTCTCGGGGATGGGGGAATGAATAATCAGCCGCTCTGCTAGATTGCGCTTCCTGCCCTCCCTGCATCTTCTGTCGTGTGTGTGTGTGTGTGTGTGTGTGTGTGTGCGCGCGCGTGTGCACTGCTGGGCCCTGCAGGAGCCGGGTACAGAATCCACTCCAAATAGCCCAAGGCCCCAGGACTCAGAACTGATCTTTCTGTCCTGACCGCATGCATGCCCTGTCCTCCCTGGGAACGGGCTGAACCACCTGAACTCCAGGCATCTTTTCCCCTGAGAGACTAAGTCTGCATTGGCCTCTACCAAAGCAAACTCAGCATGAAAGATGCCTTGTGAGATGCTTTATTTGTAAAAAGAACCCTGAGGCCAAAGAAGTGAGAGAGGTTCAGCTTGTTCTCTTTCCCACTTGGGGGTTCATGGTGCATAGACTAGTACAGCACCCGAGAAGTCCTGTAAAGGAAGAAAAATAGAGACCTGTTTGACCATGTTTGATGCAGACTTTCCCAAACTTATTTGATGACTGACTGGCCATCCATCCATCCACCAACCTATCCATCCATCCACCTATCCATCCATCCATCTACACCCACTCATCCATCCATCTGTCTATCCATCCAATCATGTATCCATCCATCCATCCATCCATCTATCCACCCACCCAGCCATCCATCCATGCATCTATCCATCCATCCATCCAATCATCTATCCATCCATCTGTCTTGCTGTCTATATGAATATCTGGCTATTGAGAGTAATAAATGATGTCAGTCCCTGGGCAAAGTTCTTTACTGTTTCTCCCAATTCTCCTCCTGCTATTTCTTCACTTTCATCAGAACCTTTGTGACCATCACCACCACCACCATCATCATCATTATCACAGTTGCTGTGAATTCAATGCTTCCTTTGTGCCAGGCCCTGTCCTGTACTAATTTCAACAGATGGGTTATTTCAGGTGACCCCCTCTAAATCCCTATGAAGGAGATTCTGTTACATTTATTGCCTCAGAGACAAGAACACAGAGCCACTGAGAGGGGAAGTAAATTGGGCAAGAAAACAGAGCTACTAAATGCAGACCTGTACCTTGAATGGGCCGGAAGCCCTAGTGCCTAAAAACTATGAGAAACCCTTTCGTGCCTGTGACAGTCATGAATACACTCTAAGAAATGCTGGCCTGGACTAAACTCAAGCCCGCATCTCCTTTGCCCTCAATCCCTCACTCATTCTCAAGTACCCTAATCACCATTAAAGCAAAGCCAGACAAAAACCATAGCCTGGAAAGACAGATGGACAAGACTTGAAGGCTTAGAGAAGTGCTGGCCTCCGGCCCCTCCCACCCCACCCCCCTGAGTCATCAGGAAGCAGAAAAATACCTCCCGAGGAAGAGGAAGTCTAAGGCAGTAGAAATGGGCTGATACATGGGAATACCAGCCAAGAGTAACCACGGGAAGAAAAAATAAAAAACAAGATGACAGAGTGATCCAAGAGAAAAAGCCCTAAAGAGATGACCCTGTGTCACCATCTCAACCTCCAGCGCTCCTTATCTCCTCGGGCCATCTTGCTCTTGGCTCTTTCTTCTATAAATGCCTCTTCTTGAGGTGAAGAGATGGTTCTTCACTCTTATTTTTGATGCATGGACCACTCTCAGAATTTTTTCCTCATCCCAGAAAACTGCACATAACTCACAAAATGTTCCATATCATGGCAGGGAGCTGGTGGGTCCTCTGACATCCATCTGTGGACCCCTGGGGGGCCTCTGAACCTCCATCAGATTTTGAAGTATGTGGCCAATATGTGCTGTGCCTTTCGGAAGGAAAAGCATGGAGAGTCAGAATCCCTTTAGTCAGGCTCCCAGTGATGGATCAAGTGACCATTCTTGCCTGGAATCACGTTGCCCAGCCCTGTGGATGTATACCTGCCACTGAAAGAACTCTCACCACAGTTCAGCAGGAGTGAGAGTTTCAGGAAGGCAAGGAAATCAAACAATTTGGGGAGATGTTAAGGCACTGCATATTGTACAATCAAGGAGTATGTGTGCTCAGGTGTGTCTGACTCTTTGCGACCCCATGGACTGTAGCCCACCAGGCTCCACTGTCCATGGGATCTTCCAGGCAAGAGTACTGGAGTGGGTTGCCATTTCCTTCTCCAGAGGATCTTTCCAACCCAGGGACTGAACCCATGTCTCCTGCGTCTCCTACTTGGTAGGCAGACACTAAGAAATCCAAACACACACCCTTAGCCCTTTTGTCTGACAGTGAACAATCATCTTAAGATAAGGTCTGCCTTCTCTGAGCAGAAGCTTTCACCTCCCATTTCCGGCCGAGAAACAGACACTATCAAACCAAAGAGCAGGGGACTTCCCTGATGGTTCAGTGGTTGAGAATCCGCCTTCTAGTGAAGAGGACGCTGGTCTAATCTCAGGTTGGGGAACTAAGGTGCTGCATGCTGAAGGGCAACTGAGCCCACACACCACAACTACTGAGTCCTCACTTTAGGTAACAGGCAACAACAAAAGATCCGGCATGCTGCAACTAAGACTCAGAGCAGAAATGAAAAAAAAAAAACCCAAAACACCAAAGAGTGTGTGTTAGGCATAGAACGTCACCCACCAAACCCATCACCAAGCGCTGGGGTAGAATGGAGACAGGACATGCACATTTGTGCTTTCAGAGACTAGGCAGTCTGGTTCTTGCAGCCAAGATAGAGAGAGAAGGGACCCAAGACCCAGCCATGCAGCTGAGCATCTGAGAGTCGGAGCCAAGATGCTGACCACTGCAGATGGCTTCTCCACAATGTCACAGCCTGGCAGCTGGTGGCGAGAGAGAGCCTCTGACAGGTGGGCTTCTTGGCTTCCCGGATTAGCAGTGCCCTTCTGGGGCACACTGGGGACATTAAAAGAGGAGCCACCCGGAGTGACCTCATTTCCTTTCTGACTCGACATTACCATCTATTTTTAAATATTTTGGGAACAAACCATATATATCATTTACTATTTGCTGGGCACCTTCTAACCCCTTTATGTATTCACTCATGTAACCTCTTTTTTTTTTCAGATGGTGAAGAATCTGCCTGCAATGCAGGATACCTCGGTTCGATCCCTGGGTTGGGAAGATCTCCTAGAGAAAGGAATGGCAACCCACTCCAGTATTCTTTTCTGGAGAATCCCATGGACAGAGGAGCCTGATGGGCTACAGTCCATGGGGTCACAAAGAGTTGGACATGATTAAGCACCTAACACTTTCTTTCACTTGATTTATAATATCGTGTTAGTTTCAGGTGTACAGCATCAGATTCCATTATAGGTTATTACAAGATAGCGAATGTAGTTTTCTGTACTACACAGTAGGAATATTCTATCTATTTTATACATAGTAGTGTGTATCTATTAATCCCACTGTATCTGTCCCCCCTCCCCTTCCCCTTTGGGAACCATAAGTTTGTTTCCTCTGTGAGTCTATTTTGTGAATAAGTTGACTCGCATTATTTTGTTTTTAGATTCCACATATGCATGACGTAATGTTTGCCTTTCTCTGCCTGACTTATTTCACTTAGTATAATAATCTCTAGGTTGATCCATGTTACTACAAATGGCAATCTCACATTCATCTTTATGGCTGAGCAGTACTCTCGTGTGTATGCATACATATACCATACCTTCTTTATCCATTCATCTGCTGATGGATGTTAACATTGTTTCCATGTCTTGGCTACTGTGAATAGTGCTGCTATGAACACTGGTGTACATGCACCTTTTCAAATGAGATTAACTCATATAATCTTTACAACTCTGAAAGGCAAGTTTTGCTGCTATCACTGTATGACTGACAGGGAAACAGAAGCACAGAAAAGTTAAGCAACTTGCCCAGGATCACAGAGCATGTGGGTGGTCCAGCCTCAGGCAGCCCCATGTGTATTTTCCAAAGACACATTTTTAGAAAATATATTTCTGCAGGTCTCCAATTGACTAATATAAAACAGAATTTTCTTTTTATTTTACTATGTACCATACTGGCTAAGAACTCAGATATCAGGCCTCTACTGAGCTAAGGTTCAGAATCGGGCTCTAACTATTCCTGGTTCTATTGAACTGGGTGAGTTACTGAATGTCAAATAATTCACTTATAAATTTGGAGGTAATAATACTCTCCTTACAAGGTTGTTGTGGGGAGTGCTCTAAATAATGTAACAATGCACTTGAAATATTCCTTGGGCTTGAGTCCACTTTTGTGAGTGTGGGATTGATTTATGGTGGTTGGTTATATGGTAGCCTGATCATCTCCATTTATACAAAGGCCAGCATTTAAGGGACTGCTCACTTCTCGCTGGTTGACCCCAAACATCCCAGCTTCATGAATCAACAAAGCCCTGAATTGCTTAAGCTAGTTCCTGAGTTAGTCTTCTATCCCTTGCAACTAATAGATTCTGGGTTAATTCAAGAGTAACCATGGGAAGAGTAGATACACATACACACATGCTTTAGAAAAGTAATACGAGATACTTTTTGCTTATCTGTATCAGCAAACATTTTATAGAACTTTCAAGTGCCAAACACCCTTCTAAGCACTTTAGAAGCTTTAACTGAGTCAATCTTTTAACAAGTGTCTGGTTCTGGTGCCCATATTAGCCCCATTCTACAGATGAGGAAGTATCATTCAGAAAGCTCAAATCATTCATGGCTAAGTTGAATGGGAGGGCAGTAGTCAAAATCAGGTCTGTGTGATTCCTCTTCTCACTTTCCATTCCTGAGGATGCTGATGTATTTGCTAAATAAGGCATTCTGGAAGTCTGTGAAGGAGCCAACACCAGCTCTCAGGTGTGGATGCATGCGTGAATGCACCCCCATGGACCACACTCAGCCAGGCTCCTGTGTCCATGGAATTTCCCAGACAATACGCGAGTGGTTGTCATTTCCTCCTCCAGAGGATCTGCCCGACCCAGGGATAGGACCTGCGTCTCTTGCATTGGCAGGCGGATTTCTTTACCACTGAACCACCTGGTAGCAACATCATAAACCTTGTCTCCAGGCTGAAACCTCCTGTAAGTGAGCCCTAGGAAAAACTGCATGAATTGTAAGCAAGAATTGAAATACTTCCTTCCAGAGAAATCCCACTGCTGCAGAGCCATGACAACACAGATCAAGCTATATTCAGACCCAGACCCCAAAACAGCAACCTGACATCAACCCACCACCGTCCACATCTTCTTTCTAAATAATGTTTGGCAGAGAGTGCTGTTTGCTCCTTCTCCAAATAAAACTCACTGGGCTGGGTCGTTTTGAGGTATGTATTTTTATGCACACCCACCTATCACAGATCTGAATCAACAAGTTGGCATTCCATAACATAATTACTGTGTTCGTTCGCATCGTCCCCCAACGATATTGGATAGAGCTCGGGGTGGAAATTCGCAGGTTCCAAGGTGGACAGCTGTGTTAGAGTTACAACACAGACCTCACTTCCTTGGAGACTCCAGGGCTGACCTCAAAGCTGAATATTTCTTTTAGGACCGAAATAGAATAAAAGGACAAAAGGGAACGGAAAGATTTAAAATTAGGATTAAAAAAAAAAAGAAAAGGAAGCCTGGCACTGGAGTGGCCTTCGTTAAACCACTTGAAACTTACCAACGACGCCCAACTTTTGCTGTGGTTTATCCCCATATGTTCCCACACTCCCTCTGAGACCTAACTTTTGCAGGCGCTATTTATCATTCTGGCTAGCGGTGTGCTCATCTGCCTACCATGCTAAGCAGCCCTCGTTGTTATTTTTATAATTACTGGGAGTCTTTTTCATGTTGCACTCCGCCAGAATCGCAGCTCACCACACACCTGCTATACTCAGAACACATGGAGAGAGGGGGAGGGGTCTGACAGTAAAGAAGAGGGGAAGATGGACTTCCTGCTCACAATGAAAAGCAAAACCAGGAATAAAGAAGCCCCTGGGTACCATTTATTTTCAAAGCTGTACTCTGGGCCAGCTTGTTCTTTATCAAACACTCAGTGCTCATTGAAGAGTTTGTTTATTAGAATAAATGCTGTACTTTTTTTTTAGCAAATATGAATTCCCTTTGTCATTGTAGTGACCACAGTGCATACCATCATCCCCGTTTTATAGATGAGAAAACTGAAACAAAGAAAGGTAACTTGCCAGTGGGCACAGGAGATAGCAAGTGGCGGATTTGGACCTGATTTAAATCCAAGTACTCTGCAACTGTTCTACTAGACTGCGTTCTAATCAGCATCACCACCATCACCAAACATCAGCATTACTGCCATCTCTATTGTCACCCCACCACCACCACCAGCACCTTCACCACCATCAGTATAACCACCATAATCACCCATAGCATCGCACCCCCCCAATCACCACCACCATCATCACCACCATACACCACCATCATCATCAGTTCCTCCACTGCTATCACTACCAGCATCACACCATCATCACCATCACCACTATCACTACCAGCATCAGCACCACCATCACTACCTCCATCACTGTTATCACTACCAGCATCAGCACCACCATCACTACCTCCATCACTGTTATCACTACCAGCATCAGCACCACCACCTCCATCACCACCATCAGGACCAGCATCAGCATCAGCACCACCATCACCAAGAGTAAAATCATTACTGGGCTCTCACTTGCCAGAGGCTGTTCTGGGTACTATACAAATCATCTCATGCCATGATCATGACAACCCCATGTTACTGGTCCTGCTATTACCTCTATTTCACAAATGTAGAAACGAAACTCCAGAGAGGTTAAGAGACGTGCCCACTTAGCTGGTAAGAGGATTCTTAATGTTTTAAAGATTCAGAGCCACTTCTGCCTGACACCAACAGGAATGCATCTAACTCCCGAGCTCCCCTGACCAGACGTGGGGGATGGAGGCATTGCTCCTGGGGCATTTCATCCAACTAGCTCTGCATTCCTCACTCAGTATTTCAGAAGTCTGCTGCTAAGAGGGGAGAGGGCACTCTGCCAATGTGGGTGCCATTCTGTATGGTAACTGCTACCAAACCAGGTGTGGGACCAGCCGCTAAGATTCAGAGCCCTGGCCAAGTAGACTCCAGGGAACACGGGCTGGAACTAGCTTGTAACTCTCTTTGGTAAAGCCCCTTGTATTCCAGGGCGGTGCCTCCTGAGATATTACCATCCTCCCCCAGCTCTCATACGCCCCACCCTGCAGGATATTACACATGCTTGCCTGTGGCTGAATACCTGCAGTTGAGGGGTGGAGAATGTCACAGGGAATATCAGGCTTATTTTTCAAACTTTTCCCTCCTGTCCGTCTCTTGTATCAACTCCCAGGGACCGTCATCTTGTGTCTGAATTATTGCGACAGCTTCCTACCTGAGCCCTGCTTTCAATCTCCTTCCCTGCTAGCCTTTTCTCCACAGAACAGCCCAACTGGTCTTTTAAAAGGCTAAATTCAATCATACTTGCCCCCTGCTTAAAGACCCTCTGTGGGGAAGGAGAGGGTGAGACAAATTCAGACAGTAGCACTGAAACATATCCATTACCATATGTAAAACAGACAGCTAGTGGGAAGCTTCTGTACAGCACAAGGGAGCTCAGCCCATTGCCCTGTGATGACCTAGAGGGGTGGGTGGGAAGCTCAAGAGAGAGGGGATATGTACACATGTACGGCAGATTCATGTTGTTGTCGGGCAAAAACCAACACAACATTGTAAAGCTATTATCCTCCAATTAGAAGTAAATTTTTAAAAAAGACCCTCTGCATTCGTCTTTTTTTTTTTCCTTTGTATCTCTCTTGGATTAAAATCCACCGCCACATCGATGCTTCTAAACCCCTGTGGCTTCCGGCCCCTCTGTCTCTTCTGTCCTAACTCATTGTCCCGCAGGCTCCCTTGCCTTTCTCAGCCTCCCCTGAGATCACCCAGGCTTGGGACACACACTCTCTGTGGGCATGGTCTCCCCATCCACCTCTCTGTCCACTTCCTACTTGGTCTCAGTCTCAATGCATCTTGCTTAGAGAAAACACTCTTCACCTCTGAATCGAGCCCCTTTTATTTTCTGTGGATCCTTCTTTCAGACCATTTACCACCACTTGCGATACCGATGTATAAAGTGATCACTAACTTCAACACACTGCATGAGCTCCATGAAGGAAAAATGACGTTGGCTTTTCTTTCCTGTGTCTCTTTAGGGACTGACCTCATTTCTGAGGCAAAGCAGAGGCTAAGTAAACATTTGTTGAATGAGTGAGCGATTGAATTAATTATTAACCAATTACTTAAGTGAGAGAATGAGGTCTGAGCCATACAAATGGCCAGTCTTCTCCAAGAGTCTGGGATAAACTTTCAAGTCTGTCTCACGTGTCAGGCGAGAGTTGTCTTATATAATATAGTAATTGCTGGCTTGAATTAAAGACATCATTATTTTGGAGGGTTGTTCTTTTCCCGATATAAAAAGTGAAGGACCCACCTCTTATATGAACATATCTCTTATATATCATTTTCTTGGCATGCTACATGATTAAGGAGGAAATGTGATTTCACTTTGGGGGGGAATGGACATTTTCCACAAAGCCAAGAAAAGCTATCAGAATAAAGGACTGTTTATTTGGGTGAGTCACCAGCTTTGCACAAATCCCAAGTGCTAATTGCATAATGGGTCTTTACAAAATGCCATAATACGGGTTCGCCTGGTTTCTCTGTTTTCGGTTTGAAAAATAGATTGTTTAATAACCCATCAAAGCTATATGTAAACCGAGTAAACAATGGAGCAGATGTTGACTGCTGTCTTGTGCCTCGTAGACATAATTAAAGACAATGAGACACTCACGAATGCATAGAATGGAGGACAGACACAAACACAAAAATCAGTACAATATGAATGGAAGCTGTGTGTGCTGGACACCTGCTTTCTTAGTCCAAGACGCTGTATCATATTTCCTGTGATGGCAAACGGCTGTACCGTCCTTTATTTACTTATGTAAATATGTACACTCTGTTCTCCACTTCTCAAGAAGATGAGACTGGGAAAGGTAGTCTTTGCAATTGAATATTTGTTTCCATTTCATGACTGCTGACTAAGACCCTGGACAGTTTCAAAAAACGTTTTTCATTTTCTCATAAGCCTAAATGTGAAAAAGAAACAGTTAGCCAAAACGTTCACATCTCTAAAAGAAATTAAAGCCCCGGTTTGAGTGCGGGTTGGTTGCAGCTTTATTCATTTGTCTCTGAGTTCAATCTTTCATGCATTATTTAGGGAATCTACTAAACTGACATGTTTATTTCCTAAAAGCCTTACATCTCTCTCTCTTTTTTTTTTTTCCTAAAGTCAGACGCATTTCTATAAAATCAAACTTTCATCTTATGGTAAAAAGAAGCCTGTTGGATAGCATGTGTAAAGTATGATCCTAATTTTCTAAATATTCTGTTTCCCCCTCAAACTCCTACTCCAATCTCTGTTAGTTGTCATCAATCAGTTCTATAGGGGAAGAAATAAAACCACATGCAAAATGAAATGAAGGATACAACGAAGAGAACACACGTGCAATATCCCCTCTGCCCCTTCCCCCCAGAAATTCAGGACTTTTCTCTGTGGATACCTTGGAAAAGGAATGGAGGGTGGTAAATACACTATGTGACTATATCATTTTTCCCCTTTAATTAGGAACCAAAAAAAAAAGGGAGGGATTAAAATTAGCTTTTTGTGGCTCACTAGAGAGGAGAAACTTTCCAAGATCCAGAATTCTCAATTCAGAAAAGAAATATCCTCCCTCAGTTTTAAAATGAAGCCAAGTCCTTTTTCTGTGAATAATTTAAGAAAAAAAAAAGTAAAGCCTGAAAAATCCCATTGTTTAAAGAACACACGTTGTCCTATTGACTTATAGTGAGGGAGGATTCTGTCTTTAGCACACTCGCCATCTCCCTGGTCTGACGTCTTTGATGGCATGAAGGAAGCGGGTGGTTCTAGCGTGGTCTGCATCTCTTTATGCTAATAAAATGGTGTCAGCCCATTTTCACAGACAACACCATAAGCATGAACACCAAATGGTAAACAAATAGGGCCGTGACGCCACTGTGAAACAAACGAATCAACCCTGAAACACCTAAGATAAATGGCAGCCCCTCCTTCGTTCATTCTTTATAGGAAGGCAGTGGAGATGCCCCGAGGTGGATCTGATTAAACCCACAAACACACACACACGCTCACACACACACATGCTCACACACACACATGCTCACACACACACACACACACACACAGTCAGAAGCTCAGGAAGGTTGTAAAGCACTAAATTCTTCTGATTGATGAAGCAGTCTCCACTGCGTTGAGGAAAATAGCCTGGTGAGCCTGGATCCCACTCCCAGAAATTCCTTTATTAAGAGGACCGGCCCTGCACGTGAACAAAAGCAGTGGCTTGGGGTGTATAAATCATTAATATGGTGCTGGGCAGTGACTGCATTTCCTGAGTTGGTTGGAGAGCTGCTCAGTGCAGGGGGGACCTGGGGATCAGAACTGGCAGTAAAGACATGCAGGCCACTCTTCTCCAAGCACTTGCCATCAGCTCTCTCCCTCCCTGGCTCACCCACTCCCCACCTCACCCCCCATCCCTGGTCTGACAGCCTTGTGCTGTCATTGTTTCAACAATCATCATAATGACTTAAAATGGCAAAAAGCTTCCAAGTCGAGACATCTCCGGACTCTTTGCCTTTTGGACACGTTTTGCCTTGAAAAGAAAAAAGAAACAAGGGTGTGGTTAAGTGCAGAGGGATGCCCTAACTGAAGTGGAGGTGTATCAGGCAGGACCAGCGCCCTGCAGGGCAAGCGGGTGGTCAAGGGGATAGCACAAACCATAGAGCTCAGAAGCCTGGTTCTGAAGGGAGATGTGTGTGTGTGGCACATGCGTTAGTCACTCAGTCGTGTCCGACTCTTTGCAACGCTATGGACTGTAGCCCTACAGTCTCCTCTGTCCCTGGAATTCTCCAGGCAAGAATACTGGAGTGGGTTGCCATGCCTTCCTCCAGGGGATCTTTCAGACCCAGAGATAGAACCCGGGTCTCCCGCGCTGCGGGCAGATTCTTTACCTTCTGAACAACCTGGGAAGCACCTGGAGAGAGCCAGTCTAGTTTTAAGTATGGGTTCTTCAGCACACACACACACTTCCATCTAGGCCTCCCACCTTAAAAAGAAAAAAGAAAAGAAAAAAAGATTTCATATTCCTATCAATCCCCCTGGAGGCCTTTTGTGGGGGATTAAAAGACATAATCCATGTAAAAGGGCTTAGTTTCACATGCTTGTCATGAAGCACAGAAAAGTTATTATTTAATTATTTTTTTATTATTTTTTCATCATCATCCACCTCATTGAAACCGGCTGGATGCTCTGCTTACCCACAAGACCTAACAAGCCGCCTCTCCAGCTTGTAGAGGAGTCTCACTTTTTGAATGGAACTGAAAGCAGACTGTAAAAAGAGAGTTCTCAAGAATCCTGAGTAACATTCTAAACGGAGACCCCTAGTGGAAGATTGTGCCATTGCACCCTGAAGAGAAGGACTTTTCCACTTGGCTGTTCATTGCTAACACTTGGGGGTTTGGGAGCGGGATGGTGAGGCAGAAGGAAGGAAGCGAAAAAGCTTTACACAGATTATTTGGATGAGAGAATCTGTCAGAGGGTTTAAGTAGAGACGATCGATAAACCCAAAGCCCAGCTTTTTACACGAGGTGCTTTTGCATTTCCAGAAATTCCAGGAGTGGTTCAGATGAGAGGGATGTGAAGCTGGGAACCCCTAAGCTCTGTCCTTTTGCTTCAAAATAAAGAGGATGCATGATGGGAAAGACTAGAGATCTGTTCAAGAAAACTGGAGAAAGCAAGGGAACATTTCATGCAAAGATGGGCACGATAAAGGACAGAGACGGTATGGACTTAACAGAAGCAGAAGAGATTAAGAAGAGGTGGCAAGAATACACAGAAGAACTGTAAAAAGAAAAAATGGTCTTAATGACTGGCTAACCACGATGGTGTGGTCACTCACCTAAAGCCAGACATCCTGAAGTGCAAAATCAAGTGGGCCTTTGGAAGCATTACTATGAACAAAGCTAATGGAGGTGATGGAATTCCAGCTGAGCTACTTAAAATCCTAAGAGATGATGCTGTTAAAGTACAGCACTTAACATGTCAGCAAATTTGGAAAACTCAGCAGGGGCCACAGGACTGGAAAAGGTCAGTTTTCATTCCAATCCCAATGAAAGGCAATGCCAAAGAATGCTCAAACTACAGTAGAATTGCACTCATCTCACATGCTACCAAGGTTATGCTCAAAATCCTTCAAGCTAGGCTTCAAAGTATGTGAACCGAGAACTTCCAGATGTACAAGCTGGATTTAGAAAAGGCAGAGGAAACAGAGATCAAATTGCCAACATCCGTTGGATCATAAAAAAAGCAAGGGGATTCCAGAAAAAAACATTATTTCTGTTTCACTGACTACGCTAAAGCCTTTGATTGTGTGGATCACGAAAAACTGAAAAATTCTGAAAGGGATGGGAATACCAGACTACCTTACCTATCTCCTGAGAAACCTGAATGCAGCTCAAGAAGCAACAATTAGAACCTGACATGGAGCAACTGACTGGTGCAAAATTGGGAAAGGAGTAAGACAAGACTGTATATTGTCACCTTGGTTTATTTAACTTATATGCAGAGTACATCATGTGAAATGCTGGGTTGTGTGAATCACAGGCTAGAATCAAGATTTCCGGGAGAAATATCAACAACCTCAGATATGCAGATGACACGATTCTAATGGCAGAAAGTGAAGAGGAACTAAAGAGCCTCTTGATGAGGGTGAAAGAGGAGAGTGAAAAAGCTGGCTTAAAACAGCATTAGGAAAACTAAGAACATGGCATCCAGTCCCATCACTTCATGGCAAATAGATGGGGAAAAAGTGGAAACGGTGACAGATTTTCTTTTCTTCGGCTCCAAAATCACTGTGGACAGTGACCGCAATTACGAAATTAAAAGACACTTGCTCCTTGGAAGAAAGCTATGACAAACCTAGACAGCATATTAAGACGTTGAGACATCAGTTTGCCAACAAAGGTCCGTACAGTCAAAGCTATGATTTTTCCAGTAGTCATAGATGGATGTGAGAGTTGGATCATAAAGAAGGCTGAGCACCATAGAACTTATAGTTCCGAATTGTGGTGCTGGAGAAGACTCTTAGAGTCCCTTGGACTACAAGGAGATCAAACCAGCCAATCCTAAAAGAAATCAACCCTGAATATCCATTGGAAGGACTGGTGCTGAAGCTGAAGCTCTAATCCTTTGGCCACCTGATGTGAGGAGTTGACTCATTAGAGAAGACCCTGATGTTGGAAAAGATTGAAGGCAGGAGGAGAAGAGGGCGACAGAGGATGAGATAGTTGGATATCTGTCCTCAGATAGTCAAGACAGCATCATTGACTCAATGGACATGAGTTTGAGCAAACTCCAAGAGACAGAGAAGGACAGGGAAGCCGGGTGTGTTGCCGTCCACGGGGTCACAAAGAGTCGGACAAGACTTAGCGACTGAACAACAACAAAGAGGACACGATGACACATATGCCCTCTGGCAGGACAGATCCGGATCTAAAAACGCACGTGTCAGCTGGACCATCCATCCCCAGACTGGGACATCTGCCCAGGCATCAGTCAAGGACCTGGCCATCACCAAGCCTCAGAGGGACTCTCCTGGACTCTCTCGGTGACCATCTTCACTTTAGTCGGCTCCCACCCAAGGAAAGCTTATGGGAATGAGCTTGAAAGGGTGGCTCAGGCCTCCGGCATCCAGAACAATGACATTCTGAGTAGAAATAAGTGAAGCCCCTGCAGTGTGATTCTGCCAGCTTTTGAAAGTAAATAACTTTGCTACTGACAAAAGCAAGACAATTTTTATTTCCCCTCCTCCTGTCACAGAGCATTAATTGAGTTGTGCAGCCACTTTACGTGCGTACCACCAGCAGGACTTACAGGGGTCGGGAGGAGAAGGGGGAAGAGAGCCAGGACAGGTAGGAGGAACCAAGGGGCCCGAGAGAGACCCCATCCCCCCATATGCCTCGTGTGTGTCCTCGGCAAGCCACCAGGGCATGCATCATGTTGATTTGGGAGAAACGGAAAATAAAAAATGGTATTTGATAAACAGATGCTACTTCTTTTAACACAGGTATTCATTCATTCTTTCATTCACTTTTTAATAGACACCCATTGGCTGCTCACCCTGTCCCAGATGCTGTGCTAAGGATTAGACTTAATCTTGCAAAGAACAGTATGAAATAGTTATTCTTACCCCAATTTTTTTTCACAGAAGGCAATTAAAGCCCCTGAATCACGTTAAGCAACTTGCTCGATCCAGTTGGATCAGCTAATTGAGTAACAGAGCTGGGATAAGCCTTCCGCTCACCACTTCTGTCCTACATACAGCTCCAGAGACACCAGTTCTTTCAAAGTAGGCTTTGCAAAAGAGCTGACACCAACTGGTTCTAAAATAATGTCGGTTCCTCAACTGAATTTTGGGAGGATCTTGAGATGGGCACTCGGAGACTGCGACGTGTCCACCCCATCATTCCTTCTCTTCTTTGGAGCCAATGCTGTTCACTGTGAGGAAGGAGGACCCATCCGCTGGGGAGGGGATACCTCTCGGCTCTCACTCTTGCTTAAGAACAGAGCTCGCCCCATGCCTGGAGAGAGCAGAACCATCTAAAGGAAGAGCTGGGATATTCACTGTTTTTTCCGATAAGGAGGATCTAGTCCTCGAGGTGAGTCCCGGGCAAACATCAGATGCTAAAAGAGAAAAAGCTCATTAAAACTGAAACTTTTGTGTATTTACCCATCAGGGCTGGGAAATCTGAGGCTCTGAAATCCTATGGTTTCCTGTACTTTGTTCCACAGCTGCAAAAGTAAAAAAAAAAAAAAAAAAAGTCATTACCTCCCTAGGAACACACGCTCACCTTCTGAATGGTTTTTTTTTTTTTTTTTTCACTCTGACTCCAGTTCCTAATTTTGATTCTGTGTGTGTTTAACCACAACATGAAGAACAGGACGAAAAAAGAGGGAGGCTTTTCCTCACCTGGGAACCTGCCAGAGTGTCAGAGACCAGAGCACCACCTTCTGCCTAGTCCCATCAACTCAAAGCCCCCTCATGTTAAATATATGGCTATAGATGTTAAATATGGGCTTCCCAGGTGGTACAATGGTAAAGAATTCACTTGCCAAGGCAGCTGACACAAGACAATTGGGTTTGATCCTTGGGTTGGGAAGATCCCCTGGAGAAGGAAACGACAACCCACTCCAGTATTCTTGCCTAGGAAATCCCATGGACAGAGGAGCCTGGCATGCTACAGTCCATGGGGTTGCAAGAGTCAGACATGACTGAGCACGCAGGATAGCATAGAGATGTTAAATACATGGCTATTTTCCTCTACTGTGGACTCTGACTACTGCTCTGGCAAACAGGACAAGAGGTGACGCAAAGAAAACTAGAATTATGCTTTTTGCAAATTGGGTCGAGAGGAATGAGCCGTTCCAGGCCAGGCGTGGAAGGGGATCCCTAGGAGAGCCAATGGACCAAGACAGTGTTAACCAAAGCGTGGCACTGCACCAGTGGTTCACAAGATGGCACTGGGATGGACAACTGAATGGACCCTCTGTGAGGATGGGGTTGGGGGTGTGGCTTTGCTTTGTTCTAGAAACAATTGAGAAGATCAGCAGGCCCCTAATAGGAGCTCAAAGACTGAATGAATGAACATAGATGAATGGATACTTCAATGTACAAGTATTTCAATGTCTGTTGGGAAAAATACTATCACAGCTGTGATATGATGGGATGTCTTGATTCATTTATTAGTGTGTTTATTTTGGGTTTGGACAATCTACTTAGAAGTTCAATACATAAGTGAATACTAAGTAGATATCAACTGTTGTTGATGAGTGAATTGGCAAAAATCAGGAAAACGATGCTTGAATAATATTTGAGAAACTCTGGGCCACATTCACTGTTTTTGATGTAACACTCACTGTGTAAGCACCATGATAGGGTTTTGATAGAAGATACCAGCAAGACTCTCGGAGCTCCACAACTAATGTCTTTCTTAGAGCTTCCATCAAAACCCTCTCTCCACTTGCAATCTCCAAACCTGTCTCCAAGTGTCCCACAGAGCAACTCAGGAGTGGTTTTGTCTTGTTTGTTCACTGGACACTCATTTCTGTCTTTTCTCCTTTTTTCAGTGTGGCCCAAGTGGGTAACAGGCTTCCCTGATGGCTCAGATGATAAAGAATCTGCCTGCAGAACAAGAGACCTGGGTTTGATCCCTAAGTCAGGAAGATCCCCTGGAGAAGGGAATGGCAACCCACTCCAGTATTCTTGCCTGGAGAATTCCATGGACAGAGGAGCCTGGTGGGCTATACAGTCCATGGGGTCGTAAAGAGTCGGACACGACAGAGCAACTAACACTTTCCTGAAGGTAACAGAAGCCACATTCTATCCACAGAGACCATCACATTGGAAGGTGACCCAATTCCACCACTTACTGTCTCCCTCGATCTCTTGCATCCTCCTTTGCAGACAAGGCAGGTGGACTTGCTCTTCTCCATTCATTCCTGAAACACCTTTCTCAACAACTCACACATCCCCAAATCCCTTATCCTCAGGTCAGGAAAACCATCACCTTCCTCCTGGGACTCACCCTGACCCAGCTGTCAGATAAAGCCCAACAACCAATAACTGCCGCTGATCCTCACCCATCACCCTGTTTACTTCCTGCACAGCACTCTCCATGATCTGAAAACACCTCGATTCCCTTACTTCTGCACCATCTACTCTTTTACTAGAATGCCATCTCCAGGGTGGTGGAGATCTTCCCTAACCATTGTGCTGCATCATCCTTGATGCCTGGAAACCATGTTTTGCGTGGACAGATGAAACAATGAATGATTGGACTTGTAATGGTACACACCTGTAAAAAGCAGGGACAATCACTGCCTCCTCTGGCTTATGAGTACATTCCTCCTCTCGAATCTCAGGCTCAAATGTATTCACTCATTCATCCATTGCACATTTTATTTTAGTTGGACAACTACTATGTCTCAGACTTTCTTCTAGGCATGGTGCATAGAAGAAAACAGAAATGAAGGCGTCTCTGCCACCATGTTGCCTGCAGTCTAACAGGTCAGGACAAGCCTAGCAAAAACTCCCTCTAAACCATCTGATGCTTAACAAATATTACAAGTAAAATTAACACAATGTTTACTTTAACAAATATTAAAAGTAAATTAACAAGAGAGCACTCAGAAGTAGGGTCCCGGGCAATAACAGAAAGTCGTCATCTTTTGCCCTTTTTCAGCTGAGATCTATCAGTCAGGACCACAGTATGCCAGGAAGAGCAGAAACGGCAATGAAATCTTTTCTTCCCCCAAACTCTTTCAGAAGCCAGAAAGTTCTAACCACAGAAGCGCTTTCCCAAGCCTACAACAGGCTCAAGAATGGAACTGGGGCTCCTTTGGAAAAACCCTTCTCTAAGAGGTACTCCCTGCAGGGTCTCTGCTCCTTGCCCCCAGCTCGCCTGCACTCAGTGTGGTTGAAGGGCCGAGGCCAGGGCCCTCATGAGCTATTGTGTCTGAGAGCTGACCCCATCTGACACAGCCCCTCTGAACAGGGCCAGCCCAGGCAAGCCACATCAGATAGACAGTCACAGAGGAAACGCCCAGCCCTGCAAAGTTCCTGTGGGGCAGCGCACCGGGAAGAGGAAAACTTTATTGACGAATGGAACTTTCTTTGCCTTTCTTCACTGAATTAAACAGCACACTGGGACACCTCTCCCCGTCCATCAAAAAGGTCTCTACAGAAGGGGCGATTACACTCACACTTTGTCATCTCTGCTCATTCACAGGACAACCTCCTCTGTGCGTCGCACCGACGAACCAACCTGATTTTGTTTACAATGCTGCAATTTCTCTTTCAGAAGACTATTATTTGCCTGACAAATGACACTGTTTTCATCCGGCCAAATATGAATAAACAAGCATTACGTTTTCTCCTGGGGGCAGAGAGCCTGGTTAAATGAATCAGAAAACCCTAAAAAAAGATTGTCTACCCTCCGTCCATCAGTTACTGGACAATTACTCAAGGGCCGGCTGCAAGGAAAACAGATGGCGTGAGTGCTAATAGGATGGGCTTTCTGGACTCGGGCAAAGGCAGAAGCTGCCGGGTGTGTGTTCTGACACGACGAACTGCCACGAAATGGCAGACGGAGCTGCCGAATGGCTCAGGACTCGGGTCTCCGGACTGACAGATGCTTACGGTTTTCAGGAGTGAACGCTGGATGAAATATTCTCCAGGCTGAGATGGCCCAAGGAACCCTGTAGCGCTCCCCCATCCCACTTCACCACAGATCCCTAAAAATGGAAGAAACAGAGGGTGAACCTCGGCCGACCTGAGATATGGGTCTTTTACGTGGCAGACAAGAGCCCAACAATTCATGTCTTTCCTCCTTCATTGGAAAAATCGGAGAAACCAGGAAAATTGGTTACTTAGCCAGTTTATGACATACGATCCCTCTACAAAGAGACATGCGGTCCTCGGTTCTATCAGAGAGCCACCCAGGCTTGGGAATAAGCTCATTCCAGCCACTTAAATTCCTTAAACAATTCAGACATGAAGATAATCTATCCTAATTCTTTTCTGCATTATTGACACTATTGACTCCCCCTGATCCACAGCACGATCTAATAAATCAACACGGGATTAAGCCGAGAAGAAAGAAGGTGATAAAATGCCATTTGGTCCTCTATAAATCATCAGATGAAGCAGCACGAGGTAAGTAACTAGAATGAGAATTGAACTTCTCTGCGCAGCCATCATTGTTACGGCCTCCCTAGCGTGTCCCACATTTATAACCGCGGCAGGTGCGTGGGGGTGAGCGCCCCCCACCCCGTCCCCACAGCCTTGGTGTAAGAGCCATCTTCCTGGCGACTCAGAGCTGAGATCCGCTGTCTGATTAAAGGACAGAAAGGGTTGATATGCAGGTTTCAGTTCAATCGCTTTCGATCTGAAGGTGTCCATAGTGAGCAATGACTTCATTTACCAAGAATTACCCTTTGTACAAACCACTTCACTATTTAAAACAAACCACATGGATCATCATTAAGCAGGGAAAATGACCAATCGGATATTGACAGTGGCACCGTCCACTTCAGGGCCCCCCCCACCCCCTCCCTTTTAATGTGGAATTTAAGCATTTGACTTGTTTTCACATTGAAGCTGATCAAAAGGTTTTCAGTGAAAAGGATCTGACAGGTGAGAAGCTTTCTTAGAACAGGACTGGGAGACACTGATGGGGGTTTAGGAAGAGGGAAAAATCAAGTTAATACGCTGCTGATCCTCTCCCAGGGAGTTAGAACTGGGTGTAAAACAGCTCTAGGGGAAATGTGGCATGCAGTGTGAGTCAGGCGACAGACCTTGTCTGTTCTGTCCATACGCTTACCATATCTTACCATGCAATGCTCTTTGGTGCATGCCCTGTGACTTTAGGATGGACATCAAGCATCTCTTGGTTTTTTTTGTTGTTGTTCTTATGAGGAATGTGTGTGTGTGTGGGGGGGGGGGTTGTTTTCTATTTCTCTGGGAAAAACACTACCTATTCTCTTTTGACCCAGCTTGTAGTAAGCCCCTAAAATTCTGAATCTGTATTCAGAATTTTCCCTCCAAGACAGACTGTTGAAATGAGTACCTGCTTTGGAAAGCTGGGCAGATTCTGTACTGGGGAGGTGTGAGTTTGATGTTCACCTGGGAGAAGTACATTCACCACCAAAGAAGACACCAGATAAAGACGCTGCAGGGTGTCAAGAACGGAGCCTGAAGCAGAAACTTGCCCTGGATGGCAAGACCGAACCCAGAACCGTTACAGAGCTCGCCTATCCCTTCCTTCTTAAAAATGGTCCAGGGCCACAAGATCGCCGCTTCACCCTAGAGGAATACAGATGTGGGTATATCTGTATGTGATGGCATCACTGGCCTCGAGATCTAGATGCCAAAAGGACCACTTGACATGATTTCAACCGTCGTAACATCTCTGATGTGAAAAGAGACGAGAAAAAGGAAAAAATAAAGAAATTGTAACTGTAGGAAAATGCTCACCTAAAGCAGAGTCACTGGGGAACAGGAATCAATGAAATGGAACAAGTCAAATAATTTCAACACCAGAGTTGCCTCTTCTTTGGCCTGAATTAACAAGGTTGCTTTCTTTTTTGTTTTTTGTGGCAAAATGGTCATGCCGTTTTCACTTGGTCATTCAGGGTAAACACGATGCTGAGGTATCCAGATTGATTTTTGCTTTTATGAGTTGTCTTAGGAACAAATCTGGGAGGGTTTAGGAAGAGAGGTAAGACGTCAAGGCTAAGGCAAAGAAAACGGATGACGAAGTCATTTTCCTTCAATACTGGATGAGAAATAAGCGCCATCAGAAGCTTCATTCCAGGAAAATGTATTTTAAGGAGGACTCAGGGGCCCTAATCAGAGTGTGCGCCTTTAGAAAACAGAATGATAGTGCTTCCAAAATAAGAGTTGTGTTTTAATTATGTTCTTATGTAACTGGTGATCTGAATGACCAAGACTCCTGAAATATGTTTATTTCTAAATAATGATAAAAGAAAATGTCTCCAATGAAAGTGTCATTTATCACCAGTATGGCCCGATCCAGCCATCTGATCAGCTTTGAAAATACAGATTTAGCCCTCCGATCATCAAAATTAAATAGAGATACAGTGATAGTTATAGAGTAATAGCAGATAGAAAACACTGTAGAGACGTGCAGATAGGAGACGTATAGATGGTAGCAGTAAGTGGTTCATGGAGACTGAAGTGAACTCTTTCACACCCTTCATCAGCCAACTGTCTGGATTGCTAAATAAAAGCGATGACATGAGACATGTCCATGGACTATCACGGCAGCCGTGGTGAGGGGAGATGACCTGAAGATAAAGCTCTCCCACCCTGAGAGGGAGCCTTTAGTGAGGTGGAATGTATGCCTGGAAAACCTGATTCTCAATCAGACAGGCAAAAATACATGTCTGCCTTATTATACTTCCTTCAGGCATTAAGTGAAACTCAGGAAAAATGCACACACACACACACACACACACACACACACACACACACACACACCCCGCATTCTGATATATGACGGCATCACCTTATCAGTGCTTTCATAGAAAGCATTATAAGCCCTTTCAGAGATTGGGGAGAGGGTGCCTTCCATGGTTAATGTCAAAGCCCACCTCCACCTACTGCCATATGGAACCACAATGCTGATTCAGTCACTTCTAAATATTTGTGATGGCTGCCAAGATCCCCCTTGAGCCACCCCTTTCTAGAGCAGGAATGTTTCTCCCCCACCTCCACAGACACTGCCTGATTGATTGACTGATGTTAAAAACCCCTGCATTCCTCCTAGATAACTCGTCCTTTTCGAGGCAAGAATAACCTTTCATTCAAAGTCACTGTCTTCTTTCCTAAGTTGTGCCCCCCAAAGCAAAGCAATTTAATAACCTATAAGGAAGAAAAATGAATTTATTCTTAAATAAAAAAGGACCACGCACAAAGAAACCGTGAGCACACTGAACACTTGTAGTATTTTACTTGCTAGGTAATGCTTCTCAAATTGATTAATAAATAACATGAAAAAAGGGAATATGGTAGGCAAAAGATCAACTCATATTAATAATCTGATTAAATTCAGCTGAAGTTTAGCATCTGTAGAAAGCTCCTTAGGAGACTCTTCTGGTGGGTAACTGGTATAAAACACACACACCCAATGCGCGCGCGTGCACACACACACACACACTCACTCACTCACTCACTCACAGCAAAGGCACAGAAATGGTAGAAGCAGATGAATCATATCATATGTTACCAATAACCTCTTGGGAAATGTTTCCTGGCACAACTTACTTAATGACAAAAGGGATAAAATACTATTTAAAAGGATAAACCAGTTTGGCCCTAAGATAGTAAAACAACGAGAAAAATTTTAAAAGGTTGTTCTCCAGAAGACTCGAAAGAGAAAACGCACCAAAGAAATATTTTTTCTGGAGGCAACCAACTTGATGACAAATTACCCATTTGTTCAAAGCAGAATCTTGACATTTTATGAATACGCAGGGTCTCTGGAGCAGGAGGGCCCTTGGAACACTTGTAAAGGAAGTTTAGCCAACCACAACCACACACACTTAACACATGGGATTCTTGAAGGGAGTCAGTGGAAGAACAGATTAAAAGACCACAGTCAGGTTAGCTCTTCATAGAGCAGGATCCGTGATCCTGGGAAGGGAAAAGGATTCCTTCAACTCTGCCAGTTCACCTCCACAAGCCCTGTCCAGTGAGACAGAGCTGGGCTTGTCACCCCACAAGGCAATACTGAGCCTGTTTGCCAAGCCTTGGAACCAAGTTAGGCGGTCACCCTACTAGTAAAAAAAGAAGAAAAAATGATACAGAAGGTCCGAGAGAAACACCCTGAGAAAGACAAGAGAGAAGCAGAGTGAAAGATTCTGAAATAGAAACAGAATGGAAAATAAAACGCAGAACCCATCAACAAGACCATTAAGAGAGCGTGGGGGGCGGGTGGGGGGAAGGCTTTATCCATGCCAACAAAGACTGCATCCTAAACCACTAGCCTTCATCACAGCATTCCCTGTGAGTTTACACGCAGGTTCCGGGGCTGACACGCTCCAGAAAGCCGAAGGCACAGCGGGCGGAACATTGCACAACCCAGACAAACTTAAGGAAACAAAAATACTCAGCACCTACCCACCGACATATATGTTTATGGCACTCCTTATTAAAGCGGCTGAATGAAAACTCAAGACAACCAAATGCCTCCGCAAAGATCCAAACTCTTAGCATCAAAGAGGTCTTAGGCTCAGATCGCCACCGGACGCACGGACACGAGAAAGATGCCAGTGATTAAAAAAAAAAAAAATGCAGTTTGCAATTTTAAACTCCGGATACCCAGGTTCAGAATCAGGCGTTCAAAGTACCCAGAGAGCTGCAAGCACAGTCAGACGCGGGATGTCCGGGCTCCACAGAGAACTAGGGGCTCCGATTCCCACCCCTCCGGTCCAAACGCAAGCATTCCCAGTTTTCCAAACCCATCCAAGGTACCAAAGCGCTTCCCAACGACTCCGGTACCCAGGCCGCCGCCGCCGCCGCCGCCGCCGCCGAGCCCCGGGTAAGCAGCCACCGAGGGAAGAAACGCGCGCCTTACCTGCTGTAAGTACATAAAAGTCAAGGCACACGAGAGCTGGGGACACATGCCCACGTTGGGGAGCGCCACGCAGGTGGCCCCCGTCAGAGGATGCTGCATACTGGCGCCCGCCGAGCACGAATGGGCACGCTCGCATGCAATCGCCGCTGCTCTTTGCCTGGCCGCTACAAATTTTTTTTTTTTTTTAATTTTGCTGATTATCTAAGTCAAAACCCGGCGCCTGTCTCCCTTCTCTCTCTCTCTCTCTTCCTCTCTCTCCCTCTCTCTCGCCCCCCCCGCCGCACCCCGCGTGTCGGTCCGTCCCTCCTCCCTCGCTTTCCTTCCCATAGGTTGTGCTAGATCCCGGCGGCGTTCATCTCTGCCTCCAACTAAGACACTTGAGAGGGCCGGGCAACTATTTTGCTCTTTTCGTGGCTGTAGCTGTTTTTTTCTTTTTTTTTCCTTCTGGTTGTTGGGCCTGCTTTCTGAGGCCCCGCAAAGTGGAGGGTGTCCCCTGCCCCTCCCCCGCCCCCGCGAAGATGGGAAAACAAGCAAAGGCAACGTCTAAGGAAGGTAGAGGGGGGCGGAGGCCCTCCGGGAGATGCTGAGTAGCGGCGGGGGGCCGTGGGGGTGGAGGGGAGAGAGAGAAAAAAAGAGAGAGAGAGATTTAGACTCACACGGAGGCTCAAGCCGCTGATGCTGAAGCCGCGTCTCCTCATTTGTCAAATGGGTCCAGGGGCAGGTTTTTTTTTTTTTTTTTTTTCCCTCCCCTTTGCTTTTTTTTTTTTTTTTTTTTTTTTTCTTAACGACTCACCAAAATTCAAATTGTATCTGCGAAAAATCTCCGCGGGGCGGGCGAGGAAGCGATCGAGCGCCCCACACCGCCAGCATCCAGGCAGGCTGGACAATTCCTGCGAAGGGAGCTGGGACCCAGAGTCTAGATGTGGGGTGCGGCGGGGTGTTTGCCCGGCTCGGTTGGGCAAATAAACACAGAAATGGGATTCCCCCTCGTGGGAGTGCTGGGAGGACGCCTAGGGGCTGGGGGGCGGGAGGGAGCGGGCAGGGGGAGCTGGGGGCTGTTGCGGGCGCTCGAGGCAGGGAGGTTGGTGGGGGTCCCTGCACCCCGGGCAGGGCGGCCGAGGCGGCGCTGCACCCCCCGGGCGTTCGGGGCGCCGCTTGTTGCTCTGCGCCTCCCCTTGGCTGAGCCAGCAGCGGGGCGCACACCACCCAGCCCGAGACTGGAGATGGGAGAAACCGCCCTGGATGGGGCTGAGGGCTGGCGTGGAAATCAAGCCCCTCTTCGAAGACCCCGTCCAGCCCTACGGCCAATTCAAGGGGGCCTCTCTCTGCCTAGGATCTCGGCTCTTCTCAAATTAATAAACGCGCAGGGTGGACAAGTCCGGATTTGATCGGCGATGACTCTGTGGGCTGCAGCCCCGAATAAACCCCGACCAGGGTTTACTTATTTTATTTTATTTTCCTGCCTGGCCAGCCCTCCTCGGGCCAACATTAGCATTCCACTCTTGCAAAGGGGGCTCCCCCTCCCCTCTATTTTATGAAGTAATAATTATTCATTAGTAGATTTCGTTAGTCTTTATGCAATAAAATAGGATGTGATCTGCAAATCAAAAGAAAATATTAAGACTCTAAGGAGTCTGTGGTCCCCCATGCGGTGGGGGCGGGGGAGGGGGAGGGGAAGCACGTTCTGGGCGGCAGGAAAACGATCAGAAATAGTAGTCCTATTTTGTGATATAGATTTGGACCCAGCGATTGGGATTTTCTTTTTCAGAACAAGAGACTGTCTGAACAGCATCTCTTTTGATTGTTGGGTTCCTTGCAAGAAGCCTTGTAGGGGTGGTGGGTGCCATCGCCCTGAAGGACAGGGCAGGGGACTCGCCACCAGGGTCAACCCCACTGACCTTTCTGGGAGACTCATGGGGACATTCGGCCAAATGACAGTTTCCCAGGCATCAGCTTCACCAGGCATAACTCACTCTGCAGGATAATCAAAATGCTTTCTGAAGAAAAGGCAATTAATTACGCCACAGCTCCATTTTTTGTTGTTGTTGTTCTGTTTTGAGACACCATGAGTAACCAAGTCTTCACTTGGCCAAACACTAGGCCCCGACCTGGCTGTTTTCTTTCTGTTCCTCACCTTGCAAAACCAGTTTCTCCAACACCCTGGGACTCTCACATTCCCCTCAGTTTAGAGGGGGCACGGTAGGATGCTAAATCCTAAGCAGAAGTTTGTCTGAAGGATTAAGGGAGAAAAGACTAGTAACTTACACTGCTTTTTGGGGGGTGGGGGTGGGGATGGGGTATTGGCAGTGATTGTTTGAAAAATCCTTGCTATACTTTGTCTCAGTTCATCAGACAAGGTCTGATTTGCAAATAAACTGGTTCAATTTTTTTTTCTGTCTTTTCTTACTCTCTGCCTGTCTTGTTTTTTTTGGTAAAATTTTGCAATCACAAAATCAAAGGGAAAACCATCCCACAAAACACAATCTGGAATAAAAGGTCAAAGATTCTGCCTATCCCATCCTTCCCCTCTCCTTCCCATCCTCTCCTTTGCCTTAAGCAATCTGCTATACTGACAGGGGCTGGTCCTGCCTGCCTTCTCTCTCTCTCTCTTTTTTTAATCCCTTGCTGGCACTGGAAAAACCTGCAAAGGCCTCAAGAAGAGGACAGAATTTCCCCCTCAGCTCATTTTCATAAGAAACACGATAAATAATACATGGCACTTTAATAAGACCTTATCTGAATGGTTTAATGAAAAACAAATACATTATGTAAGGAACCAATAACTGCTCTCAGCTGCACTGAGCCAACACTGGTTTGCCCGTCCGTTTTTCTCCCCAAAGTTGAAAATTCCGTGGTGATTGGATTCCTACAGACCCTTTTTGCAGTAATGGCTCCCACTTTCTCCCTTAGACTTAGGTCTCACAGCCGACCAACTGGAAGCCGGCAAAGGGAAACCGTAGGATCCAGACCAAATAAACGCGTCTCAAGATGATTCGGGGCCAGGCTGCATTCCCTGGATAACCAAGTCAGAACATCGCTGCACAAGTGCATGCAAACAAATTCATGCAAACCTGACTATGCACACAGACAAGTACCCAGCCCATCAACACGGATACAGGACAGGGCAGGAAAGATTTTGCAGTGGCTAAGGGAAGCACACAGCATCAGGTGACCCCAAATCAAATGGTAACTCCCCAGCTGCAACTATGGCTCAGTGGAAAAAAACTCTGCTAGCCTTTTAAGCAGTGCCTGGGGATGGTGAATTTGAATTCCATCTCAACAGAGACTGAGAGAGAGCCACATCAATGCTACTAGCTCCCAAATGATTCTTCTATTATACATGAATAAATGGGAGACACAGGGGAAAGAAAATACTCTTCTCTCTCCCTACAAAGAATGCCTGGGCACTCAGTGTCACTTGGGTGTATATTCTGAGTCACATTCAAGGGCCACCCTCCTGCTTTTTCAACTACAAGGAGCCGTCATGGAATGCTTGCCCTGTAGGAAGCAGAGAGTGTGCAGGAAAATAATGAATAATGCCATCTTCAGACGGAACTTGACCCACACAACAGTGTTGGAACTTTTTCCTTCACTCAAATTTGCCATCTCTTCAGAGTAAAAAAGGAAACTTTTTTTTTCCTTTACTCTCTTTCATAATCCCTTATTCTAACTTTCTAAGACTGTCAAAAAGCAGATATTCAGCTAAAGAAAGATTTTCTATGGAAGTTGCCCTGCCTCAGAGCGAAAAAAAATAAAACAAACTTCAGTTAGACAGAAGGAAGGCCTTCTTGATCTTAAATGAAATTTTCCATTCGAAGGCTAGGCAAGAAGTGACTGAGAAGTATTTTATTCTCACTTCCAAATTTTGATACTGCAACAACAATCTTCAGGAGAGTGAGAGTGAAGTCTCTGTAGGGAACTGGTTGTTATTATTATTACTATCTCTATCACAAGCACGTTAAGTCACCTACTTGTGCAAACAGTTGAACGATATTTAGTGGGTGTTGGTGACACCCAGGCACTGATCTAGTCCCTAAGGCTGCATCAGAGGGAGAAGGCAAAGATCCCTGACATCACACAATTTACATTCTGGTGGGAGTGTCATTAAGCACAGAACAAAGATAAGAGTCAGTCAATTGTACAGAATACAGAAGGTGACGAGTGCTGAGCAAAAAAATAAAAGATCAAGATTACGGAGGCAGGGACACCAAAGATAAGGAAGTTTGGGCATGTGGCAGTAAATACTGTGTAAATTGGGGTTCACTCTGCAAATGCAGTTTCAGCTTGACAGGTACACACTGCTATGTTTAAAATGGATAACCGACAAGGACCTCCCATACAGCACAGGGGACTCTGCTCAATATTCTGTAACAACCCAAAAGGGAAAAGAATTTGAAAAAGAATAGATACATGTATAACTGAATCACTCTGCTGTACACTTGAAACTAACAGAACATTGTTAATCAAGTATGCTCCAATATACAATACGAAATTAAAAAGAAAAAATAAAAACCTTCCTGCATCCTCACCCTTTCCACTCCGATTGCCAAGCCCCAGGTTTGCCTAATGTTCTCGTGGGTCAGTCCACTGAGAGTGCTGGTGGGAGAGTTTGACCCTATCAATGCATAAACATGGGGAACATTCCCACCTGCAATGTTGTCCATTTGAAGTGCAGGGTTTAATACAGTGTCTGATATATTGTAGGGACTCAGAAAATACTGCATTAGGGGATGGGTGGATGGATGTATGGGTAGATAGATAGATGGATGGATGGATGGATGAATGAACACAACAGCAATTTGGAGCAAATGACTTCTAGCTATCTCTTTCTTTTCAAGAAACACACAGATTCTGAGTTTTATTTACTTTTTAGCTCTCTATATATTAAGCTGGCTTCTTGGCCTCTAGAATGAGGTCTCAGCCCCTGATGGTCCCTCTGGGCTACCCTGGTGAATCCTTACTTCTCAGACAGCTCTTTTGGAAAAGGCATCCCCACTCCGTGGCATGGAGTTGGAGGACCGGCGGGCGGTTCAGCAGGGCTCAGATGATGAGCATGGCGTTCTTTCAGAGTAAACGGCAGATTGGATTCCAACCATTCACACAATTGCTTTGCATGTAATGACAGGATTGAGGCTGGAGATCAGAGTCCACTTCTGAGTCAAGGACCCTCGAACTCCACGAGCTTCCCAGCCTGGGTGTGCGGTGTCAGCGAGTTCAAGTTTAAAAGAGCAGAAACACAAGTACAAGGATGCTCAGTTCATAACTAGCTCCCATCACACAAGCTCTTTTCAAAATCATACTGGCTGTTTAGAAGCATTAACTATGATCCTTTGTCCATAAGATGGACATCAATTAATACATAAAATCAGCTAGTTTAAAATGAAATGCCTACTACCTAGAAATGATATCTCTGTGGAGAAATGGGGCGTCTTCAGCACAGGTGATGAGAGTTAAAATTGGTACAGTACCGGAGATGACAGGCAGTATTCACTCTCAACATTTCAAATATGCTTATCCTTCAACCTAATTATTCGAGCTCTATGTATGGGTCCTGTAAGAAATTCCTGAGATGGGCACAGAGACACACATACTGGGATCATTTTTTTCCAGCGTTGCTTGTAAAAGCAAATGAACAGAAACGATGGAAGAACAGTTTAGTAGAGTGTGACACACATACAAAAAAGCTGTTAGAAAGAACGAGGGACAGCTAGGTGTCTCTCCTTGGAAAGATTTCTAAGATCTTTAAGAAGTTTCACGGCATAGATGATTAATGTCACAAGTGAAGGGACTTCCCTTGTGGTCCAGTGGTGAAGAATCCGCCTTCCAAGACAGGGGACACAGGTTCGATCCCTGGCTAGGGAACTAAGATCCACATTGTTGTTTTTGTTCCGTCACTCACTCGTGCCCAGCTCGTTGTGATCCCTTGGATTCTATCACGGCAGGCTTCCCTGTCCATCATGTGCTTCAGAGCAACTAAGCTGTCGCTCTGCAACTACTGAGCCCAAGAACCACAGCTAAGAGAGTCTGTGCGCTGCAGTGAAAGATCCCACGTGAAAGTAAACTTCAAGTCATCAAACCTAAGAAATTTGCAAGTCCAAGTTCATTTTCCTGACACAACACATCTCATTAAAAGTACCTCGAAAACATTAAGTAGGTCGATAGGTAGGTAGGTAGATATATGTATGCCTCAGAAGAAAAAAAAAAAAAAACTCAAAGTCATTTTAATCATGATCATGAATATAATGCTCATTTTAAAGACAAATAGAAATTTTGTAGGTGATCATTTCTTCCAGTGAATACTGCAAAGCAATGTGGATTTAAACAGTTTTAAGGTCTTTGTATTTATTCAGAAAGATGAGATGGATACCAACTATTTGTTAAGTAAAGTCACCAAAAATTATAACAAGGCAGAAATTTTCATGTTAAAAATAAAGAAAGAAGAAAGATCCCACATGATGCAACTGAGACCTGACACAGTCAAATAATAAATAAATGTGCTAAGTCGCTTCAGTCGTGTCCAACTCTTTGCGACCCCATGGACTATAGCCCGCCAGGCTCCTCTGCCCATGGGATTCTCCAGGCAAGAATACTGGAGTGAGTTGCCATTCCCTTCTCCAAATTAATAAATAAATATTTTTTAAAATTTCATATGTGAAAACCAAATTAACCATACAGCAACAAAACCCCCACAATCTCTTTATGCATGTGTGTGTGTGTGCGCACAGGTGCACGTAGAGACACACACATAGGCATCTGCGGATGTCAGACTATAAATACACATGTATATACACATGTGAAATGCGTACAAAAGGATCTGAAAAGGTACAAGTAGTAAATTCGGTTACAGCTAGAGTAATGAGGTAGAAAAGGGAGGTGGGGGACTTCCAAATTTTACTCTCTGTGGATGTTTCTGTTTGAATTTTCACAAGAATGGATTTGTGCAGGACTTCTATAATGAAATGAAAAAAAAAATTCTACTGCTACACTGATGGCTCAACAGGTAAAGAATCTGCCTGCAATGCAGGAGACATGGGTCAGGAAGATGCAGATCAGATCCCTGGGTCAGGAAGATTCCCTGAAGGAAGAAAATGGCCACCCGCTCCAATATCTTGCCTGGAAAATCCCAGGGACAGAGGAGCCTGACGGGCTACAGTCCAAAGGGGCACAAAAAGTCGGACACGACTGAGTGACTACACTCGCATGTACAGCTACTAACACTACTTCTATTATCTTTGCTGTCACTATGAAGAACTCAGGTTACATGTTCCTAAGGACTACTTTTCTAAATGGTGGGAAATTTCCCTGGCTAGTCCACAAAAACCTGCTTAAACACACTACCAACTAGGAATAGCCTAGATAAATAGGCAAAGTCGCTTCAGTCATGTCCGACTCTTTGCCAGACTATGGACCGTAGCTCACCAGTCTCCTGTGCCCATGGGATTCTCCAGGCAAGAATACTGGCGTGGGTCACCTAGGTATATGCAGCCACAACAAAAACGAGAAGCACTGGTATCTTGGTACCCATGCAGGGTTCCAGCAACTTAGAACCTCACCTCTGTTTATAACCTCGCTTCTTAGCAACCAGGTCTGCAGCTGACCTGGACAAAAATGAAAACAAAAGCACCAGCCCTACCTCAAGTGCCAATGCTGCTGAGAAACATACCAGTGAACAGGAAACCTAACAATGTTGCTCTAGACTATAAGGGCCAGAATCGGTTTGTAACCCCAGGAGGGACTGATTTGCAATCCCCCACTTCCTACAGGGAGAGGTCTTTTGTCTTGGTACCAGGCTCAGCATACAGTTCAGGGAGTTCTTCATGAATTACAATATGAGTTTCTTGTTTTCTGTTCCTGCTCAAATACTTCTTCCCTGCAGGCCCCCTTCCTCTCACTGTGTAGTTGCCTCCCTGGCTGCTAGCTGGTGTCCTCACAGAGGGCAAGCCTGCAGCAATGGACAAGTCTTCCCCACTGTGTTGATCTGCTCTGTGCCAGACATCAGAGCTTCTTCCTCTGCCTCTACTGCATCAAGCATCTCTGTAAACTGTCCTGGATTTCAGCCTGCACCCCAGAGAAAGACCCGGAGAGTCCCAGGGCTCTGAAAATACCTGCATGGTCTGACCCTATCCTAGCCAAGGGAAGACTAGAGAGCTCCCTGTCATAGAAGTACCATGATGCCCATGGTGGATGTATTAACAGTATTCCAGCTCCCAGAAACATACAAGCTGGGTCTATATTCAAGAAGTGCTACCTGCAGGTTCTATACACAGGGCATGCAAAGTAACCACTCTGTGGCTCAGTTCTTTAATCTGTAAAACTGTTAGTTGCTAAGTCATGTCTGACTATTTTGCAACTCCATGTACTATAGCTTGCCAGTCTCCTATGTCCATGGGTTTCTCCAGGCAAGAATACTGGAGTGGGTTGCCATTCCCTCCTCCTGGGGATCTTCCCATCACAAGGATCTGAGGTTAAATCTGGGTCTCCCACATTGCAGGCAGATTCTTTACCATCTGAGCCACCAGCGAAGCCTCTTGTCTTTAATAGGGGGCTAATAATAGCTCCCTCACAGAACTACAGTGATTCTCAGATTTTTTTCTCCCTAATTCATGTAATAACATTTATCACAATAAAAGTTTGAAAACAATGAAGGGGGTTGCATGAAATTAATGGACAAATTTTCTTTTTTGTCCAAGTTAGTATATTTGCACATAGGCACAAAAGCTCACACACATACAAACTCACACACACCATCTGTTCTCATCATCATCTCATAAACGAAAGGGCATTTTGTACCCAAAAGTAAGAAGGACAGATCCTCAAAATAAAGGACAGCCTTTCAAATGGATTAAATTTAGGTCTATTAAAAATTTCACTAAATTGCCCTTAATTTTCTCATTTAGCTGCAGTCTGCTGAAAATGTCATTATGGAATCGGATGAAAGGGTGGATCCATTTGGGAACCACTTAGAAAATGAGTGTAAAGTGCTTCTTAGCAAGGGCATCAGCACCCCCAAAATCAACAATACACGTTACCTATTAAGGGGATGCTTGGAAATGATGAACAGTGAGAGACACAAGTTGGAATCAGTAACCTCTTCACCCCCACAGACTCCCTGCAGTAGAACCAGCCAAATATCTTTCTCATTTCTGAGTTCCCTGAGCCACAGAGCTGCGTGCCTTTCACATGGGAGAAGCTTAGTAAAGGTCATACAGATTGGACTGTTGGTTTCACTTTCCCCAATGACACAAGGGTTGCAGCCTGCTCATTCAAGGCCACCTGAAATGATGGCTCTGATGGGGGGGTTGGGTGCTCCTTCTGGATCATATGGGGCTTTCCTGGGAGCTCAGATGGTAAAGAATCCGCATGCAAGGCAAGAGACCTGGGTTTGATCCCTGGGTCGGGAAGATCCTATGGAGAAGGGAGTGGCTACACACTCCAGTATTCTTGCCTGGAAAATCCCATGGACAGAGGAGCCTGGCGGGCCATAGCCCACAAAGAATCAGACAGGACTGAGTGACTAACACTTTCTGGCTCATATGAGGGTGTGTGGTGTAGTGCAGAGGGCAGAATCCACATTTGGAATCTCTCTTCTTGGGTGTGAAGTTCTGGTTCTCCCTCATTCTTCTATGGCTGCAATGAAATGTTGATGGAGTTATAAAAAGTTCAGTTTTATTCAAAGAGGTGAAAGAATAAATATTAGTCACTCAGTCATATCCAGCTCTTTGTGATTCCATGGACTGGAGCCCACCAGGCTCCTCTGTCCTTGGGGTTCTCCAGGTAAGAATACTGGAGTGGGTGGCCATTCCCTTTTCCAGCGGATCTTCCCATCCTAGGGATCAAACTGGGGTATCCTGAATTGCAGGCAGATTCTTTACTGTCTGAGCTACCAGGGAAGCCTTATTCAAAGAGGGAATGATGCTAATTTGGCCTTCCTAAATAAGTTGTTAAGACATAAATTAACACAATACCTGTAAGTTCTGAGGTTTGTGCCTACCATCTAATAACCACTCATACAAACTAGTGGCTATAATTATGACTTATTTTTCTACTCAGTCCCCAACCAGCTGCTGAAAGAGGCATTCCTCTTTTTTGCCAAAACTTACACAAACAAGACCAACCATATCAATACATTCGTGGACTGACTAACTTCACATGCAATTGTTTTTGAGAATTTTTTTCAAATGACATGACATCATACGAAAATGTGTAGACATCATCTTTCCGCCCTGGTCCTCTGTACACATTTTATTTAATCTCTCTAATGAATCAAACGAACATAAACTTTCGCATTAGTCCTTGTCAACTAAATTCCTCAACAGCTGAATCTCACAAAATGTCAGGTCAAGTTCTTTGACTATTTTTGGGGAACTGATATGGTTAACACTTGTAATGAGATTGCTTATGGCCAGTGTAATAGATCTCTGTATCTATATAAACCTATATCTATCTATCTGCCAATCCTTATTTACCCTATCTGTCTATCTATCTCCTCACAAAACCCTGTAGAGTAGATTTTACAGCTCCAATTTACAGAAGAAGAAACTGAAGTTGCAAGAACTATACTCCTGTCTCTGTAATAAAGAATGAGGGCTAGTGTTTTCAGAAAGGTCTGTTGAATTAAAAAGGCAGGAAGTATTCTTTCCATCAGCATGTTATACCAGTAGTGGCAGAAATGCTGCTTACAAAATCATCATTGACATCATCATCATCATCTTATTTATCATTGTTTGCAATACCTAAACTCAGCAAGCACTTCTCCAAAGCATTATTCTTTGTCAATTCAGCCTTAAGATTTCCTCTTCCAGGAATCTATCCTAGAGACCAGCTACCTAATTTTATAATGGGAATTTCCTAGACCTCTAGTCCCTATTGACTAGAGGGTGGGAAAAGTAAGTCCCGCCCCGTGCTTCCCTGGTGACTCAGCGGTAAAGAATCCACCTGCCAATGCAGGAGATGCAGGTTCGATTCCTGGGTCGAGAAGATCCCCTGGAGAAGGAAATGGCAACTCACTCTAGTATTCTTGCCTGGAGAATCCCATGGACAGAGGGGCCTGAAGGACTACAGTCTATGGGGTCGCAAAGAATTGGAGGCCATTGAGCACGTGTACATGGAGAGGCTGTTCTATCAGAGCAGCCAACTGACATTGACTGGGTCAGGAGTGTCCCCAGACACACTAGGCAGAGCCCCCACCCCAGTTGAAAAAGACCCAGAGCAAGCAAATACCTTAAGCGTCTAGAGGAGGTTTCCTGAAATGATCGGTTCCAGGAGGGGGTGCTGAGGGAGAGTGCAAAGTTTAGCACTTGAGAGGGTGGGAGTCTTGTTTCTAGTACACAGGACAGAATGTAAGAGCGTGGGACAAGGGACTGTAGGCAGCAGAGACAAAAACGGCTAAGCGGTGATTTCTCCTAATGAACAAGTGGGTGGAGAGGTCTACTTTGGGAAGCCTCCACACCCCACCCACTCTCTGTGTTGCGAATTTCTGCAAACCTGAAGGCAAACAAAGCCTGCAGAAGATTCGGCTTTTCCTCTGCAGTAAGCTTGGCTGCAAGGTCCTTTGACCCCACCAATGCTCAGAAAGATTTATCTTTATGTAACCAGAGTCACCTTCAAGCCTATCCTATGAGAAATGATTTTGCCTCTAACATCTCAAGTTCTGGAATCATCCTTTTTGACCTTAACCCCCTCCAAGGTCCTATCTTGGCACAAGGCAAGAACTTCCACAGGGTTCCCCAGCAATATTGGCACAGCTTCAAAGCCTGGTGATTTCTGGTGGCGAGCTAGGAAGGATGTAAAGATTCGAAACAAAACTAGGTTAGTCTGCAAAAAAGTCACATTGCAAATGGACCAGATATGAGATAGAAGAGCTTCTTGGTTCTCAAGATCTCACTTCAATAGATACATGTCTCTGGAATTTCAACTCTTAGTCCCCAGACTGCAGTTCCTAATTATGGGAAACTCACACTCTTACAACCTCATCTGACCTTTTCACTCAGGTTTTTATATTATGTGGAGTCTCTGAGCTCCATCCCAAGAACTCACAGTAAAGCTCAGCCTCTTGCCATATTCCACAATACATCTCCTCACGGAAGGCACATTTGAGTTTAGCAGACATCAAGACTGGGGATAGATATAAGGAAGAGAGAGAATAGTGGAAAACGCAATTCTAGAAGGATCGGCATGAATCACCTTCTCACAAATGACACTTGGCTTTCTGCCACCATCCACTACAATTAGACTCTCTTGGTCTCAGAGTTTCTAGGCCATGCTTATATTTCCTCTTCCCCTTCCCACTGAGAGCCCAAGAGCAAATTCCCATGCCCGCTCCTTTGCCTCAAGTTTCCTTTCCCTTGAAATGTTGACATCAGTTGACCCGTGCCCTAGAAGGAATCACCTTCTCACTCAAGTTTGTGTCTGTGTGTGCTCAGTCACTCAGCCATGCCTAACTCTTTGTGATCCTATGGACTGTAGCCCGCCAGGCTCCTCTGTCCATGGAATTTTCCAGGCAAGAATACTGGAGCGGGTTGCCATTTCCTCCTTCCAGAGGATCTTCCCAACCTAGGGATGGAACCCAAATCTCTTGCCTCTCCTCCACTGGCAGGTGGATTCTTTACCACCAGCACCACCTGGGAAGCCCAAATTTGCATCAAGCCATTTTTCTAAACCCAAACAGACCTCTGCAGAAGATGGCTTATTGTGCCCACTGTTAAAAGAGGCATATCCTTTGTACTTGGTTTCAGATAGAATAATCTGACACTCTATCAGACACAGTGACACGTTAAGAGGAAAACTATGTATTTCCCCAGCTGGACCTTCTTATACAGGTCTGTGGCAGAATTCTTATGTGCTCCACAAACTTGAGGTCTCCATCGGAATCATCCTGTGCTTTGTTAGGTCTCTTAACTCTTGTATCTCGATTGCCATCACTTACTATGGCACTATTTGCGAATGGGAGAAGGGTATGCAGCATCGGTGGGAAACCACTGCATCACACTCTCCAAGAATCCTCAGCTCCCCAGCAGCCCTCAGGAATGATCACGCACCTCAAACTGCTTTCTGCATGTCTCAATATAAAGGTCCTGTCCTCCTGGCTGTTTTAATACCCCCAAAACAAAATGTTGTACATCCTGCTCTCTGCCTCTATGGACTTGCCTTTGCTTGTGGAAGCACCTCCCTCCCATTTACATAACCCTGAAACCCTAACATCTGCCCTTCATACTTCCTTCTGCAGCTTTGACTAGTCAGTCCATCCCCACATTATATCACTCTTAGCTCTCCCATCTCTTGACTATAAAGTCTCTCCATTTTCCATTGCCCTGTCCCAATGCATCCTATTAGTGTGTGTGTGTGTGTGTGTGTGTGTGTGTGTGTGTGTGTTAGTCATTCAATTGTGTCCAACTCTTTGCGACCCCATGGGCTATAGCCCATCAGGCTCCTCTGTCCATGGGATTCTCCAGGCAAGAATGCTGGTGCAGGTAGCCATTCTCTTATCCAGGGAATCTTACCGACTCAGGGATCAACCCCGGGCCTTCAGCATTGCAGGCAGATTTTCTACCATCTGAGCCACCAGGGAAGCCCCTAGCCTAGACTAAAACCAGAACAAACAAAACAACAACAAAAGCTATGCTCTCCCAATTGGTTCCTTTGCTCAGCCTCAGATCATCCCAACTCACACGCTACACTGATTTCACAGGAGAATTTTAAATATACAAAACCAGGGCTTCCCTGTTTTGGCTTAGCGGTAAAGAATCCCCTGCCAATGCAGGAGACCTGGGTTCAATCCCAGGTCCAGGAAGATCCCACGTGCTCCTACGGGGCAACTAAGCCGGTGCATGGTAACAACTGCAGCCTGTGAGTCCTAGAGCCCAGGAACCTCAAGGAGAGAAACTACCACCATGAGAAACTGGTGCACCGCAACCAGAGAGGAGCCCCTGCTCGCTGCAACTAGGGAAGAGCCCAAGGAGCAACAGAGACCCAGCACAGGCAAAGATGAATGAACAACTATATAAATAAATACAGTTATTAAAAAGATATATAAAACAAGCACACCCATCTTCCACTCAAAAGACATCAGAGACCCTTCCCACCTGATAGCAAACGCTTTGACGAGGCTCTTCACCTCTTAGCTGGCAACAGAACAGGCGCTTTCTTGAGTGTGCCTCCCTCCCCTCCGGATTCTGGTCACTGCATACCTAGTCTTGTAATTGCGTATGCCCAGCGCATATTAAAACCTCTCCAAATATATGTTCCTTGGCTGAAACTGCTTTAATGAGATGAGTGTACAAATCCCAGAATACCCAGGGTGTAATTAAATAAATAAGCCCGGAATGAAACACGCATATTTGTATGTTGTGCAATGTCAAGATGGAGATGAAAGCTCCTATGTGCGTTTCACTTTATTCTTCACAGGGGCAGAGCTGGGTACATACTGATAGTGCTGTTACCCGCAAGGATGCTGAAACCCAGAGGGGTTATGTAAGCTTCCTGCATATAAATGGGACAGCCAGTGTGGAAGCGAGTTCCTTGTCTGTTTACTGTATATCTCCTGCTTCCCCATCCTTCGCACACTGGCACTCACCTAGTCCATAAGAACTTTATTTTCCCTCTTAATGTTGCAATCCCGTCCCCTCAGAACAGCATCTGAACTACTGCTGCAGAGGCTTGTTAACTATTGGTCAAATCAATGAGAAAACGTGGAAATGACAAGTCCTCCTCTACTTGCACACCTCTGATTTCCATTGGCTGCTCACTAATTGATAGATTGATTGATGCATTCATTCATTCATTCATCAGATACACCTTTTTTTACCTTTTTATTTTGCATTGGGGTAGAGCCAATTAATAACGTAGTGATAGTTTCAGGTGGACAGTGGAGGGACTCAGCCATACGTATAGATATATCCGTTCTCCCCCAAACTTCCCTTCCATCCAGGCTGCCACATAACACTGAACAGAGTTCCCTGTGATTTACAGTAGGTCTCTTTTAGTTATCCATTTTAAATACAGCAGTGTGTACATGTCCGTCCCAAACTCCCTAACTATCCCTTCCCCCTGGCAACCATAAGATTTCTCTCTAAGTCTCATCAGGTATATCTTGAATGAATTCACTGTGCCAAGCACAGTGCTGGATATACAAATGATAAATAAACAAGAGATGGAATTTACATTCTAGATGAACCTGATATTTGGGGATCATCTGGATTTTAAAAAATTATGTTTTGCAACTCTGTGTAAGCATATGAATCAGCATTTTCTCAACTTTCTGCAACAAGTTAGAATACCAAAGTGAATTGGACTATGAGGCTAACTGAAAACAATATTGATTATCCATACTCCTAACTTCAATATTTGGTATTCATCAAAATAGCCTCATTTTCTCACTGATTAGCTTTATAATAAATGTTTCACATTTGAATTTATAAAATTCATCTCCACTCTGCTCCTTTCATCTCTTTTACAAATGTATAGTTTCATGTAGAATTTATTTCTAAATGGGTTTTTACTGGGGTAAAAGTATATATATATATACATACATACATATATACATTTGAGAACCTATGGTTTCCTGTGTGACACTAACATCCTAGTATGAGGCTCTGATTATAGGCTCACTCTCCTATGGAATGGAGAAGGCAATGGCACCCCACTCCAGTACCCTTGCCTGGAAAATCCCATGGACGGAGGAGCCTGGTAGGCTGCAGTCCATGGGGTCGCTAAGAGTCGGACAGACTGAGTGACTTCACTTTCACTTTTCACTTTCATGCACTGGAGAAGGAAATGGCAACCCACTCCAGTGTTCTTGCCTGGAGAATCCCAGGGACAGGGGAGCCTGGTGGGCTGCCGTCTATGGGGTCGCACAGAGTCGGACATGACTGAAGCGACTTAGCAGCAGCAGCAGCAGCTCCTATGGAAAAAAAAAGAATTAAAAGGCCATGTTCTGAGGCCATAGAGTTTCATCTGTCCATTTACTGTCTTCTTGAGGGTGAAGTGGATGATAACAAGAACAGGGGAGGCAGATCACCTGGCCCTGAATCTTGGGTCTCTTTTGTCCAGCTGGGTGACTTTTAGCAAGTTATTTATACCTTCTGGGTCATGGGGTTTTCATTTACAAATAAAAAGTGCATGAACATATTTTTCACAATCTGGATAATGTGGATAACATAATATGTGTAATTTGCTTAGTGAAACCCTTGGCATCTAGCGAATGCGCTATGTGCACTAGTGTCATAGCTATGATGATGGCGATGATCTAGTGTTGGTGATGGTGATCTGGTTATTAACTGTGAACACAGGAACCGCTGTTGTCATTCATCTCTCAGTCGTGCCCAACTCTTTGCAACCCCATGGACTGCAGCCCACCAGGCTTCCCTGTCCTTCACTGTCTTCTGGAGTTTGTTCCAATTCATGTCCATTGAGGCAGTGTTGCCATCCACTCATCTCATCCTCTATTGCCTCCTTCTCCTCCTGCCCTCAATCTTGTCCAGCACCAGAGTCTTATCCAGTGAGTTGGCTCTTCGTATCGGGTGACCAATGCATTTGGCTTCTGTTGAAAAGACAACCCTATTCTCTTTGGCTGGAAAGAAAGAGGGCCATCCTTTTCCTCATCTCCAGGAGAACCCTTTGCTAGTTCACTATCCTGCCCTTCTCTCTTAACTTGAGTTCCCAGTTAAGGAAGCAATTGGAATCCCTGTCACCACCTGGACTCCCCCCGCTTTCCCGCCTCATATCTGGGCCACAGACATCTCTGAGGAGCCTCTCTCCTGCATCACACAGGAGCTGACACCACTGTTCTGCTGGGGAACTCTGGGGGACGTTAATATTTTATGACCTCTTTAGTGAAACACCAAACTCCAGGGTGCAGATACTTCCTCTAATTCAGATTCTCAGCAGGATTCCACCCTCCCTTCCTCCACTCCCGCCTCTCACCATCCAAGCCATTCCAAGATTTTTTTCTTCTCCCCCACGCATAGCCACTGTCCTGTCAAGAGCCACACAATTCCAAGAAATGTCATAAAAAGAAAATAAGAGCAAAGTTAAGAATTATTGAGCTTTTACTGTGTGCTGGGTGCTATGCCAAGCATTTTACATTGGTTATCACATTTTTTGTCTTCCCAGAAACCCAAGCAGAAAGGTAGTCTGACCCCTCCCATTTGAAAGGCGAGGAAACGGAGAGTGGGGGGAGACAAATAACCCTTTGAATCCACACACTCAAGCCCCAACTGGGGTCGGTGTGATTTCTTTGGCTCTGATATTCTACTTTATTGCATAATTCATCGCTGAAAATGGATTTAAATCAAAATGTCTGAAAGTGGAACAATTGATATAAGAGTCCTCTGAGAGGTGGGTCCCTCCCCATAAATTAAATGGGATTGCAAAATTCCAAACTATGGTTGAGGCAGGCGCTGCCTCCCCCAGGGTCCTGTGAGGATTATAAACTACCCACAGGGTCTCCCCGTTGTCATGGAAACCCTGGACCAGGGTAGCAAAGCTCAAGCTTTGACCCAATGCCCAACGGAGGTCTGGGTGTGCGTGCTTCTCCTTACCATCCACAGAGCTTGAGTAAAATGGATCTCAGCCAGCAAACATCCTTGGGATTCGATTTTGATTTTCTGGCTAAACAAACAACCAGACACGACAGCTAATCTACCACCCATTCTATTGGGACTACATCCCCCGGATTTAGAAACACAGCTAGGAAAGAATATTTTGAAAAGCAGAAAAAAAAAAAAACCACTTATGAAATGAGGGGGCAGGGATAGAATAAGATATACATGTATATGTATATAGTATGATCCCACATATGTAGCCAATTTAGGTCTACAATTCACATTCTTGATTCCAAGTGTATTTCCTTCTAGAGTGAAATCTATATGGAGACTACTGGTGACTTTTATCACTTTTTTATTGTTAATCTGTGTTAACTGCAACCACAAAATTAAAAGACGCTTGTTCCTTGGAAGGTAAACTATGACAAACCTGGACAGTGTATTAAAAGCAGAGACATTACTTTGCCAGCAAAGGTCCATATAGTCAAAGCCATGGTTTTTCCAGTAGTCAGGTATGGATGTGAGAGCTGGACCATAAAGAAGGCTGACTGCTGAAGAGTTGACACTTTTGAATTTCAATCCTGGAAAAGACTCTTAAGAGTCCCTTGGACTGCAAGGAGATCAAACCAGTCAACCTTAAAGGAAATTCACCCTGAATACTCACTAGAAGGACTGATGCTGAAGCTGAAGCTCCAATACTTTGGCCACCTGACGGGAAGAGTCAGCTTATTGGAAAAGACCCTGATGCTGGGAAAGATTGAGGGCAGGAGGGAAAGGGGGATGTCAGAGGATGAAATGGTTGGATGGCATCACCGACTCAATGGACATGAGTTTGAGCAACCTCCAGGAGATAGTGAAGGACAGGGAAGTCTGGCGTGCTGCAGTCCATGGGGTCCCAAAGAATCAGATACCACTTAGTGACTGAACAACAATTAGCCACGTTTTCTCTAATGATCATGGAGCAGTCTTTTTAATAAGGAAAAGAGGGGTTTCCACTTGTCCTTTTGTTTCCTCTATTTAAGTGGCCCAGATCACAGAGTGAAAACACGTCCTCGCCCATCACAGGCATGGTTAGAATCTCACCAAGCCTTGAGGAAGAACGGGGATGTGATCTACCAGGAATAAACTTGGATGTTCTCACTCTCCCAGCCCATCAGAGACAGTTTAATAGTGACTCTAGAAAGAGGCAAAGAGCCCTCACGCTCAGCTCCTGAGCACCACTGCTCTCCATGGAAGCCTAATTATAGTCACCAAAGAAGTTTCTTTCCTGTCTCTCCAGGTCCTCTGTGACAGCTCATCATTCCAGTGGCACTGTTGTGGGGAGAACCTCATTTCTATTTTTATGATGAGGACTTCTTGCCTTTACCAGCTCTTTGTACATAGATCAAGACATGAGGATAACCTGCACTTTCCCCGGGCAAATGAGAATTACCAATTTTCTCTCTCTATTAAGGGCTGTGCCATCTCCATCTGCTTCATCAATATTTATTTCACAGGCTAAGACCACAGGATCCTGGCACGAGGTTAACCAGTTCAGCACCACGCGGCCTCACGCTCCTCACGCCCATTTATTGCCTGTGCCCATTTCCGCCAAAGAAAGGAGCCATGCAGCTTTACCCTGACCTGTGGAAGCAGGATCTTCTTTCAAGTATGAAACCCGAAGTCCCACCCCGCTATTTTGAGTGCATTCACGAGATGACTTTTCTATAAGAGAAGGAAATGAAGCCAGAGCTCAGACCTTTGGAATCCTATAAAGCCACGTGATGTTTGTGTAACAATGAGGGTGGTAGAATTTGAAAGTTGTATCATGTTACCCTTAGCCAACAATCCCATCTGATAATGCTGATGCTGACTAAAAATATCCCTTAATATTAGAGGTTCCTCCATGTTAAGCATTCTAAAAACTGATTTGCATACATGATTTTACTTAATCCCCATGCCAAAGTTTTTATTCAAGCACCCACTCATTCATTCCTTATTTAATTAATATATAAATATTTATAGACCGGTAAATTATGTTCTAAGCTTTGTGAGATGTCCCCAGTATACAGTGATTAGACACATAAACAAGCAAACAAACAAACAAAAGTCAATCTATTCACTCTGATGAAACTTAAAGTCTACCGGAAGAGAGAGATTTCCAAAATCAATTCAATCAGATTTTATAAAACATATGTCCCAGTAATTTTGCTCCTGAGCACTTATCCTGGAGAAAGGAAACTTGAGTTCACACAAAAATCCTTCTGTGAAATTCTATTTATAATAGCTAACAATAGGAATTCATTCAGATATTCTTCAACAGACAACTAGTTAAGCAAAGGGTGGTCCATGCCATGGAATACTACTCAGCGATGAAAACGAACAAAGGATTGATATACATGACGACAGCTTGGATGAATCTTCAAAGAATTATGCTGGGTTAAAAAAAAATCAACTCCAAAAAAAAAACCAAAAATCAATTCCAAAAGGTTAGTTATTAGTATACGTTTCCATTTTTGAAATGACTAAAATTTAAAGATTAAGAACAGATCAATCAATGGCTGTCAGGTATTAGAACTGGGGGAGGGCAGGTGTGGTTATAAAAGGACAAGAGAAAGAATCCTGTATTGACAGAATTTTTCTGGAAGTTGATGATGAACCTGTAAATCCACACACGTGATAAAACTGCATGGAATGAAATACATCCCCCCCTCCCCGCAAACACACACACACACACACCAATTAATGCAAGTAAAACTGGGGAGAACTGAAATAAGATCAGCAGGTCATATCGATGCCAACATCTTGGTTGTGGTATTGAATCATAATTCTGTCAAGTGTTACCTTTGGGGAAAACTGGGTAGAAAGTACATGGGATCTCTCAGCATTATTTCTTACAGCTGTATGTGACTCGACAATGATCTCAATAAACATTTCTATTAAAAATAAATTACACAGTGAATGTGATAAAGGCCAGTTGCGGTCAATGCTATAACAGAAAAGAACAAGGCTTTAACATTTTTAGAAAGGGAACTAACTATACATAGCGGGGCTGGATTTAGACTAAGGGTGAGGGAATACTTTTTTTTTTTCTTGAAGAGGTGGCATTTCATTGGGCGACAGAGAGATGCAGAGTTGGTGAGGAGAAAGGTGGGTGGTGAAGAGTTCTAGGAAAGGAAACAGAGTGTGACAGGGTTGGAGAAGGGGCGTGCTTGCTTGGGGAGCAGAAATAGGAGCACTGTGGAAAGAGGGAGTCCAGTCCCCGGAGGCCATTACCCAGGAAGAGGGGGCCACAGTTGAGTAACTGACCTAATTCTGTATAAGAGCTATAATTCTACCCTTTACTCTGTTGCCGGAAAAAGAGGCTTAATCCATGTGAGGTTCTACACCTAGGCAGCATCAGACCTAGGAGTCAACATCAAAGCTATACCCAGTACACTGTCTCCCCCTAAAAAAAAAAAGACCTTTAAATACACCCTTGCTGTTCAACCCAGCAACACCACTCCATAGGGATTTACCAAAGAGAATTCAAAATGTATATTCATAGAAAGGCCTGTACACAAATGTATACAGCAGCTCTCATAATCGGCAAAAACTGGAAAGAACCCAAAGATCCTTCAGCTCTTGAATAAACAAGCCTATTTGTATCCACTCTCGGGTGATACTCAGAACAAACAGGGAAGAAGAGCCCATTGGTGGATACCACTTCTTGGATAAATCTCAGACTCACTCTATAGAAAGAAAGAAGTCGGATTCAATGGCTGTCTACTTAGAACTCTATTTATACGGTGTTCTACAAAAAGCAAACTAGAAGGACTGGGAAAAGATTGGTGACTGTCAGGGTTGGGGCTGGGAACTGGCTACAAACAGACCCCGGGGAGGTTTTTTTAGAATGAGGGGTATGTTTGATATCCTGATGGTGGTGGTGGTGACATTGTTGTATGCCTTTGCTGAAAGCTGCAGAACTGTGTGCTGAGAAGAGCAAGTTTTACTCCAGGTAAATTATACCTTGGGGACTTCCCTGGTGGTCCAGCAGTTAAGAATCCGCCTTACAGTGCAAGGAACCTGGGTTTGATCCCTGGTTGGAGAACTAAGATCCCACAGGCCTTGGGGCAGCTAAGTCCATGCACTGCAACAAGAGAACCCATAACCCCCAATGAAGCGCCTGCAGCAGGAGGGAGGATCCCACATGCTGCAAGTAGGACCCAGTGCAGCCAGATAAATAAATACTAAAAAAAATTATACCTTGATAGACATGACTTTGATCGAATGTGTGGGATAAGCAGACATAGCTTAAATCCAGGGAAGAGAACTTCTCACATCTAGAAATTTCTGGGTAACCTCAGGAGGCAGTGAGATGAATAAGAATCTTAGTTTCCGAAGATGTAATGAAGAAAAACGGAATGAGGATACCGCTTCTTGTCAGGTAGGACAGGGAAGACCCACTCTAACCATTCTTAGGACCCAGAGACGGAGCAGAGAGAGTCTATTCTGCAGGGCAGAACACTCGAGCCTAAGTAGTCACTGGATTTGCCCAGCTGGGAAGATGACCTCAATTCTCTGAAACGTGACTTTGCTCACTTCACAAGGATGGCCAGGATGGATGTAATGGAAGAAAAGCTAAACCAAGTCAAAGTACGTGTTTTGATTTTCTTCATCTTTGAAGAGAACCAAAACTTTGTGCTCTGTGGCCAAAGTAAACAAAACTCAGGGCTGGGATTCAAGTCCTGCTCTGAGCATACTAAGTGTACTGTGAAGGGAACACACACCTTCAAACAACTGACCCAGGGGCAGAACACATCCCAGCGTCTGCTAATCTGGCCCATTTGCTGTCATGGACCTGCTCTTGTTTAGCTCCTGGGTTTCTCGAAGTGCCTCCCCCTTGGGGATCATCACAAGCCAATGATCAATTTCCCTTTCAGCTGCATGAGTCACTGGGAGCTGGCTTTGAGACAAGGGTAGGTTTGGCCATTTCTGGAAGTTGCCTTTCCTCCTGGGGTTCTACCTTCGAGAAAGATGAACTCTGAGCCATCTCCAGGAAAGAACTGGTTCAGGTCAGGCACTATTAGGGTGAGCTGGCCAGCTACATCCTGTCTGGCCTGTTAGCTAAGCCAACATACCTGATCACAGTCAGTCTGACTCTTTCAACCTGCCTCTATGCCAGACCGCCCCTCCTCTCTTCCCCAAACCCTTTATTTTTATCTCTTAGTGTTGTCCTCATCAGAACAGATATTCATCAAGCCCATATACCCAAAGTCGGCCGACACCCTAGGGCAGGGCTGGGGGTCTCAGTGACTGCAACCTGAACCCTTGACTCAGGCCTGAGTGTGACAAGAACTCAGTAAATGCCTGCTGAATAAAGGAATCACAGAAAGCTCTCACGCACGGAGAAATGAATTCACCAAGCAACCCCCAAAGAGACCACCAGGTGAAAAGCAGAAAATATCACTAACTGAAAACAAGACATTTTTGAGAAATCCGCATTTCAGCTTTACCAAAGAGACATTGCAGCACTTTGCCCAAGTGGCATGTTATATACAGAGAAAATGCAACACTTATTTCTATTACTTTGAGGTTTACTCTGTAAGTTAAGAAAGGTTAGATGCTCAGCACAGGGTCACCCACAGCTAAAGATCCATGTTTAAAAAAAAAAAGAGAGAGAGAGAAAGAAAACAAAAAAATACATTTTTTTAAAAGTTACCAGAAACCTATGTCACTTTTATAATCTAAGAAAATAGGCCTTCTTATCATCTCTCATCAGCGTTTACATTTTAAAATCCAGCTCCTAAGAGAACTACAACTGAGTGTCTTCTAAAGAAAATAAACAAACAGCCAAAAAACCCAAGAAGAAAGCTTTTGAACAATGAAACTTAACTACTTTCGTTCTCTAACACCAATGAGAATAATTCCCTTTCGATGAGATAAATTTAGTCTGAGAGCAAGACAGCCTTAACCCAGCTGCATAATTCATTGGCAGCTTTAATCCTCAGGATGAATATTAGTGTACATTTCAGGTTTTATTGCATTTTTTAAACAAATGATATTTTAAGTTCAAAGTGAATATATCAAGAGCTGGCAATTTGTCATAGGTTTTCCCTAAAAAGGAAATCAAAATAAAATTCCTTTAGACCTTCTGATGTCAATTGGAGACTTGAGAACAAACTGAGTACAGAAAAGGTTAGGACAGGAAGGCAGACAAACAGAAGTCAACACGATGCAGATACATTCAATCGACAGTAATGATCAAATTTTAATGAGCTGTAAAAGTATGTATGAAACCACTACAATATTTTTGACTGGCTACACTCCAATATAAAAGAAAAAGTTTTTTTTAAAAAAAAAAGTATGGATGAATTTCCTTCAAAGGATATGCTAATTAATACAGGACACATCTACATGACGCAAAGGAATATATTTAGTCAATCACTGAAACAGTTTGCCTTCAAAATGTCCAACACCTCATGTAAATGTCAAATATATATAGGAGTCTTTAGGCAGATATTTTGATCTTGGGCAAATTTAAGGCTTAGTTGTCTAGAGACAGAGATTTAATCTCTCTTTAAGTATTAATTTGGAATCTTTGTCTATTTAGCTGGTATATTTGCATATTTAGTCAAAAGGTGTGAAGACAGGCATACCTTCACAGCAAGGCATTGGTTGAACCAGTATACCAACAATTCCCACATCAACCAGCTCCAACTTAAAACCATGTGCCTGGAATTTACCTTAGGGCTTCCCTTGTGGCTCAGCTGGTAAAAAATCCACCTGCAATGCGGGAGACCTGGGTTCCATTCCTGGGTGGGAAGATCCCCTGGAGAAGGGAAAGGCTACCCACTACAGTATTCTGGCCTGGAGAATTCCATGGACTCTATAGTCCATGGGGTCGCAAAGAGTTGGACACGACTGAGCGACTTTCACTCACTCACTTTAGAAATCTATCAGAACCAAACACCTCTGTAATACACTAAGGAATCTTTTTAGTTACCTACACAATGAGTTGCATGACAGCTAATGTTAATCTGTGTTGATCACCAATAAGAAATCGGCAAAGAATTTTTGCTTCTTTGTCACTGAAATCTTTACCTCCATCTTAATCATGGTTCTTTTCTATCATCTTCTTCTAGCATTTTACTTCCTTTTACCCCAAGTGAGACTTCCCTGGTGGCTCAGACAGTAAAGAATTTGCTTGCAAGGTAGGAGACCTGTGTTCAATCCCTGGGTCAGGAGGATCCCCTGGAGAAGTGAATGGCCACCCACTCCAGTATTCTTGCCTGGAGAATTCCACAGACACAGGAGCCAGGCGAGTTATAGTCCATGGGATGGCAAAGAGTAGACAGGACTGAGCGACTAACACTTTCACTTTCCCTTAAGTGGGACATCTTTTGCTATAGAGATGGTTCTAGAAGGAGAACAGCAGCAAAAGATTCTCAGACTCTAAGAGGAGGTGATTGTGATCTTAACTAATACCAGTCTGAACTCATGTTCCTATCTAGTCTATAATGGATTCCACGTCCTTGTATGAATTCGATATCTTAACTCTGGCTAATGAAGTCTGAAGACTATCATTTTTGGATGGTGCCCAATCTGGCAAAACATTCCCAAGCTTCCTGGGTGTGTAAGGGACCCTGGTGTCAAGGTTAAGAACTAATGACCTCCAAGATTCAAACACTTGTATTTTCATGACTATCCAGATAATGTTACTTACAACAGCCACCAGCTGTATCGACTATTATGGCCTCTTCCTAATAGTCTAGCCTTTAATTAGCCTTCATCCATAGAACAGCATCCTTCTGGTGGCTCAGAGGTTTGATTATCCCACCCAGGGAAGGGGAAGTGTTCAGGAGAGATTTTTGAAAGGAGGGGCCATCAGAGAACAAACCAGTAGGGATTGTCTCTGAGTAACTATATATGCATTGCAGTTGAATATCATCATACTTTGCTTCTTAATAATCCATCCTCATCTTTGTTAATAACCAACAGATACCATTCCTCAGGATGAATAACTTGCAAAAAAAAATCATTAAATAAAAGTCGGTTAATTGCATTTCTTAAGAAATCCAACTTTTTAATGTTTCTTCTGAGAGCAGAGCCGTAGTATAGTCAAAGGATCAATTATCTTTTTTTTCTCCTTTAAAAAAAAAAAAACTTGCAGAATACAACGTTTTCTTTCCTTAAAAGGCTGCAGACACATTCCCATTTCTTTCCATAAGAATAACTTGAAAAGGATGCAAAGTTATACAATCGACAATTCACTGCACACAGGCTGATTTTGATTATATTGCCTCACAAACTAGATACTTTGCTGGGAAGCATAAAAACTGTTTATCACTAAACATTTGAGATTCCACTCAGATAATTTACACATAATTAGACAGAAGCCCACACTTCGGAGCGGCGGCATTACCTCCTCTCTCATAGACTATTCTTTAAGAACATTTTTGGTAGCATAATGAGTATTTTATGAGGATTTGTAATCAGTCTCAACGTAGGTGGGAACAAAGGTGAATTACTCCTCAACACGATCAAATCATTACATAACTCAGTGTGGAATAATGATGAGCTGAGGTTGGGAGAGGTAACCTGCCCAGGTATTTGGAGGTATTAGTAAATTCCAGTCTTTTCCAGAGGCATAAAATGAACTCAGTGATCTCTTGAGTGCTCAGTTACTTCAGTCATATCCGATTCCTTGTGACCCTATGGACTGTAGCCCGCTAGGCTCCTCTGTCCATGGGGGTTCTCCAGGCAAAAATGCTGCAATGGGTTGCCATGCTCTCCTCCAGGGGATCTTCCCCACCCAGGGATTGAACCTGGTTCTCCTGCATCATAGGCAGATTCTTTACTGCTGAGCCACTGAGGAAGCCCAAGTGATCCCTTGGGAAGCAGAAAAAAAATTTTTTTTTAAAAAGGCGTCAGCCAAGGAGAGGTACCTCCTACTTAGATTTCCCTACCCTTTGCTCTCCATCAGGGAAAGAGGTTAAAAAAAAAAATAAGTCAGAATATTGAGAAAGGAAAAAAAGTGAATGGTATTTTCTAGTCACAGAGTCTCTCTTAGTTCTCACAGATGCCTAAGCTCTTTTGTGGCCTAGTACTATATTTTCCAGACATCTTCTGTCCTAAGACATGATCAAACCTTTGGCAGGAAAAACAGAGCCAACTGCCTCCAAACCGACTAACCATCACTCAAATATAAAGAGTCACCATGGAGACAAGAAACAGTAGGAGAGTGGGGGACAGTATCATCAATTCATTTTAATACAAAGACCTAAGCTGGAGATAGCTTGATCTCTGAATACTGCATCACTCTGCAGCTACACTTAAGAGGTGGCACTGTGTCTCCCAGGGGTTTTGCCATCTTTCATGGTCCCTCTGGGGCTTCCTAGGTGGCTCAATGGTAAAGAATCCACCTGCCAATGCAGGAGACACAGGAGACATGTGTTCGATCCCTGGGTCGAGAAGATCCCCTGGAGAAGGAAATGGCAACCCACTCCAGTATTTCTGTCTGGAAAATCCCATGGATAGGGAAGCCTGGTGGGCTACAGTCCATGGGGTCGCAAAGAGTCAGACACAACTGAGCGACTGAGCACATACACGCACTTGCATCCACAAAGCTGGTTTGTCTGGTTTCCATTCGTGGGCAAAGAATTATGTTTTGATTTCTCTTTATGTTGCCTTTTCAAAAAGAGAGGGTCTATATCATGTGTTTATGCATGAAATTTAAGCAGCTTATAATCTCAGCTATATCCAGTTTATACCACGACACAGCTGTGGATTTATTTCCCCCAGATTATTTACCAGAAGCGTCATCAAGGCCAAGTCTGTAGCAATCCCAGGAGCTGATGCTGATTCTCGGCTTCTGGACCAACGAGACAGCATTCTCTGAGGACTCACCAAGCTCTAAACTAGGCAATGTGGAAAGATACAGCCTCAGGATGGTCCCTTTGAGGCTGGAGACAGATAAATAGATTGGGATGCTGGTGGCATAAACAATCAAGACAATGTCTATTAATTTTATAACTACTGTCTTGGGAGACAGTGTGTCCAGAACTCCAACTGTGTTCCCTGTGTCAGCGAAGCTCAACATTTGTACAAATTCAGCAGGCTTTCCAGATTGGGTTCTCCCTCACTCAAGAAAGCCAAAAATTAAAAACGAAATCCAAAATAATAACTCCCATGTAGTTATGGAAGCGAACGTGTGCGAGCATGTCAAAAACATACTTATAAGAACATCTGTGCTACACTTGTTTATGTTAATGCCTGCAAATAATGGTTCCCAATAAAAAATCTGATGAATAAATGAAAGATAAAGAATCACAAGCAATGTACACGTCTAACATAGGGAAATGGCTAAGTACAGGGTAAACTGTTTGCATATCTGAATATTATGTAGCCATTTGAAATCAAGTTTTAAGGAACAGTTAATGGTATACATGGGAAAAACTATGGTACAATGCTATTTGGGGACAGGTTGGTAATGGATTGTGTAATTTCAGTTGTGTGTCTGTTTCCTTCCCTCCATCCTTCCTTTCCCCAGCTTTCTTTCCCTCCCCTCCTTCCCTCCTCTCCCTCCTTCCTTCTTTCTATCCTCTGTCCATCTGTCCATCCATTCATCTATCTATGCATCCATCCGAGGTATAAGTCTAAGTGCACTGGTTAATGGAAGTCCAGAGTTCTACCTCCTCATCAGCATTGCTTTTCCTGCCTCCTTCACTCCTCTGGGACCACTTACGCAGATTTTTGAGCTTCTTGAAATAGATTAGAAGCCAATGATCTCATACAACCCTCCAAATCTGGACCATAAGGAAACTCAGTCCCATATAGCAGCTGGGATTCACTTCAGGTCAGTGTCAGTACCAAGGGCAGAACAGAGAGGTCCCTAATTCTCAGGCATTCAGCACGTGTTTGCATCCTCTGAGCTGAGGAAGAAAATCAGTTTCTTAAGAGAATAGTGTGTGTCTATGCGTGTGTGTGTGTGTGTGTGTGTGTGTACACTTTGTAGTTGGATTAACTGTGTGTCCCTGAGCTAGACAGTTAAGTTTTCTGAATTTCAGTTTCCTCAACTATAAAATGGGGACCAAAAAAAATCACAGCTTCTTTTAAAAGGTTGTTGTGAAGATGAAATGACTTAATATAAGTAGGATTTATAATATTATAGTACCTGGAACATAGTAAGCCTTCAATAAGCATTAGTTAATTTTATATTATTTATCAATGTCATTTCTATCTGAAAGGCTGCTTACATCTATTGGATAGACAAAGATGGTATCAGCAAAGATCTCAACTGATTTCTGGAATTTCATAAAGCCAGTGGGAAAATTCCACGCTTGGCGTTTTTTCCAGTGCTTTGTGTCACTTCAGATATTTAAGTGCCGAGCTTTAGTTAGTGGAGAGGAGAATCCATCCAGTGTTCAGAAACATTCCTTGGAGATTTAATCAAAAGTGTGATGGACTTAAATAATAGTACAGTAAAACAGAAACAATCGATGACATACTGAGGGAATTACATAATACATTTATGTACGGCAGATAATGAAATTAGGCAGTCGCAAAGAAAGAGAGAGAGAAAGCAAATGTGACGCTGGGAAATATAAACGGTTTTACGAACAAGACAATGAAATGGATGTGGCAAAAGCCTTCTGAAGCATCTGTACCCCCAGTGATGGGGGAGTTTCAACAAAACGACCAACATCCTGTGTTTAGAGAGAATGTTCACCTCGCATCAGAACCAAGCCTCACAAGTCGCAAAACAATTTCTCTTACACTGTCTCACTCGTCCTCATGAAAATCCTGGAAGGATAAGTGCCTCCTTTTCAGTTTCTCAGCTGAGGAAACCAAGGAAGAAAGAGATAAGGCTCCTTGCTCTAGGTCACCGGGCTTCACCGAGGGGGAGCTGGGGTGTGTCCTTCCATCAAGGCCAGATCTCCGTGATCCATTATAGGCACCTGCTGCTGCTAAGTAACATCAGTCGTGTCCGACTCTGTGCGACCCCAGAGACGGCAGCCCACCAGGCTCCGCCGTCCCTGGGATTCTCCAGACAAGAACACTGGAGTGGTTTGCCATTTCCTTCTCCAATGCATGAAAGTGAAAAGTGAAAGTGAAGTCGCTCAGTCATGTCCAACTCCTAGCGACTCCATGGACTGCAGCCTACCAGGCTCCTCCATCCATGGGATTTTCCAGGCAAGAGTACTGGAGTGGGGTGCCAGTGCCTTCTCCGATTAGATACCTGAGGGCACCTCAAATGGGCCCATTCTTGTTCGGAATGTATGAAAGTGGAATGCTTAGAGAGGAGACCCCACCAAAGCCATCATTCAGATCATCAGTCCAACCTGAGGGATGGTCGTGGTATTTGGAGCTAGTAACTAGTAACACAAAGATGGAAGTAGTGACAAGATTTCCTCTTCTTGGGCTCTAAAATCACTGCAGATGGTGACTGCAGCCATGAAATCAGAAGACACTTGCTTTTTGGCATGAAAGCTATGACAAACCCAGACAATGTGTTGAAAAGCAGAGACATGAGTCTGCTGACAAAGGTCCGTGTAGTCAAGGCTATGGTCTTCCCAGTGGTCATGTATGGTTGTAAGATCTGGACCATAAAGAAGCTGAGCACCAAAGAATTGATGCCTTTGAACTGTGGTGCTGGAAAAGACTCCTGAGGGTCCCTTGGATAGCAAGGCGTTCAAACCAGTCAATCTTAAAGGAAATCAACCCTGAATACTCATTGGAAGGACTGATGCTGAAGCTGAAACTCCAGTATTTTGGTCATCTGATGTGAACAGCTGACTCATTGGAAAAGTCCCTGACGCTGGGAAAGATTGAAGGCAGAAGGAGAAGAGGGCATCAGAGGATGAGAGGGATGGATGGCATCACCGATGTAATGGACATGAGCTTGGGCAAACTTCGAGAGATGGTGAGAGACAGAGAGGCCTGGATTGCTGCAGTCCATGGGGTTGCAGAGTCAGACACGACTGGGCACCTGAACAACAACCCAAAGATGCAACAAAGAGTGGTATCTCCATCAGCACCACAGTCTGGGGTCACTGATGAGGGTAAATGGGGAGGGGAAGGAAGGAATGGAGGGAAGGAGGGGAGAAGGGGGAAGGAAGGAAGGAGGGAGGGGAGGAAGGGGGAAAAGAAAAACAAGAGCTAGACCACAGCCCACACATCCCCGGTGTTTGGAGTTTGTAAGCTCCCCACAAGTTCCCTGAAACGTCTTAGGATATAGCTTTTGCCACATCCATTTCATTGCCTTGTTCGTAACACATTTGTGTGTGGCAGATAATGAAATTGGGCAGAAGCATCGAAAGAGAGAGAAAAATGTGACGCTGGGAAAATGAATGGGGGGGCATAGGCTGTGACCACAAGCCCCCATCCCCCTTTCTGCCCAGGAGTTTCTCCACTGGCAAGAAGAGCATGAGATTTCCCAGGAAGACAGAGCAGCAGGAGTGTTAGAAGAGAGGAGGGGGCTCCTGGAAGGTGGGGGCCCCCCAGGGGGCCCAGGGGTCAGAGGGAGAGGAGTGCTCCCAGGAGTGGTGCTGCGATTGTTCCTGAATGAAACCACTTCCCTGTTCAGAAGAAGATCTTAGGAGATGGTTAGTTATGAGAACTTAACTCTTCTCTCTCTAAAAACATGATCGCTTAAGCCCCATCCCTGTGAAATACTTTCTCTTAAATCGGTGTCTCCCAGCATCTGGCATGGGAACCCTGGGTGATACGTCAGACGGTCTTAGTTGGTAGTCACAGATTTATTTTGAATCTTAAGTTACTTGCATAGTTAACGCTTCCATTTATAACATCGGGTTTCTATTTACTGCGGTGCCATAAATACATTCAGATAAAAGCAAATTAATCAGACACTTAGTAAATAATAAAGCAAGCGATATTCAGAAAATGGCCAGTGTTATCATGGTGGAAGAGGGGTGACTGAAGTGCCAGTAGCCTGCTTTAGGGTAATTTCTATTTATTTTTAATTTTGAAATTAATTTATATTAGAACACAGTTGCTTTATAATGGTGTGCATCTATTGCACAGCAAAATGAATCAGCCATACATATACACATATCCCCTCCCTTTTGAATTTCCCTCCCAGTCAGGTCACCCCACAGATCAGTAAGTAGAGTTCCCTGAGCTATACAGTAAGTGCTCATGGCCTTGCCTGGTGGGACTGCTCAGTCATCTCCAAATCCTTGCAACCTCATGGACTGCAGACAGTCAGGCTCCTCTGTCCCTGAAATTTCCCAGGCAAGAAGACTGGAGTGGGTTGCCATTTCCTCCTCCAAGGTATCTTTCCAACCCAGGGATTGAACCTGCGTCTGCTTCATTGGGCAGGTGGAATATTTACCACTGAGCCACCAGGGAAACCCATACTTCAGTATGCTGAGGTCTAGCTACACCTTTTTAAAGTAATCATGCTGTAGTAGAGCAATCATTCCACAGTGCTCCCAGGAGATGAAGATCCCCCAAAGAGAAAAAAAGGACCTCAAAAAGTTTCTCATTAATTGTCTATTTTATGGATAGTATCAATAGTATATATGTCTCAGTCTCAGTCTCCCAATTCACCCCACCCTCCTTCCCCCTTTGATGTCCATATACTTGTTATTTACGTCTGTACCTCTATTTCTGCTTTGCAAAGAAGATCATGTGTAACATTTTTCTAGATTCCACATATATACATTAATATGTGTGTGTGTGCTTAGTTGCTCAGTTGTGTCTGAGTCTTTGCAACTCCATGGACTGTAGCCCACCAGACTCCTCTGTCCATGGGGATTCTCCAGGCAAGAATACTGCAGTGAGTTGCCAGGCCCAATATAGGATATTCAATATTTCCTTTTTGACTTACTTTACCCTCAATGACACTCTTTAGGTCCAGCATTCTTGTACAGTAGAGGGTAAATTTTAAATGGGGAAGAAAAGGCACTCTGCTTGGGGGGTGTCCAAGTTGACTTATCCTCTCAAATCCAAAGTTCTAGTGTTTCCTAGTCAAGCCTGTCTCTTTGAAGCTAAGAAGATGCTTGCGAACATTCCCACAAAGGATGGAGATCAGACATGAAGAAGCACATGTAGATAAGAACAGGGATCGTGGGGCAGAATGTTCAAGGGCCTCCATCCTCATTTAGGTGAAAAGCACGCTCAGAATATGGGCTTGAATCTTATATTTAGCCTCCACTCATGATCCTTCAAAAATGTGCACAATGTGATGCTCTCTATTTCAGGTCTTCTTTGGAACTATGATGCAATGCAGCGAAATAAGGCAAGCTTAAATTACCTTGCTGCTTCAGCAGGGCTAATAAAGACACAGGCCCTGACTCACAAACATCTATGTCTTCCGAATGGCCTAGGGCATAGCCCCAGCATGACCCTCAAGCTTCTTCTGCCTAACAGGATAGGGAGTCAATTTTAGTTAAAAAAAAAAAATGATGGTATTGAAAGGAAGGTTTTAGAGAATTGGTCCAGGAGGAGGAGAAAGTGACATGGTTGAAAAGGAGGGAGGAAGAAGTCCAGCAAGTTAACAGTAGATGCAAACTCAATCATCCTTTGGGATCCACCAGGCTCTGAGAATTATTGAAGTGGACAGCTGAATGTTTCCAGAGCTTCTGTTTACAAAGAGATGGTAGGACCCAGATATTTGTGTGACGGCAACAGATTCAGCATTTCTATCACAACGTGTGTGTGCTCACTTGCTCAGTCGCGCCTGACCCTTTGCGACCCCATGGACTGTACATTGCCAGGCTCCTCTGGCCATGGGATTTCCCAGGCAAAAATACTGTGGTGGGTTGCCATTTCCTTCTCCAGGGGATCTTCCTGACCCAGGGATGGAATCTGAGTCTTTTGAATTGGAAGGTGGATTCTCTACCACTGACCCACCTGGAAAGCCCATTCTAAGCACTATTTACATGAAATAAAATAAAGGTGGGCTTTGCATTGCTTCAAGATGGGCTAGCACTGAGAAACCACTGAATTGAAGGTAGATGAGACTTTGATCTTGTCTATCCCACAGATGTTTTCATTTCTAGTAAGTTTCTGAAAATTCCTCGCATAAGGGAGAGATTTATTTAGAAAGACTAGGGGGGTTTCTACTTATTCGTTTATTTTTTACTCTAAAGCCACATAGATGTTCCCATTGGTCAATCACACATTCATGTGAATTATTTCAATCAGATGGCTTTCCTGAGTCACATCCAGTTGAGAGGGCCTGTCTCTCCCTGGAGGCAGAGAAGAGCTGGAGTTCAGGGAACATGTTTCCTCGGCTGGATTCCAGTAATACCTCCAAACAATTACCAGGTAGCGTTCATTCTCAACTTGTAAAATGAGGTTAATAATATCTACCTCCTAGGATGGCCGCTATGCATGGTACGGGCTTCACATATAGTTTGCAAGGAGATCAAACCAGTCAATCCTAAAGGAAATCAACCGTGAATATTCATTGGAAGGACTTAAGCTGAAGCTCCAATATGTTGGCCACCTGATGCGAAAAGTCAACTTATTGGAAAAGACCCTGATGCTGGGAAAGATTGAAGGCAGGGGGAGAAGTGGGCAGCAGAGGATGAGATGGTTGCATGGCATCAGTGACTCAATGGACATGAGTTTGAGCAAACTCCAGGAGGTAGTGAAGGACAGGGAAGCCTCGTGTGCTGTAGTTCATGAGGTTTCAAAGCAATAGATATGACTCAGCGACTGAAAAACAAACAGATTTTAAAAGCTGGGTGGTGGTGGGGGTCAAGGAAGAAGGTAAGAATTTTCACCGGATGGCTCAGAGGTAAAGAATATATCTGCAATGAAGGAGACTTGCAGGAGATGTGGGTTCAATCCCTGGTTTGGGAAGATCCCCTGGAGAAGGAAATGGCAACCCACTCCTGTATTCTTGTCTGAGAAATCCCATGGACAGAGGAACCTGGCAGGCTACAGTGCATGAAGTTGCAACGAGTCAGACACAAATGAGTGACTAAGCAATAACAAATAAAAGAATACAGGCAGATCTCATTTTATTGGACTACCTGAGTATCATATTGTTTACAAAGTAAAGGTCTGTGGCCACCCAGTGTTAAGCAAGTCTATGGGAGTTGCTTAGCATTTGCTCACTTCCTGTCTCCCTGTCCCATTTTGGTAATTCTCACGATGTATTTTTCATTGTTATTATATTTGATGGTGATGGTGATTAGTGATTTTTGATGTGACTGTTGCAAAGAAGATTATGACTCGCTGGAGATTCAGGCGATGGCTAGCAGCTTTTAGCCATGAATTACTTTCTAATTAAGGTACATGCATTTGTGGCCCTAGTGGTAAAGAACCTGCCTGCCAATGCAGGAGACTCGGGTTCGATCCCTGAGTCAGGAAGATATCCTGGAGAAGGAAATAGCAACCCACTCCAGTGTTCTTTCCTGGGAAATCTCATAGACAGAGGAGCCTGGTGGGCTACAGTCCGTGGAGTCACAAAGGAGTCTGACATGACTGAGTAACTAAGCAACAACTTTTTAATTAAGGTATGTGCACTGTTTTTATATATAGTGCTACTGTACATTTAATAGACTGCAGAATAGTATAAACATAGTATAAATGTAACTTTTGTATGCACCGGGAACCAAAAATGTTTTGTGACTTGCTTTATTGTGATGTTTGCTTTATTGCGGTAGCCTGGAACTGAACCCATAATATCTATGAGTATCTGTATCAAATATATGGGCGATGATGATATGAAATGGCATCTTTATAGACTAGCATGATGGGATGTATACGGTGCAAGCGGTTTAACCAGCAATTGCATGAAATCTATTCACAACGTAAAAGGCTGCTCATGTCATCAACCCCGAATAACACTTTTTAGAATTTAGTCCAAGGAAGGAATCAGGAATATAAACAAAGGCTTGCATAAGACAATGTTCTCTGCAACATTATTCATAATAATAGTAAGAGAGAGCTAGACCAAAGAACACATTCTTAAATGTCAACGGCGGTGACAAATACCGGTACTGTAAGAAAGTTATGGAATCATTAAATATAATTTTGAAACATGATTAATGACATAAAGTGTTTTAAAGCCAAGGTAAAAATGTAGGATAAGTTTTGAAAATAGAGTCTAATATTGCAAAGATACGCACACACACAAAACAAACCAACAAGAGAAACATTAAAATGTTAAGAGGGTGATTCCAACTATATGACATTCTGGACAAGGCAAAACTATGGACACACCAAAAAGATCAATACTTGGCAGGGTGGGGGGAAGAGAAGAATAGGTAAGGTTGTTTTGTTTAGTCGCTGAGTCCTGTTCACGAAGAGTGAGCCATAATGTAAACTATAAACTTTGGGTGGTAACAATGTGTCAGGGTGGGTTCATCAATTCTAACAAATATACCAAAGTGGTGGGGGTGTCAATAGTCAGGGAGGCTGTGCACTTGGTGGGGCGTGGGGTGCGGGGCGTGGGTTAAATGGGAATCTCTGTACCTTTCTCTCAATTTTGCTGTCATTTTAAAATTGCTCTAATAAGCTAAAATCATTAAAAAAAAATTAAGAGGGATTACTTCCGGGCAACAGGCATCTGAGAAGTGATTTTTGCTTTTGCCTGTGTTTTTAAACGTTCTTCAAATGAACATATGTTGTTTTTCTAAGCTGAACATTATTAAAAATGGGTTTAAAGGGTGTGCATGTGTGGAGTGGGAAGCTCTGAGAAGTAAAAGAAGAAAATACGAAATAAAGAACCAAAATGTTATATAGTCTATTAGCTTTGGGTGAAAAAAAAAGTGAGATTTGAGGCTGGGGTATTCATTCCCAAATAAAAGGTGGATAGGATTGAGCTACAGTTACACAAGCTCAAGTAACATGACTTACTATAGGCAGGAGATACCTCCAAACCATCAGGAGTGCAATTTAGTCTTTGTTAGCTGCAAAGCACAAGGACATTGGCAATTCAAACTTCACTTTAGAATGTGCTGCTTCACAGAATCTTTGGAAAGAGATGGAGGCACTCCTGAGAATGGGGCAATTTGGTTTGAGGAAGACCCACTGGGTCCTCCCAGGCTGCAAGTAACTCCCAAGCCTTTGTTGCCACCAAAGCCACCAGAGAGAGCACTCAGGAGAAAGACAGCGACCCCTAGCTGTCGTCATTTGCATTTTCACAATATGCCCTCCCCACATAGCACCAAGAGCATATCGCTAAAATGCAAATTACTTGGGCCACCTGATGCTAAGAGCCAACTCATTGGAAAAGACCCTGACGCTGGGAAAGACTCAGGGCAAGAGCAGAAGGGGGTGGCAGAAGATGAGATGGTTGGATGGCATCACCAACTCAACGGACATGAGTTTGAGCAAACTTTGGGAGAGAGTGAAGGATGGGGAAGCCTGGCATGCTGCAGTCCACGGGGTCTCAGAGTTGGACATGACAGCTACTGAACAACAAAGAATTATTCGTTGGGGTTGATTTGGGGAAGAAAGAAAATTTCGACCTCTTCTTGGCCTGATGGATCTTCCTATGCAAACCTGAACCAGGGACACAGGTTTCAAATGGACATATATTAACTTAAAAAAAAAATACATATATTTTATTTGTTTTTGGCTGCACCACACAGTATGTGAGATTTCAGGTCCTTGACCAAGGATCGATCATGCACCCCCTGCAGTGGGAGCATAGTCTCAACCACTGGACTGTCAGAGAAGTCCCCAAAGTTTTATTTTATATTCGACTATAGTTGATTAACAATATTGTGTTAGCTTCAGTTATACATATACATGGGCTTCCCTGGTGGCTCAGACAGTAAAGAATCTACCTGCAATGTGGGAGTCCTGGGTTCAATCCCTGCGTCGGGAAAATCCCCTGGAGGAGGGCATGGCAACCCACTCCAGTATTCTTGCCTCGAGAATCCCATGCACAGAGGAGCCTGGTGGGCTACAGTTCACAGGGTCTCAAAGAGTCAGACACAACTGGGTGACTAAGCAAACACAGGCGAGTTATGGCCCGGGAGCCATATCTGTCCTGATAACTGTTTTTGTGCAGCCAATGAGCTAAGATGTTTTCACATTTTCTTTTAACATCTTTGATAATTTTATTAGTTCCTCTGAAGAATGAGGAAGGAGTAAAATTTTAGTAGGGAGCAGAAAGAGAAGTAGATAAGGAGATCAAAATTTTTATACTTTATGTGACTCTTAACTCTTGAAATTTTACCTCAGCTCTGTCTCCTGAATGTCCATACCTCATCAATTATCTTTAATCCATTTCCTCCCTTAACAAGAATTTTAATAATTCTTTAGCAGTTACAAGCATTAAGTATATAGTAAGAGGTTAAAAGAAAGATCTTTACAAAACTAAAATATTTGTTTAAAAAACCCAAGAGACTAAAATAGAGTGCTCATAAAGGAGTTTTAAATAAAAAAAGTTATTAATGATAATATTTACAAAATTAAACACAAAATTCTAGAAGAAGAAACACATATACATAATTTTAAAATGCAAATATAAATTTCTGTATGTACTTGGGCAGAAATATAATTAGTCAGAATATGTCATGATACCTGTACATTGTTGCAATCAGAAATAAAAAAAAAAAAAAACCGTAATGTCAAATAGCAGACTCACTGAATCCAAATAGAAACCCCTTAATTAGTTAAGAAAAATCAAAAGAAAAAAAGCCTTATATCATGAAAATCATATGAACTTCCAATTTCAGTGTCCATAAATTAATTTTTTTGGGGATTCAACCATATGTATTTGTTCACATATTCTCCATGCTGCTTTCTTTCATGTTGCAACTGCAAATCTGAATCATCCTGGCAGGCAATGCAAGCTTGGGAACACCTGGAATGTTTCCTCTTGGGACTTGACAGAAAAACAATCAGCTCAGACACTTAATAGCTGTGTGACTTTGGGCAAGACACCTGACTCCTCTGAGCCTCAGGTCTCCCTTTGTAAGCTGGGAGTCATGGGTTTTGTCTTAGGTAGCTACTTCGCGTTTATTGCAATGCCCTGAAGAAACATGAAATCTGCTTCTCATTTGCTGTGTCATTTGTTTGTACTTTAACGCCCACTGGCTCGCTTTGGGTTTATCGATCTTGTTTTTTCTCTTGCCTGGTCCACTCCCACCCTCCTTCACATTTACCTTGTCTTTTTGAAGGAACACAACCTAGTGGATCAGTGTTTGGGGTCTGGAGTCCGGCAGCCTGACTCTTTGGTTTCTAAGCTTCCTTTCTTTTGCTGGAAAGGGGACAACGACTTTGCTTAGGGTTGCTGTGAATATAAAAGGAGGTAACAATCATCTGGGCCTGTTCCTGGCTGGGTGGGTGTGAGCTTTTGATCATAATAAGGATTTAACCAGATCCTCCAGTTCCCTCGGTGTTAATTTTGTCCTTTCAATCTCTTCACTCCTTCTCTCGGCCTGTCACTGCTTCTAGCTCAGCCATCCTTAGCAGTCTTGGAGCCTAGACTCAGATCTTCCAAGGAATGCTTTATACCACCCCCTAGAGACTCTGGTTTAAACTGGGCTGTTCTGGGGCCAGGCATCAATAGTAGTTACAGACTCTGAATTGTTCTTATACCATGTGTGGGTTGGGGACGATGAAATGATGCCTGTTGTTATCAGTAAGGAAAATGATGCCCAGATGAGTTGTTAGACAACTAGTGAATATCATAGTGGACAGTAAGTCCTGAGCTTGAGTTCCTAAGCATCATGCTACACTTCTCTCTACAGAGAAGGGCCTTTAAACTTCATCTACTTCAGGGAAGTGCCACAGCTCTGCGATGGGAGTTACTGCCTTCACAGATCAAGCTTTCCTGTTGGCAGGGAGATAACAAGGGGCCCATCCATTCACTTCCCCACAGCATCTGATTTTGAGCTGTTAGGTACCAAACACGCACTGAGCTGGAAAATAGGCTACCGATGATAGAGTTTGCTGCCCTAAAGTCTGGGCATCATTGTGATGGTGGTGGTGATGATGGTGAAACCACAAGCCAAGATCTCTTGAGGGCCCACCATGTATCAGTTCCACTTTATGCATCACATACTTTAATACTCAGCACTCTTTGACAATAGAAGGTGAAGGCTCAGAGATGCCAAGTGACTCGCCCAAATTCACACAGCAGAAACAAGCTAGGGCTAGACTGAGAATCCCGGCAGGCTGACTCTATTGGAAAATTTATACTGAGGAGAAATGGTGACTTTGTCTCTTTAAATGCCATTGTCCCTTTAAATTTCTATTTTCCTCCATTTCTTGGGTTGAGTAGTACAAGCCCTGCTGGTCTTGGGGAAAACTTTCTCTGTCCCCCAAAGAGACTCAGATCCTCTTGGTGAACTTTCCTGACCCTTGGAGGGACAGTGAGACACTTAACCAGAGTCCAGCACTTATCCTAATCGTGGGACCTGCCCCAGTGACTGCATCAGAATTCCCCCTAGGCCTTAATTAGATAGGGGTTCCATAACTCTCAGGCTGGGGTCGATAGAAAAGCAATTTTCCCATTTGGTCTCTCTGAGGACCCTGCTTTTTTGCCAGCCCAGGGAGGTAGCCCATGCATGTGATATACCCCGAGGTCAATAAAAAGCTTTAGAATCCTTCAGGATTGAGTAGAAAATATTCTCATTATAACATTAGAGAAACTTAAAAAAAAAAATAAATCAATGGAGTAATGGGATATAACACCAATTGAGCCCTTTAGCTAGACTCAATTGTTTTACCCACACAGACCTTCTGGATGATGCATAATGGAGATGCAATGAGTTATTCCCTGAAGATGCAGCCTGGGAGATTCAAGGAGAGGCGCAGCAGTTACATGGAGAGGGGCATCTCAACAGGCACGAAAAAAAAATTAAAAATGATCTATCCCCAAAGTCAGAACTCTTTAGGAGCCTCACGGGTGATCTGGACAGTGGTGGGTTTGGTTTGTTCCTTTTGCTATGGTTGCTGTCATGTTTTACAGAAATTGTTCATGGAATTTTAATAAGATACACATTGCATTATTTCACCTGTTAATTAGGATCCAGAATGAAGTCTGTCTGGATTACTGAGGAGTCTGAATTGGCAGCTAAAAGGCAGTGCATCTCTGTTTTAAAGATAGAACTGTGTATATGTGGGTCCCAAACTCCCTAACTTTCCTTCCCCTCAGCCTCTCCCCTCCCCACCTCAGCAACCCTAAGTTCGTTCTCTGAGTTGGAGAGTCTGTTTCTGCTTTGTAAATAAGTTCATTAGTATCATTTCTTTTTAGATTCCACATGTAAGGGATGTCATACGACCCAAGGTCCTACTGTGTGGCACAGGGAACTCTGCTCAATGGTAAGAGGCAGCCTGGATGGGAGGGGAGTTAGGGGGAGAATGGATATGTGTATATGTGTGGCTGAGTCCCTTTGCTGGCCACCTGAAACTCTAACCTCTAAACTTGTGACAATATTGTTAATTGGCTGTACTCCAGTATAAAGTAAAGAAGTTTAAAAAAATGAAATTAAAAATTTTAAAAAGGCAATGTAGTCCTGTTTCTCCTAAATGCAGCAGTGTTCATTAAGCTAACAGCATGTCATTCATTCCATGGTGATCTCGAAAACAGTTTGATTTGATTGGGGGATAAAAATATTATCCCTTCTCTGTCAAAGCACAATGCTTTGAGGACCTATGCCTAGGTGTTTGGTTCGGTACTTGCAGAAACAAAATGAGAATAGTTTTTTTTTTATTGTGGATCTCGTAAACTATGACAAAAGATAAGCCACACTTTGCAGAAGAACATGACAGACCTAGAGAGCGCATTAAAAAGCAGAGATGTCACTTTGAGAACAAAGGTCTATATAGTCAAGGTTATGGTTTTTCCACTAGTCATGTATGGATGTGAGAGCTGGACCATAAAGAAGGCTGAGTGCTGAAGAATAGATGTTTTTGATTTGTGGTGCTGGACAAGACTCTTGAGAGTCCCTTTGAAGGAGGAAACAGAACAGGCTCCATCTTGAAAGCAGGACTCCATCTTGGAAAGGACTGTGGACTTTGAGCTCTATGCCCAGTATCTATGGAAACGAGATATCAACTGGAAAACCAGACCCCCCGATGGAAGAGCCCTAGGGCTCGTCCCTAGACTCTCTGTCGCCTAAAAGAATACCCTAATTATCTGTGTCATGGAATAGAATCATAAATTCTATTATGCTTATTGGGATATGACCACAGGCCTATTGATAATTGTCCACTGTTAACTACCTGGGCTTAAGGCGTATGAATCATGGGTCAACTTTGATTGCATCTTTCTTTTCCTTTGCTCAGACTAGTTTCAGGGAATTTGGGGAGGTGGGTTTGGGCATGGACACTTAGGGTATATAAAGTTTTCACAAAAACTGGTTGGAGTCCTTGGCTAAGAGGAGACTCTGCCTTGGGCTCGCTGGTGTAATAAACTGCACTCCACTATCTGCATTGTCCTTCTGAGTGAGTTTGTTTCCTGGAATGCATGGCTACAACACCTTGGACTGCAAAGAGATCCAACCAGTCAGTGCTAAAGGAAATCAACCCTGAATATTCATCGGAAGGACTGATGCTGAAGCTGAAGCTCCAGTACTTTGGGCACTTGATGCAAAGAGCCAACTCATTGGAAAAGACCCTGATGCTGGGAAAGACTGAAGGCAGGAGGAAAAGGGGATGACAGAGGATGAGATGGTTGGATGGCATCACCGACTCAGTGGACATGAATTTGAGCAAACTCTGGGAGATAGTAAAGGACAGGGAAGCCTGGTGTGCTGCAGTCCATGGGGTTGCAAAGAGTTGGACACGACTTAGCTACTGAACAACAAACAACAACAAATTGGGAACAAGTAGTAGAGAGTTGGAAATTACTAAACCAGAGAGGGAATGGATAACGCCAGTGTACACTGACAGGCAGTCATTTCTCCTAGAATTGCTTGCCAAGTGTCTTGTATGTATTAGGCACTTAATACACTAGTATATGAAATTCTTGTTACACAGACATACAATTATCCTTCCTGGGAAAAGGCTGTACTTTAGAAGAACTTTCCTTCCTCCCCATTAACTCACCAGCTCTTGATAAAACATGTGGCACTGTTATTACAAGCTAGCCCCTTGGCTATGGGAGTGATTGATAAACATCAGAAAATGGTCACCTCTCAAGTAAGTGATACAATTTCAGAAACTATAGGCTTGTTGATTAGGGGGGAAAAACACAGAGTGAAACGGCTGAAATTTAAATTGGGAGATTGAGATTGACACACAACTAGATATAAAACAGATAACTGGTAAGAATGTACTGTACAGCATGGGGAACTCTGCTCAATATTCTGTAATGGCCTATATGGGAAAAGAATCTAAAAAAAAGAGTGGACACATGTACACACATAACTGATTCACTTTGCTGAATGCAAAATCACAACACTGTGAATCAACTATACTCTAATAAAAAACAATTAAAAAAATACAAATTGCTTTTTATTTTAGTTTCCCCATACTGTGGATTTACACTGACACTTCTTGTTCCTCTCAGTGAATGATGGTTCAAAGGAATGTTTTCATCACCAAACTCAATGCAAATGGTTGCAGGATTTTGTGCAAAGGTATGTGCTCTGCGGGTGGCGGTGGGTCTGACTCATTTCAAATATAAACAAAAGGAAATACAACCCTAGGACTGTGTTATGAACAATTGAAACTCATTCCCTTCTGGTTCAGATCTTTTCAACGTTTGTGTCTGGGTGGTGGTGATGTTTTGGTTGGACTTAAGCCTCTCTTTGCAGTTGGTTTCCTTCCAGCAGAATGGTGCTAGTGGTAAAGAACCCACCTGCCAATGCAGAAACTATAAAAGACACGGGTTCGATCCCTGGGTTGGGAAGATCCCCTGGAGGAGGGCATGGCAACCCACTCCAGTATTCTTGCCTGGAGAGTCCCATGGACAGAGGAGCCTGGCGGGCGACAGTCCATAGAATCACAGTCGGACACGACTGAGTGACCGAGCACAGCATGACGCAAGCCTCTCTCTGCAATTGGTTTCCTTTCAGCAAAAGATTTCCACCTTTTGGTGAAACTGTATGGCATCAGAAAGCTTCTTGCCCCACTCATAATTCCAGCCTGATGGTGGGAGGGAGGTCTCCCAGTGTCAACAGTTCCTCTCCAGGTGATAGACTGATAGCTCTGGTCAACGGGGTTCAGTTGCTTCTCAGGAACTTTTCATAAAGCAGTGTTGCTTCATTTTAGCTACCGGCTTTCTCAAAGACAGAGGTGAGCCCCGGTTTGAAGAGGGGCGAGCTATGAAGGGATACACACACTTAGAAAGATAGGTACTATGTCACCAAGGAAACAGGTCCTGTATTTCCACCACCTGAAAACTTCATCTGAGGTGAAGCTAGAGTACAATCCGATGAACATTAAATCAGAGTCTCTTACCGTCAAGTCCAAGGTGGCAATGGCATCTGTTGGAAGAACCAATTCTTAGTTTAAAATACGCAGTCATCGCAGCCACTAATGAAGCTGAGGTCAGTAATGGGGGGACGAATGAGATTAAATGGCCCTAGTAGAATAGCAACCATGACCTCTGCATTTCACTTGAAATTCAGCCATCATGTTAGTAAAATAATACAGTATGGGGTAGATCATGCTTTGAGGGGGGTGTGGCAAACCACTCCACTGTTCTTTCCTGGAGAATCCGGTGGACAGAGGAGCCTGGCAGTCCATGAGGTCGCCAAGAGTTGGACGTGACTGAAGCAACTTAGCATGCACACACATGTAGATCCGATTTTGCTAATATGATATGTAGATCTCTGATAGAAATCTCATACTTATGAGTGAATTACAAATACATCAGGTCTGACACATTTTTACATGCGTGTACTACAATAATTTATAATGTACCTACAGTAATCCCTCACCTTGACAAAGAGACAGAAAGAGAGAGACAGAGAGAAAGAAGGTTGAAAAAGACCCATATTGGACATAAGTGAAATAGCATCTCCCAGCTCCCCAAGTTGAGCATATTTGGACATGAATCTCAAATGTCCAGTCAATAATTTATAACCATTAACATTTTTCCCTGTTATTTTTTGCTATTTTAATATTCAAAATATGGAGACTCAGTAAATTAAAGTGACTAGGATACTTAATAGGAAATGTCCTGGATTGAAAATGCAATTAAGATTTCTGCAGTATGTATATGGACACTTCCGTTGGTTTCCCATTTTTAACCGCACATTCCTAAAGCCTCCCACCAGAAAATAGCTAAGAAATTATGGCTGGCACCTATATGAAAGCTGTGAATTATAAACAGACATTTTCACAAAGAGAATATGGCCAACTGAATTTTTATTTTTCAGTGCAGTGATCTTCGCCTAAAGCTACCAGTTCTGCTGATTACATTAAACATTTCAAATGTCAGGTTTTTGCGGATACAGAATTCCTTCATTAGGGACAGCTCAGCTCTCTCTCCCTGCCCCACCCTGCCGCGAATCCTTGAAAGTGGGGGACACAGTGATGGAATCTCCTTGTAACCAAATCATTCCCAGCCCAACAAGCAACAGAATCCAGCCAGAATACAGGGGCTTCAAATTTAATTTCCTTAGCTAAATGCATGTTATCAGCGGCGAGAGTCCTCACAACCCTCAAATCTTTCCTTCAGATCTGCAGAGTTCCACTGAAATTCAGACAGAAGTGACATCTATGCAGAACCAGGAAGAGAGGGGGTTTCCAGATGGTAGAGAAATAACTGTGGTTCCCAAGCAATCAAGGACAGGGCCAAGATGAGAGTCTGGAGTGAAGTCTCACCTTGACCCAGAAGTAGTCCTCTTGGTGGATGTACTGGGGGAATGGAGGTGGACTACGGCTTGGTAGGGGAGCGGGGAGGCAGAGGTTTCTAGGTGATCAAGCACACAGAACTGATGAAGCAGATGAAAACCAGGGCAGGCATGGCTTGCTGACAGAGTTAAATCCAGCTCTCCATGGCTGCTATTTCGCACTTTCCGATCAGTGCATTTTCAATCCGGGGATTTAAGAAATAAAAAAGGGAGTGGCTGAGAGGTAGCAGGTTTCACAAGGTGGTGCCATAATTTTACCCCCAGGCAGTGACCTGGGGGTGGTGGGAACCACGCAGGAAAGGTGTGGGTTCCAGAGATGGAGACGGACAAGGTTGCTCTGGCTTCCTCAGTCGGGGACTACAGCATGATCCCTGGGAGGGGAAGATGCTCCCAGTGAAATCTTGATGAGATTTTCTGATAGGGAAACAGTGTTGGACCGGAAAAGGGTTTTCTGAAGGCAATTTTGTTCAGTTTCACAAGTATTTACAGAGGGACTACAGCATGCTCAGCCAGAGTGATGCAAAGCTCTAGACACCACAGGGAACATAATCGTGAACGATGCCCTGTCCTCAAGGAGAGTCAGTCAGGTCATGGTGGAGAGGAGGCAGGACCGGAAGGAGTAAGAGAGGACAAGCCTAGTGGGGAAGGGCCAAGAGAAAGGGGTAGAGGACCTTCCCCAGGAGGTCAGGGAGAAGGGGAGACTTGGGCTTCTAAGAGGTCGTGGTTTTTCAGATCAATCAGACCTGCTGTGGTTGGAATATAGAAGAGGGAAGGACGTACAAGAGCAAAACACCCGTGGGCTGGAAGTTTCAGGAGGTGGATGACGGTTGGCCCAAGATACTAGGTAGAACATGAGTCCTAAAGCAACCCCCGTCGCTGACATTTCCATCGGACGACAGCCCTGCATTCTCAACGGGGCACGGGGTGATTTGGCCCCTCAAGGGGGTGACGGCTGGCTCTTGGTGGGAGGGGCAAAAAAATCTTACATGTGACAGTGGTTTGAGACTTTCCAAAGAGCCACTGTTCATAACCAGATACACAGCACACCCGTGGCATTAAACTGAAGGAGGGAGAGGGATGACGGGGAAAAAATATAGTCTAGAAAGACTTGGTGAGGCATGTGCGTGGGCTTGTTGCTCAGTCACGTCCGACTCTGTGACCTCATGGACTGTAGCCCGCCAGGCTCCTCTGTCCATGGATTCTCCAGGCAAGAATACTGAAGTGGTTAGCCATTCCCTTCTCCAGGGGATTTCCCCACCCAGGGATGGAATCTGGGTCTCCCACATTGTGGGCAGATTCTTTACCAGCTGAGCCACAAGGGTGCCCTGTTGGTGAGGGGACAGCAATGATAACGAAAACTAGAGAAATACTGGCCGAGTCTTTTCCCGTGACAGCCGCCTCTGTCTATTGAAGAGACTGAAAAGGGAATCTGAGGCAAAGCCTCATTGCTCTGGGACTCAAAGTGGCTTCTCCAGAGACCCATGTCTTGACTGTGGAGGTGAGACTTACCATTTCTCCTCTCTGAGGCTCTGAGGGTGAGCCGTTTGGGAGACAGAGCGAGGGAGCAGGGAGTCAGGGGAACACGGAGGAGAGCCGAGATCAGACCGCCCCCAGCTTCTCTCCACCCCTGAAAATAGGTCATGGATTTACATTTTGTGTATTTATTTTTAAAAGTGTATTTAGATGCTCACCACTCTCTATTAAAAATGAATGATGTCTTTAATAGCTTATTTTAATTCCAAATTACAAAGGCAGTATGTATCCATCACGGAAATTTGAGAAATGCGCAAAGGACAGGAGACAATAAAATCACCCCAATGCATATAATCCCCTAATGCTGAAAAGAAAGTGAAAAAGCCGCTCAGTCGTGTCCGACTCTTTGAGAGCCCATGGACTATACATGTCCATGGAATTCTCCAGGCCAAAATGCTGGAGTGGGTAGCCTTTCCCTTCTCCAGGGGATCTTCCCAACCCAGAGATGGAACCCAGGTCTCCTGCATTGTAGGTGGATTCTTTACCAGCTGAGCCACAAGGGAAGCCCAAGAGGACTGGAGTGGGTAGCCTATCCCTGCTCCAGAGGATCTTCCCGACCCAGGAATGAACCAGGGTCTCCTGCATTCCAGGCAGATTCTTTACCAACTGAGCTATCAGAGAAGCCTCATCCTGAAGAAACACTTTATGATCTTTTGATATTTCTGCTAGACCAAGGCAACACAATAGGTGGACAGCAGACCACATGTGGCTACCGAACATTCGAAATGTAGTTGGTCTGCATCGAGATGTACTATCAGTGTGAAATGCGCATTGGATTTTGAAGTCTGAGTAGAAAAAAAAAAAAATATTTCATTAATATTTTGTATACTGACCATCTTTTCATACTGTTCATGGGGTTCCCAAGGCAAAAATACTGAAGTGGTTTGCCATCCCCTTCTCCAGGGGTCCACATTTTGGCCTCACTGACTCAGTGGACATGAGTTGGAGCAAACTCTGGGAGATGGTGAAGGACAGGGAATCCCCATGCTGCAGTCCATGGAGTTGCAAGGAGTCGGACACAACTTAGCAACTGACAACAACAAATACCACATAGTGAAACGACACTATACTGAATATGTTATTTTAAATAAAACATAGTAAAATGACCTCAACTAGTTTCCTTTGACTTTGTTTAATGAAACTACCAAAAACTTAATTTTGTTTGGTCTTTTGTTTTGGTCCCACAGTGCAGCATGAGGGATGTTAGCTCCTCGACCAGAGATCGAACCCATGCCCCCTGAACTAAGCAGTGGGGAGTATCAACCACTGGACCACAGGGAAGTCCCCTAAAACTTTAATATTTACATATATGGCTTGTACTATATTTCCATTGGACAGCACTGGTCCAGAACTTACCTATGAATGCATATATGTATGAATGTCTATATACATGAATGCATATATATATATGTACATATACATATATATATATATATATATATATATATACATACACATACACCTTAGCCAATAGATGTGCCTTGTGCTCAGTCACGTCCAACCCACTGTGACCCTATAGATTGTAGCCCGCCAAGCTCCTCTGTCCATGGAATTTTCCAGCAAGAATACAGAGTGGGTAGTCATGCCCTCCTCCATGGGATCTTCCCAAGCCAGGGATCGAACTTGTGTCTCCTTTGTCTCCTTCGTTGCTGGCAGATTCTTTACCGGCTGAGCCATCAGGGTAGCCAACAGATACCGAAGGGCAAATTTTTTGGCAGTTTCTTTTCTACTAAATATAATAAGCTGGACATCTGTCATGGTAATACATGTTTCAGCTATGTTTATAGTGAAGATTTAAATGTTAAACAATGTTGCACTCATGCATGCTAAGTTGCTTTAGTCATGTCCCATCCACTGTGATCCCATGGACTGTAGCCCGCTGGGTTCCGCTGTCCATGGAATTTTCCAGGCAAGAATACTGGAGTAGGATATCATCTCCTCTTCCGGGGATCTTCCAGACCTAGGGATTGAACTCGAGTCTCCTTTGTCTCCTGCACTGCAGGCGAATTCTTTACCACTAGTGCCACCTGGGAAGCGCTTACATGACTATAACTAAATATATTAAACCAATCCCCTGTCAGTGGATACTTAGATCATTACCAATTATTCACCATCATCAAGACTCTGCAGTCAACATCAGGGTAACCATATCTTTGCACACAAAGCTTTCACATCAGGGTTGTAGTGCAGAAATAGCACTGCGTTTAAGGTTAGGCAATTCCTGATTCAAATCAGTCTTAGCCTTTAACTAACTGGTTAAGCAAACTGTATCTCCAACCTCAAGCATATTGCTTAAAACAGGAGTGGATTTGTACTTTTCAACCCTGCTGGAGGGCCAGAAATGGTATTATTTTGGGCACACTTGAGACAAGCAGTAAATAATAGCTAATACTTTTCAATATTCTAAATAAAACATGAAAAAAAAATCACTAGAAAGTTCTGGACCTGCAGACCCTCACACCACAACAGATAAAGAAACTATAAAAAATGACTTCATATTAAAGGCCATCAGTGAGCACCTGAGTTGAAATCTGAAATGTCTAGATTGTTTGTACAGGCTTCCCTGGCGGCTCAGATGCTAAGGAATTTGCCTGCCAATGCAGGAGATGCAGGTTTGATCCCTGGATTGGGAAGATCCCCTGGAGAAGGGAATGGAAACCTCCTCCAGTGTTCTTGGTGGTGGTGGAAAACGCATCTGAGTTGCTGAGAAGCTGGCCAGAGAGGGGTGACGCTAAAGATTAGGCAAAATAGGCAAGGACAAATTGGCAGGTGATAAAAGAAATGGACAGAGTATAAGAGCAGTCAGACAGGAAAAAAAAAAAAAAAAAGCCTTTCAGAAAAGACCTGGAGGTGAGAGTGCCTTTCAGGTTTGGGGGGAGCCATGTGGTTAGAAGGGGAGGGATGGTGAGAGTTAAGGCTGGAGAGGTGGGTAGCGTCCGATCCTGAATACCTTGAGGGAGCTCAGACTTGCCACTGAAGGCCATGAAGAGCCTTGCCTGGATGCTAAACAAGAGGGCACCATGCAAAGCACTTAGAGGAGAAGGATGAGCCAGAAGCCAGAGTCTGACACTTTCTACTTTTTCAGCCTTGAGGCCACTGACATCGACATGAGTGTCTGAGCAGCTTCTCACAACAGAACCAACTGAATCATCTGTCCATTTCACCCACGGGGGTGTACCTGCAGATGGGGCGGCTGCTGTGAACCACACTCTCTTTGGTCCTGGTCCTTGCTTCTCCCAAAGAAACAAGGCAAGCCGAGGACAGACTGTGCTCAACAGAACTGTCACAGTGCAAACAGACTGACCTGGATATGTTTGCTGAGTCCAGCAACAACACTGAGTTTAAGAAGTAATTATAAGAGAGTAAGCAAAGAAGAGGGGGAGGATGCAGAGCACTTATTTACCCAGAGCACTTATTATCAGAGGTTAAGATGGTGAACTTCTTCTAAAATGTGTGCATGCATATTTATAACATTTACCAAATTGTACACACACACGCACACCCACACACCCACATACCCCCACACACAGCGAAGGCTCTAAGAGTATGACTCTGCCTAAATATGGGAACAAAATTAAAATAGTGAAGAAAGTTACTTGATCTGAGGCCAGAGACATGGGTTCAAATTCCTGATCTGACACTTCCTACTATGACACTTCCTATTATATAACTTTAGTGCAAAATGACTTAATTTCATCTAAAATGGAAATTATACTAGCTAACCTAAATACCTCTTGGGTTTGTTATGTGACCCAAATTAAAGAAAGGAATTCAATGGAAAAGATCAGCTCTGGTATGTATACATATAGCTGATTCACTGACTCACTTTGTTGCAGGGCAGAAACTAACACAACATTGAAAAGCAATTATATTCAAAAAAAAAAAAAAAGATCAGCTCTGAAACAATTTCATGTGGGCAACTAAAGAGCTCACACCACACCCAAAGCATCTAACAACTACCAAAGCCCAACAGTTCTTTGTGATGCTGGAGTGCAGCCCTGTTTTGCCAGATTTAATCTTTAATAGGGGCTTCCCAGGTGGCACTAGTGGTAAAGAATCCGCTTGGCAATACAGGAGACATGAGATGCCGGTTCAATCCCTGGGTTGGAAAGATCCCCTGGAGAAGGAAATGGCAACCCACTCCAGTATTCTTGCTTGGAGAATCCCATGGACAGAGGAGCCTGGTGGTCTATAGTCCACGGGGTCACAAAAGAGTCAGATATGACCAGAAATGTAAATGTCTATCTACGGATTCCTGATTTTTCAACATTGGCACCACATTCAAATTTGAAGCAACTGCTGCTGCTGCTGCTAAGTCGCTTCAGTCGTGTCTGACTCTGTGCGACCCCATAGACGGCAGCCCACCAGGCTCCACCATCCCTGGGATTCTCCAGGCAAGAACACTGGAGTGGGTTGCCATTTCCTTCTCCAATGCATGAAAGTGAAAAGTGAAAGTGAAGTCGCTCAGTAGTGTCCGACTCTTAGCGACCCCATGGACTGCGGCCTACCAGGCTCCTCCGTCCATGGGACTCTCCAGGCAAAAGTACTGGAGTGGGGTGCCATTGCCTTCTCCGTTTGAAACAACTAGAAGGCAACAAAGCACAAAAATAAAGTCTTCTTTCAGCTTGAGATCTCTGCTCTAATCTAAGGCACAACTTCTTCTTTCCATTAGCAAACATTGAACGGTGAATGTTTTCCAGTTAACTCATGAGTTCTATTCACACTTACTTTCAAGTTAGTATAGGGAGGGATTGAAATTCCAAATTCAAAATGAAGGAAAAGCAATAAAAAAGAAAAAAAAAAAGCTTTTAAGGGAGAACCAGTGCCTTCCTTCCTTTTGGTTAATAAAGGGAAGTTCTCATATCTGGTCTCTGAGCTAGAAAATAAATTCCCTTCTCTTTCTGTTTTAAATTCCAAATTCAGTAGCCATGTCTCCAGTATCTTAGAAAACACAATCCTTCTCCACTTTACTTATCACCATCCAATATTGTAGGGGTTTTGTATTCTCCTTCAGGAGTCTCTTAAAAAAAAGAAAGCACAATCTGTTTGTAGGACATATAGTAAGTTAACCTTAAAATGCATTCTGATATACATTAGGTACCAACAAATACTGTTTGATTCCACTTAAATGAAGTACCTGGAATAGTGAAATTCATAGAGTCAGAATCTACATTGAAAGTGGGGAGAGGGAGTGGGGAGTTAGTGTTTAAGGGGAACAGAGTTTAGGTTAGGAAGGAGAAAATTCCGAGAGATGGATGATGGTGAGAGTTGCACAGCAAGGTGAATGTACTTAGTGCTACTAAACTGTAGAGTTAAATATGGTTTAAATACTGTGTTTTATTTTATGTGACTTTTACCACAATAAAAAAATTTTAAAAAAAAAAAGAATCATTCAATGCCTCTGGTTCATTAAAGGAAGGGCAACAGCCAGAAGAACTCCAACCTGTTAAAGCTTGATTCTTTGGCAGAATGACATAAAAGGTGAGGCCCAGCGTGACTTCCTAGTAAAGGCTTTCATACACAAATGCCCTGGTTGCATAAACATTCTGAGAAACACAGGGTGATATTCTTTCACAGCCAACTGGTAAAATGTATTATCTCAGTGTACTCAGAATCAGCTCAGAGTCTGGGAGGCTGGGGTATAGAATCTGAGACTTTGCCTTCAGGCAGCTGACTCTCTTGGAAGGAAAGGAGGAAAACCAATTAAACAGAAGAACATGTAAGTACAAGCAACCGCGGCTGGGGGCGGGAGCTGAGGAAATAAAACAGCCTCCTGGAGAGGCTCAACCAGGAAGATTTTCACGGAGAAGACACACACGCAGAAAAGCTTTTAATCATCATGTCTCCAGAGCTTTTAATCATCATGTCGACATGGATGGGCCATCACCCGCGCATGCTCAGTCGCTATGTCCGACTCTTTACGACCCCGTGGACTGTATAGCCCACCAAGCTTCTCTGTCCCTGGAATGTCCCAGGCAAGAATACTGGAGCGGGTTCCCATTTCCTCCTCCAGGGGATCTTCCCAACCCAGGGATCGAACCCAGGTCTCCTGCCATCTCCTGCTTTGGCAGGCGGATTCTTTACCACCGAGCCACCTGGGAAGCCCTGATGGCCATCACTATATGATGAACATAAGCATCCCTTTCTCTCAGGTAATTCTGTAGGATTGTGCCCTAATAACTAATCCACAAATGTCTGCTAAGTGAAATCATGCTTATTCTTGCCATTCAGAAACATCCCATTTGCATTTTAAAAATTAAAAATAGAGACACAACTCTCAAAAAAATAAAAAAAATCAATAAAAGACATGAAGAGGATTTTCCCAGAAGAAGAAACATGATTGGTCTGAGAACATACAGAAGGAGAAAAAGAGACAAACTGTAATAGTTACCGAATAAATGTAAAGCAAATAGGTTTTCTATTTTGCCAAACTGGCAACTGGAAAGGATTTTTATAACACCGCTCTTCATGATTAAAAGAGATTTGGGGACACAGTCTCTCTGAAACACTCCTGTTGAGAGTGTAAATTGGTTTAACCTTTCCGAAAAGACAATTTAACAATGTGTACCGAAAGGCTTAAACATTTGCATAACCTTTATTCAAGTATTTCCACTTGTAGGGCCTGGATTCAGGGGAATTCTTAGGTGTGATTAAGAGATAGCCACAGAGTCGCCCAGCACTGTTCATTTTCTGTGGTGTTACACCAGATAGAGCAAGAGACCTCAGCAATCGGGGCCTGGGAGGGAAAAAAGTAAGATCTGGTACCCATTCGGGGGTTCACCCTTCAGTCCTTATGTTACTCCAAGCACCTTATTTTTATAGAAAGAAGCTTTATGTAAAGAACAAATTTTTACGCAATATATATCCATACTTACACTAAAAGTTTGCATACGTATGAACAATTGATACACAATGTGTGGAGCAGTAGGAGAGAGAGAGAGGGAGGGGAACTGCCATATTAGAGGAATCCTTTCTCCTTGGGGATATCGGTAAACTTGACACAGAACTCCTATTTCTACGACCTTGGGGAGTCTTAGGACCTCTCCAGGTTTCTGCAAATTCCCAAGTGGCTTTTGTTTCTACTGTCTTGTCTGAGCTCTGAGCTCTTCCTATCATATTTGTTACCTATCTACTGCACCCTTTTCAGGGTCTATCAACAAACAAACAACAACAACAAAAAAGGAAGCAAAGGAAAAGGAAATAAAGGGAAAGAAAAAGAGAAAAATAGAAACAGGCCCACCCCTGAAAAACATTTGAGAGCACAGCAAACTTGCCTGCAGGTTTAGAGTCACAGGAGAAGGTTGACCCTGTAACCGTCCTGTTCAGCTTCAATTCCGTCTGTTCTCTCTCCCATCTCTCTCACCCTCTCCCTATCCCCTGTCAGTCCAGATCCGGGAACTCTATTTCCCTCCTATTATATAGAGCTCTGTGCTCTCTGGCTTCCACTCCAGAACACACAAACTCACAGAATCAAACCTATCCACAGATAAAGGGCCTTTCTCTGAACAGGATACAAGCCTCATCTCTCTTCTGGAGGCAGCTATACATAGCAACTCCGCCTTGCTCCATACAGGTAGCGGAGACACATATATTATAAATAGATGACAACTGAGCTGTTACAAAGACCACTGTCATAAATAGCATTTTCTTGGTACATCTACATCTAGATAAATAGAAAAATAAGTGAACTATAATGTTAATGCCCATTATCTTTGGATGATGAGTGCCAAGTGATTCTAATTTTCTTCTCTGCGCATATCTGCAGGATTTCCAGATTTTCTATTCTACCAATATAATACATTGGTATTGCCTTTGTAAGAAGGAAGGAGGGGTGTCAAAAACAAGTTAGCTCTCCAGAAAGAAGACATGCCTGGTTCTGGTGGGGAGATTGGGCCATGACTGAAATAACAGATAAAACTATTGATGGTGGCTAAAACTAAGTCAAGCTGCTTCTGACTCAGCCATAGAAGCCAGCAAGTGTAAGCATGGAAGTCCCTGCTGATTCAGACCACCTTTTCTCCCCAAAGCTGAGAAGATGCTGATCAAATGCATTTTCATGCCCACATACGACGCCCTGCTAAAAAGTGCCTATAACTGTGAGGAGTCACCACCACCATCCTTTATGAGCAGGGAAGGGAGGCAGCAATGAATAGGAAATGGGGACATGGATTTGGGGAGCCATCCATGTGTCAGACACCATGCTAATGCACTGTGGGTCTTCATTTCTAATGGTCACAAGGACCCTCCAACAGAACTAGTGTGATCATCAAATGACAAATGAAGAAACCAGGGCTCAAACTAGAGAGCTCATCTCTCTCTGATTTATTCACCTTTTCCCCCCAAATCAGGAGTTGTTCTTCCCTTAAGAACCACATTCAAAGCACTAAAACAGACAGCTCTGAGTTTGCCCCCACCACGTGATGAAGACGTTCAATATCCTGAATTTAAAGACTATGTTTGCCACAGTCTATGACAACTAAATTGAGAGATTCATAATAATAACCAGTCACTGATGTGTTCCTGCACTCAGTCACTTCAGTCATGTCTGACTGTTTATGACCCCATGGACTATAGTCTGCAAGGCTCCTCTGTCCATAGAATTTTCACAGCAAGAATACTAGAGCAGGTTGCCATTTCCGTCTTCAGGGGATCTTCCTGACCCAGAGATCGAAGGCAGGTCTCCTGTGTTGCGGGTGGATTCTTTACCTGCTGAGCCATTGTAGGAATTACACAATTGTTGTGTCATGATAAAATTCATTTCAGTATGACTCATGAGTGTATAGCTGTTTTAACATAAAACTAATTTTTATGTTCATATAATCCTGAAAGTGTCAAGCATTTGATTTTATAGAAAAAGTAATGTTATTGTTGTTAGTAATTTCAGGTAACAATTGTTGAGCATCTATTAATGTAACTAGCTCTTAAAACCCATTATATTGTTCAGTTCTTAGCTGATGGTAGAAATACTCATTCCTGTCCCACCTTCAGAGTGTTCTTCCCCATCCTTGGCTGTGGGTGTGTCTGTGCAACTGACTGTGGCTAAGGTGTGTCAGCTGGTAGCCAGTGTGATGTGGCCAAAGTCTTGTGGGTGCTTGTACGATTGGGTTTGTTCTCTTATGCTTCTCCCATCACCACGAGAACACTCCTGAGCTGGCCTCCTGCTCCTGGAAGGAGGTGTGAGACACATGGGCCAGAGCCCTTCCCAAGCAGAGCCCCCTAGATCACCAGCTGTTAGGTCATCTGCAGACAGAAAACTAAGTCCAGCCTAAACCAAAGTTCCCGCAGTACTCCAGACACATGAGCTAAAAAAAAAAAAAAAAAGCTTACTGTTGTCTGACAGTCAGATTTTGTGATTATGAGGTAGCAAAGGACACACGCTGTTTCCTAATGAGGAGGAATTGTTCTCATTGTTAGTTTAAAATAGGAAACCAAAGTTTGGGGAGGTTATGTAACTAGCACATCTAGTGGATGGCAGAACTGGAGTTCTGTTTTGACTCGGAAATAAAGCCTTCATGCTGAAGCCCACTTTGATTAATCAGAAAGCTAGGCATTGAACCTAATAGTTAATAAGCACTTACTGTGTGCGAGGCACTGTCCATGGTGCTGAGAATACAGCGGCCAGCACAATAAAAACCCATGAACTTCAAGGGTTGTATTGTACCAGGGAGGACAGAAAAGGGACCAATGAATTAAATCTGAATGAAGAGGAAGAAGCAGGTGACCATACAAGCTGACACTAAATAAATGAGCAAGAGCAAAGGTTCTGGGGTGCAAATAAATGTGTTAGGTTTATGGAAAAGGAAGGAGACCACGGTGGAGAGTCTAATTACATGGGAGGTGGGTGGTGGGAAGTGGAGAGAGATGAGATCAAGGCTCAGAACCTGTGGGCATTAAAAAAAGGAGTCTTGATTCAATTCTGGTTACAATGGGAAGCCACCAAAAACTTGTAGATACAAGAGAAAAAAAATACATTGGTTATCATTTCAGAACAATTTCCATGGCTGCTATACTGTGGAAAGACTCTGGGGAGTAAGGCTGGAGATGGGGAGATGGGGAGATGGGGGGGTTACTGCTGAAACTGTACAGGTGGGAGATGGTTGGTTTGCATGGGTGGTGGCTATGGAGAAGCTGAGGATTCTTTACAAATTGCATCTCAAATTCAAAAAAGCCATCCTAACTTCCCTAAATCTAAAATAGACTTGGCTTCAGCATGCCTGAGCAAAACATTTACCAGTTTAGGGACCGAACTAAATTGTGAAAAAATCTCTCAAAATATTTGCTTAGAGTAAAAAGTAAAAACACACTTAGCAGTTGTGAATTAGTCATTTGCCAAAGGTGGGTGATAATTTATGCCACACTTGTAGTTGAAAAAGAAATTTACATTTACACAGAAATCTATACATTTTTCTTTTTTTTTCCCCAAGGAAGATCTAATTGTGTTTGCTGAATTGTTTCAAGTTGCAATGCGTTGGGAGATTGGAGTATCAATTTGCAAGGCTATAGGGATTAAATTAGATAAACCCAAAGGGAAAGTAATTGGTGAATTGGGAAGCATTGCCTGAGTGTATGAAATATTGTCTGAAGCACTATGAAAGATTAATGGACAGTCAACTTGAAGTTTGAAAAAAAACAAACAAACACTAACTTAACTTTGATCCTGAGTATCCTTAAGCTAGTAAGCAAACAACTTGGAACACACGAAATAAAAATATAAGACTCTACACACGTGTCTACCTGCTTCAGCCTTGGGATAGAACTCCAAAAAATTAATGTGCTACCATTCAGAAAAATTATAAAGACCAGATTTTAAAATATTGTTTCTTTTTTCTGATTTCTTTTTTGTGTGTGTGTGTGAAAACATGTTTTTAATCAAAATGTTCTCTCGTGATTACTAATCAGTGAGCCCAAATCACACTGACTCCCTACAGGCATGCTTTGTTTGGCCCAGGTAAGGTATAAAGAATTCCATCAGAGGTCGGATTTTTAAATGAGTAGGTTAAAAGAAACATTTTTAGACTTTATTGGGGAAAAAAAAAAGTCAGAAAATCTGGTGTCAAAATGCCCGTTGGAGCTAAACATCAGCCTTCAGGGTGAAATGAACCTGAGTTCTCTTCTCTGTAATGGTCCCTCTGGACCCCTCCTGTGACCCCAACCTGAAGACTCGGTATCTTTCTGGTTAGCTTCCCATGGGATACAACATCTTTCTTATTATGAAGGAATGTCTAGCCTTACCACTATCCTGGAAACTAGACCGGGACAGCCACGTGCTTTATGACACCCAGGCTGTCTCCTTCAGATACGATCACTTCCCAGCTCCTAGGAGGAAAGTGCCTGCGAAGCGGAGAGAACCCAAGGATAACAAGTCAGAGATTTGCAGTGTTCTGCGGTGACTTCTGTTGAATATTCACGACAACCAGAGCCCGAGGCCAACCCCATTGTGTGCTGATTAAAGTATCCTGTAGCATCGCAACCCAAAGCCGCGGTTGGCCCTGATTCTCAAGGAAGCATGCCAAAAATACACTCCCACTTAAGAAAATTGAATATGATCTGTGCAAAGAGGATAGCCAAACTCAATCTCAATATGACAAGGAGTAACAGAGCTGTGCGCCGAAGTGGCTCACTCAAGGAAAAGGTTCATCCTGACCTGAGAAGGTGCACCTTCGGGATTTGAAGAAGCCAGTAACTTTGCATATCAAGATAATTATAAAGACTAAAGCATATTTAATGTAAAACAGTAGGATTTGGGGTTTTCCCTGGTGGCTCAGCAGTAAAGAATCTGTCTGCAATGCAGGAACCAAAGGAGATGCAGGTTCAATCCCTGGGTAAGGAAGATCCCCTGGAGGAGGGCATGTCAACATACTCCAGTATTCTTGCCTGGAGAACCCCATGGACAGAGGAGCCTGGTGGGCTGTAGCTCATAGGACTGCAAAGAGTCAGACATGACTGAAGCTACTGAGCACACACACACATAGGATTTTTAATTCTTGTGGCTATTCTGGCATTTTGCTAGAACACATTCTGAAAAAGAGATGAAAGCTATATTTCCACAGATATGTGCTTACTCTTACATTTTTTTTTCTCTAAAGGAGATACCCATTGATAATGATGTTGCTGTCTCAAATTGAGCCAGAGAATGATGGATGAAAACAGAAAAAAGTTTTAATATACAGAATTCCTCGGAGATAGTGTGAGTTTGGTTCTGGTCCATCAAAATAAAGCAAGGCGTGTGACTTTTTTTAGTTTGCCAGTACATATAAAACTCATGTTTACACAGTGCCATAGTGTATTAAGTGTACAATAGTATTGTGTCTAAAATTACAATGTGCATATCTTAATCTGAAATGCTTTATTGCTAAAAAGGCCTAACCATCATCTCAGTCTTTTGCAAGTCATAATCTTTTTTGCTGATGGAGGTTTTAGAACTTTGTGAGCATTACCATAATGTGACACAGAGATATGAAGTAAGCAAATGTTGTTGAAAAAAATGGCACCCATAAGCTTGCCTGATGCAGTGTTGCCACAGACTTTCAGTGTGTAAAAACTACAATATCTGTGAAGCACAATAAAGCAAAGCATTGTAATACGGGGTATCTGTGGATAATTTTTTTTTAATTTTTGCTTTTCTGGCCATGCCATGTGGCATGGGGGATGTTAGTTTCCCAATCAGGGATCAAACCCTCTACCCTCTGCATTGGAAGCATGTTGTCTTAAACACTGGACTGTCAGGCAAGTCCCTAATGATTACTTTTAATCTTGTTAAGAATGCAAAGACCGCTTTGAGACATCGACTTAAAAGCTATGAACATTCTGAACAAGAAGAAGGAAAAGCACATTAGGCACACAGAGTTTTTTAACGTGACTTCAGAGGGTCTCCTGATTCTAACATTGAAATTACAACCTTTGATCATGTGAAATCCAAGAACAGATCATCATCGCTAAAAATAAAGTATATGGAGTCAATTGCTGCCATTGCCTATGGCTCAGCTGCACTGTGTGCGAACAATCTGAGCCTCCATTGTCCTCATCTGCAAAGCAAGGAAAATGTCAACCCATAACTCATGGGCTTATGTGGAGGATAATTTGAAACTTGAATTCAAACCAAGGGCTGGCATAGTTGCAGGTATGTGGCAAGAGATGGATAAATGTTCGCTGAGCATTCTCTTTCTGATTTAGCACGGGCTGTGTGACAATTTTCATGAAAGCCTTCAAGTGTATTTTATATTGGCATTCCTAACATTTTAAATGAACCACAAAGATAATATATCATTTTACTATCTATTTATATTTAAAAGAGATTGGCAGAGCTTGACATTCTCAAAATCAAGTCACAAGAAGAGGAAGACAACAGAAGAAGGGAATAAGATGAAGGTGGTAGAGAGGAGGGGAATTCATGGCCCCACAGGCAGGACAAGAAGCATCCTTTGCACCTGACCACAGACCCCCAACAATCTCAGCGGCACTGTCCGTAACTGGCCAAGAGAATCAGGTCTGAATCAACAGATCAACCATTTGGATGAGCTCTTCAGTTAGTTCTATCAGACAATGAGTCGGTCCAACCATATCAGCCGTACACGTGGCCAAAGCCTCAATCAGAAATGCGGTCCAACTGGCCGAGGGGAGGCCAATCAAGAAGTGTTAATGTCTGAGTGAACTGATTGAGTGCGGAGCGTCCTGCAGCTGTTGCTTCTGATGGTTTGTTCGGCTTTTTCCCAACCAGGGGTCAGGGGATGTTTGGATGCCCAGGCCATGATGCAATTTGGGGCATCTTATTTCTCCAGTGCATGTGTGACTGAGGATGTGGATTGAGGCACATCCTACGCATGGAGTCAGCAAGTGTAAAGATGAAAGAGTTCATGTTTCCTGTACCAGGAAGACCTTCAACCCAGATGGGCAGCCTCTCTTTCATGGGCAGTGAGTTCTAGAGCTTCCTGTGGCCAGTGAGCTTTTAAAGAAATGTGACGGGACTGGGTTCTGTTGGGGGGAGTTGGGTACATTCAGGAAAAGGGGATTAGGAAGCTCTCCAACATTCCAATCGTTCTTTTCATGCTGAGATGCTGGGAATGATTTTCCTTGTTAGCATTTTAATACACCACTTAGCTGCTTTCTGCCTTCTGCATCATTGTTTGCAATACATTTTGCAAAACAATCAAGATGTCATAGATGAGCAAACTAGGGCTCATAAAGGTCTAGTTACTTGCCCAAGGACACACAGCTGTCGCAGGGCACAGCCCTTGTGTCAGCTGCAAAGGTACCTGCTTTTCCCATGATAATATGTCATGCTTGTTATTAGTATTCAGTTTTTCATTCATTTTATTCAGCCACTGGTGTGCAATCATGTCCCTGAATACTGGGTGAATGTTTTGGTCAGTCCATTGATAAACCCATCCTCTGTCATCCCCTTCTTCTCCTGCCTTCAGTCTTTCCCAGCAACAGGATGAGATGGTTGAATGGCATCACCAACTCAATGGACCTGAGTTTGAGTAAACTCTGGGAGATGGTGAAGGACAAGGAAGACTGGTGTGTGCAGCCCATGGGGTTGCAAAGACTCAGACATGACTTAGCAACCAAACAATTGATAAACTACTTGCAAAACCACAGTTTCTCTGTTAAAAGTATATATATATATATAATACGCATGTACACGAGTGTGTTTGTATGTGTATAGCAGTGAACGAACAGAGGTTCTCAGGTTGGGGCGAGGGGAATCCCTTCCCCTGACATTTGGCAGTGTCCGGAGGGATTCTTCTATTGTTATGACTGGGATATATGTGATAATATTAATAGCATACAATGGGTAGAGGCCAGGGATGTTGCTAAACATTCTATAATGTGCAAGACAGACTCTGCTCAAAAGAGTTCTTAATACAAAGTATCAATAGTGCAAAGGCTGAGGAATTCTAAATATATATATGTGTATATACACAGAGAGAGATACACATTTTTGTATATGTACACTTGTGTATTTGTAGAGTTACACACATATATTATATATAGAGTTACACACACATATATATACTATATATATATATATTATATATACTTGTAGAGTTACATCACATATATTATATAAACATATAACCCACCAATATAACTGTATACATTATATATATGTATTTTATGTACATATGTATTGTCTATCAATATCTCAATATCCACATCTATCTGTCCATATTAGGGGAGAGAGAGGAGGAATGTGGAGATGAACGTATGCGTGCATAGCATGTATAAATATATATTGTTGTTGTTTTTAGCCACTAAGTCGTGTCCAAATCTTTTGCGGCTCCATCGACCCTATAGCCCACCAGGCTCCTCTGTCCATGGGATTTCCCAGGCAAGAATACTGGAGTGAGTTGCCATTTCCTTCTCCAGGGGATCTTCCTGACCCAGAGGTTGAACCCATGTCTCCTGCATTGCAGGCAGATTTTATACTACTGAGTCACCAAGTATGCCCATAAATGTGTGTGTATGTGTGTGTGTGTCTGTGTGTACATGCTCAGTCATGTCTGACTTTTTGTGATCCCATAGTCTATAGCCTGCCAGACTCCTCTGTTCATAGAATATTACATTTATATATATATATATATATATATATATATATATATATATATAAATGTATAGTGTATGTGTGTTTGTGTGTAGGTGTACATACAATTCAGTCTACCCATTTGTATCATATTTGTTTTCCAGGTGTGGATTTCTTCATAATGCAGTCTTACTGAAGACATGGTGGAAGTATAGAGCAGACATACATTTTCTTTACCATAATTTCCAGATAAAACAAAGCATTGTAAAGAACCCTCTTGCAATGCCCCAACCCAAACCAAATCCATCAAGATCCACGGCATACAAGTTTTTGCTATGAAATTTTACTAACTTTTGAAACAAAAATATGTTTGTCATCTGGAATGAACCAAGGGCTTTAATTAAACAACTGCATGTAGAAACTGGAATGCATAACCTGCCCGGTGAACTTCAAATTCCCTAATGCTACAGGGAATCACTGGCTTTTTCCAAGATAGTTCAAGGGGCCAGGAGGTGATTTGGTCCTTGACTGGGCCACACTCAAGCTGAGAGGAATTAAAATAAATACCAGCATTGAAACAGAAGTGCCCAGACTCAGTTAAGGAGTATGAGAACTCTGTGCTCCTTATGTTAGAGCTGGGGTGATTTGTTTTGGAATTCTGAACGGTCGGTCCTCTAGTGGGTTTCTCATGTTCAAAATGCGACAGATACTTCTTTTTTGGCCCCTTTAATCCAAAAAGGCAAACTGATATAAATACTAAAAACTACTTCATGATAAAAAAATAAATTGTTTCCCCAACCTAAACCTCATGGCTTCATTGTCGTCATAGCCAGAACTGATATTGCTATACACTAAGGCAACTGTGAGACAAGGTGTGAAAAAAAGTAAAAATGTCACATGTAGAAAAATATTTTTGCCTCTTAAAAACATTTAAGGTACTATCTTTATCAGAATAAAAACCTTAAGAAAACAATATTCTTATATAGAAATTAATATAACATAACATACTTGTCTTTTAACATACATGTTTCATACACATAGCATGTATCAAATGGAGATTTAAAAATAAAATGTTAGTGCTTTAGCTTCCCCAGCTCCAAAATATGAATGATTATTTATAAGTACGACTAAGTATTTTATGGAGCTCACTGAATTAATACATGTAAAGTAGTTGATCAGTGTCTGATATATAATGTTCTACAAATTTTTATTATTATTATCATTATTATTAATATTAAACCTTGTAGTTTCAACAAGGAGGGAGCTTTGGAATTCCATGAAAATTAAAAAAATAGTCAACACTGAGAAATTTTTCCTTTCAGCACATGGAGCCATATGGACTCAGTTCAAGTCATAGTTTCAAGTAGTCAGATGAATTTAAATGCCATTTATTTCCTTCCTGCAAGCCATAGGCCCCATTTTTATTCTTAAATGAGTTATTGCTGATTCAAAGGAACACACATAAAACCTCAGCACGTTCTAATAAGCTAACCATCTATATCAAGGGCTCAGGATAGTAAAACACTCCAATCTAAGACAAATACATTGTCACAGTCTTTAAAGAGGGTAATAGTGCCTCTAAATAGTGTTTTCTGATTTCATCTTTTCTTTCACACACACACAGAATGAACTTGAATGGCCACTGAAGGCATTTTTTTAAGGCTTTACCCAGATGATTTTCTTTTCCAGAGACCATCCCAAAGTCCCTACATAAAAGGCAAAGTTGCCCCATGGTGGTAGCAAAACGTGTGTTTTGGGAATGACAAGAATGAAGAAAGGATGGTGGAAGGAAACGCATATGTATCTTTGAGAGATTTAGAATTTGGAAGATGTGGAAGGTAGGGAGAACACACAAGTGGGGCTCCCTAACAATGTGATGCTTGGGCCAAGGTTAGAAGGACGCGCGCCTGTGTGTGTGTGTGTGTGTGTGTGTGTGTGTGTGTGTGTGTGCTTGGTTGCCTCAGTCGTGTCTGACTCTTGGTGAACCCATGAACTGTAGCCCACCAGGCTCCTCTGTCCATGAGATTCTCTAGGCAAGAATACTGGAGTAGGTTGCCATACCCTCCTCCAGAGGATCTTCCCCACCCAGGGATGGAACCCAGGTCTCCTGCATGGACAGGCGGATTCTTTACCACTGAGCCACCAGGGAAGCCTAGGAGGATGAGGGAGGTTCATCTAGAAAAGGGCAATGTAAATATTCCGGGCAGAGGAAGCAGCCTGTGCAAAGGCCGTGTAAAGGGCAGGAGCAGGTCTCTTTCAAGAACTTACAGAAGGGTAGTTGGTGCCAGGGCAGAGAGCAGACTTTCTTTTCCAGAGTCACACACATGAAAACAGGCAGAATGGGGATATTAAGCAAGCAAGTCCAATTCTGGAGTCTGAATTACTTGCTTTTTTTTCACTTTTCTTATTCTATTCTGCTTTAGGCTAATGAGACTTGCAGATATACAACAAATACGTAAATGAGTTACAATCTGTGCAGCATTTAGAGCAGTGCCCAGTCCATAGACCAAGTTACATAAGGATCCGTTTATATTGCTATTGTTAATTATCAGTGTTATGTACAGAACAGGAGTTTTCCAGGTGGCTCAGCAGTAAAGACTCCACCTGCCAACTCAGGAGACTCAGGTTCGATCCCCGGGTTGGGAAGATCCCCTGGAGTAGGAAATGGCACCTCACTCCAGTAGTCTTGCCTAGAAAATTCCATGGACAGAGGATCCTGGTGGGCTACAGTCCATGGGGTCACAGAGTCAGAAATGACTGAGCATGCCCGCACGTACAGAACACTTGATTAAGGGCATGGCCAAAGTCTATTCTGTTCTCTGTTGATCCATCCAAATGCTGAGTAGATGTGGAGGAAGAAGGGCAGAAGGGCCCATGGTCCCAGCTGGACCTGAAGATCAGTGTGCCACCATCTTCTGCAGAACAGGGCAAGTACCCAGATGCCAGGCAGGGGGAAGTTATTTTCGGTGATGGCGTCTGGCACGCACGCTATTCCTCTGACATTTGTGTTGGCTGCTGCATGGCTGTCCCTGGAAAGTCTGGGAAGCAGCTGGCCCTCCCAAAATCCCACCTCTCCAGAATCTGGCTGATGGGTGAGACAAGAACCTCTTCTAGGGAAATTAGGGCTTGCCTTTCCCCAAGCCAGCCCTTCCTAGATGCACCTGGTATCAAAACCACAATTCCGAAAACACCTTTCCCGATAAATACTGAATTTGGCTGTCCTTAAGAGAGAGCATTTATAGGAGGGCCATGAGACAGAGACAATTGGCTCGTGCATGGTGCTGTTCTACCAACAACAGGCATACGAGAGAAAGAAACCTAGACTTTTCACCACCCCTCTCACTCCTGTGTGCTTCCAATGGCCCTGCTGTTTGCTGAGAAACAGACATGTGGACAAATCCAGATATGACAGCCAGAGTCTTCTTTAGCCCTGACTGTCTTTTCAACGACAGCTGAATAATTCAGGGTGCTGAACACCATGCCACGCCTGTTGTGGCGGAGGGTTTTAAAAATAGAAAGTCACTCTATCAGTTCTACAAACGACGACCAAAAGCCACATAGAAGATCAGTACTGGGGAAGCAGACTGCAATATGCTGCCTTACAGTGGAAGATACTCCCACTTTAGAGATAGCAGCTCATGAAATTACAAAAACAGATGGGCAAAAAGCCAACAGTGGCATCTTAAGGGTGATGGGGTGGCTGCATCTGCGAGCTCCAGAGCAGAAGGACATTCTGCCAGATTTTACAGCAACTGAGAGAGGAGCTGGTGGCTGCATGCCATGCAGTCTTGGAACCACTGCAAAGAGGTTATAGGACTTCAGACACAACAAGAAGGGGGGAATTGCTATACTTTTTGCATATGTAACATTCTCCTCTCCCAAAATTGAGTTAAAGCAATATGGTGTTAAATAGGTCCTATTAACTCTGGTTCACCCTGAATATGGACTGTCTGGGCTCCTCATTAGATATTCCTGGTGGCTCAGATGGTAAAGAATCTGCCTACAGTGCAGGAGACCCAGGTTTGATCCCTGGGTTGGGAAGATCCCCTGGAGAAGGGAAAGGCTACTCACTCCAGTATCCTTGCCTGGAGAATTCCCATGAACAGAGGAGCCTGGTGGGCTACAGTCCATGCGGTCGAAATTCAGACACAACTGAGTGACTAACACTTTCATACACAGAGATCTAAAGTACAACACTTGAGTATGTGCTTTGATTTTTGAGTTATTAAATCTGAGAAAATGAAGGCTTAAGAGGAGCGTTGTTTAGCTGTCCAATATAAATCACAAACAGGAAAAGGCTTGAATTTCTGAGATGCTGAAGAGTGGAGCCGAGTCCAGAGAGACAAAAGCCAGGCTCTTTCTGATCTGAGGATTTATTTAAACAAGATGCTCACATTCTACCTAAATCCTTCCAGTTACTAATCAGCTGTGGTGCAATTCAGAAAACACCTTTCACAATGAATATTGAAACTGGCTGTCATTAAGGGAGAGCATTCACAGGAGGGCCACGAGACAGTGATCAATATTCATATGGATCCGCGCTGCCTCATTGATTAATAGCCTTCAAGTGTAAAAACTGGAATGGTGATAATAAAGCATTATTTTTAGTGCAGGCTGACATAGGGCATTACTTAGATCTAAACTTTCTTTTTAATTGAGCAATTTTAATAAATAAATTGCCAGGAAGGAAAACGGGAGGGCTTCTTTCCATCCTGAAACAGGATATTCTTTTTTTTTTTTAACCACATTTTTTTGTGTGTGTGTGGCTACACTGTGAAGCTTATGAGGATCTTAGTTCCCCCAAAACCCTACTGGGGATCAAACACGTGCCCTGTGCAATAGAAGCAAGGAGTCTTAACCACTCGACCACCAGGGAAATCCCAATAGGATATTGGCATCTTAATGCCACACGAGGGGGGCAGTGTCATATTCATTTCAAAAAAGGTTTGTTCATCAGCTCAAAGAGGGAAAGGCAGTCCAGTAGGCAGTCCCCACCCCCTGCTATGCATGTTTCCATTCCTAATACGTAAGTGACAAAGCTACAAAGGTTCAAACAGTGTTGCAAATGACTAGCTTCTCCTTGTTAGTTCACAATGTCTGCATTTCAGAAATGAAGATCTTTCAACCAAAACGGGTTGCTATTGTATCTCTCTATCCTTTCCTTTCAGCTCAGTCTGCCAGATGCTCTTCCGTCGGCCTCTTGGATGCAAAACCTGATCTAAGCCAAGAGCCAGAAATTGCACTGAGGATGGTCAGGCCAGTTCCTCCACTTTGCTGAACTTGAACAAGTTGATGACTTCCTGTATCACCCATCTTTTAGATGGGAAATGAAAATGTGTATTCCAGAACTCTCCTCTCCTAAGGAATGCCAACAATTTAAAGCACTTTGAAAATATACGACGCCAAATGAATGTTTATTATTAGTGCGACTGCTATCGATGTGTAGATTTATATGCCTCTTAAAGAACCTTTCCTGCTTTACATTCTTCCTTCCAGTGAAGCATGTCTTGCGAAGAAGAATTCCACCCTGACACTTTGACTCGCCTAGCAAAAACTCATTAGACATTCCCTTTTTCAGACTGCAGCGGGAGAAATAAATTTCTTGGATCCAAGCTATAGCCATAAAAGCAAGTCTACAATAGGTCTCTGAAAATGGAATTGGGAGATGTTCGTGAATAATTCTCATGGGATGTATAAATTTTCTGTCTATTAAATGCTAAAAAACACCCATGTACCAAAATGGGGTGCCTTTTTTTTTTTTTTTTTTTACAAATTGCCTTTGAATGCAGTCTATTACTGGCTTCTGATTTCTCCATTCAGGTCAAGGTATTTGGGAGGCTTTGGTGAGACTGCAAGTTTGCTGTTTTTCTTTCTGTATTATTATTATTATTTTACAATTTGCCTCTAGAAAACTTCATTTTAAGTGTTGACTATGACCCAGAACGTGATGTTTATATATCAGACCGAGAACAAAAGCTTGAGGCTGTGTGTGTGTGCTCAGTCCTGTCTGACTCTTTGTGACTCCATGGATTATAGCCTGCCAGGAGCCTTTGTCCTTGGAATTTTACAGGCAAGAATACTGGAGTGGGTAGCCATTCCCTTCTCCAGGGGATTTTCCTGACCCAGGGATTGAACCCGAGTCTCTTGTGTCTTCGGCATCATTGGCACGTGGATTCTTCACTACTGTGCCACCTGGGAAGGGGCAGGCTTGAGGCTGCCCTCCTTCTTTTCTGGGGACCAGACTTAGTGCTTGCTCTATATTTCACTATCTGAGCATAGACAGTCTTTCTCACCTTGTGGTTTTGCTGGCAAATGGATAGAACCAAAAGCAATTGAATTTCCTGTCCTAGTTCACTCTTACATTTCCATGTTATATGTAGCATGTTATACATGCATATATATATATATACATACATATGTCATATGTAATTTAGCTTGCTAGAAGCTAAATCATCAAGGAGTTAGTCTCCACCTCCTAGAAGGGTTATCTTTTATTGATCTGGGAACGCTTGCCTTCAGCATAGGAAAACCTGTGGCATGTCACAACTTGATCACCATGACCCACATATCTGACAAGGGTATATACAGTCTTTAGCCACTCAGTCATGTTTGACTCTTTGCGACTCCATGGACTGTAGTCCACCAGGCTCCTCTGTCCATGGAATTCTCCAGGCAAGAATACCAAAGTTGGTTGCCATTCCCTTCTCCAAGGGATCTTCCCGACCAGGGGATTGAACCCAGGTCTCCTATACTAGCAGGCAGATTCTTTTACTGTCTGAGCCACCAGGAAGCCCAACAAGGGTATAGGGCAACAGAAAATCCTCTTCTGAACAGAGTTGAATGCCATGGAAACAGAATAAGCATCCTCATGGACTAATTTCCACCCTGTTCCTTTCTTCATGATCCTCTGACTCCTTGGGGTAGTCTCAGTTTTGCTGAAACTGGAATGTATCAAAATAGAATTCAGCACGTTCCCATCTATTCTGTTAGGACCAGCCAAGCCCATCAGGATGGAAATTTGTCCATTGGCTAAACAGTCAGGAGAGCTCCCGTTGAGCAGTGATTGACTTTTTGGCTAAGCTCAGCAGAAAGGAAGCTTGTGGTCAATTAGCTTTTCCCTTAATAGGATTGTGTTGGGCAAAATAAACTAGAGAAAGAAGTGGAAGGGAAAACTGTCATTTAATAAATTCTCAAATATTGCCAAGTCTGCCTGAAACATACGTAATAAATAAAAGAAAGGTTCAAAGTTCACCAGGCATGTACACACTGCAATATTTAAAATGGATAACCAACAAAGATCTATCATATAGCCCTGGCAAAGAATAAAGAAGTTGTAGAGTCACTAGCTTGAAAAGAGTGTTTAGAAAAGGCTTTTTTTTTTTCTATTTCCAAAAGTTCTTTTTCTTTTTAATTTTTATTTACTAGGCATATACTCTGAGATGATCATAATTCAAAAAGACAGATGCACACCAATGTTCACAGCAGCACTGTTTACATGGAAGCAAATGTTCACTGACAGATGACATAAAGAAAATGTGGTATATCTATACAATGGAATATTATTCAGCTGTAGAGAAGATCTTCAGAGAGGTGATTTACAGCTGGACCATAGCCAGCTTGGGACACGTCACTGCCAACGGGATGAGAATGAGAAAAAAAAAAAGAGATTAATTTAGGGAGGTTGGCAGTAGTCAGACTTTGAGGGTTTTATGTGAAGGTGGTTGGAATTAATTTTAAGTGCAGGGGGGATTTTAGGTGTACATGCATTTCTGGGATGGACTCGTTGGCTGCTGTGAGAAGAATCAAGTGGAAGCAAACAGAATAGATTAGGAAACATACATATTACGATATGTCAAACAGCCAGTGGGAATTTGCTGTATGACTCAGGGAGCTCAAACCTGTGCTCTGTGACAACCTAGAGGGGTGGGATGGGGTGGGAGGTGGGAGGGAGGTTCAAGAGGGAGGGCACATATGTATATCTATGGCTGATTCATGTTGATGCACAGCATAAACCAATAAAATATGGTAAAGTCACTGTCATTCAATTAAAAATAAATAAATTCTTTAAAAAAGTGGAAAAAAAAGAGTAAAAAAAAAACAAAAAACAAAAACAAGTAGTAGAGAATGCAGCCCTTCACAGTTGTCCAGGAAAGGGCAGTGGCACCCTGACTGATGAGGAGATGAAAAGAATAATAATCGTTGAGAAACAGGGGGACATAGATTTGACGGATTTGTTCAACATGTGGCAGCTAAGTTCCTTATGTATGTTATCTCAATCTTCAAAGTAACTCTACTGAGTAGGAATTATTTGAGTGCCAATGTGCATACGGGTGTCTTGGAAAGTGCGTGGAGTTATATGCTCATTATTTATTAAGCCACTAGCAGCTTCCAAGAACCATTAGCTTGGCTGAACCTTGTCATCACACAAAGACATAGTCAACTCTTGCCCTTCTAGCAAAAAAAAAAAAAAAAAAAAAAACAAACATGTGGCTTATGCAGGTTACATATTTCTCCTATGGCTGCACCCTAGGTCTCTTTGCTTTTTTTCTTTAAATAACCATTTAACTGTTATTTAATTTAATTATTGGGGCTTCCCTGATAGCTCAGCTAGTAAAGAATCTGCCTGCAATGCAGGAGACCCTGGTTCGATTCCTGGGTCAAGAGGATCTGCTGGAGAAGGGATAAGCTACCCACTCCAGTATTCTTGGGCTTCCCTTGTGGCTCAGCTGGTAAAGAATCCGCCTGCAATGTGGGAGACCTGGGTTCAACCCTGGGTTGGGAAGATCCTCTGGAGAAGGGAAGGGCTACCCACTCCAGTATTCTGGCCCAGAGAATTCCATGGACTGTATAGCCCATGGGGTCGCAAAGAGTCGGACACGACTGAGCAACTTTTAGTTCACAATTTAATTATTAACTTTTTATTTTAATTAACGTGAACAATTCAGTGGCATTTGGTGCATTCACAATGCTGTGAAACAGCCACCTCTGTCTAGTTGCAAAATATTTCATCATCCCAAATGAAAACCCCATAGGCATTAAGCAGTTTCTCCTCACCCCCATCCCCATTGTCCCAGGCAACCACTAATCAGCTTTCTATTTCTATGGATTTATCTAGTTTGACCATTTCATATAAGAGGAATCATACAATGTGTGACTTTTTGTGTCTGGCCTCTTTCACTCAAAATCATGTTTCTGAAGTTCATCCATGTGGTAGCGTGTCGGTACTTCATTCCTTTTTAATGACTGATTCATATCCCATTGTGTGTATAAATCACAACTGGTTTCTCCATTTATTCATTGATGGATTGTTCCCAACTCTTGACTCTTGTGAGTGACACTGCTATGAACATCCAGAGACAAGTATTTGTATGACTTTCTGTTTTCAGTTCTTCTTGGGTATCAACCTAGCACTGAAATTGCTGATTCATAGGATAATGCTAAAATTGCATATTAAACTTCCTGAAGAACTCTTTTTCACCTTTTGAGTTTGGCTAGGATGATGAGTGATCTGGATAAACTACTTGCCCTTAGAGGCTACAGAGTAGTGGGCATAGATATTAGCTCATCTTTATCCTTATGAATTCGCTAATACTGTAGTCGCACTAATCACCGTACTCCATTTCTGACTCATTATGCTGTGTTCAAGGATGTGCACATTCCTCGGTACAAGACCTCCTATCACTCTTTGCCCAGAAAACAAACACTTTCTAACTCGCTAGGTTGTTCTGTTGACTGGATGGGAGTTGGATCTATGGGAGTCTCTTTGCTACTATGTGGACAAAACCCATGTGACCCAGATAACTACACTTAGCCCATACTGAATTCTGAAAAAGTAGATCATGAAGAACATTTTCTGTTTAATCAAAAGGCCCCTGGTGTTCAGACTGTTTGCTCAGCTTTCACAGAAGGTAAATCCTTATTCTGGGACTCAGAACCAAGTCTTTTGGACCCTGTTATCTCCAAAGACCAGGGGCCGGTTGCCTGGTGTCTCAGAGGGAAAGAATTACAACCAGCAACTTTGGCAAGAACAAACTCGTTTTGCTAAAGTGAGGAACTGTCAGTTAGGTCTAGGAATAAAATGACCTGCCCTGTGCAGTAATGATTCTGTTGGGTATAAATAAACTGAAGAAAAATTGGGGAGAAAGTTTTAAGTCCAGAGAGCAACAATGCAACAGTGTAGATTCATGCTGGCTGACTTCAGGAATCTTAAGGTCACTTTTTACTCCAAGGGGCTCTCTCCTCTATCTCCAGTGTCTTGACTGATTTTCAGGAACAATTTCCTGAGTGAACACAGCAGAAGCCGCTAGGAGAATTCCAACTTCATTGCTTGGTTTGGGTAATAAAACCAACCCAGCCTTCCTGTCCTACACTGACTGGGGGTCGAATCTGCCACGCCGTGCTTTGCTATGTCCTGCTGGGTCACCTCTTCTCTGTAACAAGCTGATTCAGTACCTGATCTGTGGATCTGAAAGTCAGGCTGGTAAATCGGTTCACTGTGAAAGCAGAAATGTTGAGCCAGAACGAGGTGTGAATGCAGAAATACAGACCTTTCTCCAACACATGTAAGAGTAATTATTGTATTCTTTTCTGCCTTGTCCTCTAGGTCATGAGCCCCAAGGGAGAAGGTGCTGTGTTTCTTTTTGCTTATTTCTTATTTCTCAAGTGGCTCATACATCGCCTGATACAATGACTGATTCCCAGCGGGGGAGGGAAAAAATAGTGGAGTAAACGAATGAATGGAGGAGAAAAGAACAGCATGAAGAGGATATTTCTCTTAATTTCTCTTCCGTTCTTTCCTTTCATCTCATGACACTAATATTTTCAAGTATCTATCTCTGAAGAATGGAGTCACCTACAAAAGATAAGAAAATGTAACCAGGCCATCTCCATACGTCCTTTATAGGGCAAGTTCCGACACATCATTATCTTTAAGGTTAATGTACAGAAAGCTTAGAAGTTTCATTTCATTTTTGAGGAAATTTGGACCATCTCAGGGATTCATCAGTTTAGGGGGAAAAAGGTACATCTTTGTGAACTACTTTAGTATCTTGCAGAAGAGTGCAATGAATTATTGGGACATTGCAAGGTTTAAGACTAATGCTTTCTGAAGCATGAAAGAAGTAGCTTCAGCCTTTTTTTTTTCTTTTTATGTTTAAATTACTTTGCTTCTTACTTGACTACTTTTTCTGACCTTTTAGAGTGCTTCTTTCTTTATATTTCTCCTTGAGCTCCTTAACCATTTCTTAAAATAGTTTATATACATCTCTCATGAGTTCTTCTTTCTTAGCCTTCTGTTTCCCATCCTTCCCGCTCAGCTTCTCCTCACTTGACCCTTCCATATAAAACCTTGCAATATTATTATACTCTTTGACCCACTCCATCCATCTTTTTCTTTGTCTCCCAGTGCAATAGGTAATATGAAGCTATGGATCTATAAAACACTCACTTCTCATTTTCAAGTGAACATGAAGTTACAACCAAGGGGTTCTTTTTTTTTTTTAATCCATTTTCCCCCAGAATGAATATAATGGGAAATTTGGTCAAGTCTACTTAACCTTTTGACCATTAAACCTTTGGATTAATGCTATTCATGTTGCTCTGCATTGAGCTTTGACAGAATCAGTCGGTTCAGTTCAGTCCCTCAGTCGTGTCTGATTCTTTGTGACCCCATGGACTGCAGCACACCAGGCTTCCCTGTCCATCACCAACTCCTGGAGCTTGCTCAAACTCATGCCCAACAGGGAACAGAATACAGGGAACCAATAAAGTGCAGAGAGAAAAGAAGATTCTGAGGATCCTTGCACAGCAAGATCTGCAAGTCTCCACTACTTTATAGCTGTGTGGTCTTGGACAAATTACTTAAAATTACCTCTCTGGTTTCCACTTTCCCCATTGGTGAAATCTGGTTGCTATTACCTACTTCAGTGAGTCACCAGGGAACTTAAATTAAATGATAGCACCTATTTAGAACTCCCACACAGCAGATACTCAGTTAAGAGAGTCCTAATGATGATTTAGGCTTTGAATCAGCAAACTTTTATTGAACTCTTTTGATAATGATGATGGAAGAGGGAAATGAGAAGGAGCCCTTGATTTCCATCCTAATATGTGAGTTAAAGAAGGCTGAGCGCCAAAGAATTGAGGCTTTTGAACTGTGGTGCTGGAGAAGACTGTTGAGAGCCTCTGGGACTGCAAGGAGATCAAACAGGTCAATCCTAAAGGAAACCGGCCCTGAATATTCACTGGAAGGACTGAGGGTGAAGCTGAAGCTCCAATACTTTGGTCACCTGAGGCAAAGAGCCTACTCATCAGAAAAGACCCTGATGCTGGGAAAGATTGAGGGCAAGAGGAGAAGAGGGCAGCAGAGGAGGAGATGGTTAGACAGCATCACTGACTCAATGGACATGAATTTGAGCAAACTCAGGGAGATAGTGGAGGATGGGGAGGGGAGGGGGCTGGTGTGCTGCAGTCCACGCGGTAGCACAGCGTCAGACATGACTTAGCAACTGAACAACAAATGTGAGTTACAATCACCAGTGGTTTTTCCATTTTATTTTGGGGATGAATAAAATCTCCAGCTCTAACTGGTTATAAAGTATCATCTGGTTATAAAGTATCATTCATTTATAAAGTATTTCGTGGGAAGTTACTTTGTGTTCGCAAACAACAGTGAGCAAAACAAGATGCAATGCTTGCTCTCCTAAAACTCATCTGTGCTGTGTCCCCATAAGGCAGTGATTCTCAACAAGGTAAATTTGCCCCCAGGGGACATAGGTCAATACTGGTTTTCACAACTGTATGGTATCCGCATCTAATGGCTTGAGTCCAGGGATGCTGTTAAACATCTGTTCAAAAGAACCCCACAACCAGAAATCATCTCACTGTGGAGAAACCCTGCTATAAGGGGAGGATCAGGAATGTGAACTAATCCATCATTAAGGCAAGGAGTGAAAACACCCAAGATAGACTTCATCGCTTTGGGCTCTCCCAAACGCCAAGCTGCAATTATGAGATTAGAGCTCCTGCAAGAGCCATGGGTAGGAAAGGATTTCTGGGCACCGAGGCTAGGTGGTGTGGCTCAGCCTGGGGGCAGGGGGATGGACCAAATGACCTCTGTGAGTGTCCTGTCTGTGCCCCCTGCTGCAATGACTAGCCTGGGAGCACTTGGGTGTGCAGCTGGCATCCTTGGCTCTGCAGTTCAGTCAGTGTTGTCGGACTCCCAAAGCTGCCTCCAGGGAACCCGCTGTGTGTAAAGAGCTGCAGAAGTAGCACTTCAGTAGAGATAGTTAGATAAATAATCCTGAATAAAATTGCATATTTTTAAGTGCTTTATTAATACGGTTGGGTAGAGAGCATGCTAAATTCCTACATTGTGGAGATGAAGGTTACAAGAAAGGGATTATGTGGAGAGAGCTAAATGAGAGGGGGCAGGGGAAGAAAGAAACAAGCAAAGACAAATTTCTCCATCACATGTGTGTGTGTGTGAGAGAGAGAGACAGAGAGATACATAGTGAGGGTACAGATGCATGGATATAGATCTCACTGTGTATTTAGAGACGGTCCAGGAGGATGCACTGACACGTTGTACAGACTGCAATGTACAAGGAAAGTGACACGACACTGTTACACCAGGATCTGGAAACTCAAACACCTCCAGTGCTGAATGGTTTCCATAAAGGACTGAAGCTGGCCAGCTGGAAATCCAGAAAGCACGCATTGCCAGAGGGGACAACCATATCTCAACTTCAAGTTATTTGTTATCTTGGCGGGATGGGGAGAAGCCAGAAATTCATATTTTTGTGTGAAATGTTATTTGTTAATTACATACATGCACACACCACATGAGAAAAAAAAAATTTTTTTTTAAAGATTTTGTCTGTAAGTCATGAAATTCATTTGCTTGTCTATGAGTCTTGAGTTTGTAATCTCCTCAGTTCAGTTCAGTTCAGTTGCTCAGTCATGTCTGACACTTTGTGACCCCATGGACTGCAGCACACCAGGCTTCTCTGTCCATCACCAACTCCTGGAGCTTGCTCAAACTCATGTCCATAGAGTCAGTGATGCCATCCAACCATCTCATCTTCTGTCGTCCCCTTCTCCTCCTGTCTTCAATCTTTCCCAGCATCAGGGTCTTTTCCAATGACTCAGTTCTTTGCGTCAGGAGGACAAAGTATTGGAGTTTCAGCTTCAGCATCAGTCCTTCCAATGAATATTCAGGACCGATTTCCTTTAGGATGGACTGGTTGGATCTCCTACTTGGGTCTTATTTTAAGGATGTAATTTGTGTATTTGTTTATTTACAGAGAGGAATATATTAGACACCAGTAAGGGTTTTGAAGTAAATATAAGTAGTCCTCTTATATTTACCCAAGAACAGTTAGCTGGGACCATAGACTCATCATTGAATTTCTTTGTGTTGCCTTTTCTGGTTTGGGAGTTTGAGTCTGAAGGATCTATTTTATGAAGTCATTGTTAGCAGAAAATGTTTAACTATGTAAGCACTTAGCACTGTTCCAATATCAGACAGAGCCAGAATATGTTGGCTCCTTTCTCCCCAAGGAAGCAAAATTGAAATAAGTTGTTATGGCAGGCAGGGGAAAAATACAGAAGTTTGTCCCTGGAATGTACAGGAAGGCAGGTGGACAGTCGGTCCAGGTCCCCTCACCCGCCTCCACTTCTTTCTACTTGATTCTCTTAACTGAGGCCCTAGAGTGGACATTTGTCCCCTGCATCTGCTAACAATGCCTACCTTCTTCTGATAAGAAAAATATCCTGCATTTCTTTGAAGAAAAACTCATTCTACAACTTTAGTCTTATATAGTATCAAACCATCAATATGTACGGTGTCTTATACATCCTTGGTTCCAAATCTGTCTAATCAGGATATTCTATGCTCCTGATCCAAGTAATGGATTCAAGGATGAGTATGGGATACAGAAAAGTTAGTCCTGGAATGTTGCCTTGCACTGTTGGGGAAAAAGGTACTCTTTTATGCTGATCTTGATAACCTGACAGCGTCTCAGTTCAGAGTGTTGAGATGGGGGGAGGTCTTTTTACCATTTAGGTAAAAATGGTACCTAAATGTACATGTTTTTACCATTTAGGGAGAACGTGTCTTGGAATAAAGTTGACACCAAGAAAAGCAGAGCCTAGAGATATACTAATGCACATTTGGTCACCTTGATCCAGCCATGCCTGAAACCCATATGAACGTTAAATTGCAGGTTTTAAAAGAACAATATTTATCATTTTTGACTAAAGTCAGTCTATTTGGACTTCTGTCACTTATAAACTAGAGTTTGGAGAAAAAAACATTACCCCCTTGGGTTGGTTAATGTTTAACACAAGACTCAATCACATCATGTCATGCAAGGGAGACAACCTGCAAACTTACATCGAGATTTGTACTTTCTGTTGATGATACAGCAAATAGGGTAAGTGCAGAGCTTTGAGGAAAGACCTTAGTTGGCCATCTAGCACCTCCATCTACTATCTGGGGACTCTGAGCAACTTACTTACAGTTTTCTTACCTTATTAGAATGACTATATCACCTTCCATATAAAGTCATTGTAAGGACTAAACAAAGTGATAATAACCTGTTTTTGGAACTCTGTCTGGATATCCGATGGGCTTCCCAGGTGGCCTGCCAATGCAGGAGATGCAGGAGACACAGGTTTGATCCCTGACTCGGCAAGAACTCCTGGAAAAGGAAATGGCAACCCACTCCAGCATTCTTGCTTTGAAAATTCCATGGACAGAGGAGTCTGGCAGGCTACAGTCCATGGGGTTCGCAAAGAGTCAGACTTGACCGAGTGACTGAGCATGCGTGTTGGATATCTGACACTTGGCTTACTGTTTTCATGCACCATCTAATTCCTATAACAATCTAAAGTGAAGCACGTCACAAAAATGTCTTAGCCTAGTGCCTGACATATTGCAGATGCTCAATATAAAGGATTTTGTTGGAGGGAAAGACTGGGAGTGTGGGACTAGCAGATGTAAGCTATTATAAATAGGATAGATACACGACAAGGTCCTAGTGTATAGCACAGGGAACAATATTCAAAATCCTGTGATAAACCATAATGGAAAACATTTTCAAAAATAATGTCTATACATGTGTAATGGAGTCACAATGATGTATAGCAGAGATTGGCACTACATTGTAAATCAATTATACTTCTGTACAAAATAAAAGAAAGCATATAAAAGAAAAGAAAAAAGAAGAATCCTGTTGTCATCAGCACTGTCTTCATCACTGAATGCGGCGCTACTCTAACTCAAAGTCCCTTAGTCACCTAGGGATCATGTGAAAGTTCAGATTCCCAACTTCACGTGTAGGAAGGAGCCCAGAATTCTGAATTGCTAACCAGTCCCTAAGTGATGCTGATGGTGCTGGTCTTCAGGCTATGTTCTGAATAACGAGGATCCAGGGCCCCCACAGCCAGGAGAACCCAAAACGAGAAGCCCAGTTGACTGGGACTTAATTATTGAATTTTAATCAAACAATCATTCCATTCAGAGACATGACCTCCCCCCATCCCAAAACACTAGACTGAGAAACCTAAATATATAATGCTCAAACTTTTCTGATACTAATTAAATCAGAAGCTCTGGAGGGTGGGGCCCAGACAACACTATTTTTACAGCTTCATAATTTGCAGGCAAGATTAAGAACCTTTGGACTAGAAGTCCCTGGGGAGGAACAGCATAGACCAAGGGTGATGACCACTTCCACTAATTCACAAAGGCAGAGTTCAAATGTCACATGGCCTGTCAATCTCTTTTGATAGAGTAAGTATACTGATATAAAATCTCTTAAACTTTATTACTAACATTTAGCCAAACATATTATTTTTGCTTAAACATGACTAAAATAAGCCATTTTGTCATTGAAATAGTGGTATTGTGGATCTCTTCCCATTAAGTGATTGCATTAAACCAGTTCTTCAACTGAGATTTTTGTAGACAAGGGAGGAATCAGGGTAGAAAATGTTACTTGAAAATCTAGTTCCTGCAAAGCCTAGAAAAATCAACTTAAGAAGTCAACTGTTCATCCCAATGGTCATAAATTAAAAATACATATTAATAATATATAATATATTTTAATCATGTACTTATTATTCATATTATTTCAGAAGTGCATGCGGATTCTGAAAAGTAATTAGCTGTTCCTATCCCGATATATGTCTACTTTCTATGTGGGACTTTTAAATTATAAAAGTGTGCTGACCCCTCAGCCATGAGAGACACATGGATTTTAATAAAGAAATTGCTATTTCTAGGGGAAAAACTGTCCTTTTGGTTCAGGAAGTGTCCCCATTTCTATCAGACTATATATATATATGTGTGTGTGTATATATATATATAGTAATACTTCTATTACTATATCTCACAGGCATGAGACAGTGAAATGGATAAACCTGTAAGAACATGGCTTGGGAGTTATGCTGACCTATTGCGGGCTTGATCTCCTGGAAAATTCTTGGCTGAGTGAATTTACCTGTAAAATGGGAGTTTTGCCAAGTATTGTACCTCCTACAGATAAAACACTTATATCCAATCTATCATATTATATTCCTAACATTACCAACACTAATTTACCATGGTTGAATAAAAAAAAAAAAAAAAAAACTTTGGCTTTTTCATGAAGATGGCACTAAATGCAAAGAAGGAAGTCCCTGCCCCTTTCAAAGCTGAAACCAAAGCAAAGGCTTTGAAGGCCAAGAAAGCAGCATTGAAAGGTGTCCATGGCCACAAAAATAGAAGATCTGGATATCACCCATCTTCCAGCAGCCCAAAACACTGCGCCTCAGCAAGCATCCCAAATATCCTCCGACGAGCACCCCTAGGAGAAACAAATCTGACCAATGTGCCATCATCAGATTCACCCTCACCACCGAGTCAGCCATGAAGAAAGTAGAACACCACACCACACTGGTATTCATTGTGGATGTCAAGGCCAACAGGCACCAGATGAAACAGGCTATGCAGAAGCTCTATGACATTGACATGGCTATGGTCAACACCCTCATTAGGCCGGAAGGAGAGAAGAAGGTATGTGTTCGACTGGCTCCTGACTACGATGCTTCAGATGTTGCCAGCAAAATTGGGATCATCTAAACTGAGTCCGGTAAAAGTTTTCACTATCAAAAAAAAAAAAAAAGACACTTTGGTTTGGTTTCTCTTTTCACATCTATCGGTAAAGCCCACCAAGAACACCCATCAAACCCTGAAGCCTTTTCTACCACTGACTATCAAATTCTGGATTCAGAGAAAAATCCTCTCATCTGCTCTGAGCATAGGAGGCACACATAGTTCCGCTTGGACCTGTGAAGACTCCCCTGGTGGTCTTAACTTCTTATAACTCTGACCTCAAATTTGAGTTCTTAGGCTGACCTGGCTATGATCTGCTCTGTATTCCAGCCTCTAACCCTTGGAGAAGCAAGGGACCTGCCCTCAGAGAGCTTGGTAGCTAACCTCTCAGGTTGCTGCTGATATCTAAACAGAAATCTGTCCTTCCATCAGACTTTAACTCACCAGAGTCTTCCAGGAAGCTGAATGGATATAGTAAAGCGCAGTGCCATGGGCATACACCAAAGGAGTCTATGCTGAGTAAGCAGGATCCTGATAGAAATAAAGTCACCACAAAACTTAATGAGCGAGGATCCTGGACACATACCCTTCTTAGTAAATCACTGAACAATGCCTTTATGTGGAACACTGCAATCTTTTCTGGCCAGTACCTTGGAGAGCTCCTTGAAGCTTGCATTGCTTCCTGCTTCCTAGTAGAATAACAATTGCTTCTCTATTCCGGCTCGCAAATAGGTTCACCAGAACCATTTTTCTAGATTTCATATATATGCATTACTCTATGATAATTGTTTTATTTTTTCCCTCTGACTTACTTCACTCTATATAACAGGCTCTAGGTTCATCCACCTCTCTATAATTGACTCAAATTCATTCCTTTTTTATGGCTAAGTAATATTACATTGTATACATGTACCACATCTTCTTTATCCATTCATCTGTCAATGGATAAAATAGATAGCTAGCAGGAAGATGCTACACAGCACAGAATATAGGTATACTTATAGCTAATTCATGTTGTATGGCAGAATCCAGCACAACAATGTAAAGAAATTACTTTCCAATTAAAAAAAAAAAAGACTGCCCAGCAGAGCCAAGACTAAATCATTGAACTTGACCTGCAGGCTTGTAAGCTAAATAACTTCTTATTACTTTCATGGGTGGTGCTAGTGGTAAAGAACCTGCCTGCCAATGCAGGGGATATAAGAGACATGGGTTCAATCGCTGGGTCAGGAGGAACCCCTGGAGAAGGAAATGGGAACCCACTCCAATATTTTTGCCGGGGAAATCTCATGGACAGAGGAGCCTGGCGGGCTACAGTCCATGGGGTCACAAAGAGTCAGACAGGACCGAAGCCACTTAGCACATGCACATTAAAAAAAAAAAAAAAAAAAAAAACAATTGGTATAGAGTACATATTGTGTGTCAGTCATCAGGCTAATCCTGATACTTCATCACATTTAACCAGAATACAACCCTATAAGGAAGAAAGACTTATAAGCACTCAAAACTTGCAAAAAGTACACAGCTCACAAGTGGCAGAGAGGGGATTTGAACTCAGGCAATAGAACGTCAAATGCCAGCAGTGGGATGAGTAACCACCACAGGTGCTGCCTTGCTGCCCCCCCCAGGGTCCCACTACTGAGACAGCTTTAGTGTGCATGAGGTTGTCATTTGTCCACCCTGCCAGCTTTTCAAGGGGGGGGCAACTCATTGTGACAGAACTCGGGGCCGCTGCTGCATGCCCTAACAGTTCGGTAAGAATGAAGGGGAAAATTCTCACCGCTGAGGAATGTATTCATAATTGGGACCGACACAGAGACTACCTACACAACCAACCTGAGACTTGGTACATTAGACCCGTTGGCCTGTCAAGCGCTGCTGCACTGTCACTTTAATTGCGGGGACTCACTGCTCTCATGTGAAATAAACAAGCGCAAGGAGGAATGTCGAGTTCCCTGGGATCCACCTCTCTTCTGCTGTGGTCACTTCTGTGGTGCTCGCTTGCCTCCAGCTGGGCTTTTGAAATGAGGAATCTTTTTTTAGCTGGAATATTCACCGCTGCCTTTCATAATATCAGCTGGAAGGAGTGACACACAGGATTCAAATCTCAGCTTTGTGTCTTCATGAGGAGATGATAAATGACTGACAGGTTGGCTAATAATGGGGAAAAAAACACACTAAAATGCCGCCTCTCTGCATTTCCATCAGAGAAGAGAATCAGGACTTAGAAACCTTTCCTGCATTTCATCATTCTCTACCCATTTTGTAGTCTGGCATGCTGAGACGTCAGTTCTTGTGGATTATTAAGTTAAATCAGGGACTCCTCTGAGAAGAGCGATCAGTCTTTCAGTTCTCAGCATCTTTGCTTTCTCAAATCTCAATTCCAAAGGATGTGACCATTCTGGCGGAATAACAAATGTCAACGGACAATGAATAACCGCTGAAATTTTAAAGTTATGTATGTAGGGCAGAGGATAATTTAGAAAGAAAAGAGAAGTTAGAATGCTCCTTTTATAATTTGGCCACCTTGAACTCTTGAGACTTGCCGGGTGGCTGTGTGGTCCTTATTCTGACAATTTCAAAACTATTTCTTAAACCTCCATTATGTGCAAAGCATCTGTTTTAAAGCACACTCTCTAAAAGGTAAAGGAGGCTCTTGTGGAGACAACAAAAATATGAGCCATGATATGAAATTGCACTTTTGTGAGTACTCAGTCAGTCATGTCTGACTCTTTGTTACCCTTTGGACTGTAGCCTGCCTGGCTCCTCTGTTCATGGGATTTCCCAGGCAAGAATACTGGAGTGGGTTATCATTTTCCTTCTCCTGATCTTCCCAATTGAGGGACTGAACCTGTGTCTCCTGCATTGCAGGCAGATTCTTTACCCACTGAGCCATCAGGGTAAGCCCATGATATAAAATGAATCAATCAAATCAAACTCAGTCAACATTATACTGGCCTCATCCTTAGGGACAGAGTGAACACACACCTGCTCGTCAGATAACATACCTGATAAATCAAGCTCTCCACTGGTGGAGTAGAAAATAATAGACTATGCAGTTCCCTGGATATGTGGCTTTTTGTTATCAGTCCTTGAAACATAAATTTGTTTAGATTTCTTAAGCACACACCCAACAGGACAGTCCTGGAAGTGTAGCTGGTCATGAGTGACAGAAAATAGGATGGGATGTAAACGTTCTTTCCACCAGCTGCTGTTGTTCAGTTGCTAAGTCATGTCTTGACTCTTTGTGACCCCATGGACTGTAGCAGGCCAGCCTTCCCTGTCCATCACTATCTCCCAGAGTTTGCTCAAACTTATGTGCATTGAATCGATTATGCTATCTAACCATCTCATCCTCTGCCACCCACTTCTCCTTTTGCTTTTGATCTTTCCCAGCATCAGAGTCTTTTCCTATGAGTCAGCAGAGTGCCCATTAAAAATGTTGATGCTAGGGTCACTCCTGATATACTAGATCGGAAGTGGACCTGGGGACTCCCCTCAAAACTAGCATTCAAGATGATTCTGAGGCAGGCTCTGAGGCTATAATCTGAAAAATGCTGCCTAAAATCATTTTCAAAGCAGACCATTGAAAAGGATAGGTAATCATCTGCAAAGAGTCCAACACGACTGAGCAATTGAACTCAACTGACTGAATCATCTGCCACTAGAATGCAGATGAAGCAATGGTACCTGTGTAACTGGGACTGGTGCAAGAGACACATTTGACAAAAGGGTCACATCCAAAGTGGGCCCACAAAGCAGAAATCACACATGATCGAATCTTACCAAATTCCTTAGGAAGGTACCATGTTGATGACAACACACCACCCTTCAGAAACTGGAGAGTTTCTTCACTATTATTCTAATACACTGGTCTTTTCTGAGTAACAACAGATGAAGCTATTGGCATGGGCTTAGCACTATGTTGCATGAATGATACAGAATTGGAAAATGGAGTCACAGTCGGCATGATAAGATGCAAGAGTCAGCAGAGGTGGGCAGGAACTGAGGTCCCCTGAGGGCGCCATATCGAATCATCTCTCCCGTTCATTCAGAAAATGCTCTCGACTATCTCAGAGAAATTCCCTCCTGCACTTGTGTTGTTAAAGTTGTTGAGAAGGAGGAGGAGTTGTAGGGTATGTAAAATTGTTGGGTTTTATTGACTCAACACACACAAATGAATTATCTTACGTTAGGTGTGTGAAAGAGGCCATTCCATTCTAAGACACTTGATTTTCAAAATGAGGCTTAATTGGACCAGATACACCACATTAATGGAAACCAACTGAACTCAGGTTTTTTAAAACAGCTACTGAAACCTATTGGGTTTCTATTTTTTGATCAAATGGATTTCTCTTCGGTCAGAAAGCCTCTCTGTACAAATGCACTCCCTCTTTCAGAAACAATTAAAGGAAAAAAAAAAAAAAACCCTTCAGTGGAAGGTCATGTTTTAATCTTACAAACACAGAGAAAAATAATTAAATTATCCCTCTGGCTCTCAGAAAGGAATGGAATGGTTCCAACATCACTTTTATAAACTCTCTTCCTCCCATTTCCAGGGTGTGGTCAGAGCAGGGTAGATCTATAGCTGAAGAGCCTTTGAGTTTGACAAACACAATCCCATCAAGTGTGAAAAATCCACCACAGTATTTGTTCAGGCGCTCAGATTTTCTGGGCATTACAAAATGCCTAGTCCATCATATTTGTTTCTACAGGCACATTACATTCTTTAACGTACCTAACAGTTACTTTCAGGGGAGAATGCATTTATAAATGAATCTGGTTGCAGCATCCGATGGTCCCCTTTTCCCCCTCAAACTTTTTAACTATGCTCATCAATTATTCGTAACAGTGCAAAGAGTTGGCACTGTTTACCTACCATTCTTTCTGACTTACTCGGCTCGATCTTGTGGCTCATTAAAAGCATCTCTATTTATTTGCTGTGTGTTTCAGTCTTTAACTTTGGCACAAGACGCCCAAAGAAAGCCCATTTTCCTTTTCCCTGCAGTGTTAATTGGTGGAGCATGCTGCCTGCCTCTTCATTAATTATGTCAATGCGTATGAAACTTCCATTTTCACGGGGGTGAATTAACAAGCCTTCTCTGAACGGGGCTGACAAAAAGCCAGCCTGAGAGGCTGTGACGAGGAGAGTCATAAAGGCTGCTACTGACGGTCAAGGCCACGTTCAGTTGCACAGACTCGCTTTGTCCAGCCCCAAAGCCCTTCTCGCCTCTCCTTTTGTGACCATCAGCAGGAAACAGGCACTTTTGTGAAGCTGGGGACAGTCCCTCTGCCCGCCCACACCCCAGAGATCAGACTGTGCTGAACACACTGACCACGTGGGGGTGAAGAAGGCAGGGGAGGTGGGCCGGTCCAAGCCCACTCCTTATGTTCCCAGGGACTTTCCCGATTACCTCGCTGCAGGGGAAGCGAGAAAATAAAAGGCTATCCCTGATGAAAACTCCTTTTTTTTTTTATATCACTCTGAGAGATGACTTGCGAAAAATTCTCGCTGTTAGATAGAGCCAAAAGAAACACACACACACATTGAATAACCTTAAGAACCTTAAACCAAATCACATCTGGTTAAACAAAATCATTCTCTCTCCCTCTCTCTTTGCCTACGACTCTGCTCGACTACAGGGAAGGCTGGTAAAAGGGTGACACCTAGTTACTGTTGTACTTTTCTCTGTCTCAGACACGTATCCTCCTCCACGAGCTTGCGGACGAGGGGCAGATACTGATTTCCATCTTTTTCTCGCTCGCCCTCCCTCTGGCTTTCCTCCTCGTTTGCTGTATCCTCAGCTCTCTCTCCATCTCTGTCTGGGGGGCTTGTACGACATGCAGATTGAAGGAGAGGGAGAGAAAGAACACATAGACTGAGGAAGCCTGAGTTAGCGCGTATTTCTTAATTGCTACTCCCAAACACATCCATGGGGCTAGAGAACAGTGATTTGCAGAGGATTTAGCCAGAATTAGGAAGAGAAAGAAAATGTAAGGTTTAAGCTCGCTTCCCCAAAGGATCATAGGGTTAGAAAGAGTTGGCAAGATGGAAAAGATTTAGCCTGGTTTCTGAAAGGGGCAGATCCATTCAGATATATGTGTACCCCACACACAAACATCTGAATACATACAAAGACACACACGTGCAGGCATATACATATACATATATACAAATGCACACACATATGCACATAACCACATATGCACCACACACACACAACACACACATATACACACACTTATGCAGATAAACACATACATATGCATACACACATACATACAAACATATATGCACATATGTGCATTCAAGCACATATTAATATATACCATACACACAGAAACACAACTGCACACATATAGATATACATGCAAATGCACACACATATACATACATATAAATGCACACAAGCACACATATACATACCACACACAAAACACAGACATACTCATACACACACACATACACACACATAACCACATATGCATATGTGTGTGCACATACATAAAAAATGCACACACACACACACACACACATGCATGCAAATGTGTGTATACACACATATATACATACACACACATATACACAAACACATATACATACATGCCCACATATGCATATGTATACACATATACACACACACACACCACTCACCACACATACATACACACATACATACACAAATACATACATGCCCACATATGCATATGTATACACATATACATACAAACACACATACATACATACATACACAAATACACACACATGCATACAAACACTTATATACATACACACACGGAATATAAACACACAAATATGTATACATAAACATATATACATACAAACGCACATATATACAAGTAACAGTTGCTCAGTCATGTCCGACTCTGCTACCCCATGGACTATACAGTCCATGGAATTCTCCAGGCCAGAATATTGGAGTGGGAAGCCTTTCCCTTCTCCAGGGATCTTCCTGACCCAGGGTTCGAACCCAGGTCTCCCCCTTTGCAGGCGGATTCTTTACCAGCTGAGCCACAAGGGGAGACCTTGGTTATACACGCTTTTGTGTATGTGTGTGTGTATTTGTATATCATAGCTCAGTTGTGTGCGTGTGTTTGGTATATATATGAAAGTGAGTCATGCACACACACAAATAGACATATATACATATACACACATGCATAGACAAACACACATACACACACAAAGTCAGTGGAGACAGTGCCACAGGCTCTTCTGAGATGAGCTTGCCAAGATGTCAAAAACGTGACTATTAGGAAGTTCTTCCTGATGTCTCACTGCAGTCTTTTCTGCTGTGACTAAAGCTCTTTCTCAGAAGAACTTGAACATCTACCATCTGCCAAACCCTCCTACCCACGGTCAAGAAGCAGGTGTCCATTTTCTCTTTGAAGCTAAGCCCTGACTATGCTCCTAGGAAGGCTGCCTTGTGATTCCTTTTGTGAGGGATAAAACCCAGAGTAGTAAGTGTGGGGTAGGAAGATGAGAAGCAAGTGGATTACAGATTCACACACACCATGGAACGCAGGTTCTGAACAGTCAGCATTGGGTTTCACTCACAAACCCTATGGTCCTTTTTCTTACCTATGAGCAGTGGGCACATTTCTGATTCCCCTGACACTTAGACTCTTCAAAATATAAAATGTGAAAATACTGACTGCGTTACAGGTTTATTGAAAAAAGAAGCAAAAGACAAGGACGTAGTAAAAATGAAATATTTGTGAAAAAATAACAGCTGTCAACAATGGCTTTCCTTTTAGCATTTTGTCCCAACCCAAAGCAGTCTTGTAGGAGAACAGCACAGATGTATGGAGTGTTTGTTATATGTTAAACGCTGGGCTAAACTCCTTACATCATTATATTTAACTATCCTGATGACCCATGTGGTCAATGTTATTGTCATTCCTATTGCACACAAGAAAAAACTGAGGCTTAGATAAGTCAAACGACTGGTGAAATTCTTCTTCTTTTTTTGGCTTGCTCCTTTTTATTGGAGTATAATTGCTTTGCAATGTTGTGTTAGTTTCTGCTGTCCAACGAAGTGAATCAACTATAAGTATACATATATCTCCTTCTTCTTGCACCTCCCTCCTACCCTCCAGCCCATTCCACCCAACTAGGTCATCACAGAGCACCAAACTGACCTCCCTGTGTGTTACAGCAGCTTCCCACTTGCTATGTGCTGTACACATGATAGTAAATGGGGGAATCTGGGCTTACTGATGTTCTTAATGATAAGCAGATAGTGGCATGATTCACAGCACCAAAAAGTGGAAACAACCCGCATGTATACCAAATGGTGAATAGATAAATAAAATTATGTCTCTCTGTGAAGCAGGATGTTCTCTGACAACCCCTGATGCAACGTGCAGGAATCTGGTAAAGATGATGCTCAGGGAAAGAACCCAGACTCCAAAGGCCACCTGTGGTGTGACTCCACTGATGTCAAAAGTCCAGGATAAGCAAACCTGCAGCAATAGAAAGTAAATGAGTAATTGCCTCAAGTTGAGAGGAGGGAGTCAATGAAAGCTAATGTGTTCCTGGATCTTTTGGCAGGAGGTGATGAAAATGTTCTTCTCTCCATCTTCAACTTTAATGAGGTGTAATTGGCAAATAAAAATTGTTTGTACTTAAGGTGTACAACATGATGATTTAATATAAGCAAACATCGTGAAAGGAAAATGATCTCAAATTAGATTATGGTGATGACTGCACACCTCAGCAAATTTATTTTTAAAAAAAATTGGATTGAGCACTCAAGGTAGGTGAATTTTATGGTAGGTGAATTGTATCTCAATAAAGCTGTGCAGAGAACAAAACTCCTTTCTTGCTCTAAGACAAGCTACCCAGAACACCTGACTTATAATCTCTTGTGGAATATATATCTACTTATTTTGCAGAGATGGGAACCACCAGGAAAAAGAAACAGTGGAGAGATATGAGGCTGGGGAGCCAAAAGGAAGATCATGAAACACATATTAGGTCCTGTGAGGGACCCTGGGCTTTATTTTCAGAGCTCAAAGCAGTGTGTGCCTTGTGTATGAATGTGTTTGTACGTACTTGTGTATATGTGAGTGTGTGTATTCATGTCTATGTGTTGTGTGTTTATACATGCGTGTTTGTGTATATGTGTGTATGTGTTAAGTCATTTCAGTTGTGTCCCACTCTTTGCGGCCTCATGGACTATAGCCCGCCAGGCCCCTCCATCCATGGGATTCTCCAGGAAAGAATACTGGAGTGGGTTGCCACTTCCTTCTCCAGTTTGTGTATATATTTATGTGCATTTACACATATACATTTGTATATATAGGTATGTTTACGTGTATTTGTGCATATGTGTTTGTGAGTGTGTATATATGTGCATGTGCATAGTTATGTACAAAAAAGATCTTCACGACCCAGATAATCACGATGGTGTCATCACTCACCTAGAGCCAGACATCCTGGAATGTGAAGTCAAGCAGGCCTTAGAAAGCATCACTACAAACAAAGCTAGTGGAGGTGATGGAATTCCAGTTGAGCTATTTCAAATCCTGAAAGATGAAGCTGTGAAAGTGCTGCACTCAATATGCCAGCAAATCTGGAAAACTCAGCAGTGGCCACAGGACTGGAAAAGGTCAGTTTTCATTCCAATCCCAAAGAAAGGCAATGACAAAAAATCGTCAAACTACCACACAATCGCCCTCATCTCACACGCTAGTAGAGTAATGCTCAAAATTCTCCAAACCAGGCTTCAGCAATACATGAACCGTGAACTTCCAGATGTTCAAGCTGGTTTTAGAAAAGGCAGAGGAACCAGAGATCAAATTGCCAATATCCGCTGGATCATCGAAAAAGCAAGAGAGTTCCAGAAAAACATCTATTTCTGCTTTATTGACTATGCCAAAGCCTTTGACTGTGTGGATCACAATAAACTGTGGAAAATTCTGAAAGAGATGGGAATATCAGACCACCTGACTGGCCTCTTGAGAAACCTGTATGCAGGTCAGGAAGCAAGAGTTAGAACTGGACATGGAACAACAGACTGGTTCCAAATAGGAGAAGGAGTACGTCAAGGCTGTATATTGTCACCCTGCTTATTTAACTTATATGCAGAGTACATCATGAGAAAGGCTGGGCTGGAAGAAACACAAGCTGGAATCAAGATTGCCGGGAAAAATATCAATAACCTCAGATATGCAGATGACACCACCCTTATGGCAGAAAGTGAAGAGGAACTAAAAAGCCTCTTGATGAAAGTGAAAGAGGAGAGTGAAAAAGCTGGCTTAAAGCTCAACACTCAGAAAACTAAGATCATGGCATCTTGTCCCATCACTTCATGGGAAATAGATGGGGAAACAGTGGAAACAGTGTCAGACTTTATTTTGGGGGGGCTCCAAAATCATTGCAGATGGTGATTGCAGCCATGAAATTAAAAGAACGCTTACTCCTTGGCAGGAAAGTTATGACCAAACTAGACAGCATATTAAAAAGCAGAGACATTACTTTCCCGACAAAGGTCCATCTAGTCAAGGCTATGGTTTTTCCAGCGGTCATGTATGGATGTGAGAGTTGGACTGTGAAGAAAGCTGAGTGCTGCAGAATTGATGCTTTTGAACTGTGGTGTTGGAGAAGACTCTTTAGAGTCCCTTGGACTGCAAGGCGATTCGACCAGTCCATCCTAAAGGAGATCAGTTCTGGATGTTCATTGGAAGGACTGATGTTGAAGCTGAAACTCCAATACTTTTGCCACCTCATGTGAAGAGTTGACTCATTGGAAAAGATCCTGATGCTGGGAAGGATTGGGGGCAGGAGGAGAAAGTGATGACAGAGGATGAGATGGCTTGATGGCATCACCAACTTGATAGACATGAGTTTGGGTAAACTCCGGGAGTTGGTGATGGACAGAGAGGCCTGGCGTGCTGCAATTCATGGGGTTGCAAAGAGTCGGACATGACTGAGCGACTGAACTGAACTGAACTGATACATATGTGAGAGGAGGGCATGGCCACCCACTCCAGTATTCATGCTTGGAGAATCCCCATGGAAAAGGGAGCCTGGTGGGCTATGGTCCATAGGGTCACAATGAGTTGGACATGACTGAAGTGAATTAGCACACACACACATACATATATGAGTATTTGTGTATATGGGTATGTATTGTGTGTGTATTTATATATATGTGTTTGTGAGTGTTTGTGTATATTTGCATATATGTGTTTGTAAGTGTGTGTATATGTCGGTGTTTGTATGTATATATTGGTGTTTGCATGTATGTTTATGTGTATTTATATGTGTGTAAGTATTGGTGTATATGGGTATGCCCGTGTTTGTGTGTATTTGTGTGTATGCGAGTGTTTGCATGTATTTGTGGATGTTGGTGTGTATGTTCATGTGTATTTATACATATGCAAGTGATTGTGTATACGCACTTGTTGTATGTGTGCATGTGTGTATTGGCACTCAGAGCAGAATTTGAAGCAATGCAGAGACATGTTCAGATTTGTATTAGAAGGTACGACTCTGGCTGCATGGGCTGGAGGGCGGGTGTGAGCGAAGGGCTAACCAAGCAGAAGCCACAGTGGTTTCCGGTCTGAGAGTGAGATGAACTCTGGACCAGAGGTGGGGTGGAGATGGTAAGAATGGACTGCCCTGAGAGGCATGGCAGGCCGCGGCGATTTACAAAATAGAGAGGAAAAGAGGGGCCCGGGTAGGAGAGGGAGGCAGTACCGAGCTAGAACAACTGGGTCATGCCATTTGCGGACATAAGGCTCGATGTGGAGAAATGTATTTGCTAACATCAGTGTGTCATTGTGACAATCATCCTTGTCCCAGACACATATGAAATTCAACCTCAGAAGTCCTTCGGGGAAGAAAGAGAGATGAGGAGAAATACTCAGGAAGATATACTCTTGATTAAATGAAGGGTCTACACCTATTTTATTAGAAACAGAGCCCTTCTTTGCTTGAGATACATGGTCAGGGACCAAGAAAATGAGGGTGATGGAGGAAATGAAAAAAAAAAAAAAAAAAGACATTTCTCATACCAAGCTTAGAAGCTTCCAGAAGGGATCAGGTTCCAGGCAAGTGGGGGAAATGTCAAATTCCTTTCCACCTGCTCCTCAGAACAGTGGAGATGAGTCCTGAGCTAGGCAGTGCAAACTTGGAATGGTGTATTTTTTTAACAATGCACCACTTCGAGTTCCTACATGCCCTCTGGCTGGCAAAGCCCTCCAGCTATCTTTGAGCTTGTTCCCCTATTTCTGGGCAGGACTTTTTCAACTCTCATCCATCAGGGAAGTCTATTAGGAAAACTGGCTTTGGCATTACACAGTGTAGAGTTGGTTTATGACTCTATCCTTTATTCAGGGTGATGTCTTGGGTATGTTCCCTGGCTTTCTGGAACCTCAGCTTCCTTATATAAAAAAAATAAGGTAATACCAGGGCTGTTAGGATAATTAAATGATATAGTCTATCTTGAGAGCCTGTTCCAGTGCCTGGCATGTGGTTGGCTTTCATTAAAGGTGATGATGATAACCATAATCCTCCAAGACAACAATTTTCCATCTTTTGTGGTTTGTTGCCATTAAGGGATCACTTTGAGAATTAGGAAAAGCCATGCCCCACATTCTTAATTCTCATGGGTGAAAACTTTGGACAGACTTATTTTGTAACCTAATTTTTATTGGTGAAGGCAGGAGGAGAAGGGGACAACAGGGGATGAGATGGTTGGATGGCGTCACTGACTCAATGGACATGAGCTTGAGCAAACTCCGGGAGATGGTGAAGGACAGGGAAGCCTGGCGTGCTACAGTCCATGGGGTTGCAAAGAGTCGGACACAACTTGGCGACTAAACAACATAGTTGCTTTACAACGTTGAGTTAGTTTCTACTGTTCAGCAAATTGAGTCATCTATACATATATACATATCCCCTCTTTTTTTGGATTTCCCTCCTTTAAGTCACTGGGCAGACCTATTGAAGTCTTACCCATGGACCACATTTTAAGAATCTTTGATCTCAGACACTAGTTCTCAACTGTGGCTGCTCATTAAAATTACCTGGGAAAAAAGAATTCTGATGATAAAGCCCTTCTTCCCCCAAATTATCTTTACTCAGTCTGGGATTGGACACAGACAGCATTAGTTCTTCAGATACCCCAGAGGACCCTAATCTGAATAGAGAACTATCCATACAGGGAGAAACACAGGTGCCTCCTTTCCTCTGCTCAAGACAGTACACTGAGCATCCCGGATTTCCCTAGATGCTGGCAATATTTCAAGATTAATAGGATCTCAGCCTGTGAGCTCCAAATGACCCATAAGGCATCCACTCTGGACACCCCTACCCCCGCCCCTTAGCAGCATAATCTTGGCAAGCTATCGACTCTCTGACTTCTTTACTTCCTCCATCTATTATAGCAGGAATGGGACAATCAGGATTTCAGGATTTATGGGAGAATCGAATGACATGTTCCATGAACGGTGCACAAAATATGGTGGCACAGCTCCAGCTCAGTAATAGGTCATGGGTAACCATCACTGCTTCCGTTAGATTAAGGCCACCACCATCATCATTCCCTGGTGGTTCAGACAGTAAAGAATCTTCCTGCAATGTGGGAGACCTGGGTTTGATCCCTGGGTCAGGAAGACCCCCTGGAGAAGGGAATGGCTACCCACTCCAGTATTCCTGCCTGGACAAGTCCGTGGACAGAAGAAGCTGGTAGGCGACAGTCCACCGGAACACAAAGAGCTGGACATGATTGAGAGATTGACAGTTTTACTTTCTTTCAACCATTACTGCCTTTCATTATATTAATAAGGCCACCACCATCATCATCATGTTAGCATACTATCCCTTTTTCCTCAATAACTAAAAATATTGATGAATTTTTTTTTCCTTTTTTCTTCCTTACACAGCTGGCAAGAATGCCTTATGCCAGAGTCTGCCACCTCCCAGGGCATGAGTCCTCTGTTTGAACACTCCTGTGTCCATGTCCAGGACCTATCCCTAGTGGTACAAATTCACTGAGACCAGGGTGTGGCTGATAATCCAAGTTTTTAGGGATCCTGACAAGGCTGAGAAACCCCACTCTGGAGTATACCCAGATTTTGAATCCCCTACGTCCTAAAGCAGCTTCTGCATAGATTCAAGTATGCCCAAATGCTTAACACTGTGTGTGGGTGGAGGCTGCTCATAAAATAGGTGCTTCTCAGTCACCAGACACCAGGACCACGGAGACTCTCCCCAACCATAAAGAATTGTCCTGATGTCCCAGGAGAAATATCAATAACCTCAGATATGCAGATGATACCACCCTTATGGCAGGAAGTGAAGAGGAACTAAACAGCCTCTTGATGAGGGTGAGAGAGAAGAGTGAAAAAGCTGGCTTGAAACTCAACATTAAAAAAAAAGAAACAACTAAGATTGTGGCATCCAGTCCCATCACTTCATGGCAAATAGAAGGAAAAAGAAGGGGAAGCAGTGACAGACTTTATTTTCTTGGGCTCCAAAATCACTGTGGACGGTGACTGAAGCCATGAAATTAAAAGACACTTGCTCCTTGGAAGGAAAGCTATGGCATACCTAGACAGTATATTAAAAACCAGTGACATTACTTTGCTAATAAAGGTCTGTCTAGTCCAAGCTATGGTTTTTCCAGTAGTCATGTATGGATATGAGAGTAGGACTATAAACAAGGTTGAAAACCAAAAAACTGATGCTTTCTAACTATGGTGCTGGAGAAGACTTTTGAGAGTCCCTGGGACAGCAAGGAGATCAAACCAGTCGATCCTAAAGGAAATCAATCCTGAATATTCATTGGAAGGACAGAGGCTGAAGCTGAAGCTCCAATCCTTTGGCCACCCAATGCAAAGAGCCACCTCACTTGAAAAAACCCTGATGCTGGGAACGATTGAAGGCAAAAAGAGAAGGCGATGGCAGAAGATAAGACAGTTAGGTAGCATCACTGACTCAAAGGATGTGAATCAGAGCAAACTCCAGTAGAGAGTGAAGGACACAGGAGTCTGGCATGCTACAGTTCACAGAGTCACAAAGAGTCAGACACAACTTAGTGACTACACAACAGGGGAAGCGCAAGCAAAGGGACCATATGCCAAGGTGGCTGATGTGAGGACACAATTCAGCAGCTTTTCTCACTCCTGGTTCCTCTCCCTTGACCCTAAATGACAAGTGTTATGGCTTGCAGCAGCTCTCCTGGACAAGTCCCCAACACCAGGTCATCATACAGTATTTTTCTGGGGACATTGTCTTTTCATGGCTGATCACCAGCTAATCACCATTCCCTTGACTTATCTGGACCCCTGGCCTTGTTCTTCTAGAAACGGTGACTCAGACAGCAGAGCGGGTTATTCGGGGTGGCTGGATGGGGGTGAGAGGGGGTAGGCAGAAGGGAGGAGGGGTGAGAGGGGAAGGCCATTTACAGCGCCCGTAGGTAGCTGGCTTCCCTACTAGCACACTGCTAATTTTATTTTGCTTGCATTTATATTAGGAAACGCCACAGTCACTGGTGCTAAGGGAGGAGGATGGGCTGGGGGAAGATGTGGAGCTCAGAGCAGCTTAGACACAAGGGGCCTGGGAACCTCCTCCGCAGCTTCCCTGTTCAGACTCCTGCCCACCTGGCCTGGGAGCCAAAGAGGAAGCACCCTCCATTTTCCCCAGTGCGAGAATTACTGTACCGTAAATTCTTGTTCATTCCTCCCTCCCCACCCACAAACGGAAGGAGGTAATTTCGTTTACCAGGTGTGGCTCTAGATCCAACAACACTCTTTATCTCTCACTTCAGATCCATGGGGTGCTTTCTACACAGAAGTTACTCCTTGGATCCTTTACCATTTCCTGTATTTATTAATGAATGAAGCCCTTAAGCACGGGTCCCCAACCTCCTGAGTTCTAATGCCTGATGACCTGAGACAGAGTTGATGTAATAATACTAGAAATAAAGTGCACTGTAAATGCAATGCACTGGAATCATCCAGAAACCATCCCTCCCCACCCCCTCACCCCCCAGTTCATGGGGAAATATTGTCTTCCATGAAACTGGGCCCTGGTGCCAAAAGGGTAAACCTAGAAATTCTGTCCTTCTGACAGCTTCCAGCCCCACAGTTAAAGCTGGATTTGCAGATCACAGTAACCTACGTTTTGATCCTATGTGACCTTGGACATGGCATTTAACCTCTCTGAACCTCCTTGTATATAATAGGAAGATAGTAACTGAAACTCAAATGTTGTAACTTATGTATGCAAGCATCTTAGCAGCCTGCCTGACACCTACCCAAAGTACAATAACGAACAGCAATTGTTGTCACTGTTATCATCATTATGATGGTCAATTCTAGGTGTCACCCTGGTTAGGCACCTAGTTATTTGATCAGTCATTTCAGTGTTGCCTTGAAGATATTGTGTTGATAGGATTAACATCCACCCTCAACTGTGTTTAGGGAAAAGAGATTGTGCTGTTGTTGAGTCACTCAGGGATGTCCAACTCTTTTGCAACCTCATGGAGCCCGCCAGGCTCCTCTGTCCATGGGATTCTCCAGGCAAGAATACTGGAGTGGGTTGCCAGGTCCTTCTCCAGGGGATCTTCCCAACCCAGGGATCAAACCTGCATCTTCTGCATTGGCAGGTGGATTCTTTATCACTGAGCCATCTGGGAAACCCATAGATGAGATTATCCTGGGAACTTTTCATGGGCCTGATCTAACCTCTGAAAAGCCTTAAGAGCAGAACTGATGCTTCTCTGAAGAAGAAATTTCACCTGATGACTGAAGGACTGGCTCCTGCCTGAGTGTTCACAGTCTGCTTGTCCTGGAGGCCTGTCCTATAGCTTTGAGACTTGCCTGGCCAGTGCCCACAATCATGTGAGCAATTCCTGGCAATGAATCTCTCTCTCTGCACATGTCTCTATGCAAGCATCTGTGTTTTCATTCTGTGGGGTTGTGTGCTCAGTCGCTCGGTTGTGTTTGACTTCTTGCGACCCCATGGACTGTAGTCCACCAGGCTCCTCTGTCCATGGATTTCTCTAGGCAAGAATATTGGAGTGGGTTGACATTTCCTCCTCCAGAGGATCTTCCTGACCCAGGGATCAAACCCAGGTCTCCTGCATTGAAGGCAGACTCTTTACCATCTGTGGGGTTAACCCCTCTACATTTTCCATGGAAACACACTTCGGGTGAGATGCTGTCAAACGTTGCTAGGGCCACTATAACAGAGTAGCACAGACTGGGTGATCTCAACAACAGAAATTAATTTTCTCACAATTCCGGGGGATGGATGTTCGAGATCAGGACGTCAGTGGGGCTAGTGTCTGGTGAGGACTCGCTCCTTGGCTGGCAGATGGCCACCTTCTTGCTGTGCCCTCACACAGTCCTCCCTCTGTGCCCATCTGTGTCCTAATCTCCTCTTCTCATTAGGACACCAGTCATATTGTGTTAGGGCCCAATCTAATGAGCTCGTGTGTGCAAGTTCAGTTGCTCAGTCGTGTCTGACTCTTGCGACCCCATGAACTATAGCTTGCCAAGCTCCTCTGTCCATGGGATTTCCCAGGCAAGAATACTGGAGTGGGTTTCCATTCCCTTCTCCAGGGAATCTTCCCTACCCAGGGATCGAACCCATGTATCTTGCATCTCCTGCATTGGCAGGTGGATTCTTTACAACTGAGCCACCAGGAAAGTCCCTAATGACCTCATTCTACCTTAATTATTTCTTTAAAGGCCCCATCTCCAAACGCAGTTGCATTCCGAGATAATGGAATTAGGACTTGGACATATGAATTTTGGAGGCAAGTACAGTTCAGCCATAACAGATAGTGAGAAGATTGGTGACTATCTCATACCTTCGCTCCAGTTAGACCTTGCCTCCAGAACCCAAACTCCAGAGGTAAATAGCAATTCTCAGTTTACCTGGAGCCACCCAACTCTTTCTTGGCTGTCTGATGCAGGACTGGCGATTCCTGAAGTTCCAGGTTGCTAGAGGGGATGGCAGGTAACAAATTCAGTACGTGATGGTTGAGATACCTTCCACTTACAAGAGACCAAGTTAGAGATAACCTATAAACTTCCCTAAGCCTAAGACAGAGTGGCGGGGGAAGGCGCACGGGTATGCTGCCTTGGGCTTGAACTGCCGCTGTGACAATTTATCTTCTTTATGGTTCTGCCCCCTCCCTCAAAAAGGTAAGATGTTCTCTGGTGACAGATGGTGCTGGGTGACAGATGGTGGCTGACTGACCTCCATCAGCAAAGGTTCTAGCACAAAGCCACCTGAACCGGGTCCAACAGACAAACTAGCCCTGGATGGGCTTGAAGAAAGCGCCACATGGAGAGCCCCAAGCCACTCCTCAATCGTTTGGTTCTGTTAAGAAAGGTAAGAACTGTCTTCATTCCCATTCATCTTTAGGAGGCAGAAACCATTCTCAGCACTAAGCACAGTTTTGTTACAAGACTTTATAGTGAGGGTTTTGCACCTCCTAGTAAAATCACAAATAACCCATCTGGCCCCAAACCTGAATGGCTCTATTTCCAAGTCATTACTTTTTGCAGCGAGATCAGTAATTAAATCAACCATTTCATCGCTCAAGCAGTATTCACTGGAACATCTATTATATACCAGGCACTAGTAAGGGCCAATTTGGGGATGTGTTTGATTTGGTTTTTATAAAGATTATGTTTTGGCTCTTTCATGCTGTAGAGTTCCTCTCTGTGTCATTCATGTGAACCTAATGAAAGGAGAAGTAAAAATTCTTGGAAGGGACAGGGGAGAAATAATGAAAAGTGTGTTTCGTCTGGTTGGAAACATACATGGTTGATCAACTTGAAGCCAGCAGAATTAAGGGACAGAGCATGACCAAAGGAACCACCCAAAAGCCTGGTTGATGATGCAATATACATGGAAATAGACAAGCTATGTATGAGACAAGGGTAATGAAGATGCCATAAAAGAAAATACAGTGCGAACCTCTTGCTGATCAGGTAAGAAATGCCATGAAGATGGATGGGGTTATTTGAAGACACTCTGAAAGCACCTACACAGCCGTATGGTATTTCCATAAAGCCCTTGAAGTTGCTGGGATGAAGAATTAGATTACGATGAGCAGGAAAGGGATAAGTTGGCTGCAAAGGACCAGTAAATTCTATGCACTGTTAAATGGGATGGACACACAGAAAGGGAATGGACCACAACACTAGGAAGAAATAAGCTAGTGTGCTAGTGTTTCTTCTGTCTCCTTCATACTTTTTCCAGATAAGGTTATTGTTTGATTCTTTATAAATCCAAGCCTTAAATATATATATATATATAAAAGAACTACCTGTGTTCCAAGAGGTGTCTAAGCTAAAATGTTGCCTTTCAGTCTCCTCCATTGCATATTTCTTCTTGGCCAAGAGCAGGGAATTCAATGATGGGAAATCTCACAGTAAATGTCATGGACATGTGTTTGTCACTTCGTAAATCCTCACTCTGTGCTTGACAGGACTCCATGATCACCTTTTAAAGCTAATCTGGCTGAGGGATAAGACAGCATTCTTAGCACTTCAACTCGAGTACAATATGACTGGCAATAAAATCTGCCTTCACCCGCAGGATTGGAAGAGCATTATGATAGGGTAGGCAACTCGCGTTTGAAAGCTTGCAAGTTTCTCGCAAAAAAAATACCTGTAAGCAAATACCCCAACTGCTGAAAATGCTTGCAAGGTATTTGTAAGGGACCCGTGAGTTTTATTTGCCAATGCAAAGTCAGACAAAGCACATAATCTCAAATCTCCTACCTTCTACCCACCTTTAACTTAGCCAGATCCTTGCATTGTAAATGGCAAATACAAAGGCATTATTCCCTACTAGAAAATTTATTTTACCTACAAAGTCTCTCTAGAATGATAATCAGTCTATATCACATGACTTACCCTGACAATAAATATTACTGTAAGAGGGGGTTGTTTTTCTAAATTAGACTCTAAGTGCTTGCCTAAATCTGCTAAACATGTTATTGAGTTTACTCAGTTCAACTAAAATGAAACATTCTGCTCTTCTCTGGGTGACCACGCCACAGCAGTGTTGAAAGAGCACCCTCTGGTACTTCCCTGATGGCCCAGGGGTGAAGAATCCGCCTTGTGATGCAGGTTCGATCTCTGATCAAGGAACTAAGATTCCACATGTCATGGAGCAACTGAGCCCATGCCACAGCTAGAGTTTGTGTGCCACAAGGAAAGACCCCACAGGATGGAATGAAGATCCCAGGGGCCACAACTAAGACTCAATGCAGACTGGGGGAAAAAAAAAGAACAACGTCTGGCATGACCCATTATGTTGTTGACCAAATCCTACAAGGAAGCCAGACCATCTTCCTGTATTCCACCAAGAATGTTGAGGAGCCAGCTCAAACGGCTCTCTTGCTTTGGGGAGTAAGGTGGGGTGAAAGCCGCTCAGTTGTGGACTGTGCAGTCTCTGGAATTCTCCAGGCCAGAATACTGGAGTGGGTAGCCTTTCCCTTCTCCAGGGGATCTCCCCAACCCAGGGATCGAACCCAGGTCTCCCACCTTGCAGGCGGATTCTTTACCAGCTGAGTCACCAGGGAAGCCCCTTGGAGTGTATAAGCAGAACTATTTGCTCTTCAGTAATTGCTCTGTACAGTTCCTTCTGGGGTGAGGTGTCACCTCAGCTCCCAGAGATAATCATTATTGTCTCTTTGCCCTTTTAAAAGATTCGGGAGTCTCCTTTTCTTTCTCATCTGTCTCCCCATCACCAAAGACGGTAGACTGAACGACCAGGTTTACGTCACCGCTATTGATGATCAGAAGGGCATGAAGATCCAGTTTTCAAAATGCATCACGTGCTGTAAACACAGTGGGCAGAGACATATTGAAAGTTCTGCATTTCTCTCCATAAGTTCCCACTCAATGGGAATTTCCCCAAATATTCACCTGGCTGACCCTCATCTCTTTTACTATTTCCCCATTTCTGCCTCTGTCTTCTTTTTAATTTCCAACTTTAAACTTTTTATTTTGTACTGGGGTACAGCCGATTAACAACGTTGTGATAGTCTCAGGTGAACAGAAGAGATATCAAAAAGACTCAGCCATCTATTCCACCCCAAACCCCTCTTATCTAGGCTCCCAGCCCTCTGTCTTAACATCAGAGATGGGGTAAGTAAGAGGAAGCATATATAAAGGAAATCAAATATTCCCACATACAGTTTCTATCTCTGCCTCACAGAGGAGTGGCATAACTCCTCTCTCTCTCTCTCCGTGTCTCTCTTTCATAAACATACACATACACACACCACATTAGGAGGAGAATAAAGTGATAAAGGGAAAAAAATGCATTCTTCTTGTTAAGAGAGGAGTTTGTAGTTCTTTTAGTTCTGCAGTTCTGGCTCCTGGAGAGAGCAGGAGCCCAGGAAAACCGAGAAATAGGGCAAATATGAGAAAAGTAGTAGCTTTCTACTGAGCCATCAGTGACATGCTTTCAATAAACCTGACACCATGTTATACATTCACAGTAAAATCCATACCCAGCAGAGGGTCAGAAGTCCTGCGTGGCACACCCACTAGCCCGTCTCTTCCTCCTCGTTCATATCTCCTCTGCTCTTGCATGTCACCCTCCACCCCCACCACCCACGCTGGCCTCCTCTGTCTTTCTTGAGCACATTGATGAACTTCATTTGGCTTTGTTGTTGTTCAGTTGCTAGGTCCTGTTCGACTCTCTGCAACCCCATGGACTGTAGCCTGCCAGGCTCCTTGGTCCATGGGGTTTTTCCAGGCAAGGATACTAGAGTGGGCTGCCATTCCCTTCTCCAGGGGATCTTCCCAACTCAGGGATCGGACCCAGGTTTTCTGTATTTGCAGGCAGGTTTTTTATCATCTGAGCCACCAGGGAAGTCCTCCTTTGGCTTTAGGGCTTCAGATTTCTATTCTGCCACTTAGAACTTTCTTCACCCTGATGGTCACATGGAGACAACTTTCTACTCTTCAGTCTCGGCTGGCAACCCTCCATAATTCCTTGAATCCACACCATTATCTATCATCATGGTGAGGATAATATATTCACTGATTTTATTTTATTTTATTTTTGAGTGGGGGGGCGTATCTCTGCCATCACAGCACTGCAAGCCTCAGGAATATAGGGACTTGTACATCTTGATCACCAGCTCACTAGCTCCAAAGGCATCTCTGTTGAATAACATGAATGGCTCACCCATCGTCCACAGAGAGAGAAGACAAGAAAGGAGAAGGAAAGAGGAGTCTGGAGGTCAAGATGAAAGGGGCAAAAAACAAAAACAAATAAAAAAACAACTGCTAGTGAACAATCCCTGGTGTCTGAGAAGACCAAGAAACTTTAAAACCCAAGGACATCAATATTGGGTTCTCACCGGTCTGCAGTGCTGTGATCCATCTACCACCAACTGCACGTTAAAAGTTGCTACACACCTTGGATGATGCTGCATGCTTGGGGAAGGATCTGAGAAAGGAGCGATAGACTGGAGGTGGGAGGAGATCACAGGGAACAGAAAAGTGTGATGAGGGACTTCCCTGGTGGTCCAGTGGCTAAGACTCTGCACTCCCAGTACAGTGACCCCGGGTTCGATCCCTGGTCAGGAAACTAGCTCCCACATGCTGCAACTAAGAGTTCACATGCTTCAACAGAAGACACTCCACAACCCCCTGCCACAACTAAGATCTGATGCAGACAAAGAAATAAAATATTTTAAAAATATATTGGAAGGAGCAGTAACTGAGAAGTGAAGGAATCCCACCAGGTGTAAGTGGATACCCAAGAGAAGGAATGAACTTCCCAGCACCCATGGGGAAGGACTGTAGCCAGTTTAAATATAGAAAGCTGCAGAAGTTTGAGGCACCCCGGCCTCCGATCTAAATGTTAATCAAAGATTGCGACAGTCTTAAAATATGATGTGAGTGATGTCTGAGAACATGGGCACAGCTTGTGCGGCCCTATGCAAAGCAGATGCAAATCACATGCAAATGTGGGTGCGTCCTCCTTGCTGAGTTCTGAAGACAGGCCCCTTCGGAGGATTTGCTTGCTGGACATACTTTGAGCTCTAGTTAAACCAGTGTATGGGGAACCACTCCGTTCCTTTGCAAAGCAAAGGCTTGCCTTGACTGGGTTTTGAGGAGCTTTGGAGAAAGAGTTGCTAGTAAGTTGATATTTGCAGACGGAAATGGGAAACTCAGAGACACCAGCTGTCAACAAGGCAGTGGCCTGGGACTTATATTTATAAAGGGACTCATTTCTGAGCTGTGAGAAGGATAAGCAAGATTGTGCTGGCTGAGAACTCACTGCAGTCCCAGGGGCAACCTGTACTGATTTTTTTTCCCCATTTTTTTTTTTATTGTGGTAAAATACACATAACATAAAATGTACCATTTTGACTACTTTAAAATGTAGAATTCAGTGGTCTTAAGTAGATTCGTATCATTGTTTGACCATCACCACCACCCACCTCCAGAACTCTATTCATTTCCAAAATTTAGACTCTGTCACCATTAAATGCTTGCTCCCCACCCCCTCCCCCAGCTCCTGTTCCCCACCATTCTGCTTTTTTGAAATGTTACAATTTTGATGACTCTAGGTGCCTCCTATAAACGAAACATAGAGATTTGCCAGTTTTGTGACTGGCTTATTTCACTGAACAGAATGTCGCCAAGATTCATTCACATTGCAGAAAATACGTCAGAATGCCCTTCCTTTTGAAGGCTGAGTAATATTTCATAGTATAGATATACCACATTCTCTTAGTCACCCATCTGTCAATGGACACTTAGGTTGCTTCTACATTTTAGCTATTGTGAATAATGCTGCTGTGAACATGGGTGTACAAATATCTCTTCAACACCCTTCTTTCAATTCTTTTGACTATATAACCAGAAGCTGAATCACTAAACCATATAGGAATTTTATTTTTAATTTTTTGGAGGCACCGTGGTTCTACTTTCTAGAGCAGCTACAGAGTTTACGTTCCCATCAACAGCACATAAGAGTTCCAATTTCTCTACATCCTTGCCAGCATATATTATTTTCTGGGTTTTGGTAGTAGTCATCCTGAGGAATGTAAAGTGGACTCTCACTGTCGCTTTGACTTGCTCTTCCCTAGTGATTTGTGTTGCTGAGCATCTTTTCATGTGCTTATCGATTATGTGCAGAATGTCTATTCAAGTCCTTGGCTCCTTTTTGAATTATATTGATATGTTGTTGTTGAGTAATCTATGTTGATTTTTTCTTTCTTTCTTTTTTTTTTTTTTTTTTTGCACACTGTTAAATGACTAGTAGAGAAGGCAATGGCACTGCACTCCGGTACTATTGCCTGGAAAATCCCATGGACGGAGGAGCCTGGTAGGCTGCAGTCCATGGGGTCGCTGAGTCAGACTCAACTGAGCAACTTCACTTTCACTTTTCACTTTCATGCATTGGAGAAGGAAATGGCAACCCACTCCAGTGTTCTTGCCTGGAGAATCCCAGGGATGGGGGAGCCTGGTGGGCTGCCATCTATGGAGTCGCACAGAGTTGGACATGACTGAAGTGACTTAGCAGCAGCAGCAGCAGCAAATGACTAGTAGAAAGACTGTGTGAAATTCTTCCAAAGGTAAAGCAGATACTACATCTATGCTCAACTTCCTAACATAGGCTGTGAGTGTGTATGCATACTCAGTTGTGTCCAACTCTTTGTGACCTCATGGACTGTAGCCCGCCAGGCTCCTCTGTCCATGGGATTCTCCAGGCAAGAATACTGGAGTGGGTAGCCATACCCTTCTCCAGGGGATCTTCCTGACCCAGGGACCAGGCCTCTTGCATTGCAGGTGGACTTTTTACCCTCTGAGCCACCAGGGAAAAAAATCATTTTATATTTGTGTTTTCTGCCTTGATCTCATAAGCTTGGGTTTGGTTGCCATGTACCTAGTCTCCAAATAACAATAGGGCTTCCCTGGTGGCTCAGAAGGTAATGAATCTGTCTGCAATGAGAAGACCTGGGTTCCATCCCTGTGTCGGGAAGATTTCCTGGAGAAGGAAATGGCTCCCCGCTTCAGTCTTCTTGCCTGGACAATTTCATGGATAGAGGAGCCTGGTGGGCTACAGTCCATGGGGTTGAAAAGATACCATAAGCTCTGGTTTGGTTGTCATTTACTTAGTCCCCAAATAACTGCGGCTTCCACAAAATAGAGATTTATTTTCTGTCCCATAAAATAAGTTCAGGACAAGACAGTCCATCATGTATCTTGTTGCTCCCTTCACTCTTTCATTCCACCATCCTTAGGATGAAGAATCCACCCTCAAACACTCTCCAACCTACCTCAGCATCCCCTAGTTTTGTACAGCAGGAGACAGAAAGGAAGAGGGGGCATGTGGGTGTGGTTTACATGTGAGTCAACCCCTGGTAAAGGGTCTTCACAGAAACCACACCTAATAATTTTCATTGTCATCTTGTCAATGATTCTGCTCTGCTAGGAAAGCTGGAGAACACAGTGTAACTTTCCTTTAATTTGAGCATCTTGGCTATGACTAAGGGACCTATCACCGAAGGGTTGATTACTAATAAAGAAGGGATAAATGGCTGTTGGTAGGTGACAAGCAGCTTCCATCAGAAATCCTTCTAAGAATATTTTTTTTTTGTTTTAAATTTTCCTCTCTACCAGAAAAATAGGAGCTCCATGCAAGCAGTGGTTTCATCTGTGTGGTGTAGTGCCATGTTCCTAGTGAGGGCTGCAGTGTCTGATGGACGCATCCTAAACAGAGATGCAATCAACATTTGCTCAACAAGGATGAAGCACAGCAGTGGCTTTCAATTTCCAATTGATGTTTAAGAACATGCAGGGCTCCTTGCTGCCATGTTCAGATTCTCCCATGAGACAAGCCGCCCTCCTCCCCGCTCCTCCTAGGAAGAACCTACTCCCTTTCACCTGAGAGTCATAGGATCATCCTTCCTCTACAAGGACAGTGGAGCTTCCTGTCTAAAAATCACTGCTGCCTAGAGATGAGCATTTTATTCTCCTTGGAGCCCAAGTGGCAGGCCAGAACAATTAGAACCTCCTTTCAGTCACCCCGAGTGTTCATGTCCCTGACCATAAAATGTAGCTATGATCTGACTTTTAGATTTTTCTCCAGAATGTGCCAGGAATCTGGCTCTCTGACTGTTACTATCCACATTCTGAGCACGTTCAAGAATGGGTAGTTGCATCGGTGGTCCCCAATGCTTTTCTGTCTAGCTTTGTTCCAACCCCACTCAGACAACTGACCAATGCCATGTGTGGAAGCTGGCACCATCCTTCCAGATAGGAGGATGCAATGGCTGACAAGAGTCTGCCTGTCTTAAAACTTCCAAACCTTCAGGTATCTACATCCTAGGACACGCAGACATCCATTTGCAAAGACATTTAAAGTGCCTGGATTCAGGGCTCATCTTGAAAACATTTCTCATCTATTACTTTTTAACCGATTACCATTCAATTTTTCAAATGATAAAACACAAAGAAAAAAAAAACCTTTAAACACTCAGTGGATCCTGAATTATTAAACATAAAAGGGCACTTTGGTGTATTTATCATCGCACTGGAGGAAATCTTGTCTGGTTTAAGCTCTTAGCTCCTTAAAATGTCCCCTCTACACTGAAGTGGAGTTAAAAATGCATTGCCATAAAACTCCATCCATTTCCAACTTTCTCATCATCGCTTTCTGACATTATGAGCTGTCACCTTCCTAGGCTACAGCCTCCTCTGGGGAAGAGGGTGGTCACATGATGCTGGTGGTCATACTTCACCGGCCCCCTGGAACTGAAATCAAGCCCTGGTGTCTAGACCCGCCTTCTTCCCCACTCTTGGGGTGGACTTTGTTTCTCCAAGGATCAATTTATGGGAGCTTCCCGTAAGCACGGTTTGTACTGTGCACATTGAGTGCAACGTAGCAAACTGGTATCCATGGGACCTACCTGGAGCTGTGTTTGTTAGTGCCTTTTTCTTTCTTTAAACCAAGGTGAAATTCACCCAGCATGAAATTAACCATTTTAAAAGACAACAGCAGTGGCATTTAGTACATTCACATGTTGTATAACCAGCACCTGTATTTAGTTTCAAAACATTCTAACATCCTCCAAGAAAACCCCATGGGTTTCCCTGGTGACTCAGTGGTAGAGAACCCGCCTGCCAATGCAGGCGATGTGGGTTCGATGCCTGGGTTGGGAAGATCCCCTGCAGAAGGAAATGGCAACCCACTCCAATATTCTTGCCTGGGAAATATCATAGACAGAGGAGCCTGCTGAGCTGCAATTCACGGGGTCACAAAAGAGCCAGATGCGACTTAGCAACTAAAACAACAACAAATCAACCCCCGTATCTGGTAGGCAGTCGATTTCTATTTCTCCTTCCCTAGAAACTTACCATCCTGCTTTCTGTCTGTATGGTTCCTATTCTAGATATTGCATATAAATACAATCATACGTACATGACTGCCTGTGTCTGACTCGCTTCATTGAGCATGGTGTTTTCAAGCTTCACCCATGTCATAGCACCTATCAGTATGGCAGTACTTTTTATGGATATATAACATTCCATTGTATGGATGGGCCATATTTTGTTTATTTTTCCTTCCATTGAGAGACATCAGGGTTGTTTCCAGTGTTTGCTTATTGTGACCAAGGTATGGACCTTTATGAACAACATTTTATTTGATAACCTGGCTTCAGTTCTCTTCAGTGGATGCCTATGAGTGCAATTCTGGGCACTATGGTAATTCAATGCTTAACTTTCTGAGGAACACAGATTGCTTTCTACAGTGTCATGGTACTTTCCTTCTGACAGGTTTCTAGGCTCTCTCCTACTGAAGCCTTTAAAAATATTTTTAAATTAATTAATCAAATGACAGTGGTTTGTCCTGTTGTGGAGCATGGGCTCTAGGCACAGGGGCTTCAGTAGTTGCAGCTCCTGGGCTCGAGAGTGAAGTTTCAATAGTTGTGGTGCAGGAGCTCAGCTGCTCCGCAGCATGTGGGATCTTCCCAACCCAGGGATCGATCAGTGTCTCCTGCATTGGCAGGCAGATTCTTTACCACTGAGTCACCAAGGAAGCCTGTGATGGAGTCTTCTGAATTCTTCTAAAAATTGCCCAAACTTGCATTTCAAGATGATACTGCTGGCTTTATATATTTCAGATAATTCAACTTCCCCTCTGCACACCACTCTAGCTATATTTAGTGGTGCATATTTATCTTTGGCTCAGAATTCTACTTCCCTTTCCCTTTGCAAATGCTGTCCTTTTTGCCACATATCATTCGTTTGAAAAAAGCCCACCCATCCTCAAAACCCTGTCCAGAGATCACCTCTCTCCTCCTGTCTTCCAAGACTTCCTTCTCAGCACAACTCTTGCCTCCACAGACACATATGTCATTCAATTTTGTTTGCTTTTACATGTGCCTGTCTCCCCTTTCTAACTATGCCTTCTTCAAAGGCAGGGATTCTTGCTTCCTCTGAAAATTAGGATAAAAATATTCACTTCTCAGAGCTCATGGATTCAAAGCATGCAATCATAGGTACTTAAAGTTTGGACCTTTAGATACCAACAGTATCAGAGTTGGCAATGGTCTGAACAAAAGTTGCTTTTTAATTGTGTACGGTGAAGCCAGTCTGGTCAATGAAGCTATGGAGAGGAGAACAGTGTAGGAAAAGTTGGGCAAAAGAAGATTCATTGAGAGATCTTCAGAGAGGAACATGAGAATGAATATAACATGGTCAGCACCAGCAGTGATTTTACAAAACACACATGTGCTAAATAGATTGAGTCATTGTAACTATTATTATTATTGCCACTATGACTGTGGGACATACTGATTTATACTTCACAATCTCTGGACGAAGCCTGTACCTTTGCATTCCTTGGATGAAAAAAAAGAGGAAGAGAAAGAAGAGGGAGAAGAGGAGGATGGAGAGAGGGGAGGGAACTAGACCAAAACAAAAACAGGCGTCAATGAAGCTTCAGAACTCCCTCTGGGAGGCTGAGAAAGAAGATACCCACATTCTTTAGACTCTCAGAGCCTAGAAGAAAGTCCTCAGATCCTGTTACAAACAGCCATGTGACCACGATTCAGAGAAAAAGCACATTGTGTATGCTAAGCTGCATTCAGCAATCCATTGATAAGAGATACCAGCCAGGTCGCTTTCTTTCACTTGTGAGCATTTTCGCTACCAATTAATTCTTCTAAACCTGCACTATTGAGTCATTGCCTTTTTCTGCCATGTCGTGTTCCAGAGGAAGTACTGGATGTCCATTGCCCGTCCATCCAATAATGCTCATCTCCTTGACCTGTAATTGGCATGGTGGACAAAGAGTTTGCACTCCAGTTCACTGGTAGAATCAGGTAGGGTTGATTGCACAGCCAAAATCCTAGCAAGGAGCCATATCCTACAAGCCCGTGAGATGCACATAATGTAAGAAGAGGGCCTCAGTAAGAGACATCCTTTCCTGTCATCAAAAATAAGGTGACTTTCCCGGAAAGCTGGACCATTATCAGAGCACACGTTCAGCTCCCAATATGGCAAGTCCAAAGAGAGACTCGATTCCAGGAATAAAGCACAGTGAGGTGAACAGACGGTAAGAGCTTCTTAATAAAGTTCAGGGGATTCCCTGGTGGCTCGGTGGTAAAGAATCTGCCTGCCAGTGCAAGAGACATGGGTTTGGTCCTGATCCGGGAAGATCCCACATGCTGAGAAGCAACTAAATTCATGGGCCATGACTATTGAGCCCACCCACACTCTAGAACCCAGGAACCTCAACTACTGAGCCCACGAGCTGCAACTACTGAAGCCTGTGTGCCCAAGAGGCTGTGCCCAACAAGAGAAGCCACCTCAATGGGAAGCCTCGGAGACATAGTTAGAGAGTTGCCCTGGTTCGCTGCAACTAGAGAAAAGCCCTCGCAGCAATGAAGACCCAGCACAGCCAAAAATAAATAAATAAAATTATTTTTTAAAAAGTTCAAAAACACATATTTTAGATACTTTATTGCTAGAATTAGCAAGACAGACAATCAACATCTAATTAAGGACCAATGGATTGAGTTAATCCCAATCAGATTTTAATTTTGCAGAAGTGTTTTGTTGGTCTTGAGGTCTCTTCTTTCTGCATTCAGTGGAATTACTTATTTCTGGTGAAGAGGTAGATAACAAAACGGATTCAGAGATCGCTGTGGGCCTTGGTCATGAACATCTCTTTAGCAATTAGAGTCAACGTCTTGAAATCTTCAACCGCAAAGAACCAGATGTTTCCAAACCTAAGCCCTTCTTCTGCCCCGTCACTAGATGGCCACCATGTGTCATAATGGTAAACTATCAGCTGCTTAAACTATCTTTACACTCATGTGCTTTGCTTCCGCTGATATACATTATGTTTAAAAGGCAACTTTATATCAATACTATACAAAAAAATCACTTATTCTGAATAGGCAGTAACCATAAAATAAATACAGTGTGATAAGTTATTAACATTTTGCTATCACTACCTACAGACACTGAGCTTCAAGTGTCCACTTAATTATTAAAAATGGTGATCTTCAAATATTAAATGTTTAAGGAGAGCCTAGCACGAAACAAAGACTTTCCCAGTGACATAAACAGGGGAATGGAAAGAAAACTGAAGAGGGAATAAGTCCTTTGGCAAATAACTTTATTTTATTTAACAGTATCTTTGTGTCACCTAAGCCTATAATAATTGGATGGGATTTATAACTTGTGAAAGACATATTTTAGCCAGCACTTTTTTAAAAGAAAAGGTAGAGACTATTGTCTTTTCAACTGCTATTAGAATATTTTATCTTTCTAAAATATAGTTACCTCTCCAAGAAAATTTGTCTCTCACTCTCACCTTCTCATGATATTTCTTCCAATTTTAAGTTATTTAAACACAGCTAGGAATAAACTACCATGTGACCCAGCAATCCCACTACTGGGCATATACTCTGAGAAATATCGAATTCTAAAAGACACATGTACCTCAGTTTTCATTGCAGAACTGTTTATAATTGCCAGGTCATAGAAGCCAACTTGGTATCCATCAACAGAGGAATGGATAAAGTCATGGTACGTATATACAATGAGATATTACTTGGCCTTTAAAAGGAACACAACTTGCGTCAGTTGAAATGAGGTAGAAGCCTGTTATGCAGAGTGAAGTAAGTCAGAAAGAGAAAAACAAATTTATCATATGGGCTTCCCAGGTGGCTTAGTGGTAAAGAATCCACCTGCCAATTCAGGAGACTTGGGTTCGATCTCTGGGTCAGGAAGATCCCCTGGAGGAGGAAATGGCAACCCACTCCAGTATTCTTGCCTGGAAAATTTCATGGATAGAGGAGCCTTGTGGGACCCCAGTCCATGCGGTCAAAAAGAGTCAGACACGACTGACTGCATGCATGCAAGTATGCAATGCATATATACATGGAATCTAGAAGAATGGTACAGATGAACTTGTTTGCAGGGCAGGAATAGAGATGCAGACATGGAGGAATTTAGACAGTAACACTGACATACATACATTACCGTATATACAATAGATAGCAAAAAATTGCTATATAATACAAGGAACTCAGTTCAGTGCTCTGTGATGACCTAGAGGGATTGCCGGGGTAGGAGGGAGGCTCAGGAGGCAGGGGGTATATGTATGCTTATAGCTAATTCATGTTATTGTACAGCAGAAACTAGCATGATGTTGTCAAGCAATTATACTCCAATTAAAAATTTTAAAAAATAGCACATGTAAGTGAATTAAAAAGAAAATACTGTACTACCACCAATTCCACTAACACTCACTATGTTAGAGTATAGCGCTAATACACCCGGCTCCCTGCCCATGGTGACTGTTTCAGAACACGGACTCTGTGTCTCTAATTCTTTGCCCTGTTACACACTGGCCGTGCCACTGGACAAGCTAATATCTCTCTGCCTAGTGTCCTCATTTTAAAAAGCAGAGAGATTACTTTGTCAACAAAGGTCTGTCTAGTTAAGACTATGGTTTTTCCAGTAGTATGGATGTGAGTGTTGGACTGTGAAGAAAGCTGAGCGCCGAAGAATTGGTGCTTTTGAACCATGGTGTTAGAGAAGACTCTTGAGAGTCCCTTGGACTGCAAGGAGATCCAACTGGTCCATTCTAAAGGAGATCAGTCCTGGGCGTTCGTTGGAAGGACTGATGTTGAAGCTGAAACTCCAATACTTTGGCCACCTGATGTGAAGAGCTGACTCATTGGAAAAGACCCTGACACTAGGAAAGATTGAGGGCAGGAGGACAAGGGGACGACAGAGAATGAGATAGTTGGATGGCATCACCGACTCAATGGACATGAGTTTGGGTAAACTCCGGGAGTTGGTGATGGACAGGGAGGCCTGGAGTGCTGTGGTTCATGGGGTCCTAAAGAGTTGGACACAACTGAGCGACTGAACTGAACTGAACTGAACTGAGTCTCCTCATTTCTAAAGCAGGGTGCCACTAGCACTACCTCATTGGATCATGAGATAATACATGTAAATTGCTTATAAACTTTAAAGACCACATGCTGGGAAAGACTAAAGGCAGAAGGAGAAGGGGTCAGCAGAGAATGAAATGGTTAGATAGCATCCCCGGCTCAATGGACATGAATTTGAGCAAACTCCAGGAGATAGTGGAGGATAGAGGAGCCTGGCATGCTGCAGTCCACACAGTCTCAAAGACTCACAAGACTTAGCGACTGAACAACGATACCAACAAAACAAGCCTATAAGCATTTGCTACTCTATTGACTCCTTGTCTGAATTTGTTTCCTGTTGCTATTGTAACAAATCACCACAAACATAAGGGCTTAAAACAACACACATTTATTATCTCACACTCGGTAGTTCAGAAATCTGATGCAGGTCTGGCTGAGCTATAATTAAGATTGTCGCTGGGGCTGTGTTCCTTCCTGCAGCCTCCAGGGTTGAGCCTGTGATCTTGCCTTTTCCAGATTCTAGAGGCTGCCTGCACTTCTTGGCATGTGTCTCCCTTCCATTTTAAAGACAGTGATGGCCTGTCAAGTTTTTCTCAAAACGCTTCACTCTGACAGTCTTCTCCTGCCACCCTCTTCTACTCACAGAGACTCAGTAAGCCTACTGAGTCCATCCAGATAATACAGGATAATCTTCCCATCTTGAGGCCATCTGATCTGCAAGATTAATTCTATTTGCATTCCTAACGACCCTCTGGCATTTAATCTAACATACCCACAGGTTCCAGGGAGCAGGAGGTGGATGTATTTAGGATGAGGTGTTATGTTGCCTACTGCACCGGCAGGCTGTGAGACAGCTATCATTACAAAAGAGAGCGGCTGAGACTCCCTCCTCCCGGCTTTTATGTTGCTCTCAGAGTACACAAGGCCATTCAAATGGGAAGTTTTAAGCAGGTGACCCTTGACCTTGATCTCTTTTATTAGCATGTTTTGTATGCCCCGCACTTTGCTTTCATTGCTTATAAACGTATTTTTGTTTAGATTCAGAAATAACTTCAGGCAATTCCCTGGTGGTCCAAGTGGTTAGGACTCGGCTCTTTCACTGCTAAGGGTTCAACCCCTACTTGTGGAACTAAGATCCCACAAGCTTCAAGGTGTAGCCCCCCACCCCCAAAAAAGAAAGCATTTCAGATTTGTACTAAGACTTCAAAAATATTACAGAGAATGTCTGTGTATCTCTCACCCAGCTTCCCCAGTGTCACCATCTTACCATAATCATAGTACAGTGATCTGAAACCGGAAGTTAATGTTGGTACCATACTGTTAAATAAACTGCAGTCCATATTGAGATTTCAGTAGATTTTTTTTTTTCCTCATCCACATATTTCCCTTTTATGGGCCAGAATCCCATCCAGATCTCACCTTGCATTTTCTCATCATTTGTCTTTAGGCTCCTGCAGGATAATTCTAGAATGTCAATATCTGGTTGAGCTGGTGAGCTCCATGGCTGACATTCTTGAATCATCTGGGAGGAGCCTTTAAAGACAAATGACCACAAAATGCAAGGTGAGATTCCAGGTGGCTAAGTAAAGAATCCACCTGCCAAGCAGGAGATGCAGGAGATGCGGGTTTAATTCCTGGGTTGCGAAGATCCCCTAGAGGTGGAAATGGCAACCCACTCCAGTACTCTTGCCTGGAGAATCCAATGGACGGAGGAGCCTGGTGGGCTATAGTTCATGGGGTCACAAAGAGTCAGACCTGACTTAGCGAATAAACCACCACCACCCTGGCCTCTGTAAGCATTTGAGTCTGCAGCCTCCACTAGCTCTACTAGGCTCTACTAGGACTCTGAGAAGCCCCCAGTTCAGCAACTTTCTCATCCCCAACCTTCTCAGATTAACACTCTCCCAAGACATTGTGTTTTTCCTAAATTTATTATTTTTAAAATGTATTCATTTGGCTGCTGCAGCATGTGAACTCTTAGGTGTAGCATGTGGGATCTTGTTCCCTGACCAAGGATTGAACCCAGGCCCCATGCATTGGGAGCTGGAGTCTTCACCACTGGACCACCAGGGGAGTCCCTCTCCTAACTTCAGATTCCAAGCAAACTTTTGCAAAATACCAACAAGCCACCCTGAGGTGAGAACAATAAAATGCCATTAAAGCACAGGAGAGTCTGAGATGCTTGATTTCAATCTAGAGCTGCTGGTCAACATTCTCTCTTCTCCCCCTTCTCCATTTTTTTCCCCTTCTTCCCTCTGGTTTTGAAAACAGCTCATGGAATTGTACAGAAAGGGCATCAATAGATTAAAAACTGCTTCCCTCTAATAAAATGTTAAACGGTGTTGAAAATTAATCACCAGGGCCGCTGAGCTGCCCTCCTCAGAGGGAGACGGCTCGGGAAATTTAATAAATTATTATCACAATGATGTTCCTATTATAGAATTTGCATTTCATTCCCAAGGCTTGTATTCAGCCTCAAAGTTGCCCAACGATGGTTAATAAAACCAAACGGGACTCTCGTCTCGATGGTTAGAGGGCGACGCTTGGACTGGTCGATCAAAGGGTATTCTTTGGACTTCAAACTTAATTATTTCAGCTTCTGCTCTCACCCCCTTCTTTGTAATTTTTGTTTCTTTAAGACAACTAAAGACAGTATTTAATCGTGAGAGTGCCCTCTTGCTGGAAACACTCACTGTAATGATATGCCCAGCTTAAAAGCAAATCTAATCTACTTGCTTATTAAATTTAAATGTGTTTTAGGCTGATACGGTTTGAAGATGATATGTAGAATAACAGCCTCCATGGTTATAAATGTCAACTCTAAAAATTATATGCAAAAAAAAAAAAAAAAAAAAAAAAACAAAAAGAAAAAAAAAAAAAAAAAAAAAAAAAAAAATTATATGCAATATAACATACAAAATAAATGCTGCTTCATCTTTACATTTCACTGTGATCAATTCATTAAACGATGTATTACAAGCCATGAGGACGATTGTAAAATGCAAGATGCCATTTGTCACAGCGTATTCTAAAGCACCCAGGAAATGCTGTAGAGATTTTTTTTTTTGGCAACAGATGATAGTTCTTATTAGAAAGGGGGGGGCAGCTTTGTGATGTATCAATACCATGAACCAGAATTAGTTCTTCAATCAAATATTAAAGACTGAGGAAAACCATTCTTATGACAAAGTTCCATATTAAAACTCGGAAGGGGTAACAGGGATTTCCTTAGGAACAGAGCACCGTTAAGTGTGACGGTAAAGAATTAAGATGGATTTCCCTTTGTGTTGAGAATCACAGTTCCATAATGTCCTAATCATACCCTAGGTGTCTGCAAGCTGAATGGACCCTCTGGATGCTCTGCAGGTGGGAGGAAGTGGACATGCAATATGCAAGCCTGGGCCCCTTCTTCAAGGTTCTAATTGAGAAGATTGGGGAGAAGCTTGAAAACCCCCATGTATTTTTTTTTCCCCTAAAAGCTCTATCCATGATTCTCTGAACAGTGAACACCCTCTGAAGCACAGCCAAGTATTGTTTCATGTGTGTGTGTGTGCGTATGGGTGTGTATATAGACGAGTCTGTTTGAACTGTTAAATGTGTGGCATGGCAAATATGAGGAACTCGATTTGCCCCAATGGGTAGCCCAGGTGGTTCAGTGGTAAAGAATCCACCTGCTGATGCAGGAGATGTGGGCTCGATCCCTGGATTGGGAAGATCCCCTGGAGGAGGAAATGGCAACTCACTCCAGTATTCTTGCCTGGGAAATCCCATGGACAGAGGAGCCTGGTGGGCTATAGTCCATGCAGTTGCAGAGAGTCTGACACAACTGAGCAACTGAGCATGCACACATTTGCCCCAATAAACAATGTACTCCACCCAGTTAGAAAACAGAGTGAAGTAAGTCAGAGAGAGAAGAATAAATATTGTATAGTAATGCATATATGTGGAATCTATAAAGATGGTATAGATGAGCCTGTGTCCAGGGCAGGAATACAACCTCAGATGCAGAGGACCAGATGTGTGGACATTGGGGAGGGAACGAATTGAGAGAGTAGCACTGAGATACACACATTACTGTGTTTAACCAGATTGCTAGTGGGAGGCTGCAGTATAGCACAGGGAGCTCAGCTTCGTGCTCTGTGATGACCTAGAGGGGTGGGATGAGGGGTGAGGGTGGAAGGGAGGCTCACGGGAGAGGGGATATATGTATACACATAGCTGATTCACCTTGTTGTACAGCAGAAACTAACACAACATTGTAAAGCAATTATACTCCAATTAGAAAGAACAAAACCAAAAACACACTGGCCAGAAGAGCCACACTTGCTTTCTCATGGTTGCTGGGTTTCTTCAAATGGTGCTGACTTCTGGGTTACTCTACATGCCTAACCATCTCCATTTTCCCTTCTAACTTAGGTCACTTCCTATCTCCCCGTAGTTCATCATTTAGAGATCAGAATTTCATTCAGAAAAGCAACTAGATGGCTGGGACATTAAGAATCTCTGTTGGGAATGCATTGAAGAGTGAGAAACATCAATGCATACACAACCAAAAAGGACAGTTAACTCTGGCTGCAAGGATTTTTACTTTAAATTAAAATGAGAAAAAAAAATTAAATCTGTGCTAAACACACCACTTTGCCAATGGTTTTCTGTTTTTCGGTGACCTTCTAAGAAGTCCTGGGATTTTATTCTAACTCAGTGGAGAACGCTGCATTTGTCTCATTAACTGATGTCCTGCCTGACGGTCTTCAATATCAATTAGACTAACGGTCCTCTTTGCATCTATACTTGGGTTGGGCTTATTGCAGACACACAGGTAATCGGGATGCAGACTGGCTAGAACAGATTCCTCCAGAAACCTGGAGGAAAGAAAGAAAACTGTATTTGTCAGATGTCTTCAGAAAGTTTTGTTGGAGATTGCCTGCAGGCATCTGAGAGTCATGGAGACTACTGATCTATAACTTCTTAGAAATTTACAACCTACAGCACCTTTCTCTCAGTGAGAGGGTAGTTTATAAATTAAGAGATAATGAGATATAGATAGCCATGACTCACAGAATGCCTTATGTTCTCTGTGTGTGTGTGTGTGTGTGTGTGTGTGTGTGTGTGTGTGTGTGTGTGTGTGTGTGTGGTAGGGGGTGGTGTTTAGGAATGAGGCAATACATTCCCCCCAAACTAACTGAATCAGTGTGAGCCTTTATAGCAGGATCCCTATGGAGACACCATTCTTCTAGCCTTCAACTAGAAGTCAGTCAACTCTTCCTTCAAATGCCCTGCAGACTCTGAGCACCTCTGGCCAGGGCTTCCTGAGCCTACCCTTTGCTGCATGGTTTATCCTGCATCCCAGGCTGCAGTCATGACCTTCACAGTATCAGAGAACATCCTCCCATCTTAACTGCCTGCGACTGGTCTCTACTTTGTTTCCATAGCCTGTGTCTGGAAGGCTCCCCAAACTCTTAATATTTATTTTCATCTAATCAGAGACTATACTTCCCTCTCTGTTCTCCCACCATGCTCCCACCCCATCCATTCCTTCCCAGGTTCAGAGACACCCTGTTGTCAAACAGCAGCTTAACTCCTACTTGTTCTGAGAGAAGTGAGCTGACAAAGAAGAGGATAGTTCAGGTGAGGCAAAATTCCAAGCAATACATTTGATCACCTCAAGCCAGACATGTATGTGGGTGAGGCTGTACATGGGGTAGACCAGTTAGCCTGTCCACTCCCAGCTTGCAGGTAGAATTTGTAAGAAAAGGAGGTGCAAGAGACCTTTTCTGAGTGGCAAAATTTGCCTTCAAACATCCAGAATCCTCATTCTTGAGGATACATGTCCTACACCTGGGACCACCAGGGTGCAGGACCCCCTGACATGTGTATCTTAAACAGTCAACTCAATTCCATTCCTTTGTTCCCTTGTAGAATGCCTTACAACATCTCTCGTGGTCATACTCTTTGTGATCATGAGAAAATTCTGTATCTGAGTCCCAAATACACATGGGCAGGTGCAACTCAGGATGGCAGCAGGGTCAGGATGGCAGCAGTGAAAATGGTAAATGAGCCAGTGCTCCTTGGACAAGTCTTCAGTGAGATGTGCTCTTATTTTGCTTGGAACATAAAAGAGCATTCAGGAAATGGGGTGGGAGAAAACCACACACACACACACACACACACACACACACACACACACTGCAAAACATTCCACTTCAGTTTCAGTTTAGGGTCCATATTAGACCTTTGTAGAAATAATGAAAGTGAAAGTGCTAGTCGCTCAGTCACATCCAACTCTTTGGGACCTCATGGACTGGAGCCCACCAGGCTCTTCTGTCCATGGAATTTTCCAGGCAAGACTACTGGAGTGGATTGCATTCCCATCTCCAGGGGATCTTCCTGGCCCAGACCTTGTACATGCAGTTAAAAGCTTCCTCCAGTTTTAAAACTAATTGCAATACAATTGTCAACTTTAGGGTTTTTACTGAAACCCCACTCTGACAATATCAGAGTGTTTTAATGCAAGACTTGCAAGGCCAAAGGAAATGCAGGAGTGTATGCTCTGCTTCTTTATTTTACCTAGAACACTTACGTCACCTTCTCCAGCTTTGCAGTTGTGGTCTATCTCTAGAAACCTACGTTGAGCACATGGCAAGAGCGTGTTTATTTTCCATCACGTGTATGCTTCTACTTTCCTTTCTGGTCAGACAATAGATCTCTTGCTGAGTAGGGAGATTCACCAATTTTTTTTTTAACTCAATCATCAAAATAGTCCACATTCCATGCCGAAAGTGTAAAGATGAAAGAAAAAAGTAAAACAAAATAAGATGATCTATAAAACCCAACTATCTAGAGAAAACTATGGTTAACACACCAAAAACGTTTTTCAAGGTGTTTTTTTTTCCCCCCTCTGTGTAAGCTAATTCTTAAAGTGCTCTGATTCTTTCCATACAGTTGTGGAATTTGCTTTGTTGACAATACATTGTGAACATTTTCTACTACGATCATCATAAATTAGCCAATTCTCTATGTAAAAATTTTGGTTGTTTTCAATTTTTCACCATTAGAGAAAATCCTGACACATATTGTTTTTTTCTGGAGCCATATTTGTTTCCATAATTTTAAAAAGGGTTTTTCTAGAGTGCCAAATTATAGGTATACTCCTTCTTAAGACTTTGCATGATTTTTTTAAGTGATTGATAGGAAGGACAGATGCCCTATAAAGGAAAATATACTTTAAAAATGAAAAAAGTGTCTGACTCTTTGCAAGTCCATGGACTGTAGTCCCCCAGGCTCCTCCATCCATGGGATTTTCCAGGCAAGAATACTTTAAATATCTATGTCCTATTTTATACCACCTGTCTCTTCCTCTTTACATACAATGTCAGGAGTTCAAAGTGACTAGACAACTATATTTCATGTATTTATTTACTTGGCCATATCATGCAGCATGAGGATCTTAGTTCCTCAACCAGGGGTTGAACTCATGTCCCCTGCATTGAAAGTTCAGAATCTTAACCGCTGGACCACCAGGGAAGTCCCTAACAGCTATGTTCTAAAAATAAGTTATAAAGGATATTTTGGGGAGGGCTATGTAGCAAATTTGAATATAGACTGGGTATCTGACAATAGGACTTCCCTGGTGAGTCGGCGGTAAAGAATTTGCCTGCCAAATAGGAGATGTAGGTTCCATCCCTGGGTCAGGAAGATCCCCTGAAGCAGGAAATGGCAACCCACTCCAGTATTCTTGCCTGGGAAATCCCATGGACACAGGAGCCTGGAGGGCTACAATCCATGGGTTTGCAAAGAGCTGGACGCGATTTAGCGACTAAACAACAACAATCTGATGATAAGATGGATTAAGGTTAATGCTCTTAGTTGCAACAATGTCATCAGGGTTTTTCATAGAATGGAATTTTTTTCACATTTATCTTTTTTTGTATTTAGAGGCAAGTTTCACTCCGTGTGGAAATGTCCTTTCAAGTGGTTTTGCATATCTGGTCAATTCTTAAATCCCAGCGTTAGTATACAAGGCCCACTGTATTTCTCTTTCTCCTTTTCTACACATCTGACATTTTTTATTTTTTGTCATAAAAAATACTTTTAAAAAAGAAACCAGAACATTTTTCTCAGTGGAAATAGAAACACACAGTGGGGTCCAGGTGGTTCCAGCATTAAAACACTACCAATAGATTGGTAGCAACAGAATCTCTATCTTTGATATACCATGATGCTACTCAGGAGTCTGTCTGCTGACAGGCAGTAACATGAATAGCCTAAAGGATATTCTGTGAAACAGCAGAACTTGTGTTTCCCATGGGTACCAGAGATCCTCGACCCTGACTCTCTGGCCCCCTTGATCTATACTAGCGCACACTAACAAACCATGGGGGCTGCCAGCCAATAAATACTTGAGAGGAGCAGCAGCAAGGGTCACAGAGCAAGTCTCCACTGGGCATTTGCATCTGTGCCTGAGAATGGATTGAGTTTGTTAGTACCTAGGGATTCAGTGCCATGAACCATGAGTCACTGTTCTTTACCATGTACCTGTGAGCCTCGCCGATGCTCAGATCTTTACAAGCCAAGGTAGAGACTTTACAATGTAAAAAGTAATCCAATAGCTTGACATTTGTGCTCATCATTTAACATTTTCAGTCAGAGAAGAAGAAAAGAAAAGAAAAAACTGTATGTGAAGGTAAACTGCCTAACTAGGACTATCTCTGAGGACTACATTGATTTATGATTCTGACACACACTTATCAGCCCAGATGTTTCTCAAGGTATAATAACAGTGGCAGGGGTCTCTTGCCAGTTTTGGTGTCTCCCATCTGGCCAAGAATGTGTGTGTCCACAGAGATGATCCATATTATCACGGGGATTACTAGGATGCAATATCATCAGAGCCAGTAGACCCAGATAGTGCTAATCTAGCTTCATCGCTTGCAGACGAAAGCATAGAATGCAATGGACTTCCATGTAATCCGTCTCTGTCAAACGCATTAAGGAAATTACCCGTCAGAAGCATCATGGCTGAGATGCTGTGATTAAACACAAACGTGGAAATGCTCAAGGGTACGGGGGAATCATTAGGGGAAAATATTACACACAAACATCTCCTTCAATTTACTTCCCTTAGAATTAATTCTGTGGTCATAAATATGTGAAATCTGCAGAGAGTTCCGTAACATGAAAGTTGTCAAGCATCCATTCCAACTGAAGCTACGCTATGTGTTTCCACCAGCTACCCCACAATATCGCAGTTAGGTGGATGCAGTCAGATCAACTCTACAGACATTCCTCCATTGACTGTACAATTTCAGATGAGTTACTTAATCTAAGGCTCATTCCCTTATCTCAGCAGTTGTGCATTAATATGCATATTAGGTGGTCATTGTAATGCTTCAAAGAAATAATGTCTATGAAGTTTTAAGCATGCATTTAGTGCAACATGAGCATTCTTATGCATAGCACTAACTGACACTTATGAGTAAGCATTATTGCTCTTGTTCATTAGTATCCCCTTGAACACACACACTTGCTCGTAGGTCAATAATCTTGTTGAAGGTTTCAAGTTGATAAGCAGAGGTACCGAAATTTAGAATGAAGGTTGCTCTGTCTGTAAAAGTTCAAGCGCTGTCTACAGCTCCGTATTACTCAAGTTCTTTAAAAAAAAAAAAAAAAAGTTTCACAAGAGTTCACAAAGAGCTCAGGCATGGGAGTGCACATGTCTTCAAGTACATCCAAGGGATTAAGACTTTATATTTTGAACCTCTTGGGATTCTGAGTCATCCTACTCTTGCTCACCCAGCAGGGGTTGCCTTCACAGGCATTCTAGAGGAGCCAAACTTAAATAACTAAGCTAATTTTTGACCGTAAGAGTGGGGCTGTGGGTAACTATAAAGAGGTTAAAAACCTACACACAATTGATGAACTAATGCCATGTGTCATGTGGTGAGTTTGTGGATGTATCATAACCACCATCATCTCTCCCCTCCACTTCTGCTAACACCTCCTAGCTTTCCCCTCTGCTTCTACTCTTTCCATCTCCGGTACACAAAATTCCTTCAAATTGTAATGTAGATGATGTCCCCTCTCTCAGGTCACTCCAAAGGCTTCCATTGCTCTGCCTAAAATTTCAGCTCCTTGCCACAAGCAAAAAAGATTTTCTTGATCTACTTCTCCAGTTCTCCTTTCTCCTCTTTCCCTTGTTCTTAGAACTCATTCCAGCCACATGCTTCCCCCTTTCTGCACTTCAAACACACCATGCCTTTCCTTGGCAATGACCATGTACATGCCTTCATAACCCCAGACTGCCCTCAGATCCTGGCTTCCTTCTGCCCACAAGGCTGCCTGCCACCTCTAGTCCCCTGCATCAGCCCTAGGCATTTCAGTTCTCAGCATCCATTTCATTTTCTTAATGACATTATCACAAATGAAACCTTATCCTCTCTTTACTGGTTTACTTATTCTTTATCTCTTTTAAACTATTCCCCAAATTAGAATGGCAATTTCATATGAGCAGAGACCTGATATTCTTCATACTTAAACCTATGCCTGAAAATAGAAAAATTGCGGGGAGAAATATCAACAGCCTCAGATATGCAGATGATACCACCCTAATGGCAGAAAGTGAAGAGGAACTAAAGAGCCTCTTGATGAGGGTGAAAGAAGAGAGTGAAAAAGCTGGCTTAAAACTCAACATTCAAAAAACGAAGATCATGGCATTCAATCCCATCACTTCATGGAAAATAGATGGAGAAAAAGTGGAAACAGTGACAGATTTTATTTTCTTGGGATCCAAAATCACTGCGCCTGGTGACTGCAGCCATGAAATTAAAAAGATGCTTACTCCTTGGAAGAAAAGCTATGACAAACCTAGACAGCATATTAGAAAGCATAGACATCACTTTGCTGACAAAGTTTGTACAATCAAAGCTATCGATTTTCCAGTAGTCATGTATGGTTGTGAGAGTTGGACCTTAAGGAAGGCTGAGAGCTAAAGAATTGATGCTATTGAATTGTGGTGCTGGAGAAGACTCTTGAGAGTCCCTTGGACAGCAAGGAGATCAAACCAATCAATCCTAAAGGAAATCAACCCTGGATATTTATTGGAAGGACTGATGCAGAAGCTGAAGCTCCAATACTTTGCCACCTGATGCGAGGAGCTGACTCAGTGGAAAACACTGATGCTGGGAAAGAAGGGTGAAGAGGGAGAAGAGGGTGACAGAGGATGAGATGATTGGATGGCATCACGGACTCAGGGACATGAGTTTGAGTAAACTCTGGGAGATAGTGAAGGACAGGGAAGCCTGGCCTGCTGCAGTCCATGCGGTCGCAGAGTCTGACATGACTGAATGACTGAACAGTGAATAACAAAAGTACTTCCTTGCCAAACAAAAACTGAATGAAGATGACAAGGTCTCCATAAACTGTATACATTTCATTCTAACAGTGATTCTAAGCTCTAGCTTGCTTTCTGTGTGTCATCTGTTCCATGATTCCTGCCTGGAGATTACTATTTGGCCCTGTATCCTGAGTACATCTTCCTGCTTCAGGACCTAGGATGTCATTAACACAGGCTTTTGGAAACTTGGAGGTAAAACACACACACATGTGCATGGATACACAAACACACACATTTTATTCAGAAGTATTGAAAAAAAAAGGAAGGGGGAAAACACAATGCATCCACGGTATCAAAACCTCAGATTGACTTCTCAAGGTTTTCTTAACAACAGTAAATAAGGAAAAGTTTTGGTTCAGGATACTTCTGTAGTGTCTAATGGGCCTCAACTGATGGTACAAAAACTCCCAACAACAACAAAATTACCCCTATTTCTTCTGCCACATTTAAAGAGACCAATCCCTTACCCTCACCTTCCCCTGTAAACTCATTTCCTAGTCCACGATGACTTCCCCAAACAAGTCTATCTCCCCACTAGTATAGGCGCCCGTAAGAAATGGCTGTCCCGTGTGAACTAACTCATTGAGCCTCAATTAATAGGACCAAGGCTCAATGCTAAGCCCAACTGGGCCAATTTAATTCTCTCTCCTAGAGAATTAAGGATGCCATTCTCTTATTTATAATTTTTGATATTCAAAACACATTGCTGTGTGCCTAGTATGCATAAAGAATTATTTTTCTTTTGGTACTTTTAAAGCATTGTTTTCAATATGACTTTGCTCACAGGAACATAGGTCCTCAGAGGGGAGGCACATGGTAAATGAATGAACAAACAACATAATGCAATTTATGATCATAGCATGCGGTTGGTCTGGCCAGTGAAGATCTTTGGAAGACGTAACATGTGTTCAAATGTAATTAATATAAAGAAACTAGCAGTGCAGAGATCTGAGCAAAAGCATTCAAGAAAGACTATCTGCAATGTGCAAAGTGGGGAAGGAGGGCAAATAGGATGGACTGGCCATGGGTCAGAGAAAAGGTTGGGTTGCTGTCCCGGGTGCTGATGCTTTTCCTGGTCCATTGTGTGTCCTGCTCCTCTCCCTCTTGGTATCCTCTTGGCATCTATGCAATATTTTCAAACTAAATTCTCGCTTTTCACTTAAGTGAGTCTGAAATAAGTTTCTGTTCTTTTCACCAAGAAGAATTAGGACTCCTTCTTGCTCTCAGATTTTAGACTCATAGTTCACCATAGAATATCTGTAAAAAGACAAAAAGCTTGAAGAACAAGAAAAGAGAACAGCTATTTAGCTGTCTCTAAGTCTTTGGGGAGTCAAGAAAATGAGAGATTTTGCCACATTTCTTTGTGAGGTCATTTCATGAAGAAATCAGGCTTTGGGGTGGGAGGCAGATACTTTTCACTCATTGCTTTTTTATTTGTGGTCTCGGAATTCAAGCTAGGGTTCCTAAAGAACATCACTGCTCACAAGACAGGGGAAAATGGCAACTCTTCAAGAGCTTCACATAACTTGTAATTTGAGGAATGTTTCAAATTCTGACTCTCAAAACTAATTATCTATGTCAAAGACATTTAATAAATTTCATCTTATGAGACAACTACAAACCATTGGTAGTGACTAAAAAATTGCTGTTGACACACTTCTGAATCCTTAATCAGTTCATCAGTGAAGAAGGTTGTGATCATCTAGTGATGTGTGCCATGGGTGGTGGATGAACTAATGGAATTGGTCATGACCTCTTCACCCACTGCTTCTGGCCCAAAGGAATTAACCATTTCCCTGTTAAAATCATGATGACTAAGGCACTTCTTTTCCTAGCAACTATTTCAGAACCACTTCACAGGCAATCATCCAGAAAGCTCTCCTCTGCAATGAGAAGTACTTTTCTAATACTGGTAAAACCAAAAAATGTGTGTTCTATGTGCGGTTGGTTGCTCAGTCATGTCTGACTCTTTGCAATCCCACAGACTGTAGCCCACCAGGTTCTCTGTCCATGGAGATTCTCCAGGCAAGAATACTGGAGTGGGTTGCCACAGTTTCCTCCAAGAGATCTTCCCAACGCAGGGATCAAACCCAGGACTCCCGCATTGCAGGTGGATTTTCACTGTTTGAGCCACCAGGGAAGCCAAAAATAAGAGCAATAAAACATTCTCAGGCAGCCATAATTCCTATCACTTGTTAACCAATGAGCAGAAGGTAGAGAGAGACAGAAGAAAAAGGAGTTTGGAGAAGGCAGAGAAGAACAGAATGGAATTTCTTTGACTGAATCTTGTCCTTTGGTCATCCCATGCTTATTAATTTAGTCCTCATGACCATGCTAATAAGGAAAGTAACCACATCCCCACTTAGCAGCTGAGAGATGGTGGCTCAGAGAGGTTCAATGACTCATCCAACGCCATTCATCTGGCAAATGGCCGGCCAGGAAAGAAACTCTATCACCAAACCCCGACCTTTCCATTACATCAGAGGGGTCAGTAAGCCATGACCTGAGGGCAAAATCTGTCTTGATGCCTGTTGTTGAAAATACAGAATTACTGTAACATAATCTCACTCATTTGTGCATGGCCTGTGACTTCTTTAGTTGCAAAATTAAGTAGCTGTGATAGAGATGGTATGGTGTACAAGTGTAAACATTAACTCTATTTCCATTTATAGGGGAAAAGTTTGCCAACCAATGCTTTATGGCATTATGGTGAACTTTAAGCATAAAATCCTAAGCCTGACACATTCTTCTTTGTAACCATGATGCTTAAAATAAGCCTTCTCTGTGGTAATATTTTGCCTAAATATTTTCACCTTGAAGCAAGAATTCTGGCTTTTTTTTTTTAACATAATAACTCACAGTAGAAATGGAGCAGAGGAGTGTAGGAAAAGATAATTTTCCCCAAGAAAATCTCTTGCAGTCCTTGCTAACACCACAGGGAACCATCTCACCTTTTTACAGGAAAGGGAAGAAAACAGTGTCACTATACTTAGCTTCATGTCATCTATCAGCCGGCAAAGTACTATCTGATAAAATCAAAGAGCTCTACCATATAAATCAATAGCAGTACATAAACATGTCTATGGCTGGGCTGTCCAAAAACATGACTTTAGAATATACATATACATAGCCCTGCCCTGTATATCTGATGAGAAGAGTATCCCATGGTGAGGAGATAGGCTTACAGAAACTCTGCTCCTTTCTGGCTGTGTGACATCAGTCATTTACCTAACCTCTCTGAGCCTCAGTTTCCTATCTTAAAAGAAAATGAGAACAAGAATTGTATCTTCCCCCTTACAGAATTACATTAGAATTTCTGAATTCTAATTTATATGTTATTATATTACATTAGTGTATGCATGTGAAGTACATTAAAAGATTATGTAGCATTCAGGAAATGCTACATGAACAATGGCTATTATCACCTGGATATTATTATTACCACATTATAATAACAGGGCTGCAAAGCAGAACATGGACAGCAAGAATTTTCACTGTGTGTACTGAGGATGTTACGGACAAAACCCCATAATTTATTCTCTAAAAGAAGAAATCCCTGTGTAAAATTTCTGGGGAAACTGAATTTTCCCAAGATTCTGGATACAAATGAAGGATAATGCACCTCCAGTGAATTTTTGTTTTTGTTATTATTGGAATCATCCTTGGGTGGTCAGCCTGGTACTTAAGGAAAACAAAAGTGAAATGTGTGCATATTAAATTTAAAGTGTTTGACAAAATGGAAACACTACCACCTAACAGACAGGTCCAACAGCAAACATAATTAATTGGTCTACAGCTTGGCAAATTCTCCTACAGATTTTGGTGAATCATAAATCAGTTCAAGAGGGAGCCAGACAAATTGTGGAGACCAAGTAAATCATCGAGAGAGATGGAAGGCAGAGAAAATTATTCTCCAAGGAGAAAATTTTTAGAATAGTGTTCTCTTAAGTAAGTGGGGGAGGGGCTTTGAGAGAGTCTGAACATAGAATCACTTTATATATTTCAATGGAAATGAGCTTAGAAAGCAAAGGTAATTTAAGTGTCTTCCTTTCCAAAAAAAAAAAAATATCCTGGTTAAGCATCTTCTAATGTAAAAAACTGTAGCTTTATTCCAATCTCTCCTACCCACAAATACATGAAGAAAATGAACACCTCAAAATGTATCATATAAACTGGGATCTGACCCCCCCAAGTAGTTGAACTTTGTACATTAATTGTGTATCAGATTAAAAAAATGGCCATAAAAATAAAAGCAGACCTACCCTACATGTGGAAGTTTTATTAGTTAGTTAATTACCCACCATATGGGCTGCCATAGAAAATTATAATGGACCAGTATTGTTAACCATAAACAAAGTGAGACTGGATTATTATTTATGGTCTTGTTAACCAGATTAGTCAAGTCAGCCCAACTGGATCAGTATGGGAAGCGCAGATGAGTGTTCGTTCACCAAGCATAACTTAGCAAATAAATAGGTGACATCCAATGTCAAGAGACATTTGGTCAGTATGAATGTGTTTGACTCTTGCAGGACAGAGGTACATGCTAAGGTCAGGCCTGGGCTCAACAACACTGACAATGGCTTTTAACATCAAACACAAGAATATGCTTCAGAGAAAAGTGTCTGACCCTGAATGTAGTAGGCATTTTCTTTCAGATTCTCCCCAGTAGAAAACTGATGTGAAAAATACATTCTTGTAAATTCCACAGTTTCTTCACTGGTGGATGCATCAGATTGTTTATGTAACACCTGGATGTCCCTTTACAAATGATTACCAATCAGTTTCTCAATCAGAACTTCCCTGGGGGCACAGTAGCTAAGAATGTGCCTGCCAGTGTGGGGGACACAGGTTCTATCCCTGGTACAAGAAGATGCCACACGGGGCGGAACACCTAAGCCGGTGAGACACACTACTGAAGCCTGAACGCCTAGACCCGTGCTCTGCAATGAGAGAAGCCACAACAGTGAGAAGCCCGTGGGCCACAAGAAGAAGTAGCCCCTGCTTGCCACAACTAGAGACAACCTGTTTGCAGAAACAAAGACCCAGAGCAGCCAAAAGATAATAGATCAATAAATAAAAGTCTTTTAAAAAAAATCCCTCAATCCAATCCATTGATTGAACAAAAACCTTTCATGCTTACCCAGATCTAGCTCCCCTCTTCTGCTAGGCACACATGAACTTGACATTTGATATCTCCTTGAAGCTGATTAGGGGCTTCCCTGGTGACTCAGACGGTAAAGAATCTGCCTTCACCACGGGAGACCTGGGTTCAATCTCTGGGAAGGGAAGATCCCTTGGAGAAGGAAATGGCAACCCACTCCAGTATTCTTGCCTGGGAAATCTCATGGACAGAGGATCCTAGACTGTATCCCATATAATCAATGGGGGACAAAGAGTCGGACCTGATTGAGCAACTAACACTTTCACTTTTTCACTGAAGCTCATTAGGACCTTGGGACCAGCCATGGCCAAACTGTTTGTGACCCAGTAATTGAAATGCTGTTACAAGATCTTCCACTCTTGGTTCTTTCTCAACCACACCAGTGTAGGAGGCTGTGTGCTTCAGAAAGTGAAGCTACATGCTGACGGTGTCTGCATTGGATTGAATCGCCATGTCACCCCATGGAGCTGAGCAGCCTGGCCTCGTGTGATAGACACACAAACAAAAGACACACTTCTGTGTTACCATCACTGAGATTCTATGGGTTCTAAGCACAACCTGGCATATATGCATATGGTATGATGCCATAGCTCAGTCATGTCCGACTCTTTGCGACCCCATGGTCTATAGCAGGCCAGGCTCCTCTGTTCATGGGATTTTCCAGGCAACAATAACTGGAGTGGGTAGCCATTTCCTCCTCCAGGGGATATTCCTGACCCAGGGATCAAACCTGAGTCTCTTGTGGCTCCGGCATGGCAGGCGGATTCTTTACTCACTGAGCCGCCAGGGAAACAACATATATGCAGGTTCTGAGGAACTGTGGGAGATTTTGTATGTGTGCACATGACTGCCAGGAGTCACTAAGTCAGAAGGGAGGAGACAAATGCTCCCCAAAAGATCTGATGAGCACACTTGCAGAGGAAAAAGTGCACTAGAGAGGTTCTCTGGTGGCTCAGCTGTAAAGGATCTGCCTGCCGATGCAGGAGACATGGGTTCGATCCCTGACCCAGGAAGATCACACATGCCACAGAGAAATTAAGCCCCTACACCACAACTACTGAGCCTGTGCTCTAGAGCCCAGGAGCTGCAACTACTGAAGCGCTTGCAGCTGGGAGCCCACGTTCTGCAACAAGAGAAGCCACCACAACTAGATAGTCCCCGTTTGCAGTAACTACAGAAAAAGCCAGGCAGCAGTGATGACCCAGCACAGCTAGATAAATATATATATATATATATGTAAAGTACATTAGAAAAGAGGTCAGCAAATCACACTCACAGGTCCAATCCTCTCCAGTTGTGGAAATAAAGTTTTATTGGAACACAGCCATGCTCATTCATTTATGTATCATCCAAGGCTGCTGAAACGCTACACCAGAAGAGTTCAAATATCTGCAGCAGAGGTCGTTATGACCTGCAAAATCTAAAATATTTATGATCTGGTTCTTTACAGAAAAGGTTTGCTGACCCTTGCACTAGAATTTTGTGGAAGCGCCCTGCTTCCTGCTACAGCCTTGTTAATAATGCAGCCTGCTTGCAGAGCAGCACCAGAGCAAGCAAACTGGCCAACAAAAAGTAGGCACTGAAAAGGCTACTGAAAATAAGACACGGGGAGAAGACCTTCTGGAGCATCTCTGACCTACTTCTCACTCTTCTTTTCATCAGCTCTTAAGGCCCCAAGGGCTTCTACTTTTTTGTTTGTTTGTTTGTAGAATGAACACTTTTCAGTTTAGTCTTGTCCACAGATAACCAGGCTGAAAGAGGACCTCAATGGCAGTTCCTCTTGTGCTGGAAGCAGTGATGTGGGCAAAAATACAGACCAGTCGACAAAATGGCAAGCAGTCTCCTGTTAGTTTTATGACACTGTCTATGAGGTCTCTCCAAACCAGATTTCTTTTTGTAGGTCACATCTGGATTTATTTGCAACTCGGGGTGGGTTTTGAATGTCAATGAGGCAGTGAATATTTGTTTTGCTATTAAAAATCATCCTGTAAATAGTGAGTCAGCCAAAAATTTCATTTGGGTTTTTCTGCATGTGCACCCATGGCTGATTCATGTTGATGTATGGCAAAAACCACCACAATATTGTAAAGTAATTAGCCCCCGATTAGAATAAATAAATTAATTTAAAAAATAATTTTTAAAAATGTTATGGCAAACCTGAATGAACTTTGTGACTAACCCAATAAATTACTAGAGAGAAACTCTGAACTTCTAATCTGATAATAGAGACATTTAAATGAAACTTAAAAAAAAGAAATTCTTCTTACCCCTACCTTTGACTCTTCTCTATTCTTTATATTGCCTTTAAAAAATTTTTGATTGTATTTCTCACTACAGATAATCTTCCCAGGTGGCTCAGTGGTAAAGAACCCACCTGCCAGTGCAGGAGACATAGAGACATGGGTTCAATTCCTGGGTCGGGAAGATCTCCTGGAGGAGGGCATGGCAACCCACTCCAGTATTCTTGCCTGGAGAATCCCATGGACAAGGGAGTCTGGTGGGTTACAGTCCATAGTTTGGCAGAGTCGAACACAACTGAAGTGACTTAGCACAGCAAATGTAAGTATGAACGGATTTGTTTATTCAAGTGTTTATTGTCTGTCTTGTCCTGACCCTGTTGAGAACAGGAATATCACCTAATTCTGTTTACTGATCCTCGGGATTTAAACCAAGGGTTGAAAAACTTGTCCTGTAAAAGGCCAAACAGTCAGTAATTTAGGCTTTGGGAGTCATTTAATCTCTGTTAAAGTTATTCAACTCTGCTGTGGTAGCCCAAAGAAGCCATACATATACAGTATGCAAATAAATGGGTGTGGCTGTGTTCCAATAAAACTTTATTTACAAAAACAGGTGAATGGCTGGGCTTGTCCTGAGTGCTGTTAGTTTGCCCCAAGATCCAGAACACTGCTTGACTCAGAGCAGACACCTCCTAAATATCTACTGCATGAGTGATACATAGAATGAGTTCATCACAGCACCATCAAATGAAGGGGTAAAATATATGAAGAAACGAATGAAAGACCATCTCAACTGAATATGGTTAGATAATAGTCACTGAGAACACATTATCTGTCAGGCTTTCTTCCAGGTTCCAAGGATTTGAAATCAAATAAAAGATTGTATAAAAATTTCTAACAGCTAAAGAAATTCAGAATGATGTTAAGCAGTTTACATGCATTATCTCATTTAATCCTATCAATGATTTTAAGAAGGGAGTATTCTTATTAATCCCATTTTACAATTGAGTTAACCCAAGCTCAACATGGTTAAGTAGATCATCCAAAATCACACAGGCACATGCGCGCACTTGCACACACACACACACACACACACACACGTATTGCCAGGATGCTAACTGAAGAAATCTGATGTAAAGGACGTGCTCTTAACCACCCCCGTGGTGTTTAGGAGGGACTTCAGTTGGTTGAAATCCACCTTGGTTGTGTGCCAATACACAGGGATGCTGATATGGGTGAGGGTTGTGCACTCCCCTCCCAGGTACTCACTCTTTTATTTTCAGAGCTTTCAAGGTTTGAAAATCTGAGCAACAGAGAAACCTGTATCTGGGGCTCGAACAGGCTCGGCGTGGGGGGGGGGGGGGGGGCGCGCCGATGTACGAACCCTGAGTCCTTTCAACTCCTCTAAGAAGTGACCTTTTCCTAGAAAACACAGACTACCGCAACCCAACTGAGAAGCATGGGCAGAGCCTTGCTTTGCCCTGAGAGGGAGAGAGTCATTTTATCAAAAGATAAAAGAAATAACACCAACTACTGTGTGGATGGAAGAGTTAACCTCAGAAAGTTTGCACTTAGAGGGTCATGTATTACATCCAAGCTCCACTGCAGAGGTACACAGCCACAAGGCTGGGATGATGAACCCAGATACAATCTTTTCTAAAGCAGAGCTCTTAAAGTGTGTCTTACCCCACCCATCATATCATTTGCATATGAGGTCAGTGCCCCCACTGATGCTGAGTTGCCGAAACTAACATCTAAGCTATAACTATAACAGAACAAGAAAAGTTCAGTTCTCTGCCCTATATTTCTGCATAAAAGGAGGGAATTCTTCCCCCACCATTTCATCCCCTCCATCCAGCTCCTTGCTGACTTATTCACGAAAGAAGGGGAATTACAGATAGAGATGCAAGACTCCTTCATGGACTTCTATTTCACAGGTGAATAAGGTTATTTCATTAAAAGGTCAGGGTTTCCCTGGTGGCTCAGATGGTAAAGAATCTGCCTGAAATGCGGGAGGGCTGGGTTCAATCCCTGGGTTGGGAAGATCCCGGGAGAATGGAATGGCAACTCACTCCAGTGTTCTTGCTTGGAGAATCCCATGGATAGAGGAACCTGTCGGGCCACAGTCCATGGGGTTGCAGAGTTAGACATGACTGAGTGACTAAACATGTGAGCATTAAAAGGTCAGATACATGAAAAGATACTCAACATTGCTGAACATTAGGGAAGTGTAAGTTTAAGCTACAATGAGATACCATTACTTATCCACTGGATTGGCTATAATTCAGAAGACAGATCATACCAGGATGGTACAAGTAGGACCCCTGTATGTTGCTGGCAGGAATAGAAAATGATATAGTCACTTGGAAAACAGTTTGGCAATTTACTGATAGCTCAATTGGTAAAGAATCCGCCTGCAATGCAGGAGACCCCGATTCAATTCCTGGGTCAGGAAGATCTGCTGGAGAACAGATAGGCTACCCACTCCAGTATTCTTGGGCTTCCCTGGTGGCTCAGTTGGCAAAGAATCTGCTTGCAATGTGGGAGAACGGGGTTCGATCCCTGGGTTGGGAAGATCCCCTAGAGAAGGGAAAGGCTACCCACTCCAGTACTTTGCTCTGGAGAATTCTAGGGACTGTATAGTCCAGGGAGTCACAGAGCAGGACACAACTGAGCCACTTTCACTTTCACTTTGCCAGTTTCAATTCAACATACAGTCCAGCAGTTCCACTGCTAAATATCCACTCAAGAGAAGTATGAAAGCTCATGTTGACACAAAGACATGGAAACAAATGCTTGAAGCAGCATTAAACATAAAATCCTAAACCTGGAAACAATACAAGTATTCATCAGTTGATGAACAGAGAAAATGTAGGTTACCTATACAATGGACCACTGCTGTTGTTTGGCTGCTAAGTCATGTCCGACTGTTTTGCAACCCTGTGAAATTTAGCCCACTAGGCTCCTCTGTCCATGGGGATTTCCCCGGCAAGAATTACTGGAGTGGGTTGCCATTTCCATCGCCAGGGGACCTTCCTGATCCAGGGATTGAACCCGAGTCTTCTCCACTGCAGGCGGATTCTTTACCACCCAGACACCTGGCAAGCCCTACAATAGACTATTACTCAACAATAAAAAGACATTACTGATATATCAATCAATACTGAGGAGCCTCAAGAACATTCTACTAAAGCAGCGAGGTGCAGAAGATTATATGATATATAATTTTACTTATCTGAATTGTCCAGGAAAGACAAATCTATAAGGATAGAAAACAAACGATAGTTCTCACACGGAGGGTCCAAGTGGAACTGATTATAAACAAGCACAGGGTAACTCATTGGGGTGATGGAATTACTCTAAATCAGAATTGTGGCTATCTTGCATGTACATGGCTACCCACTCCAGTATTCCTGCCTGGAGAATCCCATGGACAGAGAAGCCTGGTGGGCTACTGTCCATGTGGTCAGATATGACTGAGCAACTAACACGTTCAATACTACTACCACATGCATATAAGTTCATTTAAAATTGAATTGTATATTTGTAATGGATGGATTTTATGATATAAAATTACACCTCAATAAGCAGTAAACAAATAAAAATTTCATGTGTGAGATTATTCTCTTTTAGTTTCTGAAGCCTTGCTCTTGAGTTATGTTTTGTGCCAAGATTCACTCCACGCCTGGGTTTTGGTGGCGACTTTAGCAGACTTAGCAGCTAAACAACAACAAGACAGGTCATAAACACAGAGGTGGGCTTCTCTGACTCGACCCTGGAGGATACAGTACTCTATTTCCTTGCACAGGACACAAGCACAGCCAAACAATGTTTTTCCTCAGGGTTTTGCTAAATGGAGTCAGCCAAGGAGAACTCGATTCTCTCTGTTGTTCCGAGGTGCTGATCAATTAGAATGCTTTTGATTGCATACAACACAAATCCAGGTTGAAACCACCTTAAACCATAAAGGGATTAAGTAGTTTTGCTGCTGCTGCTGCTCACAATAATTCAAGAACTGAGATGAAACATTAACTTGCTTTCCCTCTAATTGAGCTTTATAAGGTCAAACGCCCAACTATCAACCAGTTGGGTTATTGTCTGATGAAAGTCTGAAGCCTGGCTCCCAGAGGGAAATGTTGACAAGAGATTATCATGCCTGCCTTAGATCAGTTAAATCCCTGTTTCATTCCAACTCCAAAAGGGGAACGGGCTAAGATTCTCCAATGTCATGGGAACTTCATGGAGAGAAAGATAGATATGTGAGTACCCATTCTTTGGTGGTTCAGATGGTTAAGAACCTGCCTGCAATGCAGGAGACCCAGGTTCGATCCCTGGATGGGGAAGAAACCCTGGAGGAGGGCATGGTAATCCACTCCAGAGTTCTTGCCTGGAGAATCCCATGGACAGAGGAGCCTGGTGGGCTACAGTCCATGGGGTCACAAGGAGTCAAACACTACTGAGTGACTAAGCACACACACATGTGAAGATATGAACAAAAGCAGTACTCTGTTAGGAAGGGGAAGAAAGTTCTGAAATCTAGATAAACAACCAACTGGATTCACAACCAAGCTATGAGAATAAAATCCCAAATCTGCCCATGTTTTGCCACCTGCCTAATGACAAAGCCTGTCTTTACTGGAAAGGAATGAAGCCAATATAGCAATCCATGAGAGGTGAAGAGTCATAGACCAGCTGTCATGCCATTACTTAATTCCAGTCTCCTCTCCCTTTTTCTGATTATAGGGCCCAAGAAATAGCCTTCATTTTTACCTCAGTTCACATGGTGTTTCTATCATTAATACTGCAATAGAGTCCAGGTTAATTCAATTATAAAGACATCAACTCTGCATGAGGAAGGGAACAGTAAATTCCTCAAATGTCATGCAAGCTTCATTGACTGTCCATCACAGAAGACAACAGAAAATTGAAAGGGAGTGCGTTAGTCACTCAGTCATGTCCGATTCTTTGCGACCCCATGGATTGTACCCCACCAGGCTCCTCTGTCCATGGGATTCTCCAGGTAAGAATAGTGAAGTGGGTAGCCATTCCCTTCTCCAGGGGATCTTCCCGACCTAGGGATTGAACCCATGCCTCCTGCATTGAAGGCAGATTTTTTACCATCTGAGCCACCAGGGAAGCCCATAACACAATACAGGTGTTCAATAAATATTTGTTGATTGAATAAACCTTCAGCAACCAGCTCACGGTTTTTGACCAAACTCTTGCTTGGGGAAAAGACCGAATGATTTGTCTTTTATTCCGTTTCTCAATGTGACCCAGGGTGGGAAATACGTGTTCTCATCCTCAACCATCAGAGAAGTGAATGGGCACAGTAAGTTATTAAACTGGTGTCATATAACAGTTATGACACAGGGATGGAGAATATAACTCTATTCAGTTTTATGATACTTTGTGCTGTGAGTGGAACTGAACTGCAAATGAGTCTATGGAATTATTTTCTCTATAGATGATTAAAATAAAAAAGTCCTAAATTTGTTCCACCCTCTCGAAGCCATTTTCAATCTTAACTACCACCTCCTAATATCTTTACTGCTCTTTCCCTAGTGTTTCTGAAAATTGCATTCAAAGTGTAAAAATAGTTTGCAGTACTGTAATTGAAATGACAAATGCTGAAATACAAGGAAGGAAGCAAGAAGTAAAGAGACAAAATGGCTTCCGAGAAGGGGGAAAAAAATGCCTGTCAAATTGAACTCAGTTCTGCAGCAAACATGTGAAAATAGCATCCTCCTTTCTGAACCTTTCTGCACAGATACATACACATATCTGGTTGCTTCTGAATTCTGTTTTATAGCATTAAAGTGAATGGGGCTTGGAAGGACATGTGTTTTTGGCAGTGGCACTGTGCTTTAGCTAAAAATCCCTTATGATATCGGATTCTAAATGCAGGTTTGCTTTGACCAAACTGCTATACCCTCGGGTGAAATAAAAGAGGATTAAAAGTAGTGGTTGTTTTTCTTTTTTATATTAACTACACAATAATTCTGTAACTTTATGATAATGAAATATACAAAACAATATTTCTATGTATCAATGTGTGTGTGTGCTCAGTAGCTCAGTCGTGTCTGACTCTGCAACCACATGGACTGTAGCCCACCAGACTCCTCTGCCCATGGAATATTTCAGGCAAGAATACTAGAGTGGGGTGCCATTTCTCACTCCAGGGGATCTTCCCAACCCAGGAATCGAACCTGCATCTCTGGTGTCTCCTGCATTGAAAGGCGGATTCTTTACCACTCAAGCCACCTGGGAAGTCCCTATGTATCAAAAATCATTATTAATAAAATGTGTCTAATGTTAAGCACTGTTCTTTATTCTGAGCTTGTATCGTTTCTTCTTGTTGGGCATTAAAGTGTCAATTCTATCATGAGATTCCAGGGAAAGTAGATTTTTTAATTGTTTCATTTGCAATTCTTCTACATGGAAACCACATGGGGTGGCTCCCCGAATTTGGTTTTGAAACATTGCTGTAGGGTATTTGAGTCTTTTGCTTCAAAACTCTACCGGCAGGTCAGTGTTATATTGAGGGAGGTAATTATCTTCCCATGTTCCCCAAGCCTTCACTTCAGAAGGCAGTATACCAGTTGTTTAACTCCACGTTGTTCAAGCCAACATTTACTTTGAGAAGCCAAAAATGGAGACTTTTGATCCTGCCACTTTTGCTCCCATGAAGGTGAACTCCTAGTTATGTGTCAAGATCTTTTACAGACTCCTGTTTCCAGCTTCATGCTGACACTGTTGGTATAACGTGAGATGATGTGTGTTCCCTTGAAAGGAGATTTTTTCTTTCTTTTTTTTTTTGGTTATTTGCAACATGCAGGAAACAACGGGAATGCTAATTACATTTAATAGAACTTGGCACAATTTCTCAGGAGGTGGTGCTAATTTGCAGAAGGTAGCACTTCTGATTTGCTGATAAAAGGCTGAGGATCAAAGCGTGGTTTCGGAAGAGAGAGGAGTATGTATTTTTTATCCACCACTGCCATGGTGGGAATAACAATGTCTTCCACATTCTAAACACTCCAGTGGGAAGATTCAGTTTTATTATATACTTTATTAAGAAAATGTGTAGGGCACTGGGGAATAAAAAAACGCAAGTGTGTGTACGAGGGGAGCAGATTTTCTAAATGGGATTTGGAAGCCCTAATGTGGGTAAATTTTTACGAGGAATGTGGATTTTAGGGAAATTAGGCAAAATATGAAATTACTGATTCCTACCAATGAACTTCAACTGTGGGATGCAGAATTATAGAAATGAAAGGTAATTCATAATTTATCCGATTTGGATACTTTGCTTTACAGATGAGAGCATTAAGGCACACAAAGATTTCCATTTCCCTCCTCCCCCAAATAGTCCAACCTCATGCAAATCCTGAGAAAACTGGAATTAGAAACCAGCCTCCTTGTGAAGAGTGTAGTCTACTTATTGCTCCACACAGCTCTGACACAGGACCCGGAATCTGAGTCCACCAGTCTTTCTGGAAACTGGTCTCCTTGGCGATATATTCCCCCTTAAGAGCCACTCACAGATTTCCCAGGTGGCGCTAGTGGTGAAGAACCTGCCTGCCAATGCAGGAGACTCGAGATGTGGGTTCAATCTCTGGTTTGGGACAATTCCCTGGAGAGGGCATGGCAACCCACTCCAGTATTCTTGCCTGGAGAATCCCATGGACAGAGGAGCCTGGCGGGCTACAGTCCATGGGGTTGCAAAGAGTCAGACAGGACTGAAGCGACTCAGCTCACAGACACACAGGAGGCAGGCCTAACTGGAGATGTGTCTCATTAATCATCCCACTTTAAGTTATATGTTACGCAAAAGTTTACAGATAAAAAAGACACTGGCAAAGCCAAAGTCCAAAGAACTATGAAACTTCAGCGAAGCATTGAGACAGACCGATACGAGTTATTACAATTATGATGCTTGTAAGCTCTGAAAACACTGGCTGATTGCTCACCATACAGATAAACCCATTTGTGATGGCCCGGCTGGTATGGTGGTTTAAACGGAAATGGCCATTTCCATATTATTGAGAAAGACACCAGAGTTCAGAATGTAAAGACAGAAAATTATGTTTTGAACATTCAGGTGGCCTCCTGGTCACAGTACTATCTATTGTGCTGAATTCTGCAGTACATTAAAGACCTATGTGTGTGTGCTCAGTCGCTCAGTCATGTCCGACTCTTTGGACCCCGTGGACTGTAGCTCGCCAGGCTCCTCTGTCCTTGGGATTTCCCAGGCAAGAATACTGGAGTGGATCGCCATTTCTTTCTCCAGGGGATCTTTCTGACCCAAGGATGCGACCAGAATCTCCTTAAGTCTCCTGCATTGGCAAGCAAGTCCTTTGCCACTGAGTCACCCGGGAAGATCTACTCTGAAAGAAACGTCTTGCTATACTCCTACAATTCCATTGGGGAGATTAGACAAAGTCATATAAGTCAATCAGAGAATGGATAACAGAGGGTCAAAGGGACATTAATAATGAGTAATTTATTAAGAACACTCTGTATGCCAAGGGCTATGCTAAGTATTATCTCAATGAATTCTCAGCAAGCTGGGAGGTACAACAGTGCTACTGTTCTCATCACACCGTGGAGGGCGTCGAGATTTCAAAGACTTTAAGTTGCTTGTCCAAGCTCATACCTCTTGGAAGGATAGAGCTGAGATTTGACCCTGGATGTTTTGCACTGTGCTTCATCAATCATTGGCGGGCAACGGCAGTGGGATTCCTGAGAGGCCCTGAGAGTTCAAGAACATAGAGGGAATATTCTAGAAGAAAGTTGGGATTGAGCTGGGCTTCCAAAATTAAATAAGATACAGACAAAGAGAAATAAAGAGAGACCTTGGTGGAAGGCAGAGTAAGGAAGGGGAGCAAGATGGGAGAAGGTGTTTGTTGCCATCACCAGTGACAGGAAACTGGGGGAAAACTGGACATGAAGGTAGTCAAGAAAGAAAGACCCATTCGTTCCAAGGAGCAGGTGGGAGACAGTTTAGATATAGCGACTGAACAGGGATACCATGGGCAGCAGGTGGGCTCTGAGATCAGATGGACGGTCCGAGTTGAAGCTCTATTACCACCTTGTGTGTGTGTGCTCAATTGTGTTCGACTGTTTACTACACCCATGGACTGTAGCCCACCAGGCTCCTCTGTCCATGGGATTCTCCAGGCAAGGATACTGGAGTGGGTTGCCATGCCCTCCTCCAAGGGATCTTCCCGACCCAGGAACTAAACCCAAGTCTCCTGGCCTCCTGCAGATTCTTTACCACTGAGCCGCCCGAGTTTCACTTAGTAAAATGATTGCCACATTAGCAATCTTTATACTTTCTCTAAGATTCCATCTCCTCGTGACTCCTCATTTAACCAGCATCCATGGAGCTCTGACTACGTGCAAGGCTCTGTTTTAAATGCTTAGGATACAACAGAGAACAAGGCAAACCTTAACCACATGGCCTTGGGTTAAAGGCTAACGGAAGTAGGTACCTCTCAGATAATATGGGAATGAAACAGGAAATCCAGGTTGATTTCTCAGCCTGTCACATCTCAAGTGACCAATCAGCAGTGATGGGAAGGATGAAGCGGAATCACTGTTATTGCTATTCTTGTTACGATAATTATTAATTTTGTCCTCATGTCATGTATACAGCCTATGCGAGAGTTTTCAGGAATTTGAAGTTATCTCTGTGCCACATGTAAGATAATATTAATTATCCAGTGCATGTGTGCCAAAATGCTAATTATATCAATTACGTATTTTTTGAACCTGAAAATATCACCCATGTAAGAGGAGAAGGCAGATGAATTGATGTTCTGAATCATCACAGGCAACAAAACCGCCTAAAGATCGACGCGGCAGTAAACACTGCACCAAATTTTGGCTCTGTCACTGACTCTGAGCTTCCGTTTCTTCATTTATAAATGGGACTAATAACGCATCTGTTGTGTAAGAATGTTATGAAGATAGTTAGTCATGCATATTGTGTGTCCTCAGTAGCTCAGTCGTGTCTGACTCTTTGCAGCCCCTTGGACTGTAGAACATCAGATTCTGCTGCCCATGGGCTTCTCCAGGCAAGAATACTGGAGTTGGATACCATTTCCTCCTCTAGGGGATCTTCCCGACCTTGTGACTCCAGCACTGGCAGGCGGGTTCTTTACCACTGGCGCCACCTAGGAAGCTCAGTCACATATACTAAGAGTTCTGAACTGGGGAGCCTTTTGTCCTCCAGCAGACCTTTGGCTGTGTCTAGAGACATTTTTGGTTGTCACTTGGAGGAAGATGTTGCTGCTGGATCTAGTGGGTACAGCAGATTTGTAGGATGCTGTTAAACATTCTACAGATCCATAGAGCAGCTCGCCCTTTCCCACAGAGACTTTTCTGACCCAAATATCAATAGCGCCCAGGTTAAGGAAACTCTAATACATGGAAAGAATACTTAGCACGATGTCTAACATTTCATAGGAACTCAAAAGTGATGATAATAATTATTATTGTTACTACAATTAACATTTTCATCATCCTAGCATACTGTATCCTGTCCATCGATATAGAAGGAAACTATAGCTGTGGATGGTGGCAGAATTTAAAACAAAGATTGCTGATGTCTTCTTATTAGGAGATAACTTCACATTTTTCCTGCCCTGAAACACTGGCTGATTTATTTCCTTTTTCCTTCCACATCCAAACACCTTATTGTCAGTGTAAAAAACACTGTATATAAATCCAGTTATGATTCTGTGCCATGGTTTGTTTCTTTTAATTAGACTATTAGAATTATTCCCCATGGAAGGACATCACAAAACCTTTCAAATATATATACATATATATATATATATATATATATATATATATATTATATATACATATATATAAAGTTTAACAAAATGGAGTGAAGACTAAAATAGAGCCACACTCTTCCCATTTGAAAGTATATTTGTTCATGTCAGGAGAATGAAGGCTGCATGCATTATTCATTAGAATAACAGTTTATTGGCAAAATTGTTGTCTTTGGATGGTGTGCATTATGGAGTGAATAAATAATGTGGGATGGATATTTTTAGAGACTGGAGAGTAAATCTAGGAAGAAAATTAGTAACAGGAAGGAAAGGAAGTTATGGCTAGAAGTGGCTGAGGCTTCTCAGTGAAATATGCAAAGGACATAAAAACTGCCTCGACCAAGACATAAAGCAGAAAAAAAAGTGAAGCTCTTCTAAACAGCTTTTCCTTTGTGTGTAGGGGGCTGTTTCTATTAGCTCTCAACTGAAGGCTTTCTGTACCAGGATGAGTGAAATTAATTAAGTTTTCTATGGCTATCTTTCTGAGCTGGCCAATAAAGTTCACAAATCCACAGTGACTGAGAGCTACAAGAAAATTTGATCATTGTTATGTGTTTGTCTTGTTTTCTCATGAGACATAATTGACATATAACATTGTGTAAGTTTAAAGTGAATGGGTAGTACATCTATATAATGGAATATTACTCAGCCATAAAAAGGAATGAAATTTGGCCATTTGAAGAGATGTAGATGGACCTAGAGTCTGCCAATCAGAGCAAATTAAATCAGAAAGAGAAAAACAAATTGTATATTAACACATATGTGTGGAATCTAGAAAAATGGTATAGATGAACCTATTTGCTGGTCAAGGATAGAGTCACAGATATAGAGAATGGATATGTGGATGCCAAGGGTGGAGGGAAGGGGAGAGTGGGACAAATTGGGAGATTGTGACAGACCTGCATACACTACCATGTGTATCACAGAAGGGAAGCTTCTGTATAGCACAGGGAGCTCAGCTTTGTGTTCTGTGATGACTTAGATGAGTGGGATGGGGGTGGGTAGGTGGGAGGGAGGTCCAAGAGGGAGGGGATATATGTAGACATATAAATAATTCACTTCATTGTACAGCAGAAACTAATACAACTTTGTAAAGAAATTATACTCCAATTTAAAAAAAAAATGTCCTTGTATGATATTGAAAAGAAAAAAAAAATAAAATGAACATGTTGATTTGTTACATTCATATATTGCAACATGATAACAGTATATCATAGTTGTTAAGTAGGTAACAACTCTATTAGGTCACTAAGTTATCATTTCTTCCTTGTGCTGAGAACATTTAAGACCCAGGCTCTCAGCAAATTTGGAATATATAATACATTACTGTTGACCATGGGCTTCCCTGGTGGCTCAGTGGTAAAGAATCTGTCAACCAGTTTAGGAGGCACAAGTTTGATCCCTGGGTTGGGAAGATCCCCTGGAGAAGGAAATGGCAACCCAGTATTCTTGCCTGGGAAATCCCATGGGCAGAGGAACCTGGTGGGCTGTGGTCCATGGGATTGCATGAACTAGACTTTGCGACTAAACAGCAATTGCTGATTATAATCACAACCTCATATATTGGACCCCCAGAACTTATTCAACTTCTAACTGCCACTTTGTCCCTTTTGCCCAGCATCTTTCCGATTCCCCCATCTCTTATTCCCTGAAAGCCACCATTCTATTCTGTTTATATGAGTTCAGCCTTTTTCAGATTTCACATGTGACAGTATACAGTATTTAACATTGTCTGAATTATCTCATTTAGTGTCCTCAAGATCTATCCCTGTTAACACAAACGGCAGAGTTTCCTTTTTTTCTCATGACTGAATGGCATTCCATTGTGTATTTTCTTTATCCATTCATTCACCAACAAACACATAGGTTGTTTCTGTATCTTGTAGATTCTAAATAATATTGCAATAAATATTGGAGTGCAGGTATCTTATCAACATTCTGTTTCCTTTCTTTTGGACATTTACACAGAGGTGTGATTGTCAGATCAAATGGTAGTTGCTTCTTTAATTTTTTGAGGCGCCTCCACCCTGTTTCCATAGTGGCTGAACCAATGTATTCTCCACAGTCCCACCACCAGAGGGAAGAGGGTTTCCTTTGCTGCACATCCTCACTAGCACATGTTATCTCTTGTCTTCTTGAAGATCGCCAGCTTAACAGGTGTGAGGTGGTTCTGATTCCAATGTGCATTTCCCCAATGATTGGTGCTGCTGAATATCTTTCCAGGTACTTGATGTCCATTTGAATGTCTTCCTTCGAAATGATGTTTATTCAGCACCTTTGCCCATTTTAACACCAGATGGTTAGTTTTTTGGTTATTGAGTTGTATGAGTTCTTTGTATATTTTCCATATTAACTCCTTATTGGATATATGGTTTTCAAATATTTTCTCCCATTTGGTAGGTTGCCTTTTCATGTTGTCAATGGGATCACTAAGGTTTGTTGTTCTTCACCTGCTCAGTTTGACTCCCTTGTTGTTGTTCAGTCGCTCACTAGTGTCTGACTCTTTGTGACCTCATGGACTACATGCAGCATGCCAGGCTTCCCTGTCTTTCACTATCTCCTGGAGTTTGCTCAAACTCACGTCCATTGAGTTGTTGATGCCTTCCAACCATCTCATTGTCTATCACCCCCTTCTCTTCCTGCTCTCAATCTTTCCCAGCATCAGATCTTTATTCTAATGAGTTGGCTTTTTGCCTCAGGTGGCCAAAGCACTGGAGCTTCAGCTTCAGCATCAGTCCTTCCAATGAATATTCAGGGTTAATTTCCTTTAGGATTGACTGGTTTGATCTTATTGCAGTCCAAGGGACTCTCCAGAGTCTTCTCCAGCACCACCATTCAAAAGCATCAATTCTTTGGTGCTCAACCTTCTTTATGGTCCAAATCTCACATCCGTACATGACTTAGCAAACAAAACTCTTCCTCCTTCACTCTCTGGCCAGCTGCACATCAGACCTTGGTTCATTTCCTGCTCAGAGTGAAAAAAAACTCACTCACACTCTCCAAACCTTCCAGATCAACCCTCAGCTAGCTAGGGGAACCATACCCCCCATCAGCAATATTAATACAAAGCTGCTTCTCATATAAAAGCTGTCACTGGTAAGTGAACTTTAATGCTGATTGATTCAACAGAAAGGAGACCCTTTTGCTTCATTGAATCCCTTAAAGGCAGCTAATGCTGTAAACTATTCCAGAGCATTTTATGTTTTTCCTCTGGGGAGGTAAAACCTGCTTCATAAAAAACTGAAATCTAACTTAAAAAAAAAAATCCCCACATGATGTGGTTCTACAGTGTTAAGAAGAGTCTCTTATGATCTCCCAGCATCACTAGACAAGCACACAAATTAAACACTTCCTTAAAAGTGGGGTTGGCTCCCTTTCTCTGTAACGGCCAGAGAGTGAATGTTTTAGGCTTTGCTGGCCATATGGTCTCTGTGCTACTCAGCACTGTACCTTGAAAGCCACTATAGGCAATATGTCAATGAATGGGTGATGCTCTGTTTTTGTAAATATTAAAGCAGGCTGACTATAGCCCTCAGGCCTTAGTTTGCAGACCCATTAGTTTCCTGGGGCTGCTGAAACAAATGACTGTAAACGTGGTGCCTTAAAACATGAGCCTTTTTTTTTTTTCCTCTCTCACTAAGAGTTCTGGAGGGTGGAAGATCAACATCAAGGTGTCAGCAGGGTTATGCCCCCTCTGATGGCTCTCAGGTAGGAATCTCTGTTGCCCTTTTCAGCTTCCAGTGGCTCCTGGCATTCCTTGGCTGGTGGCAGCATTGCCCAGCTTCGGACTCTGTCTTCACATGATCTCTGCTCTTGCCCCTGTGTGTCCTAATCTCCCTCTGTCTCTTTTATAAAGACACAAGTCATTGGCTTGAGAGTTACTCTGACTCCAGATTAATTTTGCCTCAAGATTCTTAACTAATTATATCTGCAAAGACCCTATTTCTAAATTAGGTCACAGTCTGAGACTCCAGGTAAATGTAAATGTGTCTTGGTTCTTGCCAGCCCTGATCTTCTATTCTAGTTTATGATCTGGGGCTAATTCAAGAAGCAGAGCGGGGCTTCCCCAGTGGCGCTAGTGGTAAAGAACCTGCCTGCCAATGCCGGAGGCAGGGGTTCGATCCCTGGGTCAGGAAGATCCCCTGGAGAAAGAAATGGCAACCCACTCCAGCATTCTTGCCCATAGAATTCCATGGACAGAAAAGCCTGGCAGGCTGCAGTCTATGGGATCACAGAGAGGCAGACAGGACTGAGCAACTGAGCACTCACACATACAAGAAGCAGATGATTTATTTTATAACTTACTTAAAATTCCCTTCCCCATCTGCAGTTACTCGAAAACGTCTGCAAAGAGGTGCAGCAGCAGTGCTGTTAAAAGCAAATAATAATAACGATGATGCTGCTGTAAAAGACACCTACTGAATGGGAGAAGACTTTTGCAAATGACAAATCTGTAAAGGAATTAATATACAAAACAGACAAAGAATTTACACAACTCAACATCAAGAAAAAAAACCCTCCAATTTAAAAATGAGCAGAGGGTCTGAATAGGCATTCTTCCAAAGAAGACACACAGATGACCAACGGGCACCTGAAGAGATGCTCAGCATCACTATCAGGGAAATACACATCAAAACCACAGTGAGACTTCACCTCACACTTTTCAGAAGAACTGTTTTCAAAAGGATGACAGATATCAAGTGTTGGTAAGGTTGTGGAGACAAACTCTCATGTACTGCTGTGGGAAGTAAAATGGGTACAGTCATTATGGAGAATGTTATAGAGGTACCCTAAAAAAAAATTGAAAATAGTGCTACCATACAATCCAGTAATTTCATAAATTGTCTTAGTTTATCAGAAAAAAATGAAAACACTCATGTGCAAAAATATATGCACCTCAATGTTCACAGCAGCATTACTTACAATAGCCAAGATATGGAAGCAATCCAAGTGCCCATTGATAGAAGAATGGATAAAGAACATGCAATATATATTTATCTGTATATAGATATAGGCACACACATACTGCAGTATTACTCAGTAATAAAAAAAAAGAAAGGAATTCTGTCATTTGCAACAACATGGATGGACTTGGAGGTATTGGGCGTGGAATCTAGCAAAAATAACCAAACAAACAGTCAAAGACACAGAGAGCAAAGAGATGGCTACAGAGGTGAGGGGGTGAGGGTGGAGAGAAATAGGTGAGGGAGAGGAAGAGGCACAAACTTCCAGTTGCAAAATAAATGAGTCAGGAGTATGAAATGTACAGTGTGGGGAACCTAGTCAATAATTACGTAGTATCTTCACATGGTGACAGATGGTAACTAGACTTATCGTGGTGATCATTTTGAAACGTGTAGAAACACGGAATCACTATGTTGTACCAGGGAAACTAACATAGTGTTATAGGTCCATTACACTTCAAAAATGAACAAACTCAGAAAAAAAAAAATCAGATGTGTGGTTGCCAGAGGCAGGGGATTGGGGGAGAGCGAATTGGATGAAGGCAATCAAAAGGCACAATCTTGTAGTTAAAAGTAAGTACTAGGGATGTAACATACAACATGATAAATATAATGAACACTGCTGGGTTTATACATGAAAGCTGTTAAGAGAGTAAATCCTGATGGTTCTCATCACAGGGAAACTTTTTTTTTGGTACTTCTTCAATTTGTTTCTATATGAGGCGATGGACATTCACTCAACTTACTATGGGAATTATTTCATATTGTAAGTAAGTCAAATCATTATGCAGTATAGCTTACATTTACAAAGTCATGTCCAACTCTTTTGTGACCCCATGACAGACTGTAGCCCGCCTGGCTCCTCTGTCTATGGGATTTCCCAGATAAGAATACTTGAGTGGGTTGCCATTTCCTTTTCCAGGGGATCTTCCTGACCCAGGGATGGAACTTGCGTCTCCTGCCTTAGCAGGTGGATTCTTTACCACTGAGCGACCAGGGAAGCCCAAATTCATCTGTCAATTTAATCTCAATAAAATGAGCAAAAGTAAAAAAAATCAATGAGAATAACCCAGTAGTCCATCAGAAGGGGAAATTTTGGATTAAATTATGAAACAACACTTAACAAAAGATTCTATACAGGCAACAAGTAGGGGGAATATAAGCTAAAACATGGTGTGCATACTCAGATTATTTTGAAATATGGTTGCATATGTGTGTGCATGTGTACAAGATAAATAATAAACTATTAGGTTAAAAACCATTCTGTCTAGAGTGTAGGATTTGGAAGGGGGATTTCCTGGATTTCATGTGCTCTTCTTCTTTTGTGGTTTGGATTTTTGCAACAGACATGGATTATTTCTGCCATGGGGGGAAAAAAAACACTCAATAAAAATAAACTTAAAAAAAAAAAAAACTCCTCAAACTGCTTTGCTGTTTACAAACTGAGATCACGAGGGAGTTTATTTAGACTCTGAGTGGGGGAAGGGGCAGGAGGACTGAGCTTCTAGGGATAATAAAGGGAACAGAAGAATCAGGGGGTGACGGGAACAGATCAGATTGTGAATGATGCCAGTCACCCATTTGCCAAAGCAAAACATCACCAGAGCAGGCACTTCATACATAGTCATAAAATTCCCTCATCCGTGCGCCATCGTCCAAAGCAAAATCCCTGAACATGAGCCTTTGCTCTGAATTGATAAGGTTACTAATTACCAGGGGACAAGGGCTCTCCATGGTGACATTTATACAATTCTCTGCCCTTCCATCCAATTCAAACAAGGTAATACTCAAAGGAAATTGGCCAGTAGATTCCTTGCGCTTCAACTCAGACAAGTCAAAACCTTTCCAAAGTGCGACTGGCTGGCATTAAAATAAGAAAATTAAAATTTAAGAGTCTCAAGTTGCAGATGCTTTCACTAGTTTGGGAGTTATTCATATAGGCGCCACTCTGCTTGGCAGATAAATAAGATGGACATAATGTGTTCCCTGTGGTCTTACACATAAAAAAGCCAGCATTTACATACAATATAACAGAAAAGTAAAGTGTTAGGTCATCTATCCAAGACCATAACGCCAGCTGGTGACCAAAATTGTCTCTACTTCACAACTTCTCAACAGCTGTCCATCCAGTTTTCAAGACTGTGATTGCTTAATAAGAAAGAAAGAAGAAGGGGAGGAAGAAGGAGGAAGATAAGAAGGAGGAAGAAGAGAGGGGCTTTACAGTGACCTTTGCTTATTCTTTATCTGGGAATCAAGACATCTAGATTCTTAACACTGGCTTCATCAGTGTTATCATTTGCATAACAGGGTTTAAAGAAACTTGCTTACTTATATTGATAGAATTACGGTAATAGTACAATGAATATCCAAATGAATGGGACTATATATATTCGTTTTAACCATCCTATAATCACACATATGGAGAAATCAGTTCAGTCGCTCAGTCTTGTCTGACTCTGCGACCCCATGGACTGCAGCAGGCTAGGTCTCCTGTCCATCGCCAACTCCAGGAGTTTACTCAAACTCATGTCCATTGAGTCGGTGATGCCATCCAACCATCTCATCTTCTGTCATCTCCTTCTCCTCCCGCCTTCAATCTTTCCCAGCATCAGGGTCTTTTCCAATGAGTCAGTTCTTCGCATCAGGTGGCCAAAGTATTGGAGTTTCAGTTTCCACATCAGTCCTTCCAATGAATATTCAGGACTGATTTCCTTTAGGATGGACTGATTGGATAGGGAGAGACAGAGAGAATAGGTAGATGATAGTGAAAATGAAAGTCGATTAGTCGTGTCTGACACTTTGTGACCCCCTGAACTGTACATAAGAGATGCAGGTTTGATCCCTAGGTCCGGAAGATCCCCTGGAGGAGGGCATGGCAATACACTTCAGCGTTCTTGCCTGGAGAATCTCATGGACAGGCTCCTCTGTCCTTGGAATTCTCCAAGGCAAAAATACTGGAGTGGCTATCCTCTCCCTTTTCCAGGGGATCTTCCCGAACTAGGAATTGAACCCAGGTCTCCTGCATTGCAGGCATATTCTTTACAGTTCTGACCACCAGGGAATAGATGATATATGACACTATTTTAATGTATTTTGAAAACTAGACATCATCCTACCATTACTGGCATATTCCAGCTACAGGGAAAAGTGCTGGCTTCCCTGGCATGTTTGGTGGAGCTTGAAGGGGTTTCTCTGGCAAGACACCAACTTCCTTGTGAGAAGCCAGCTGCAGGTCTGAGAGAAGGAAACTTACTCTTGTTACAGTAAATGTCAGCACCAGTGGGGCAATCTTACTGGCTGGCTGTGTTCTGGGAATAAATATGCTGTTACTGCTTTTTGACCTGGAAAACTCCACTTAGGGAGCCCCGCCCCAAACTTTGAGCCTGTTTAGATGGAGAGTGAGTCCTGATACTCTCTCATTTTGACCCTCCAAATGCAGATAATTGGACATGTGATTACCTAGAAACTTCTCAGCATCCAGCATTCATTCTGGCCTCACTTCTACAAATGCTGCCTTGTATTCTTGCAAATATCTAGAAAGACGATTCTCAGGAGTAGTGTATGCATGCTTAGTCGCTCAGTCATATCTGACTCTTTGCCACACCATGGTTCCTTTGTCCATGGGATTCTCTAGGGAAGAATACTGGAGTGGGTTGCCATGCCTTCCTTCAGGGGATCTTTCTGACCCAGGGATCAAACCTTCCTTTCTTATATATCCTGTATTGGCAGACAGGCTATTTACCACTAGTGCCTGGGAAGCCCTATAATTGACATACACCATTGTATAAATTTAAATTGAACTTTATCTTCAGCATCTCAGCATAGAAGTCTCTAGAATTAGATTGCCCATATCCAAACACTGGTTTTGATATTTACTAGATATATAGCTACTTAGCCAGCGACTTTACTACTATGTCCTCAGTTTTTGTATCTGTACAATGGGGGTAATAATATTCCCTAATTCCTAGAGTGACCTAAACCTTAAAAGAAATAAAGATTGGAAAAGTGTATCTAGTGTTTCACTTAGAGGGGAACGATATTGTTAGCAAATACATAGTAAATTTAGTTATCTACTCTAAAGCACGGAGAAGGCAATGGCAACCCACTCCAGTACTCTTGCCTGGATAATCCCAGGGACTGGGAAGCCTGGTGGGCTGCCGTCTGTGGGGTCACACAGAGTCGGACACAACTGAAGCAACTTAGCAGCAGCAGCAGCATTCTAAAGCAACACACACACACAATCATTTCAAAAAGAACATCCACTTCCAATGTAGTGGGAGAATATGGTACTTTATTTCTAGCTTGTGATGAGCTATAGATAAATATGATTAGTCATTCAGTCATATCTGACTCTTTGTGACCCTTGTGGACTGTAGCCTACCAGGCTCTTCTGTCCATGGGATTCTCCAGGCAAAAATACTAGAGTGGTTACCCATTCCTTCTTCTCTTCCAAGGATTGAACCCAGGGGTATCTTCCCAGAGGGTATGGCAATCCCAAGCCTGATTGAACCCCTGGTGGGCTAGGTGAAGTCCTGCACTGTAGGCAGATTCTTTATGATGCACTGAGCCACAGTGTCAGAGGGTTCCTATTGGCATCTTCTTTCCCCCCCCCCCCCCCCCCCCCCCCCCCCCCCCCCCCCCCCCCCCCCCCCCCCCCCCCCCCCCCCCCCCATGGAAGGGGAGGGGGGTTTAGGTGAGCACATGATTCCATTATTCTAAGTGTGGTGTTGAAGCTAAGCAAATATATACCACGTGCACTATCTTTCGGAGAAGGCAATGGCATCCCACTCCAGAACTCTTGCCTAATCTCAGACGTTGGTCTTGATAGTAACAATAAACAAAAGTCTGCAAACATGGTGAAGGTAAGCATTAATAGCTGGGAACAACGTGGGTCAAAAAATATAGCAAAAAGGAGAAAAAAGTTTACAGGGAAAAGTGAAGAGCTGGCTTCTTTCTTCCTAAGCCTCAAAGGTTTGGGGCTGACAAAACATGAAATTGGCTAGAGAGAAGTAAAAGTCAGACTGAAGGATTCAGAGTGGAATTGGGGAATTTAAGAGAGCTTCCAAATGTAAAACCTGCAGCATTCATCAATTTAAAATTAAAAAAAAAAAAGATTGACTCAGCTATCTATGCTAAGAAACTGCCTGAAAATGCAGCATAGGGATTATGAAAAGCCCTTTAATAAAATTAAGATAAGGATTATACCTCAAAAAGGCCTGACTGAACTGTGTGAATCATACAAAAGAAAGTGGTAGGATAATTACTTGTGCTGTGACTTTCCAGTTAACAAAAGAAGGAAACCGACAACTAAAGATGCCAAATGAATGGCGATTAGAAAAATAGAACAATATATAGCAAAAGACATATATCCATGGGTCAGGAAGATCTGTGAAGAAGGAAATGGGTACCCACTCCAGTATTTTTGCCTGGAAAATTCCATGGACAGAGGAGACTGGTGGGCTACAGTCCATGGGGTCACAAAGAGTCAGACATGACTGAGTGACTCACACTTTCATTGGTTTTCACTTTACATGTAATGGTCATGAAACCATATTTATTTAGTAAATAAAGCCACCCATGAATTCCAGCCCTTGTGAAGATTCCACTCTAGGGGAAGAAGATTCATGATAAACAAGACACAGTTTAAAAGCACATAATATGTTAAGTGGTGATCATTATAAAGGCAAGAAGAAAGGTAGTTGAGAATATCAGGGTAAAATGTGCAATTTTTTTTAAAGATTTCTTTTTTGATGTGGACCATTTTTTAAAGTTTTTATTGAATTTGTTGCAATATTGCTTCTGTTTCATGTTTTGGGTTTTTTTTGGCCGTGAGGCATGTGGGATCTTACCTCTCTGACCAGGTATTGAACCCACACCCTCTGCCTTAGAAGGTGATGTCTTAACCACTGGACTGCCAGGGAAGTCCCCTGTGCCATTTTAGAAATGGTGGTTTATTCAAGGAAAGAAACAAAAACCGTTATGATTGGAGAGGAAAGAGAGAGACATTCTGGTAGAAGACGAAGTTGTGTAGGTGGTCAAGAGGCAGGGCATGCAATTCCTTAGAGACTAGGTTGTGGATTTGGGTCTTTATCTTAGTTGGTAAAGAATCTTCCTGCAATGCAGGAGACCCTGGTTTGATTCCTGGGTCGGGAAGATCTCCTGGAGAAGGGATAGGCTACCCACTCCAGTATTCTTGGGCTTCCCTAGTGGCTCAGCTGGTAAAGAATCTGCCTGTAATGTGGGAGACCTGGTTTTGATCCCTGGGTTGGGAAGATCCCCTGGAGAAGGGAAAGGCTACCCATTCCAGTATTCTGCCGGCCTGGAGAATTCCAGGGACTGTATAGTCCATGGGGTCGCAAAGAGTCAGACCTGACTGAGCAGCTTTCACTAGGGAAAAACGGGAAGCCACCAAATCAGATAAGCAGGAGAGAGGCATGGCCATGTCTGCATTTGAAAAGATCTATGGAAGAAAGCCCTAGGGGGATGCATGCTGGCAGCAGGAAGACCACTTAGGATGTCCCTGCAGAAGAAGTCAGCACAGATGGAGGCTTGGACCAACGGAGACATTTTGGAAGGATTTGGTAAATCATGAAGGGGAAAAAGTCAACAGGACTTGGTCACAGGTCAGATGTGAGCAGTGGTGAACTAGCTTTTTCCTTGAAAAAAAAAAAAGAAAAGAAATATTCTAGGAACCCAGTCTGGGATGTGATCCACCTCTATACCAATCATTTTCGGGATTCTTGATTAAGTGCGGAGCCTGTTCTTGAATGTCAGAGAAGGGGTGAGGATGAAAAAGTGAAATCAGTTTTAGTTTTACGATGAACTGAAAGGTTCATTAAAAAAAAAAAAAAAGAGTCCACAAAAGGAAAGTGAGAATAACATTACAGCAATCCAAATATGAGATCAGAGAAGACACTAAACTTTTTTTTTTTTTTTTAAAAAAAAGATTTCCTTGGTGGTCCAGTGGTTAAAGAATTGGTATTCCAGTGCAGGGGGACTTGGGTTCGATTCCTGATTGGGAAACTAAGATCCCACATGCTGCAGGGCAACTAAGCCTGCAAGACTCAACAGAAACATTCCACATGCTGCAACTAAGGCCCCCAAAATTAATAAAGAGATATATATTTTTTAAGAATCATTTTTTTATTTTTTAAGAATTTTTTTTTTTTTTTTTTTTTTTAAGAAGAGAATCTAACCAAAGACTCAAAAATGAGACTTAGGAAATGACTTCTCATGTGACCAAAATTGACAAAAAGCCAAAGGTTACATGAAGTTTGGAAACCCAGAAGTATCAGAACTCCCTTGACAGGCATGGAAAATTGGAAAAGGATCATGTTTTAGTTGTGTGGAGAAATTAGCTCCATTATTGTTATAAATGCCTTAAACATTTAGAACAGACACATGGCCACAACTGCACAGATAGAGCTGAGATATGTCAAGAAAAACAGAAAACAATTAATTAGTATGACAACATTTCCCAAGGAAGCCATTCAAACATTTAGTGGAAAACAGAGATATAATAAAATGCAATCATCTGGTGTCTATATTAGCCATAATTAGTATATATAATCAAAGCCAAGCCAAAGATTATTTTTCCATTCCAAGTGCACAAACTAGAAACATTCTCTTGGTACTGATGGGAAGCATGCATCGGAGTCTAGTTATTTGTTGGGACAGAGAAAAGACAGGCTGGTCAGTCTACCCAACAGACGAGGCAACCTGATCCATAGTTGCCAGATCAGAGAAAATCACCCCCTGCAAATCGTGTGCTCTCTAAAACCAAGTGAGAGGAAACTGTGGAGAGGATGGAGTGCAGAGAGCCTTGAACAAGTGGCTGGACACATTTGATCAAATCCTTCCCTCCATCACTTGAGCTACATATCTAGCTCTTGAAATTGGAGTTCAAATCATCACCAGTTTCATTAGTGATAGTCCTCATGAGGCTTCTGAATTCTTTCTTGGGCGGGAGATAAATATCAATCATCTCTCTTTCCTGATTCTCTTTCAAATATCAGCATTGACATCTAAGTCAAGTGAGTTAGTTTCACACGCTCACCACCACTCTCCACCTCTGTCTCATTACTAGATGATAATGGCACTTTTTCCCACTCAGCTTCAGCATCTTTACCAAAGAAGCAACTTGGGTGGTAAATTCATATCATAAAATACTACTCAATAAGAAAAGGGAGCAGACTATTGATATTTGTAGCAACTTGAGTAAATTTCTGGGGCATTATGTTGAGTGAAAGAAGTTGATCCTATAATATTACATACCACACATTCCCTGTATGTGATATTCTTGAAATGGCAACATGTAAGAAATGAAGAACAGGTTAGTGGTTATCAGGGGTTGGGGACGGGAGTAGGGTGGGAGAAAGTGGAGCAATTGAGGGATCCTTGTGGTGATCAAACTGCTGCGTCTTGACTGTGGTGTGGACGTATAAAGTGATACAGGGGTATAGAACTAAATACACACACACACAGGATTACAAATAAAACAGGCAGTCAAAATAATATCAGTAGATTCTATCAGTAGATGACATCAATGTCTAGGTAAAAGCCATAGATCTTACTGCATCAATAAAATCAATCAATAATTGTGTTGATACTATAGTTTTTTTTTTTTTTTTTTTAAGATTTCCTTGGAGAAATCTGAGTAAAGGGCACCCAGGATCTCTGTGTATTATTTTGTAAGCTTTCTGTACATCTACAAATCTATAATTATCTCAAAATACAAAGTTTAAAAACAAACAAACAAATCACAGCCCTTTGTGAATCTCCTAATGACCAAAGTGATAAAGTGATCACATTAAGTTCAAGACTATTTGTCCTCCCTGAAGTAGACCATTAGGCTTTTATTCATATTTGCTTTCAAAATCAAAGGGGGAAAAATATAAGAAGTCTAATTTCCTGCCTAGATTCTGATTTTCACAAAAGTAGTTCCACTCTCTCAACATAGGCTGCAGTGACCACAAAATGACATGACATGTGGAAGCGCTTTGGGCTGTAGAGATGTTGCTAACTTCACCATCTCCAACTGGTATCAGCTCACCAGTACTGGCAGAAATTGGGATCACCTAGACCCAGTCCTGGGGTTCCCTGGTGGCCAGGTGGTAAAGAATCCACCTGCCAGTGCAGGAGATATGGGTTCGATCCGTGGGTCAGGAAGTTCCTCTGAAGAAGGAAATGGCAACCCACTCCAACATTCTTGTCTGGGAAATCCCATGGACAGAGGACCCTGGCAGGCCACAGTCCCTGGGGTCACTAAGTTGGCCATGAGTTAGCAACTAAAGAACAACAATAACAAACCCAGTCCTGGCACTGAAATGTGTCTGGAGTTTGGAGCTAAGCTACCCAAGCCCCGGCTATTTGTGTTGACTCGGATTCCGAATGGCTCTGTTAGCCCCCATCTGAAGCTAGAGTGCCAACATCCCAAAGCAGAATCGCATCTCACTGCTGGCAAAACAGCTCTTTTGATTCCATGGCAACCCTGCATCCTAACTGCATTTTGCATAGGCTGCAATCTTCCATTTACCCTACATTCATTTCCAAATTGAAATGGTATCTTGTACTACACATGTTTCTTGTGATAGTTTGTCCTGTGAATTCATATAATAATGAAGCATATGGTCTGTCTTCCCATTTCAAGAACCTGGGTCGTGTTCACAACAGCCAACTGCCAAGCACTGGACATACACAAGGAGGAGCTTTTCAGTCTGCGATTCTGAGGCTGAAAAGAGGCTCAGGTGAGCTTGTTTCCATTAACCTGTGCCAATGAGAAAATGACTGTATTCTCCCACACTCAATAGAGCGGAAGTTGGTGAATATTTAGTAGCATAATCAAGGATAAAAAGCGCAGAATGGGAGCACTCTGTTCAAACTTCCTCCAGCCTTTCACAGCCCGACAGCAGAGGATGTGTGTTTATTATAAAGGAAACGTTGTTTAAAAGGCACCTGTTTTGGGGGTGAAGAAAACAGGTTACCACATACACTGGAGGGATGTAAATGAATGAAATCTTTTGGGAGGCAAATTTTAGCAGCGTTTATGAAAAGTGAATTGATCCAGCCCTTGCCGCACTAAGAAATTATCCTATAAATATACATGCGCAAGAGACAGATGTATAAATAAATGCAATGCTTGAAATAGGAAAAAAAAAATCTTAAACCAAACTATTTCTATCGGCATTAATAAGGAATCTATTAAATAAATATCACTTTATTCATAAAACAGAACACAATGAAACTATTAAAAATAAGTTAGTTGTATACATCCAGTATGAAGTTATTATACATGGCATATTCATTTATAAATAATAGCACTAGCCAGCTGGTTAATTTCTTTCTTTCTTCGGTGGCTAGCTGATGAATCTTTCATGGACCAGTTATGAGAATATTGCTACGTCTCTTATCCATGGTTCTTTTTTTTTTTTAAACTGGAATAAAGTTGCATTACAATGTTGTGTTAGTTTCTGTTGTACAACAAAATGAATCAGCTATATGCATACATATAGCCCCTCCCTCTTAGATTTCCCTGCCCACCCCCATCCCATCCCTCTCAGGCATCACAGAGCACCAAACCGAGCTCCCTGTGCTATACAGCAGGCTCTCATAGCTCTCTCTTCTACACGTGGCAGTGTACATATATCAGTACCAATTTCCCAATTCATCCCCCACCATGTCCACATGCCCTTATCTACATCTGCATCTCTATCACTGCCCTGCGCATAAGTCCATCTGTACTGCTTGTCTAGATTCCACATATTCACTGTGACACTATTTACAATTTCCAAGACATGGAAGCAACCTAAATGTCTATCAACAGATGAATGGGTTAAGAAAATGTGGTAGATATGCACAATGGAATATTACTCAGCCATAAAATGGAATGAAGTTGGGGCATTTGTACATGGATGGACCTAGAGTCTAGACATGGGTGGGCCTAGAGTCTGTCATGCAAAGTGAAGTATGTCAGAAAGAGAAAAAAATATTATATGGTTCTTGATTCCTTTCTCAAAATCTGCTTCTCTAAGGAGATCTGAGGAGAAGGCAATGGTAGCCCACTCCAATACTCTTGCCTGGAGAATCCCATGGACGGAGGAGCCTGGTAGGCTGCGGTCCATGGGGTTGCTAGGAGTCGGACACGACTGAACGACTTCCCTTTCACTTTTCACTTTCATGCATTGGAGAAGGAAATGGCAACCCACTCCAGTGTTCTTGCCTGGAGAATCCCAGGGACGGGGAAGCCTGGTGGGCTGCTGTCTATGGGGTTGCACAGAGTCAGACACGACTGAAGCGGCTTAGCAAAAGCAGCAGCAGCAAGGAGATCTGAAGACAGCTATGGACTGGGGTAAATAGGGAGTGATTATTCCAAGGGTATAAAGTTTCAGTCATGTTAGATGAACAAGTGTTACAGATCTGATTCACTCGAGGTACAACATAGTACCTAGAGTTACAGTATCCTATTAGGTGCTTCAAAATTTGTCAAGAAGATGTGTGTATGAGCTCAGTCATGCCCAATTCTTTGCGACCATGGACTGTAGCCTAGCAGGCTCTTCTGTTCACGGAATTTTCCAGGCAAGAATACTGGAGTAGATTGTCATTTCCTTCTCCAGGGATCTTCAGGACCCAGGTATCAAATACGTGTCTCTTAAGTCTCCTGTACTGGCAGGCGGGTTCTTTATCACTAGTGTCACCTGGGATTTAAGAGGGTAGATCTCCTGTTAAGTGTTCTTACACACACACACACACACAAAACGAAGAGACACAAGGATACTCTGAGAGGTGATGAATATGTCCATCACCTTAATTAAAGTGATGATATCATGGGCTCATGCATATGTCTGAACTCATCAAACTGTACATATTGAATATATATCATTCCCTGTGTTTCAGTGACACTAAAATACAGCACTTTAATTTTTTTTAAGTGCACCCTTTCAGAATCTAAAGGAAAAACATCCCAAAACTTTGCTTCATCTTTGATTTTTCAAAAGACATATATCAAGATGCTACTCAGCCTCTCCAAAAATGTGCATGCTGAGGAGGGCATGGCAACCTACTCCAGTATTCTCACATGGAGAATCCCATTGTTAGAGGAGCCCGGCAGGCTACAGTCCATAGGGCCGCAAAGAGTTGGACCCCACTGAAGCGACTTAGCACACACACGCTATTCAATAATAATATGCAATTCATATATATACATATATCTGGCATATGTGAACACACACAGTTTAAGGTAGGGGTCCAGCTAGACCCCAAACTTTTACAATCCTCTATTACCATTTTCTTACAAGTACCCATTTACCTTTAACATTTTCTAAATGTCTTCTTTAAGAAGAGTAGGCATTTAGCTCAATCTAACATGAAAAAGAGCTTCTAACAGTTAAAGTCATATAAAAGGAGCTGCCTTGTGAGACAGTCCCAACACGGAGTGCACTCAAGCAAAGGGCTCTTGTGGGATGAATCGTAAGATCCAAGGGTCTCTCTGTGATGGAGCTGTCTTTCAGGCTCTCTTTCATTCACATGGAATGCTTGCCCTGCACTTTAGCTGGAGTTGTTCTAATCTCCCTGGTGTAGATGCACGACTGGTTCTCACCCCCCCACCTCTGGCATCTTTTGCCTGCCTCCTTGACAGCACAATAGCACGTGACTGGTACAGAGAAAGCTCAGCTTTTCTGTACACAAGTGTTGAATCGAATCTCGGAGACGGTGGAGACACAGGGGGGCTTCTGCCTCGAAAAACTGTTGTGTCTCAACTTGGAGAAGATAGTGGGAAGTTTTATAGTAATGGTTCAAAGAGAGTATGATCAGCTAGTGGTTGGTGGTGAGGTAAGCAGGAGTCAGTATTATCACCCTTCAGATCCAAGTGGTCTAGGGTCTACAGTACTGTGGGCAGCTATCTCATCATTAACTTTGCCTTCTCCCACCTGGAGGGGGTTCCAGAATCTGCAAAACAGCTCAAAGATATTGTAGTGCAGATCCTTTGATGAGAAAGCAAGACTTTGCCCCAAGGCTGCTCCTGACTGTTTCCTCCCTTCCCTCCCCGACGTCCCTTCCTAATTAACAGCTCTTAGAATCTGCCCATTAGAACTCTGGAAAGGACATGGAGGCTGAATGAAAGCTGTTCTCTGTAATCAAAGAAATGGGGGACACAGCTAGGCTTTGTGCCTAGGGCCCCCACAGGGTCCTGTTCAGTATCATAAGTGCTTCTGTATTAATATCATGTCTTCCTCTGATTGGAAATCCTTCAGGGCAGTGAGTGACTTGATGCTGTTTATTTCTTCATTTCACAACACTAGCCCCATAGTAGGTGCTCAGTGCATGACTCTGGGATGATAAAATCAACCCTGCAAAGCAACCTTCAGTGCATGTCTACCTACAAAGTGTTCCTTATGAATTCTAGACTTTTAAATATTCTGTCAGAATATTTAAATCAATCTGCTGTTAAAATATTAATAAAGGAGGCAGCAGCAGTGATGGCAATAATATATAAATTGAAAAGGAAATCCATAGAGATGTCAATAGCATGTTTTTGTGTCTCTTTATTTCCATGTCCCCTTATTTGAGAAGGGGTGTTTTCATCAGCTTGAATGCCTAACTAGAGTAATTTACATCTATCCCCTTCCCCCTGGTATCAAGAGCCAAAGCATGTGATGGCTGCCTTCTTTGGGGATCCTTCCTGGTGGTATTTCTTCTCCCAAATGACTAGTTGCTAACAAGCACAGCAATAAAGTAGATGCCTCTTCCATCCAATAAATGTCCTCTTTCCTTGAGTCAAAATTTTCTGGAAGGTGGGACAGGGAGGAAAGGTAAAATAAAAGATTGCATTTATAGTTTGGCCACAGAGACTAAATCAGATCATGTTTATTGATTTCTTTCAATCAATAGACATGGAAAAGTTCAGGAGATTCTGACCCATGCCTCTAGGTATGCATTTGAGAGAGGTTTTTACTCAGCCCTGAAGTTGAGTTATTGTAGAATAAAAAAACAAAACAAAGCAAAGCATTTGTGTACACCCAGTGACACAGGTATATTCATAACAAGAGGGAAGGAGGAGATTCAGCTCCTAGTATTTTTTCTGCAGCCAGATTACAATATTAAAAGATAGGTTTTACTCAAATTATTAAGCTATGTCCTGGTTCTCTGTTATTAACTGTAAGAAATAGAGACTTAAAGTGGTCTGTTTTCAAGGACAGCTAGCTTTGAGTGACAGCTTGCTGATGTAGCAGCCATAAGGGTTACAAAACTGGAAAGTCTGGGCAAACAGAGAGAGCGGAATGCTTAGGATTCTTCACGAGAGCTCATCCTACTGGTGAATTCAAAACATAAGAATGGGAATAAGTGTGCAGAAACGGGGGAAAGATGTCAGGGAGGGGCCAGCCCATAAACAGGAAGGGGATGAACTGTTCACCCTGAGAACCGGGAGAGGGACTTGCGTGCTAAGGGAACACACTGCTCCTTGTAATGGCTCTCTGGGCGTGCCTGCCCGCCAGACACCCGATCCTGCAAGACCACTGTTGAAGGCTCTCTTCTCGTCTCATTAAAGCCTCACTTCATGTCTCTGAGTCCATTCTTTGAGTTTGGGCCTGTGGGCTTTAATTCCCACATTAACCAAAAGATAGCCTCCCCAAAACCTATCAGAATCACAGATGGACATACTCTGGATCATAAGGTTAAACAGGATTCACGCAGTAACAACGGCCATTCCTCGCTTATGTTTTTGCACAGAGTACATTTGTTCTCAGAAACTATCTCTGTCTGTTGGACGCTCATGTCCCCTGGAGTCTTCCAGGAACTTAAGTTCCTGCCTGCCAGGCTCTGTACCACTCATTGTGTACAGCGTTTTCTGGAGAGGGAACATGGTCCACCATGTTTGGAAGTCTCATGTTTATACCTATAAAGGACTAATCTATCTAAGTTATTTTTTGCAGGAGCTGAACTAACCTGGATACACCTGCTTTTCTCATGCTGTATTCCAGGTGTGTTAGTCGCTCAGTCGTGTCTGACTCTTTGTGATCCCATGGACAATACAGTCCACGGCATTCTCCAGGCCAGAATACTGGAGTGGGTAGCCTTTCCCTTCTCCAGGGGATCTTCCCAACCCAGAGATTGAACCCAGGTCTCCCACATTGTATGTGGATTCTTTACCAGCTGAGCCACCAGGGAAGCCTTTATTTCCAGAGGGAAACTAAATCCTTGTTACTGACATATACACACATCAGACTCAGGTATTTTTCTTTTTTTCCCAATATCATTGACACATTAGAGAGACCACTGACTATGAGGCAAATGGAACCAGAGACCTTAGATAAGATATGCTTATCTTTACCAAGGCAGCAAAGCCAGCTGTTTGGTAGCACCAGACCTTATGGGCAGCACTTTTAAAGAAGCCTGAGTTCAAGTTGGAGAAGGCAATGGCAACCCACTCCAGTACTATTGCCTGGAAAATCCCATGGACGGAGGAGCCTGGTAGGCTGCAGTCCGCGGGGTTGCAAAGAGTCGGACACGACTGAGCGACTTCCCTTTCACTTTTCACTTTCATGCATTGGAGAAGGAAATGGCAACCCACTCCAGTATTCTTGCTGGAGAATCCCAGGGACAGGGGAGTCTAGTGGGTTGCCGTCTATGGGGTCTCACAGAGTCGGACACGACTGAAGCGACTTAGCAGTAGCAGCAGCAGAGATCAAGTTGAAATTAAAGTTTTAATGGGGTTTGGAGGCTTCCCTGGTGGCTCAGTGGTCAAGAATCTACCTGCGAATTCAGGAGACATGGGTTCGATCCCTGGTCTGAGAAGATCCCACATGCCGCGCAGCAACTAAGCCCATGGGCCACAGCTACTGATGCCTGGTCTCTACAGCCCGTGCTCTGCAACAAGAGAAGCCACTGCCATGAGAAGTCTGCACGCCACAACTAGAGAAAGCCCACGCAGCAATGAAGACCCAGCACAGCCAAAAATAAACAGAAAGATAATGAGGTTTTGAACTGTGATGGTATAAAAGGGATAATAGCAACATTCTCTGGCTACCAGGTCAGCTAGTGGGTGGAATGAGGTAGACACTGGATACACCTAGTAGTAATAAATCCACAGTTTGTTCCTGGTTAATCATCTCTTTCCCATATTTTTTTTGGTAGCAATATTTCTCTTTCCACTGATAGAATGCTTTCCACGTGGTGGTTTTACTAAGTTATGTAAACCCCACCTCTCTGACTGCAACTGATACCTGGTCTTTGTGGGATCAAATTCTTTCTGCTTCTACCCCCAGGGGTCAGTTCAGGGATGAGAATGTGATGCGAACAGAGCTGATATCTCTCTTATTTTATATATGGAAGCTAGAAGAGACAGGATCATGTCTTGCTTCAAAACATGAGCTGTTAAGAATATAGCCTGAAGGCTACAACTGGCCTCATGAAGAAAACCTGCTGAAGAATAAAACCAATGCTCAGAAAGAAGGCAAAAGATGGAGAGGAGACATAACATCGGTGACATATATTTGAACCCCTGGACCCAGCCCTGCCTGAAGATAACATTCTTTTTTTTTTGAGCCGTAATTTTATGAACCAATACATCTCATTGTTATGAAGCAAGATTAAACTTGTTGGAATTTGGTTTTTGTCACTTGCAATAAAAACCTTACTGATGAATCCAAGTGAAGGCAGCAAAAGTGTGACCTACCATCCATTCTGTGGCTGATTTTTCAAAATCCTCTTTCTCAAACAGCTCTGATTTGGGTCAAGGTGGCTTCTAGATAAGGTTTCCCAGGTGGCTCAGACAGTAAAGAATCCATCTGCAATGCAGGAGACTGCCTTCAATCCCTGGGTGGGCAAGAGCTCCTGGAGAAGGGTATGGCAACCCACTCCAGTATTCTTGCCTGGAGAATCCCAATGGGCGGAGGAGCCTGGTGGGCTACCGTCCATGGAGTCGCAAAGAGTCAGACACGAGTGAGCAGTGACTAAGCACACACACGCAGCTTTTGGATCAACAATAATCTTTCTTTCCTTTGGACAACTTTATAGACGATGAGGCTAGAGCCCTGGATGGAGCTTAACAAAATTGTTCCTGAAAATGGAACACACTTCACAGCCTCTTTCATCTGAGAGAGAGAATTCCTGTGCTACCATAAAAATAATTTTGGAAAGAAATGCATCTGCTTTCAGAAAGTGTCTGCCAAGATGTGGCCCGATGTAATGTAAAATGGCTAAGACAATCAGCTCGAAAATTAAGGTTTCTAATGGGAACACCTACTCAGCCCTAATAATAGGGGAACTACCATCATAATTATAGTGTGGTGGAAGCAGGCACATCATTAACTAACTTTTCTCAGCTACTGCAATTAACGAGCATCAATAGATTGAGTAAATTATTAATAACCCACACATGCTCCAATGCACACTGCTGGCTTTTTTTTTTTTTTCCAAGTGAGAAGCAAAAGTTAACAGCTGATATCCAAACAACCTTTGATTTATCTCTGTCACAACATTCCTGTACTTTTCAGTAATTCCTTCTGGAGGAGATAAGAGTTGTAGAGAATGGAGTAGTGAATGGAGAAGTGAGCAATGCTATCAACAGATGGAGCATCTTTTATGAGTTGATCAAACAGTCCCATTCCTTAAGTTCTTCATGGCGCAACCATTTATGGAACTGTTGTTATCACTGAGTGCTAGTAATGGGGCAAGTTGTTATGGCTGTTACTTTATACGGTAGGATGTGAATCAGCAGTTCTCAAAGACAGCCTAGGGACCAATTTAGTTTATGCTCTTCACAAATAACCTCCTCAAATCACAGGGCATTAACACAGGGTGGCCCAGTCCACTGTATAAGTGATAAAGAAGACAGGAAAAAAAAAAAGAGAGGGAGAGATCCAGAAAGAGTGAAAGGGCACAGTCAAGGTTGCACGAATAGGTCTGCAAGTCTCTTCCATCTCTTGCATTTAAACCATTGACAGCACGAGGTAAATAAAGCATATTCCTTGGCTTTAAGCTGTGCATGTTCTAACAGAAGGAGGCTACTGAATAAGAAACATCAATAGACCGTGAAAGCCCTATGGTTGAAATAAATAAGGAGAGGCAGGAGGGAAGAATAGGCAACCCTGCCTAGGGCAGAAGTTCACAGATTCCCCTAAGGTTTAAAACCTCTGGATTCTTTAGTGACAAAGGGCAGGGGAAGTGAGGGGTGGGAAGTGGTGGGGAGGGGAGGGGTGCAGAGGGAAGGGAAGGGAAGAGAATAAAGTAAAATATTGCTGCACAGTACAAACTAACACAACATTGTAAAGCAGTGAAACACAAATAATAATCAATTAAAATAATAAATAATAAATTCTGAAAAGCACCAAAAAATGATAATAAAGACTGTATACATTAAAAGGATACATTTTATTATATGATATCCCTTAAATGTGGAATCTAAAAAACAGAGGGCACAAATGAACTTCTTTGCAAAACACAAGTAAAGACATATATGTAGAAAACAAACTTATGGTTACCAGGGGGTAAGCTGGGGCTGTAAATTGGGATACTGGGATTGATATATACACACTCTGTGTGTGTGTGTGTGTGTGTGTGTGTGTGTGTGTGTGTGTGTGTGTGTTAGTCGCTCAGTTGTGTCCAACTCTTTGCAATCCCATGGTCTGTGGCCCACCAGGCTCCTCTGTACATGGGATTTTCCAGGCAAGAATACTGGAGTGGATTGCCATTTCTTTCTCCAGGGGATCTTCCCGACCCAGGGATTGAACCTGGTTCTCCTGCATTTCAGGCAGATTTTTTGCCATCTGAGCCATGAGGAAAATCCCATATACACACTACTAGATATAAAATAGATAGTGAATAAGGAGCTGCTGTATAGTACAAGAAACTCTACTCAATACTCTGTAATGGCCTATATGGGAAGAGAATCTAAAAAAGTGTAGACATATGTGCATGAATAACTGATTCACTTTGCTGTACATCTGAAACTAACACAACATTGGAAATCAACTATACTCCAAATAAAAAATAAATTATTAAAAAAGAAAAGAAAATAGAATAAAATGAAATAAAGAAGTGATGAGTTAGAAAACAGAGGTAGAAAAGGCCCCCACAGAGGAAATACTGTATATAAAGGTTTGGGTGTAAGAAAGGCATGAAACAATACTTGGAAAAAGCGGCCAGCTGATGTAGTTTGAGTACAGATAAGACAGTAGGCAGGGGCCAGGTGAGAAGGGCTCTCTTAAGGATAGATGCTCACTGCTGAGAGCAGTGGCCAGCCTGTGTGGAGTCTCCAGGAAGTGACTGTACTCATGAGAAGATCACTGGGGCAGCAGCTGGCAGAAAAGAGAGGAGATGGGATGTGATTAGGGGAAGAAAGAACCCAGAGAATTTTCACCAATCTGTTCGATGACTGTGGCCTTAACCATAGGTTCAGCGGTGTGGATACAGCAGGGAATCAATGGGAGCCTTTTCATGATTGTGTGTGTGTGTGTGTGTGTGTGTCTGTGTATGCATGCAGGCTTAGTTACTCAGTCATCTCTGATCTTTGTGACCCCATGGACTATAGCCTGCCAGGCTTCTCTGTCCATGGGATTCTCCAGGCAAGAATACTAGAGTGGTTGTCATTCCCTTTTCCAGGGGATCTTCCCCAACCACGGATCAAACCTGGTCTTCTGCATTGCAGGCAGATTCTTTACCATCTGAGCCACCAGGGAAGCCTGCCTTTTCATGATTATCAGGAGGTAAAACTCAAAGTCTGGGCTCTTGAGTCTGAGACTCCAGCCAAGACCTTAACAGGCAAACCACCATATTGCACCTGCTGCTTCTACCAGACTGAAACAGAACCAGGAAGTCCAGTAACCTTGGCTCTGAATCAAAAACACAAAGGTGGAGATTCCAGAAGCCTGGGCTGCAGGGAATGATTTCCAAAACTTGGGTTTCCCTCTTCCATCTCTCTAAACCTGCATTTTCAAAGACCAAATCCTACAGGAAGGATGTTGTCATTCAGTGGCTAAGTCATGTCTGGCTCTTTATGACCTCATGCACTTCCCTGTTCTTCACCATCTCCTGGAGTTTGCACACAAACTCATCCATTGAATCAGTGATGCCATCCAACTCATCCTCAGTCATCCCCTTCTCCTCCTGCCTTCACTGGGATGTGAGGAGTCTTTTAGAAAGAAAGAACAAGAACAAGTATAGGATAGGTAGACCAGAAGGCCCCTTCCCTTGAAGAACTTAATAGACCAGGGAAGTAGCAGGATGTGATGACTCCAAGTATTTCTATCTTGATGTCTCCATCCATGAAAAGGCATCAGCCTGAACTGATTTTCGGCACATACAGAGTCATCTGGCTGAGTACTGTGAGCAAGAGGAGGAAAGGAAAAGTGACCCATGCATGGGTCATTCGGCTACAAACATACTCAGAGCCTGTCTGCGGGCAAGTTCCTGGGGCTGCCGAATTCAGGATCAGTCTTAGGCAGTCTCTGCCTTCCAGGCCTCATTGGGTTTCTGCTCAAACGATTGCCTCATTTTGAGATCATTCAAGCATGTTAAAACTGTAGACAGCAGAGCAGCACGTCTATTCAATGACCATTTAAACTATACAACTGAAATTTATCACGAGTACAAGGGAGACGGTGAGTCGTTAGAAAATCAAACTTGGAAAATCTCAACTTGTGATCAAACAGCTCTGTTTTCCGCTCAGGGAACTGGGCGCTGCAGCCTTCAAACGTTAAATAGATACAGCCTCTGCTTGGCGGAGAAAAGGGATCTGAGGTCGAGATGCATACAGCAAAATAGGTCTTAAAATAGAAAGGAAAAGATGTAAAAAACATAAAGGATGAACTTGAGACAAGGTGAAAATAAAAGAAGGGGGCAGTATAGGTGAGCTTCCCCATGGCTCAAAGAGAAAAGAATCTGTCTGCAATGCAAGAGACCCAGGAGACCTGGTTCAGTCCCTGGGTTAAGAAGATTCAGTATTCTTGCCTAGAGAATCCCATGGACAGAGGAGCCTGGCGGGCTACAGTTAATGGCATTGCAAAGAGTTGGACATGACTGAGCACACACACATAGAGACACACATATAGGTAAATGCAACAAGAACCATTCTGTAATAATCTGCATGTTTGCTGAAATCTGGCTCCTTGGAGATTTTTTTTTTAATGATCATTAAAGAGGAAACTCCTCTATAGACCAGTGGATTCCAACCCATTTGGCAATCAAGGACCACTTTCACAGAAGACAATTTTTCCAGGAACACAGGGTGGGGGTGATGGTTTCTAGATGACTCAAGAGCTCCTATGAGAATCTAATGTCACCACTGATCTGATAGGAGGTGGAGCTCAGGCAGTAATGTGAGTGATGGGGAGTAGCTACAAATATAGATGAAGCTTCTCTCGCTCTGCCCACTGCTCACCTCCTGCTGTCCTACCCAGTTTCTAACAGGCCAGGAGGTCACATTGCTGGTCCCTGGCCTGGCGGTTGGGGAACCCTGCTACAGACAACATCTGTGATACTTTTAAATCTCATCTGTTTATGTGGACATGTTCTTTTCATCTTAACTATTGGTCTGATAGAGACCAGGCACTGTAAGGTCTAAATATCTGGATCCTATGAGTTAGGATTGAGAAGCAGCACTTTTTTGGGGTCCTCTAAGAAGGCTGAGTGCCAAAGAATTGAGCCTTCAAAGTGTGGTGCTGGAGAAAACTCTTGAGAGTCCCGTGGACTGCAAGATTAAAACAGTCAATCCTAAAGGAAATCAACCCTGAATGTTCATTGGAAGAACTGATGCTGAAGCTGAAGCTCCAATCATTTGGCCACCTGATGCGAAGAGCTGACTCACTGGAAAACACACTGATGCTGAGGAAAAATTGAGGGCAGTGAGAGAAGGGAGGGTGTGAGAGAGGATGAGATGATTGGATGGCATCACAGACACAATGGACAAGAGTTTGAGCAAACTCTGGGAGATAGTGAAGGATCAGGAAACCTGGCACTCTGCAGTCCATGGGGCCACAAAGAGGTGGACACAACTTAATAACTCAACAACAACAACAACAAAGTGAATTGTGCCTCATTTCCTGGAGACAGGCCTGATCGAGTTGGTCTATCCGTCTTGGGCCATTTGCTAAAGAGCAACCTTTTCACTAAGGGTCTGATCTTGTGGTGGCCTATTAAACCTTTGTAAACCTCCTTGGAAAGCCACTCAGAAAAGAATCCCCACTGTTTCAGCTCCTAGGCCCACAGTAGCTTTATTCCAAAAGTAGGTTCCATGGAAGTCCCTTAACAAGTCATCTACCTGGGGTCCTTCGTGTTTGCTGTCAAACTCAACATGCTGTTTGATTCCATTTCTCCTGAAGAACAAACTACATAATCACCCATGTTATTATTGTTGTTGTTTAACCACTAAGTTGTGTTCGACCCTTTTGCAAGCCCATGGACTGTAGCCCACCAGGTTCCTCTGTCCATGAGATTTCCCAGGCAAGAATACTCGTGTGGGTTGCCATTCCCTTCTCTCAGGGCTCTTCTTGACCCAGGGATTGAACCCAAGGCTCCTGCATTGGCAGGTGGATTCTTTATACCACTGAGCCACCTGGAAAGCCCCAGAGCAACAACATTGGTGGCAAAGTAGAGGCAATGCAATTAAACAAGAATAAACCATAAGGTGGCAGGAGGGGGGCTCTGGCTTCAGCAGTACCCACTTTTTGGCTCTTGGCTGGTGAACTCACAGAATAATGTGCTTTGTAAGATATGCTTCACAATGGAAATCTCTGGGCAGGATTTCAGATAACATGATGACGCATGAGAACGTAGAATGCAAACATACACCAGGACCACCTGCAACTGCCATTCAGAGTTTCTAGAGTAATGTGGAACAAGCTATATGTCAGGCATATTGCTCTTGCTTGGTCCCAACAAGGAACTCAAGAAGCGCCGAATGAAATGCAAAAGTGAACCCCAACGACTGACCCTCCCTAGTACCAGAAAGCTGAAAATCACTTCTGTTCACTGTCCCTAGCAAGCTCAGCCTTTTTGGAAGGTGGGGTTAAGGGCTGGTGGGTAGGTGAAAGGTCTGCCTGGTTCAGCCGAGTATATGGATGCTGAAACTCCCTCTCTGCCCCAGCTTGAGAAAGACCATTACTGCAAGTACATTTTCAAAGGCAGGATATATTACTAGCAAGCAGAGGTGTCGTTTTTAGTGCCAGAGACATTTGGAATTTCAATATGTGACATTTGCAGTTACTAGATGGGGTCTTTGGCTCTGGTCTCACAGGGAAAGGAGAAGTGGCTTGAAGTAGGACCTGCAGTTGGTACCCAAGAGTGCCTTATGTGGTGTCATTCCCCTCCCCAATATAGATGTGCTGAAACATACAAATCTCATTTTAAAACTCAACTTTACCCTCTTTGGAAGAGAACAAAAAATAGGGGAGTTAGCAGTTTTCAGCAGAGTACTCTTAGCCCCCAGCAAGGTAATCAAATGGCAAGAGAAGATGGGATGAGAGTTTCCCTAGGAGGGATGAAGGAAGGAGTGGATGCCCAAGAGTGACAGAGGATGCACAGGGCCACCACTGCTGCTCCTCAGGGGGTCGGTGGACCGGAAGGGACACAGCCCTCCAAGGAGCAGACTGTCCAAGAATGAAGAGGACTGACCATGTGCAGGAGTCATGGAGAGGCATAATGGGGTGGGAGAGAGAGAGAAAGACATCGATTTAGAAATTGCATGTCTTCCCAACATGGGGCCATGCTCAAAGATACATTTCTGTTGTTTTGCTTCAAGATCTGCAGCAGCATCTAGATGAGGCCAAACTCAATTGCTAAGCAAAGCAAATATCCACAAGAAGAACCTGGCTCCTAAGTATTCTCAATTAACATCACGCAGGAAAATTGGAAACATGGCAGTTGCCTGCAGGTCTTAATATGAGAACCTGAAGTCCCTTTAAGTGAAAAACAAAACAAAGAAAACAGGCACATGGCAGAAGGAGAGGAGCTATGCATCCTTGACTATGAAGTCAAGTGTTAGTCCCTCAGTGGGGTCTGACTCTCTGTGATGCTGTGAACTGTAGCCCACAGGGCTCCTCTGTCCATGGAATTCTCCAGGCAAGAATACTGGAGTGGGTAACCATTCCCTTCTCCAGGGGATCCTTTCTGATCCAGGGATCGAACCCGGATCTCCTGCATTGCAGGCAGATTCTTTAGCATCTGAGCCACCAGGGAAGCCCATCCTTGACTATAGTCCATTCTGAAATCCAGGACCCTTACATGTGGAAAGGGATCACTGTCAAACAAGCTAACCAGCCCCATCTTACCTAGGATTTGCTGAGAAGAAAAACTCAGCAAAACATGAGAACATGGCAGCTAACCCGTTTAGAACTTGTGCATCTCCCTGCCCTCCGCTGGAGGAGGTGGGAAGGCGATGACTTTCGCATAGGCAAAGGCATCTCGGATCACAGACACTGCAAGGCTGGAGACCCCCAGGGAGACACAAACCCAACGCTGCCAAACAGCAACCTTCAGAAATCACCTTCTCGGGCCATAAAGACTCCTTTATTCCATGGCTTGATTTGCTATTGATTTAAGGCTCTTCTTCATAGTGATGCAGGAAAACATTTTATTTTCTCAGATGTAAGTAGGAGGAAGACTGTCTGGGAAAAGTGAGGGGAGTCTGTCGTGCAGAGCGATGGCATCATCCAAAGGGAGCTGAAAGGAAGGGTTTTCTCTTGCATCCCTAAATGCCTACAGGGAAAATTTCTTGTTGGCCATGGCCCCAGGGCATGTGGGATTGTAGTTCCTTGACCAGGGATCAAAGCTGTGCCATCTGCACCTCCTGCAGAGCAAGAGATACACGGGAGATGCAGGTTCAATCCCTGGGTCAGGAAGATGCCCTGGAGAAGGGAATGGCAACCCACTCTAGTATTCTTGCCTGGGAAATCCCATGAACAGAGGAGCCTGGTGGGCTACATTCCAAGGAGTCACAAATGAGTTGGACATGACTGAGTGACTAAACAGTCACAACTCCTGTCATGGATGCTCAGTGTCTTACCCACTGGATCACCAAGGAAGTCCCTAAAATTTCTAAATAAGTCTAGCTTCCATTATATCAGGAACTTATCATCAGGTAACTCTGGATCCACAATGGGCATCAGCAATGTAGACTCCAGGTAATGAAGCAAGACTCTATGTTGAGATGTGTATCCATTCCTCTGGGGAGAAGTTGCTTCACTTTCATTAGACTCCAAGGATTCTAAGACTCTCCAAAGGAAGATATATTCAAGATATCTTAAATCATCATCTTAGCAAACCACAGAGATCGTCATACTCTATCTCCCAGAGGGGTGAATCTTGTGCAGACATGTTCCCCCAAAGGAGAAAGCTTACAGACATGTCAACCCTGAACTCAGACTTTAAAACGTTCAAGGATGCACAGGAGCCAGAATAAGAATGTTCAGAATACAACACTTTTTTTTTTTTTTCTTTTGGCACTTGGGATGTTAGTTCCCCAACCAGGGATTGAACCTGCACCCTCTGCAGTGGAAGCGCAAAGTCTTAACCCCTGGACCACCAGGGTTTAAAGAGTCATGATCCTTCCAACATCTATGAACACACATTCTTGTGTAAGATCTGGAGTCAAGGGGCTTTCACTAAACACACAGATGGCAGAATGCACTGCTCCCCTCCACGCTTATCACAGGGTCTGATACGCAACAGATGCTCAATAAACCCTGTTGGTTAATATACATGAATAAACAAGTGAATGAATGAGTGAATGTAAGACCCAATGAAGCTCTTCTAAGAAGCCTTCATGATAAAGAAGTATCTGTGGAGCTGACTTCCCAGGCTCCAGGTCCTTGCTGGCCTCCAAGGACACAGAAAAGATAAAAAGGGTGAGTGAGGAGAAGCCCTGGGAGAAAGCTACCCCATAAATACAAGGTATTGTTATTTTTATTTTTATTGGTGCTTCTCATGCCTTCAGGGGAGGAGGGAGCATATGTGAATACGGCTAATTTTCTGCTTGACTCCAGACACACTCTAAATTACTGAGCCACATTTTATTTTAAATTGACTAATAAAGAAATCCCACACCCCACACCATTTCCCATTTTCTTGGGTCGTTTAATGTTCCCACACTTCTCCAGGGGCTCAGTGATCCCCCCCCCTACCCCGGGAGCTGGGTTGGGTAATGGCTGAATGGGGGTTTGGCGCATTATCACCTTTGTCTCTTTTCTCTCTGCCTATCTCTTTCTGTCTGTCTGTCTGCTTCTTTTTGTCTCTCTTTCTCTCTTAATTGTCCTGATCAAAGCACAAATATCCTGATTCAAATGCCTTGTCTTTATGCTCACTTACAAAAAAAAAAAAGTCCAGCGTTTTGCTTTCCCCTACATAAAAATAAATGGAAAACATTTTGCAAATGTCAAATGCTATATAAAAGGAAAAATATGAAGGACACTGGACTCATAAACAATAATACTAATGACAAATTTTAGCTCTCCTAAAGCATTCTCTGCCACCCAGTTCCAATTCTGGAGTTTTATCTCAAGGGTCAGAAACCAGTTATATCGTAAGTAGAAATGGATTCTCACGGAAAAAAAAAAAAAAATACTCTCCCAATGTGTCAGCAGATGATGTTAAAGAGGAATAAAGAAAACAAAAGAAAATTACTCAGGACTGATTTTTACATGCATTCATTCATTCAACAATTTTTTTTTTCACTCCAAACTTTAAACTTTTTATTTTGAATTGGGGTATAGCCGATTAACAATGTTGTGCTTATTACAGGTGAACAGCGAATACATATACAAATATCCATTCTCCACCAAACCCCTTTCCCACCCAGTGCTGGCATATAGCACTGAGCAGAGTTCCATGTGCTATACAGTAGGTCCTTGTTGGTTATTCATTTTCAATATAGCAGTGTATATATGACCTTCTCAAATTCCCTAACTATCCCTTTCCCCTGGCAACCATAAGTTCATTTTCTAAGTCTGTGAGTCTCTTTCTATTTTGTAAGTAAATTCATTTGCATCATTTCATCTTAGATTCCACATATAAGGGATGTCATATGATATTTCTCCTTCTTTGTCTGACTTCTTTTACTCAGTATGACACTCTCTAGGTTCACTCATGTTGCTGCAAATGGCATTATTTCATTCATTTTAAGTGGCTGAGAATTTAGCCATTTAACAAAGAATGTTCAAACTACTGCACAATTACACTCATCTCACATGCTATCAAATTAATCCTCAAAATTCTCCAAGCCAGGTTTCAACAGTATGTGAACCATGAACATCCAGACTTTGAAAAGGCAGAGGAACCAGAGATCAAATTGCCAACGCCCGTTGGATGGTCGAAAAAGCAAGAGGGTTCCAGAAAAACATCTACTTCTGCTTTATTGACTATGCCAAAGCCTTTGCCTGTGTGGATCACAACAAACTGTGGAAAATTCTTCAAGAGAAGGGAATATCAGACTACCTGATCTGCCTCCTGAGAAATCTGTATGCCCGTCAAGAAGCAACAGTTAGAACTGGACAGGGAACAACAGACTGGTTTCAAATCAGGAAAGGAGTACATCAAGGATGTATATTGTCACCCTGCTTATTTAACTTATATGCAGAGTACATCACCCGAAATGCCAGGGTGGATAAAGCACAAGCTGGAATCAAGACTGCCGGGAGAAATAGCAATAACTTCAGATATGCAGATGACACCACCCTTATGGCAGAAAGTGAAGAGGAACTAAAGAACCTCTTGATAAAAGTGAAAGAAGAGAATGAAAAAGTTGGCTTAAAGCTCAACATTCAGAAAACTAAGATCAAGGCATCTGGTCCCATCACTTCATGGCAAATAGATGGAGAAACAATGGAAACAGTGAGAGACTTTATTTTCTTGGGCTCCAAAATCACTGCAGATGGTGATTGCAGCCATGAAATTAAAAGATGTTTGCTCCTTGGAAGAAAAGCTATGACCAACCTAGACAGCATATTAAAAAGCAGAGACATTACTTTGCCAACAAAGTTCCGCCTAGTCAAAGCTATGGTTTTTCCAGTAGTCATGTATGGATGTGAGAGTTGCACAATAAAGAAAGCTGAGCACTGAGGAATTGATGCTTTTGAAGTGTGGTGTTGGAGAAGACTCTTGAGAGTCCCCTTGGACTGCAAAGAGATCAAACCAGTCAATCCTAAAGGAAATCAGTCCTGAATATTCATTGGAAGGACTGATGCTGAAGCTGAAACTCCAACACTTTGGCCACCTGATGTGAAGAACTGACTTATTTGAAAAGACCCTGATGCTGGGAAAAATTGAAGGCAGGAGGAGAAGGGGATGACAGAGGATGAGATGGTTGGATGGCATCACTGATGCAATGGACATGAGTTTAAGCAAGCTTTGGGAGTTGTTGATGGACAGGGAAGCCTGGTTTGCTGCAGTCCACGGGGTCACAAAGAGTTGGACATGACTGAGCGACTGAACTGAACTGAAATGGCTGAGTAATATTCCATTGTATATATGTACCACATCTTTTTATCCACTCCTCTGTCGATGGACATTTAGCATTCAAAATTTTTAAAAACAACTTGATGTGCCCCAGATGGCATGGTTGTTGGGAATACAATGTAAAAAACCACAGAGGTGGTCCCTGCACAGATGCAAAGGGCTAAGTGAGGGAAACAGACAATAAGGACACAGGACTGAATAAGAGGATAGCCTATCATGGTTCATGAATCACAGTGTTTGGTTGATAGCAGAGCAGATAAGGGAAAGGCCAGAGTCCACAAAAGAGCCAGTCACATGGAGGATAGTATTGGGAAGAGCACACACAAGTTCTTGGAGGTTAAAAAAATACAAAACCAAACAACAAACCTTGCAATGTTCCAAGAACAGTCAGGAAGCAAGAATGAGGAACCAGAACTGGTGGGAAAAATGACAAATACTGACGTCACAGAGGAGCCTCAGCACTGTTCTTGTCACATGGGCATGGCAACAAGTCTGGATTTCTTCCTCGGTGAAATGGATATCCAGTGAAGCATTTTAAGGGAGCAAGGAAGACCTGATGGGATTTATTACTTAAAAAGGTCACTCTGGCTGCAATATGAAGGGTAGAAAGGAAAGAATAGAAGTGCCAGCAAAGTGTCCAGTTAGGAGCCCAGTACAGTCACCCAGGGAATACTGATGGAGGCACTGCCCAGGTTGGTGGCAGAGGAGATGGAGGGGAACCTGGATCAGGACTGCTGGTGAATTGGGCGTTGAGATAAACGGGAAGAAGGGGACCAGGGAGATGACAGTAGCACATCTCTTTGAAACATCTGGAAACGCTAACATTAGACCACTTTAAACGTATCCATAGTATAGATGGCATTGATCCTTATTGCCACGTGGTGCTTTACCATGTGGGAGAGATTCATAAATCTCTCTTTGACCCCTAAAAGAATTACTGACTCCCTCTAGCAAAATTATGGGCTTCCCTGGCTGCTCAGTGGTAAAGAATCCACCTGCCAGAGCAGGAGATGTGGGTTCGATCCCTGGGTCAGGAAGATTTCCTAAAGAAGGAAATGACAACCCACTGCAGTATTCTTGCCTGGAAAATCCCGTGGACAGAAGAGCCTGGCTGGCTACAGTCCCTGGAGTCGCTAAAGAGTCGGACATGGCTTCGTGACTAGACAACCACCATTTATATCTGCATGCTTTTTGCTTTCCCTGAAGCCTGCATACTTCCCCCTCGTATTGTCTCTCACGAAGTTCATTAAAGAAGCCTCTGGTAAATTCTCCTGGCTGTCTCCCTGGCCGGCTTCTGAAAGTCCCTCCGAGATGGAGCTGTCCCTGTCTTGGTCGACATTATATTCCCAGAACCAAGCACTGTGTCATGCCTCCCATGGGTGCATTGAAACAAACAAATATTGGATGTGAAGAGGAGCCCTAAAATTAACTCTCTGAGTCTTCAGAAGATGAAGGACAGGAAGCAATTCAAACCCAGACCGAACACCCACTGATGGTTTCCCTGTCTCCTCACAAGGATCCTCCCACTCCTTCCCCAGCCGACTGCAAGTCTAGACACAGCATCCCCAGAAAGCCAGAGCCACGGGGACGCAATGACTCACCGTCAGGAAGCCACTCCTTGGGAGTCCCCGAGGTGAGCTGAGGGTGGCTTCCCGCAGGGCTCTGCCAGGCAAGGGAGGTCTCACCCTCCCTCCCACTTCCCCCTCAGGCTCCAAGACACAGGAAACCACACTTGAGCTCCTTTTGGAAATTCCATCTCCACCATCTCCATCTCTTTCTCCCTCTCTGCCTCTATCCCTCTCATCCATTGACTGGTGGGGCCCTTCCCAGTTTTACAACTGAGGCCAAGGTCCCCTGCGGCCCTTATGAACACATTTCACAAAAGAGCTCCATGGAACCCTGCTGCTGGCAATCCTTCAAGACGTTTTGCTCTTTGGGAAACCCAGGCGCTAGTGGGAAAGAACCTAGCTGCCAATGCAGGGGACATAGAAACACAAGTTTGATTCCCTGGGTCGGGAAGATCCCCTGGAGGAGGGCATGGCAACCCACTCCAGTATTCTTGCCTGGAGAATCCCATGGACAGAGGAGCCTGGCAGGCTACAGTTCATGGGGTCGTAAAGAGTCCGACACAAGCCGAGTGAGCCAGCTAGGCTATTATGATCATACAATGTAAACACGTTGGACAGTTCAAGACTACCTTTCCTTAAATACCACCAATCCACGTCCCCATCATTCACTCCTAATTTTAATCACTACTGAATTGGGATATGACTTTGAGAAATTCTGCTCTAAGGGTTTTAGATGGGTACTGTCAATTTAGATGTTTTCCCAAAAATGCCTAAAAAGATGCCACAAGCTTCATGTATTCATTAAAAAAATAGAAAGATACCTTCCCCCAATTTACTGATGATCCATTAAAAACGTATTTATTCAATTCATACCATGTGCCAGGTCCTGGGTGTCCATCAATGGATTAAACAGACAGGACCCCTCTCCTCATAAAACTATCTTCTTGTGGAAACAGAGAACAGAGTAATGGATAGATAATTGAAAATTATAGTAAATGGCAAAAAGAAAAATGTTTTGGCTCCTATAATACAGACTGGGGTGGGGGGAGGGAAGCACTCAGATGAGGGGTGAATGAGAGAAAGTGAAGAGGAGATGGCATTTAAGCTAAGCTGTAAAACTGAGAAGGGACCCACCATTCAGTGAACGAGAGAGGGGAAGAGGGAAAAGCGATGGAGAGAGAGATGGAGATAGAGAGATGAAGGTGGAGACGGAGGAGGTGCAGCTGGAGCTGGAGCTAGAGATGACTAACCTTTCCAACCCCCTGAAGGCCTGGTAGGAATCTTCTCCCAGGTGCTCCGTGTCTCTCTGCCATCTCCACTGGGACATTTAATCACAGCCACACTCATTTCAGCCCTTCTTTTCACGATGCCGTCTTTACCTTTCCCTTCCTCCTTAGCCAAAACGTTTATAGGCTGACCCCATCCTTAGCATCTTGCTTCCTTATCACCTGCTCACTCCTTAATACCTGGACATGTGTCTCCCTCCACACTCAACTGAAACAGCCCCCTCAAAGGTCAACACCAAACTCTTTACTTTCAAATCCAATCAAGTTATGCCTCACCCTTTGACATCTTCACAGCCTTTGACTGGTCACCATCTCAACATTCTTAAAACTTTCTCCCTTCCTTGGCCTCTTTGCCCAAGCCTTCTCCTGAAAGTGTCCCTGGTTTACACATGTTGCAGCTCCTCCCCTTACCAGAGCTAATAAAAACAGCAGTGGTAGAAGTCATCTTACCTTTACTCAGCATATATAATATGCCAGGCACTGTGCTGAGTCTTTTACAAATCCGACTGCAAACTCTTTGGATCTATTGATGTAGGATTTTTGTCCCAGTGTTTTTCTCTTGCTTTCATCACTCAGGCAGGTAGGAAAGACCATCATTGCCTTTGGTCTCAAGATGAGGAAGAGAGAGGAGGAGAAGGGGTCATGGAGGGGTAATGAGAGCCAGGGCAGAAAGGCAATGCTGCCTGTAAGAACCTTTAGCTTTTGTTCTGCATGGAGAGTGGGGATATCTCTACTGGAAATAGAAAGATTGGAAGAGAAAGAAAAGAGGGATGGAGGGAAGGAAAGAGAGAGATGGATTTCACACTGATTATAACAGAGATTCCCAGACACTTGTAAGAGGATCAAAGTCTCTGGGTTTCACAAGCAGCAGAGACCTCCAAAAGGAAATGGGCATGTGGTCCCACCTCCCACCAAATATTTAAACCACAAGCTTATGCCCTGAAGAAACACAATCTGTGTACTGAGAAGATAGGCACAGTGATGGTCAGGAAATATATCCCTTTCTCCCTCACCTCTCTAGGAACCATGTGAGAGTCTGGACCCTTTGCTTCATGAAGATTATAGTTCCTGCCCATGAAGTGGAAATGAGGATGAGGACAAGATGACTTTTATTTGAAAATAACACAGAAATATGCCACCCTCTTGCACAATTGACTTTATGAGCATGAATTCACACAGGCATTCAGTCTCTCCTTTAATCCTTACAACATCCTGCACTTTCAGCATCCTTGCCTCCATGTTGCCAAAATGAGAACGCTGCCTCAGAAAGGTTACCTGATTTGCCCATGTGGCAAAGTGGCAAAGTCAAGATACACAGATTATCTACCACCAACATCCTTGACCTGATTCACTACATCTTAGAGTCAAAGACCCCGTGTGCATCCATTCACTTTTTTCTCCTTGTATCTTCTCTCTCAGTAATCTTTCTGTCTCTCATGACTCCAGGCACTCATTTCGCCATGATCTTGCCAAGTCTCATCCTCATATCTTACTCTTTCCATTAGCACTATCTGATGACCTATGTGAGTCAACGGTGTTTCCCCCACTGCCAGGCCATGCTTCAAACTTCTGAGTCATCCTTGTCTCAAAACATCACTTCTTGACTAAGACCGGTGGCTTTGGAGACACACTTGCTGTTATTATTTAGTTGCTAAGTCATGTCTGAATCTTTCGCAACCTCATAGACTGTAGCCCACCAGACTCTTCTATCCATGGGATTTTCCAGGCAAGAATACTGCAGTGGGTTGCCGTTTCCTTCTCCAGGAGATTCTTTCAACCCAGGGATCGAACCCACATCTCCTGCATTGGCAGGCGGATTCTTTACCAGCTGGGAAACCCTGGAGATAATCTACTAGTGAGAATTTCAGCTCTTCTGCTGTGACTTTGGGCAAGTTACTTAGCCTCTTTCTGCCTCCATTTCCTCATCTTTAAAACCATGAAAGGAGAAGCTACTGCACCGGCACATTTACATGTTAAATTAGGTAATACATAATTACCTAATTATGTATTAGAAAGCAAAACATTTAGAAATGGACTTGGCAAATAATAGATATGTGGGGGCAGTAGCTCAGTGGTAGAGCACATGCTTAGCATGCATGAGGCTCTGGGTTCAGCCCCCAGCACCTCCATCAAGCTTCCATAGATGCTCAGTAAAAAATAGCCAGAATTGTCTATGCAAAGTAGTTTTTGAGCCCCTGCATATTAATTTGGAAATAGAATAGATCCTTACCCTTTCTACTCTAGGCTTCACAGGGAATTGTCTATCTTGTCACTTGTCTTGGTTTTCTACTGTTATTCCTTTGGGTTAAGTTCCTCTTGTCATATATCAGGGTTTTACCATGGAGTGTATCCCTGAACTTCCTCCCAGTTCTTTGTGGTGATCATAATAGGTTTCCCAAAGTCATAACCCCCCTGATAACTTCCCAGTGTGAACCAGAGGCATAAGCATAGCTGAGTAAAGATGAGACTTGGAGGCTGGACTCAGATGTACTTGGAGCCCTGCTTAGTCAGGCTTCAGCTACTTAATCTTGTGTGCATGCTCAGTCACTTAGTCGTGTCTGACTCTGTAACAACCCCACGGACTGTAGCCCACCAGGCTCCTCTCTCCATGGGATTTTCCAGGCAAGAATACTGGAGTGGGTTGCCCTTTCCTATTATAGGGGATCTTCCCAACCCAGGGATCAAACCCGAGTCTCCTGCATCTCTTGTATTGGCAGGCAAAGACTTTACTGCTGAGCCACCTGGGTGGCCCTATTTAACCTTAGACACATTATTTAACCTTTCTGGATCTAACCTTCTTGTTTGTAAAACAGGGATAATACTAGTATGGGGTAGTAAAAATACTAAGTTTATGTTCAGTTTCCACAAGGAGATCAAACTAGTCAATCCTAAAGGAAATCGACTCTGAATATTCATTGGAAGGACTGATGCTGAAGCTGAAGCTCCAATACTTTGGCCACCTGATGTAAAAAGCTGACTCACTGGAAAAGACCCTGATGTTGGGAAAGACTGAGGGCAGGAGGAGAAGAGGATGACAGAGGATGAGATGGTTGGATGGCATCACCGACTCAGTGGACATGAGATTGAGCAAACTCTGGGGGACAGTAAAGGATATGGGAGCCTGGCGTGCTGCAGCCCATGGGGTCACAAAGAGTTGGACATGACTTAGTGATTGAACAATAACAATGTTCAGGTTCTATAGAGAAGACTGAAGTGTAAGCCTTTTTCAGGGAACTAGGGCTGTGGTGACCAGTTCTGGCCAGTGGACCATGAGGAAAAGCAAAAAGCATCAGAGCCAGTCTTTCCTGCTGTTTCTTCCTCTGTCATCCAGGCCTGCAGTAAACTTTTCACAAGAGAGAAATAAGTTTTTGCAGCTTTAATCCCTGTAGTCACGGACTGCTGTCTCCATTTCAGAATTTAGGATATCCGGACTAGCACTAACCACTCCCCCACTTGATAACTATCCTCTTGTCCAGGATGGTCCAAGAGAAATTTCCCTAGTGATGAAATTGCTTGACATCTGCAGGATCCAATATGGCAGCCACCAGTCACATGGGGACATTGAAACCTGGCTAGTGTGACTGACAAATTTAATTTTAAAGTTTATTTCATTTTAATTAATTTAGATGCAAATAGCCCCCATGGCTGCTGGCTACCACGCTGGCCAGCTCAGCAGAACTGTATTCTGTTCCTTGGAAATGCCAAGCTCTCCAGAGTCCTGAGGTTTTTCCGCTGGCCACGGAAAACCATTTTCAGCCAGCCTCTACCTTTGCAGTTCTCACTTTGCAGGCATTCAGTCTTTCCCTCGGGTCAGTCACAAATATTGCTCCAGCAACACTATGTTACTTCTCCAGGCTTAAAAGGAACAGGACTACAATTTATAGAAAGCACACATAAGCAAGAAAAGTCATGCAACTGCTATTGAGGCTTATTTCCAGATCAAAAGGCAATTCTAAAAACCTAACGCACATGAACATGTGTGCTAGATATGAAACAGAACAAATAAAACTTTCTTGGAGATATTCTAGAGTCAAACTATCTGAAAAGGCAAAGCCACAGTCCAGAAGACCAGACTAAGCAGAATGAGGCCTTCTGAATAATTACATGCTGTTAATTGAAAAATGTTAATCATGTCATATTAGGAAGAAGACGGGTTAAATTGGTAAAATTTCAATTCACTTAGGCCTTATCTCTTGTTGGAATGAACCAGATGATTAATCCTCAATATTCTTCTGGGATGTGGAGAACAGCAGCAATTAAATTAACAACTACAAAGTTTATGATCAGAGATTCAAAAATGAAAGAGGGAAATGCTTTCATTTTTCACAAGTTGTTACCTTAATTATCTTCTTATTGCTCTGTCTCTTTTCCCTCATTACAAAAATACACCCTTTCATACACACAGATCCCTTTAATTTGCTATAGCTCAGTAACAGTATAAGAAATGCCATCAGAGATACAAACTCATAAATCTTACTTTGTGCCTGCTCCTTGAAAATAAATGGTTTGCTGTGCCTAGTCTCAGTGTTCATTCCAGAAAGTGCTGACAAGTTTCCACTTCTCTACAAATAACCAATAACCTGAGTATCTGTAAACATTGTGTACATGCTGAGTTACTTTATCACTTTAATCCAACAGCACCACCACCAACAACAAAAATTCCTTAGGAAAAAGAGGCTGCAACTTAATTGGTCAACTTTATGAAAGATCATACGGAAAGAGAACAAAGGGGTAATTCAGGAAATAAACAAAAACTCAGATCGAAACTTCTGACTCCCCTGGTGGCTCAGTATTAAAGAATCCACCTGCCAATGCAGGAGACGTGGGTTCGATCCCTGATCCAGGAAGATCCCACATGACATGGAGCAAGTAAGCCGGTGCACTGCAACTACCGAGGCTGTGTTCTAGAGCCCCCAAGTCCTAGAGCCCATGCTCCGCAACAATAGAAGCCGTGGCTGAGAAGCCCGTGACTAGAGAGTAGCCCCTGCTCGCCACAACTAGAGAAAAGCCCCCGCAGCAACTAAGACCCATCACGGCCAAAATTAAAAAGTAAATCAGTAAAATAATTTTAAAAACCTGGAGCTTCATTTTCTATCATGCTCACTGTACAGATGTGAAAATGGGCATACAGGAAGTCTATATTACAAATGCAAACCTCTAAAATCTTCTTTATTTATGTATTTCTGCATGTGTTTTCCCCCAAATGAGATCTTTCCTTTGTCAGTGGAGGAATCCAACTCTGTTAAGATCAGAAAATTCAAATCCCTTGGAATGCAGCTAATGAAAATTGAAAAAAAAAAAGATAAATGCAACTGCAACCATCATAAAGCAAGCATGCTGTCTCACAGTGATTGAACAGGTCCCCTGACATACTTGCATTAAACCCTACCTGCATGTCACATGTTCTTTCCAATCAGAAGCCCCATTTGCAAGTTTAGCACAGCCTACCAGCCTTGGATAACAGACAACACAACAAGGAAAGTGGTTTTAACAGTCAGGATTTCCAAGTAGGTTCTTTTCTTCAAAGAAAATCATTTTCTGGCCAGAGCGGGAGAGGCGGTGAGGAATTAATGACATAATTAAGAAAATTAGTGATTTGGAAACTGTGAATGAGATGGAAAAAAAAAAAGCAAGCCTACCACAAAACCCTGGGCTGAAACAGCAATGCAATCAAATGATCGTGAGTCCAAACTGGGAAATGCATGAGAACGTATCAATAATTGAGGGCATCACATCCTCAATGCCTGAAGAAGTAATCACCACCACTGTAAATCCTCTCTCTCTCAGACTGATGTTAAAGTCTTTGACGGTTATATATACTAGGGCGGTATCATCATTTAGTCTACTTTCTGAATTTCTGAAGTTTCATAGCAAAATGTCACATCCCCAGAGAACGTCCTCACAACAAATTATTAGCCTGGCTCTATTGATCATCACCCAAATGGCAAAAATCTCAATAAATTTCATCTGGACCTTTACTGAAACCTCAAAAATGTATTACACACTCTCTGCTGACCACCGTTTTTATGATTGCTATTGTATTTGCAGGGCAGTCAATTTTATACAGCATAACAAACTGCCAAGTGGTAACACGATTCCCTCCATTATGGAGGCCCATGTATTAAATTTAGTGAGGCACAATATCAGACTTCAAATATTGCAAGGCTTAGAATTGAATGCCGCAGAGCCTAATGTGATCAACCTGACAAATACACTGACATATTAAGTAGCAGCTCATGTATTCATATTGGGAACTGATGTTGTTTTTTCTTTTTTCTGTTTGGCTGTATATTTTTTTGGATTAGCCATGATATTTCAAAATGAGAATTCTGCTTGGCAGTACAAGGGAACTGACGGCCAAGCAGCTGAGTGAGTGGGTACCTACCTTTCTTTCATGGCAGATCAATTATTACTTTTCTTAATGATGTGCTATTAGAGGTAGAATGAAAGTGCAAGCATGATGGTGAAAAGTATCGTTTTTAAAATGATATTTATTCATTCTCTTGTGCCTTCCTCCAAAGTAAATAAATTCAAAAAAATATTTTTAGGCCTTGAATAGTATGGAAGGTTCGTTAGGCTTTCATCAGATGAATCCATTCTGGCTTTAAATTAAGACAAGAGTTGCTTTCTCTGCTCTCTTTTGTCATTGACTTTATTGCAACAGGAACAGTCAAAAGTACCGGGTTTTGTTTAAAAATCTCACTCTTATTCTAAGGGGACTAAACCATCTTTATCACTTCTTTTTTTGAAAACATGAGTTGCAGTATTCTTTACCCAAATTTGTGTGGTGGGAGAAGACTCTTGAGAGTCCCTTGGACAGCAAGGAGATACAACCAGTCCATCTTAAAGGAAATCAGTCCTGAACATTCATTGGAAGGACTGATGCTGAAGCTGAAACTCCAATACTTTGGCCACCTGATAAGAAAGAGCCAACTCACCGGAAAAAGACCCTGATGCTGGGGAAAAAATTAAGGCAAAAGGAGAAAGGGCAGCAAAAAGTGAGATGGTTAGATAGCATCACCAATGAAATGGACATGAATCTGAGCAAACTCTGGGAGATTGTGAAGGATAGGGGAGCCAGTCCATGGGTTCCCAGAAAGTGGGACACGGCTTAGTGACTGAACAACAACAGTGACAGCAAAATTTACAGACACATGGAAACCAGAGTCTGAAAAGTGAATATCCCAAAAGCCAAAACTTGTCAAGTTTACTGTCCAAGGCTTAGAGATAAAACAATATTTTTGCCAAAAAAACCTATTTCTCCCATGAGGTACATAGAATTTTAAAAAATGCATGTTCTTTCTTCTCCTCTGCCCTCTAACACTGTGAGAATATGCTACTAAACCCTCTTCCAGGTCATGAATTCAGGTATCAAAAGTTGCCTATTTCCTTCATCCAGATTATAATATCAAAAACTACTTTTGCAATAATGAGGTCACTCTAGAGAGCCAAGAAAATATCAGAGTGCAGAAGAACTGTTTTTTTTTCTTCTGACTCTAGTCTGCAAATTCAACAGAATCACCAGAAAAAAAAAAATCTCTTGTTAAAAATAGAGATGTTAGGGCTCATTCCAAGATTCTGATTTGCAGTGTCTTAGGTAGGGCTCAGGGATTCAGATGTCTTGCAGACATTCCAAGATTCTGCTAAAATAACTGCTGTAAGGGTGTGGTCCTCAGCCCTAGGGGCTTATTTCATTAACACAATTTATCAGTTCAGTCACTCAGTGGTGTCCAACTCTTTGCAACACCACGGACTGCAGCACGCCAAGCTTCCCAGTCCATCACCAACTCCCCAAGATTGCTCAAACCTATATATCCATCGAGTCGGTGATGCCATCCAACCATCTCATCCTCTGTTGTCCCCTTCTCCTCCCACCTTCAATCTTTCCCAGTATCAGGGTCTTTTTCAATGAGTCAGGTCTTTGCATCAGGTGGCCATACAATTTATGAATGGGGTGAATCCAGATGCTACACTAAAGGATTTTCATTTAGTTGCATGAGGGGTTGAGTATCTGTATTTTTTTTATATACATAAAATGGACCATCTTAAGTATCATTCAGTGTTCAATACAGTAATGCTATTAATAACTGAGAAGTGAAAGTGTTGGTTGCTCAGCTGTGTCTGACTCTTTGCGACCCCATGGACTGTAGACCTCCAAGCTTCTCTGTCCATGGAATTCTCCAGGCAAGAATACCAGAGTGGGTTGCTCTTCCCTCCTTCAGGGGATCTTCCCGACCCAGAGATCAAATCTGGCTCTCCTGCATTGCAGGCAGGAGTCCGAGACACCTGGGAAGCCCTATTAATAATAACTATATGTACACTATTGTGAAGCAGTTCTCTTGCCCTTTTTTTCTTAAGAATCTGAAACTCTATCATCATGACACAGTAACTCTCCATGCCCATCTCCCCCAGCCCCTGGCCTCCACTCTTCTAAGCTTTCTGTCTCTATGAGTTTGATGGATCTAAGTACCTCAAATAAGTGGAATCACACACGCAGTACTTGTCTCTGCTTACTCACTTTTGTGACTGGCTTATTCTACTTAGCACAATGTCCTCATGATTAGGCCATGTTGTGGAATATTACAGGATTTCCTCCTTTTTAAAGGTGGGATAATACTCCACTGTATGTGTATCCCACATTGGCCTTATTCATACATGTATTCACGGTCATTTATGTGGCTTCCACCTCTTGGCTATTGTGAATAAGGCTGCTATGAACACAGGCATGCTGGGCATCAGAATTTTTAAAGCCCCTCAAGAGATTCTGATGTGTAGGCATGGTTAGGAAAGACTTTCCTAAGGTACTGTGAAGCCCCTAATCTTTAGAAGTAAGACACGCCCTCTGAAAGTTACAGCGTTTGGAAGCTTAGCAGTAGGGAAAACTTCCATACCATGCATCGACAATTTGTTTATTATTTTTTATTGGAGGATAATTTCTTTAAAATGCTGTGTTAGTTTCTGCTGTACAAGAAAGTGCCTCAGCTACATATATACATATATCCCCTCCCTCTTGAACCTCTTTCCCACCACACTCTCAGTCCCACTGCACCCCCAATCCCAGTCCTCTAGGTCATCGCAGAGCACTGAGCTGAGCTCCCTGTGCTATACAGCAGCTTCCCACTAGCCATCTGTTTTACAAGTGGTAGTGTATATAAGTCACTGCTACTCTCCCAATTTGTCCCACCTTCCTCTTCCCTCTCCTGTGTCCACATGTTCCTTCTCTATGCCTGCATCTCTATTCTTGCCCTGCAAATAGATTCATCTGTACTATTTTTCTACAAGCAATTTTTTTTTCCAGAAATCCTACAAATAAAGGTAATAGACCATCGTGGTTTCCATCCAGTCCAAGTTACCTGATGTGTCCCAGTATTCACAAGACAATTAACAGACTTCAAATAAAGCTTGATCCTTCCCAGGTGGCGCAATTGGTAAAGAACCCGCCTGCCAACGCAGGAGACAAAAGAGACGTGGGTTTGATCCCTGGGTCGGGAAGATCTCTTGGAGGAGGAAATGGCATCCTACTCCAGTATTATTGCCTGGAGAATCCCATAGACAGAAGAGCCTGGCGGGCTACAGTCCATAGTATCACAAAGAGTCGGATACGACTGAAGCAACTTAGCAAGCAAGACATTAAAAGGTCGATTTGTACAAGAGCCTCTCCTTCAGTGCAGGCAAGACTGCTTTGCCTAGTGTTTGCCAGAAAGAGAAGACCAGTCAGATCCAAAGCAGACTATCTTCAGCCCTCTGTTGCTAGGATGGTACACAGGAAAGAGTGCAATGTTCAGAGTCAAGAGAACCTGGGTTCACATCTCAGCTCCGATCACTTACCAGACATGGGCCTCGCCCTGAGTGTCTTCAGCCCTCTCCCCATCAGTTTCCTCAACTAAAAATCAGAGATTATAAAACCTTCCTGAGCAGAGGTGATAAAGTAGCCAGGAGAACTTGACACATGAGTAGGTACTGTCTAAGCAGAAGCTATTATTCTTATGATAAAAAAGAAAATTTAATGTCATAGGTTTCTACCCTTTAAAATACCCACCTGATTAGAAAATAACTCTGGTGGCTCAGCAGTAAAGTGTCCACCAGTCAATGCAGGAGATGCAAGAGATGTGGGTTTGATCCCAGGGTCAGAAAGATTCCCTGGAGAAGGAAATAGCAACCCACTCCAGTATTCTTGCTGGGGAAATCCAATGGACAGAGAAGCCTGGTGGGCCACAATGTATGGGGTTGCAAAGAGTTGGATATGAGTTAGCAACTATACAACAGCAATTATAGGCAATGTGTCTTCTCCATACAGGACCAACCATAAAACTGAAGGCACTCTTGCTGTACCACTGTCTCCTAATGATCTCTTCTTGATGACATCCCAGAATTATCGGATAGGTTATTAGTAAGGTGAGAAGATTGGCATGGTTCTCGGTCTCCCCTCTAACTTTCTCCTACTCTTTTAAAATGCACTGACAGAGTGGGGGCACAGGACTCAAAGGGGAGAATTTTGTCAAGAATGAGCTTCTAGAACATTATTATTTTTATATTAGGCTGTATTTATCAAAGAAAAGAGCACTGGGAATGTCATTGGCTATACAATCTACATTTCTGTGTTAGACACTACATATTCTTATCAATGTACATTACTTGTATATCAATGAATAATCTATTCATTTAATCATTGACCTACACTTACTATGCATACACTTACTATGCACTCTTTCTCAATCAGGTCTGTGTTAGGCTTTGGGTTACAGAAATGAATAAGACATAGATGTTGGCTTTGAGGAGCTCATAACATACACAAAAGGGTGATTATCACACACACACACACAAAGCATGGTTAATAATATAAATATGCTCAGAGAATTACAGGAGCAATGTGGAAAGGCACCTAATCCATTCACCTAGCTTCAGAATGATGAATTTTCAGAAAACGAAGATTAGAGCAAAAACTGAAAAAATTCAGAGCAGATTACATTCCAAACAGAAGGAACCATATGGCCTAAGGCATGGAGACCAGGTATAAATGGAAGTAGAGGAATGTATATCCAATTTGGTATTGCTGGCATATAAAATTTGAGGCGTGAAGTGGAAAGCAATACAAGTTTCAACTTGCCAACCAGACATTCATTCATTGTTAATTGTTCATCTATCACCTATCCATCTATGTAACCATCTTTCCATCCATACATACATCCACTATTTCTCTATTAATTCATACATCCATTATCCATCCATCCATCTAACTATTCACCTCTTTTATTCAAAGTGTGATAAATGCCTCCTTTAAGCTTGGAGTTGTGATAGTCCCTGAGAATTAAAAAATAATAATACTGAAGTAAGTTGAAAAAACAAATATCATATATTAACACATATATATGGAATCTAGAGAGATGGTACTTATGAACCTATTTTCCAGGGTAGCAATGGAGATGCAGACATGGAGAACGAGTTGTGGACAGAGCAGTGGAAGGAGAAGGTGGGACAAATTGAGAGAGTAGCATGGAAATGTATACATTACCATATATAAAATAGACAGTCAGTGGGAATTTGCTGCATGACTCAGGGAGCTCAAACCAATCCTCTGTGACAGCCAAGAGGGGTGAGATGGGGTAAGAGATGGAAGGGAGGTTCAAAAGGGAAGAGACATAGGTATACCTATGGCTTATTCATGTTGATGTATGGCAGAAACCAACACAATATTGTAAAGCAATCATCTTCCAATTAAAAATAAATTAACTAATAAAACAGTAATGCAGACAACTCCATTCAGACATTCCAAGACATTTGAAGTCTGATATGCCTGCACCATATTGATGAGACATCTCTTCCTAATTCTCATAGCATCCTTATTATCCAGCTACCCACTGGATGTGTCAACTTAAAGCCAATTGAAACTCCTCAATTGTCTCTCCCAGCAAATGCAGCATCTCTCCATGTGTGATCTAAGAGTCTGAAGATACAGCTTTCCCCTTGAACTTTACCCCGATTTCCTATTATCCCAGTCCTCTCAGTGGGGGACAATATATTTGCATCCTGATCTCTATCCATCTCTTCTTCTAAAAATGATTTTCCATTGTGGCACCTCTCCCTACATTACTTCCGGTTCCGGTGGGGCTGGTTTCTCCCTCCCATCTCAGGGGTGCCGACATGACCCAAGTCTAATCAATGAGAATACTTCACTGCCCTAACCAACATGATTAGTCCCCTGTGGACTGAGTCAATTAAAAGAATATATAAACTAGAAACTGTAATAGGAATTTAGACACTGCAGTCAGATCGATTTGGTCTGATTCCTGCCAGCATGTAACTTTGAACAAGTTTCATAGTCACAACCACAGACTGATTACAAACAAATGGTCCCAGTTCTTCACCCTATTATCTATCACTGCCATTTTTCTACATGACTCTCAGTATCCTCCCACAAAGCAGTAATCTATTTCCCCAACCTTTGGATCTGGACTGGACTTGTGTCTGCTCTGGCAAAAACAATGTCGCAGAAGTGAGTGTTTCAGTTCCAAGCATAAGCCTCAAAAAGCCTTGAGCAATTAGGCAAGAGAAACAAATTAAAGGCATCAAAATAAGAAAAGAGGGGATAAAATCATTTCTATTTGCAGATGGCATGATCTTATACATAAAACACTCTAAAAACAAAATAAAAAACTGTTAGGACTAATAAACAAATTCAGTTGACTTACAGGATACAAAATTAGCATACAAAAATCAGTTGCAATTCTATATGCTAACAATAAACTAACTGAAAAATAAACATGGAAAATAATCCTGTTTACAATGGCATCAAAAAGAATATACTCAGGAACAAATTTAACCGAGCAGAAGGAGCTGTACACTGAAAATTATAAGACAGTGATGGAAGAAACAGAAGAAACAAATAAATAAAAAGATACATGCTCATGGGTTGGAAGAATTAATATCAGAGTGTCCAGACTACTCAAAGCCATTGATAGGTTCTATCAATGCCTATAAAACTTCGGATGGAGTTTTTCACAGAATTAGAAAAACACATTGCTAAATTTGATATGGAACCACAGATGACCTCAAATAGCCACTCTAACCTTCAGGAAAAAAAAAAAGCAAATCTGGAGTTATCACAATTTCTGATCAAGCTATACTACAAAACTATAATAATCAAAAATAATATACAATGTTGCTATAAAAAAAAACAGGCACATAGGCTGAGGGAACAGAATCTAGAGCCTAGAAATGAATCCTCAAATACACAGTCAACTAATACTTGATGAGGGAGCCAAGGATACTCACTGGAAAAGTGGATCTCTTTTCAAAAAATGGTGTTGGGAAAAGTGTATATCCACAAGCAAAATACCTTGTATCGCTATACTACACAACTCACAGAAAATTAACTTGACATTAATTAATCCCTTAAATATAAGATCTGAAACTATAAAACTCCTAGAATAAAACATAGAAAGAAAGCTACCTGACATCTGTCTTGGCAACATTTTTTTTTTTATATGAGACTAAAAGCAGGAGCAACGAGAGCAAAATAAACAAGTAGGAATACTCAAGCTTCTGCAAAGCTAATTGTACTATTGCACTAAGTCACTTCAGTTGTGTCCGACTCTTTTGCAAACCTATGGACCATAGCCTGCCAGGCTCCTCTGTCCATGGGATTCTCTAGGCAAGAATACTGGAGTGGGTTGCCATGCCCTCCTCCAGGAGATCTTCCCAATCCAGGGACACAGGGGTCAAACATGTGTGTCTTTTGTCTCCTGCATTGGCAGGTGGGTTTTTTACCACTAATGAAACCTGGGAAGCAAAGCTAAAGAAACAATCAATAAAATGAAGAACAGAAGAAAGGTAAGAAACTATATATTGCAAAAGAAGTTAACACCTAAGTGTATAAGAAAGTCATACACAGAGAAAGACAGAAATGTGATATCACTTATATGTGGAATCTAAAAAAAATGATACAAATGGACTTATTTACAAAACAGAAACAGACTCACAAACATAGAATCCAATTATGGCTACCAAAGGTGAAAGGGAGGGAGAGGGATAGATTTGGAACTTGTAAGTAACAGATATACATTACTCTATATTTAATAGATAAACAAAAGTGGCCTACTGTGTTAGCACAGGTAAATATATCCAGTGTCTTATAACAACCTGTAGTGGAAAAGAATCTGAAAATGAAATACATGGAATACTATAAATCAACCGTATTGAAAGAAAAACTATAAAAAGAAAGTCATACAACTCAGGAGCAAGGAGGCTAATAATCCAATTAGAAAAGGCAGAGGAATTGGAAAGACATTTTCTGAAGAAGACATACAAATGGCCAATAGGTATACAGAACAGTGTTCAACATCACTAGTCATCAAGGAGATGCAAATCAAAACCATAATGAGAGATCACCTCACGTCTGTTAGAATGACTATTATTTACATAGGTAAGAAATAACAAGTCACCGGCCAGGACGTGGAGAAAAGGGAATTCTTGTGCACCACTGGCGAGAATGGGTATTGGCATAGCCACTGTGGAAAATGGGGCTTCCCCTGTGGCTCAGAGGTGGAGGTTCTGCCTACCAAGGCAGGAGTAGAGAAGATGCGGGTTCGATTCCTGGGTCGAGAAGATCCTCTGGAGGAGGGCATGGCAACCCACTCCAGTATTCTTTCCTGGAGGGCTGTAGCCCTCCATGGGATCGCAAAAAGTTGGACACGACTGCAGCAACTTAGCACATGCGCACAAACTGAGGAAAATAATACGAAAGTTCTTCAAAAAATTAAAAATAGAACTACTTCTAATCCAGCAATACCACTTCTGGGTATATATCTGACGGAAATAAAATCACTGTCTCAAAGAAATATATGCAGTATTCATTGCAGCATTATTCACAATAGCCAAGATGTAGAAATATGTACTACACACACACACACACACACACACACACAGCAAACAGTAGATCCTGGAAGACTGGTAAGTAAAACCCCAATTATCAGAAACAGCTCTGTTTATTGTTTAACAATAAAACACTTACTTTTCCACACCTTGGTATTACCTTGGCATCTATAAATTGGGGTTGATAGTATATATTCAATTCCATTCAGTGATAGTAAGTATCAAATAAGTTATTATTTATAAAATGCTTATAACCAGATCTGATATATAGCAAACACTATTAGTCATTCTTACTGGCATTATTGTTATTATCACTATATTTAACACTATCTCCTCTCCTGCAATCAAACACAGGGTGATACGTACTGTGAAAAGTACTCCATATTGCTGATAACACCAGGAATAAAAGAAAATGTGGAAAATGCTGGATAATAATTGTGTGCTTTTGAAAGACATCTGTACTCAATTCACAGAGACTTTCTTTCTCTGAAACTACAATCCAGACACTGGCCACTATATATGATTACATGAACCATTCTCATAGCTGTTGAGACCAAAGGAGTCCAGTAAGGACCAACTAGATTCTCTCTACCAAGTATTTGGAGTCAAAATCTAAGGTCAGCCCTTTACAGGTGTTTGAGGCTAAAATGGTGAGAAATAAAGAAAAGTATTTAAAAGAGCAATTTATATTGAGTTCTGGAGCAAATAATTCATCATCCACCCCTATAGGTCAGTATCCTCCATAAAATGGAGTTGATGATATCCATCTTTTTGGTTTATAGTGAGGATTAAGTGAGAAAGTGAACGTATTAGTCACTCAGTCGTGTCTGACTCTGCGACCCCATGGACTGCAGCCCGCCAGGCTCCTTTGTCCATGGGATCCTCCAGGCAGGAATACTGGAGTGGGTTGCGATGCCCTCTTCCTGGGCCTCTTCCTGACCCAGAGATCGAATCCAGGTCTACCGCACTGCAGGCAGATTCTTCACCGTCTGCGCCAAATGAAAGGGCATATAAAGTGCTTGAACCCTCTCTAACTCAGCACATAGTAAGTCCTAAAAAAATGTGTTATTTTCCAAGGAAGTAAAACATTTTGTACTGGAAAAACTGCTTATAAGCCAATGGGCTCTAAACTTTCAACAGAAAAACTGGACATATACACATGACTTCATGAGAATAAAAACAGTTTGGGCTATTTGCATAACATTTATTGCTTGGCACATTGCTAATGATCTAAATACACTACTACTGTTAACACTCATGTCCTGGTGAGGAGGATGGTTTTTCTATGCTCATTGTATGGATGGAGATGCTGAGGTTTAGAAAGACAGCAATGAACCCAAAGTCCTATAACTGCTAAGTGACAGAGATGGGATTTGAACCCAACTGTCTGACCCCCATGGCTTCCTTGGTGGCTCAGTCAGTAAAGAATCCACCTGCCAATGCAGGAGATGCAGGGTCTTCCCTGGGTCGGGAAGATTTCCTTGAGAAGGAAATGGCAACCCACTCCAGTATTCTTGACTGGGAAATCCCACGGACAGTAGAGCCTGGTGGGCTACAGCCCATGGGGTTGCAAAGAGTTGGACATGACTTAGTGACTAGATAACAAATCTGACCCCCAAGGTTATGTATTTAACTACTAAGTGGCTCTGCCTCTCTCTTCCCAAGAGCAGAAAAACCTCTGTGTTGTCACTTTTGGTTTTCTTGAAATATCTCAGCTTCAACAGAGAGCTCCGTTTGTCCAAAGCCAAACATTGCTCTTAATAAGCCAGGCCCCTCCTTTTCACACACAAGCGTCTATCTCTGAGACAAGGAGCAGCCACGCACTTTCCAGCCCTGTGAATCCAGCCGATGGCACTCTTTCTTCCAGGGTTCAGATTTTAATTAGCTCATAAGTCTGCCACTGGCGAGTGAAATATTTATTTCTCAGGAAAACACTTTAGTAATTTATGAATCAGAGTCATACAGTAGAAATGAGATACGGACTGTTTCTACACCAGCTGTCTATTTTCACTGGAAAGTGAGATTCCCCCTTTGGCAACCTCGTTACTAAAACCAGCTGCCTTTTCTGTGTGTTTGTTTGTTTGCTTTTGGGTAGTGGGGGTTAGAAGATTGTAATGTTAACATGTTGGGATGGGTTGGGAAGGAGAGCTGGAAAGTCAGGGGAATGATACTCTGTTGGAGAAGACGTTATCAGAAGTCATTTAAAAAGCCACAAGTTCTTATTACGAGAAAGTTTAAAAAGCCACAAGTTATTATTATTATGAAAAAGAAATAAGTACTATACAGAAGTATACAGTGTATACAAAGGAATACAGTACAGAGGTATACAGTGTTACAGACATGACTTAGATATATTGTATCTTCAAGTCTATCACAATTCTCCTGATACTGGGTAAAAGTATAAAACACTACAGCCATTTTGAAGGGTCATGCAGTTATATCTATAATATCCCTAAATATACACATCCTTTGACCTACTCATTCCATTTTTAGAATCAGATAGAGCAACAGATATACAACACATGTGCAAAGAAGTATGTAGAGTAATAGTCACTGATGTCGTATTGATTAAAACAGGAAGATTCCATCCTTGTCCCTCTCCTTTCCACTCTCCACTGAAAGCTGTGTGATCTTAAAGTAGAAACTGGGTCAGGTGACCAATTTCAATTCCCCACCCTCTGCTGCTGTGAAAAACCCACCAGTGGCCTACTTATATTGAAAAATTTAAATATAAAATAGTACATCTTATTAGCCAGAAGACATCTATCATTGCAAAGTATTATAATGTAAATATAAATATATATGTTTAGGTACACCCTGTATTCCCCTGGGGCTAGTTCCTAACATATGACTTTTTAAAAATAATTCTCCATTCTTCCATTTATGCAATCCTCATATATTTTGAAGTGTGCAACTTTTGCCAGGAACTATGCCAGGGGCTGGAGATAGAATGATAACAATGTATATAAAGACTCTATTCTGATGCAAATCAAAACTACCATGAGATACCAGTCTCTCACTGGTCAGAATGGCTGTCATCAAAAAATCTACAAACACTAAATGCTGGAGAGGGTGTGGAAAAGAGGGAATCCTCCTACATTGTTGGTGGGAATGTAACTTGTTATAGCTACTTTGGAGAACAGTAGGGAGGTTCCTTAAAAATACTAAAAATAGAGCTACCATATGATCCAGCAATCCCACTCCTGGGCATATATCCAGAGAAAACCATAATTCAAAAAGGTACATGTACCCCAATGCAATGTTCATAGCGGCACTATTTACAATAGTCACGATACGGAAGTAACCTAAATGTCCATTGACAGAGGAGTGGATAAAGAAGATGTGGTACATATACCCAGTGGGCTGTTGGCCATTAAAAAAAATAAAAGCCATTTGCAGCAACACAGATGAATCTAGAGATTGTCATACTGAGTGAAGTCAGAGAGAGAAGTCTGAGAAAGACAAATACATGATATCGCTTATATGTGGAATCTAAAGATGGGTACAAATGAACTTATTTACAAAACAGAAATAGAGTTACAGATGTAGAAAACAAACTTATGGTTACCAGGGGGGAATGGAGAAGAGGGATAAATTGGGAGATTGGGACTGACATATACACACTACTATATGTAAAATAGATAACTAATATGGACGTACTGTATAGCACAGGGGACTCTACTCAACATTCAGCAATGATCTATATGGGAAAAGATCTAAGAAAGTTCATGTATGTATAACTGGTTCACTCTGATATATACCAGAAACTAACACAACGTTATAAATCAATTATACTCCAATAAATTAAAAAACAAATGAGACTCTAGTCTCCTATAGCTTATTGTTAGGGGCTTATATTTACTTTATTTTATTGTTTAACATATTATAAACTTGATATTTTGAGTGTACAGTTCTATAAATTTAAACACAGCATACAGATTCTTGTAATTGCTAACACAATTAGGAAACAGAATAGTTTCATCACCCAAAAAACTCTCTTGTGTGCTTTTGGTATAAGGTTAGTGCCGGCTTCATAAAATGAGCTTGGATGAATTCCCTCGTTTCCTCTGTTTGGAAGACACAGTATATAATTGGCAATTTTTTCAATACTAGGCATGTGTTAGAATAACCAGTGATACCATCTGAGTGCATATAAAGTCTTGTTTTTGTAGGCTATTTTAAGCAAATTTCTTTAAAACTTTTTGAACTATTTAAACTATCTAGTTCATCCAGGTGACTTTTGCTAATGATTTTAGGGAATTAGTCTGTTTCATTTGAGTTGTTAAATAAATGTGCATAGGCTGTAATAAGGGCTTCCCTGGTGACTCAGACAGTAAAGAATCTGCCTGCAGTGTAGGAGACCTGGGTTTGATCCCTGGATTGGGAAGATCACTTCAAGAGGAAATGGCTCCCCACTTCAGTATTCTTGCCTGGAGAACTACATGGACAGAGGAGCCTGGTGGTCTACAGACAATGGTATCACAAGGTTCGAAAAGTTCCTTATCATCTTATTAATGTATGTGATATTTATCATTTTTGCCATGTCACCTTTTCTATCAGCCTTTCTATCAGATGTTTCTCATTTTTTTTTATATATACTTTGAAAGAACTATTTTTGGTTTGATGGGTGTTCTCTGTTTTCAATTTCACCAATTTCTGTTCTTATATTTAGTACTTCCTTCTTTCTATTTGCTTTTGGTTCCCACTTGCTTTGCTCATCATTTCCTAGTGTAAGTTTTACTATTGTACCCATGGTGCTAGAGGATAATAATATTTGAGCTAGCCTCCCAGGGTGGCTTATTCTTATAGATGATGGGTTTTAGTCTACCTGCAAGATGCCCATCACCTGGGAAAGGCAATCTTGAATTCTCCCTCACTAGCATCTGGCCAATAGCACTGACCGGTCTAGTGCATCTAATGCCCAACCCACAGAAACAGTCTATCACATTGTCCTCAAATCATCGGCTGACTCAACGATCGTGGTCATAGATTCGAGAAAGCTGTCTGTGTGCCAGGCAGCAGGCTAAACTCCTGTCTTTCTTGATGTGCTTATGTCTACTGGACTCTTGAGTTGTGCAGATTATAGAGTGCTTCCCACCATGACCCTCACCCTCCTGGTATTCATACCTTTGGGTCATCTCCTCCCTTGGAGTGTGGGCAGGATCTGGGACTTGCTCCCATCCAGGGGCAAAGGTGATAGGCTTTGTGATGACATGTACATAAGATTAGGGGCTTCCCAGGTTGTGCTAGTGGTAAAGAACCCATCTGCCAATACAGGAGACATAAGATACATGGGTTTGATCCCTAGATTGGGGAAGATCCCCTGGAGGAGGGCACGGCTACCCACTCCAGCATTCTTGCCTGGGGAATCCCCATGGACAGAGGAGCTTGGCAGGCTATAGTCTATGGGGTCACAGAGAGTCTGAGACAACTGAAGCAACTTAGCAAGCACACACATGCATAAGATTATAACATCGCTCTTGCTGGAGTCTCTCTCCTTCCCTACTTCTTTCCCCTCCATTTCTGGCTTTGAGGAAGCAAGTTGCCGTGAATCTTAATGCCACAAGAAGATGCTTTTTGCTGACAGTCTAAGGAAGTTTGGAAGCAGATCCAAGCAAGCCTTTGATGAGAACCCAATCCTAGCCAATACCCTGTGAAGGACTAAGCAGAAGACCCAACTATGTCCAAACCATGACTTACAGAAAACCGTGAGATAATAAATGTGTGTTGCTTAAGCCTCTACGTCTGTGGTAATTTGCTCTGCAGTATGGAAAATGAATACAAAATTTGCCAAAGTTCCACGAGGTGATATTACTATCATCTCTATTTTTTTTTCAGATGAAATGGAGATTCTTAGAGGCAAAACAATTTTTCCAAAGTCATACACTAAGCAAATGATTGAGCTAGAATTCCAACTTATATACAATAAGTCCCCTACATAGGAACCTTCAAGTTGTGAACTTTCAAAGATGTGAACGTGTGTTTGAATGTTCGTTCATGTAAGTTAGTTCACGTGTCTGGTAAACATTGTCACATGAGTGCATCCTCTCCAAGTGGTTTGTGCTTTTGTGTACTTTACTGTACAGTACAGTATAGAGGGGGCTTCCCAGGGGGCTCAGCAGGAAAAATCTGCCTGCCAATGCAGGAGACGCAAGTTCTATCTCTGTTGGGAAGATCCCTTGGAGAAGGAAACGGTAACCCACTCCAGTATTCTTGCCTGGGAGAGCTGATGGACAGAGGGGCCTGGCAGGCCACAGTCCATGGAGTTGCAAAAGAGTCGGACATGACTTAACACTTAAACAACAGCAAAAACTGTATAGAATACTGTAGTGTGGTACCTTTATTTCAAGCCCAGGGTTCCAGAAGGAAATGTAAAACCAAAGGTGATGTGGCTGTTACTACTGTACGTTTCAAGGAACTATAAAGTGAAGTGAAAATTGCTCAGTCTTGTCCGACTCTGCGTCCCCATGGGCTATACAGTCCATGGAATTCTCCAGGCCAGAATACTGGAGTGGATAGCCTTTCCCTTCTCCAGGGGATCTTCCCAACAAAGGGATTGAACCCAGGTCTCCCACATTGCAAGCGGATTCTTTACCAGCTGTTCTGTACGAGTATAGTTCAAGGAACTATACTGTAAGATTAAAAATATTTTCTTTATTTTTGTGTTTTTTTATGGATTATTTGTGTGAAAAGTATTATAAACCTATTACAGTACAATGCTACAGAGCCAATTGTGCTAGTTGGGTACTTAAGCTAACTTTAATAGACTTACAAACAAACTGGACTTATGGCCATGCTTGGAACAGAACTTGTTCATACATAGGGAAGTTACTGTAATTCTGATTCCAGAAACTGTTACTGTTAATAACCATGTCATACTGCCTCCATGTGTTTTCCCATGGCTGTTAGAAATATAGAATATTTGGGTTGTTAATACCTTGTCATTGATTCAAAGTTATTCCTCAAACTCTCTAATCCAAAAAAAATGAGCTAGGCCGTTCATTGAGAGGATAGCTTTTTCCATTGGTTTTAAATACATAACTGTACTTGCTGTGAGCCCCAAATACTTAACATGGCACAGAAGTCCCATCCTGATCGGAACTGAGGCCACTTTTCCAAATGTCTTCTGTTTCCGCCTTCTCTTTCCCGCCCTCACTTTGCTATCTTTTCTTCAATATATCGCAATCCGTGCAGTTGTGCAAATGCATCATGATTTCAGTTGACTTTGGGTATTTTTATTTAATCTTTGGCCAATGTCCTCTCCTTTGTTTTCACTTGCCTAACTCTTTCTTGGCCTCCCCTCTCAGCTTAGACAATACCTCCTCCAAGAAGGCTCCCTGCCTTATTCCTTTCAATTCTGTGTTCCCTTAAAATCCTCAACTTCCTCTGCCTACCACACACCACATCATTTATATCATCCACTGACTACTCCTAGAAGACTGTAAAGACCTTGAGGACACGCTCTGTATCCTGTGTGCATCATACATCAATGCCTAGCACGGCACCTGGTACAGAGGATGTGGTCATAACCATCAGCCAAATGGACATTGAGCATCCCCAGGGACCTCTCTGTCTCCATTTACCTTAAAACTGAGTAGAGTACCGCTGAAAGAATCATCTAATGGTGGCTCTACTGGCGCTCCACCAAGTCACATGAATTGCATTTTCTTATCCCCATAGCCCTTGACTTTGGTATCATAGGTTTTCATTTTCTTTTCTAAAAGGTTCTGTTTTAAGCTTTAATAAACTCATTGAATGGAAATGTACAGTCGGCAAGAACAGCAACCCATCCAGTTTGACTATTTATGGACGATTTACTTGCTTCCAGTGAGGTTTTATTCTCATAAATTGGTTTAGGAGGGGAGATTGGGACAAGCAGAGACACTGGTGCATAGGACTGCAATAGTACTAGACCACTGGGAACTGTAGCATTACAACAGAATACCCTGGCCTCAAAAATACTTGGGTGACTCCTCATGACCTGCTTAGGGATCTTCCTTTACCCCTAGGCTTTTAGAGGCAGATAGAGCAGTGTGAGTAGTGAAAATTGATTGCCTGGCCATCTGAGTTTTCTCCCTGTTTGCATGTTCAGGAAAGTGGTGAAAATGACTTTAGACCTAATACGTGGTTGGTTGAGTGAGACAAAATTGTGACCCTAACTAAGGTGTATCACACGGAGAAGTGAACTTCAGAGATCACTGCTATCTGTGCCTCAGTTTCCACATCTATAAAATGGGCACATGATAAAACAGGGTTCCCTGGTGGCTCATTCAGTAAAGAATCCACATGCAATTCCGGAGGCCCAGGTTCGATCCCTGGGTCAGGAAGATCCCCTGGAGAAGGAAATAGCAACCCACTCCAGTATTCCTGCCTGGGAAATCACATGGACAGAGGAGCCTGGAGGGCTACAGTCCATGGAGTTGCATCCCCACTAGTACTTGTGAACTGAGGATCGCTGTAAGGATTACATAAAAAGAGGCACATGAGTCATACAGCATAGTCACAGAGGCACATAGAGCACAGTGTTTGCCACTCAGTGTTTGCTCAACAAATGTGAGCTTTTCTTCTCAATGTTATATGGCAGCCTGGATGGGAGGGGAATTTGGGAGATGATGGATACATGTATATGTATGGCTGAGTCCCTTCACTGTTCACCTGAAGCTACTACAATATTGTTTGCTAATTGGCTACACCCCAATAGAAAATAAAAAAGCTTAAAAAATGTGAATTTTTATTACCATCACTTTTAATACAAGGCTATTACAATGTCAAGTCCTCAATAAATGTCATTGGCCACGATGACCATCCTTTTCTCAGTGCTTCCCAGGGTAAGTTTTCAATAAACGTATAGGAATCTCCTTAAGATGGTTCCCAAGGATCTCTGACCTTGTGTGACTCACTCCCCTCGTAGGTAGGCTATGTTAATGGATTAATTTCTCACAAATGGGGTAGAGCAGGAGTGATGAGACATCACCTCCAAGATGAGATCTTAAAATGACTGTATTTTCCATCTTGGGTGAACTCTCCCACTCTCCCTGGAATTCCTCATTTTTGGGAAACCAGGGAACTTGCACAGCAGAATTTCTGAAGCCAACTGAGAGCCACAGGAGAGCCACCCAAGAAAGCTCAGTGGTACATCTTACTCCCCTAGAGACTTAACAAGGATTTTGGCCCCAATCAACCTACCAAAACTACTGAACAAAGACTGGTCCAAATTATGCTGCAGCTGAAGCATCCCTGACCCAAAGAATCTATGAGATGATTAGCGTGTGTTGTGTTCAGTCATTAAGCTTAGGCACCATGCTTTATACAACAATAGATAACTAGAACGACAGTATTAGCAAATAGTTGCCATTTGAATGGAAGCTCTATGAGCAAGACATTTGAATATCCTATCCAATACTTTATGTCAAATATCTGTCAACATTTCTGGCACACAGCAAGTGCTCCAAATACATTTTATCTATGAAGGATGGAATGTGAAAGTGTTAGTCGCTCATTGTGTCTGACTCTTTGTGACCCCATGGACTGTAGCTCTCCTGGTTCCTCTGTCCATGGGATTCCCCAGTCAAGAATATTGGAGTGGGTAGCCAATCCCTTCTCCAGGGAATCTTCCTGAACCCAGGGATGGAACCGGGTCTCCTGCATTGCAGGCAGATTCTTTACCATCTGAGCCACCAGGGAAGCCCCATGAAGGATGGGAACCCATCTAAGGATTCGTTTAACATGGGAATGCCCAATCCTCACCAGGAACTTTTCATCATTAATGTAAAAGAAGCATACCCATTTCTTCAAGAAAGGCATGGAAACATATCTTTTGCTAAAAGAAATATATCTTAGTAAAATGCTAAAAAGAAATATCTTTTGAATCTATATTTAAGGAACAATATATGCTTAATTGCTCAGTTGTGTCTGGCTCTTTGAGATCCCATGGACTGCAGCCCACCAGGCTCCTCTATTTGTGGGGATTCTCTAGGCAAGAATACTAGAGTTGGCTGCCATGTCCTCCTCCAAGGAACACGGTGGAACACATGATTTTTAAGCAAATGCTTTTGTAAGCCCTCAAACCTTGTTCTGTTTGCAATCTTAAATTCCTTCTCCACTTCCCCAAGAGCATTAGCTTCATAGCCAAGGGACCTTTTCCTACTCAGACAATTTTCCAACCAACAAATATTGTGTATTTATCAGTCAGTTCTGGCTGTTTGCAAACCACAATAGTTATCACACGTAAAACTAAAAATGGCAGTACAGAAAGAGAAAGAAAGCAGTTGCCAGACAGATATATACCAGGGATTCATGTGGCTAAACCCCAAATCAGAGCGGAAAGAGGAGAGGAAAACACTACAGGGGCTCTTATTTTCAGCCAGGCAGGGGAAGGGAGGGAAGACACTCGGCCTTGAAGAGACTTGTGTCCAGGAGGAGACAGCGCTTCAGAACCATTCAGATGACAGGAGAGAAAGATCTTGAACTCGAGGAGATGAATACACGGTATTCAGTTCTCATTAGGCTCACGGTGTCAATTTCATTTGGAACCATGTTCCAGAGCTAATTTTCACAGTGCTTGAGTGCTTCTTAAAATGAAGAGTGCTCACTCATGCTTTAATGCAGACTGCATGGCCCATTTCTGTGCCTTTATTAAAGGATACAGTGAGCATATACGTCCTGTTCAGGGTAGAAATTTAGAGCTGTTAGATGCATGACTTTGGACCTCCAGAGCAAAATGGCAGCTACCACAACTATTGCTATCTTTTCCTACTGACTTGGATGCAAAATGTCCAAAATGTGTGAATGCACACATACACACACCCACACACATCACATTCCTAGTTGCTTTGCATTTTGCAGCTTTTTGAATATCATATAAGGAAGGCTTTGCCTCTGCAAACTAACTCATCGCTTAGGTGCTATTAAGAGTTAGTAACTCAAAAGGTTCAATTTGCCTTTTTTAGGTGGCCCAAATCTGAGGTACGCGATCATTCCACCAAATTGAGGGTGAACGCTTTTTTGCTCATAAAGCTCACTGTAGATCTATTACTGGTCATATAACTACAAAATAAGCACTCACCGTGTGAAAAGCAAAAGTGGGTGATTTTTTTAAAGCCTCAAGGCTTCTACTTCTAGGAATATATTCGTTAAAAAAGTTCACCCCTATGTACAAAGGTACCTATCCTAAGATGGTCATGAACATTGCTAATGGTAGTGAAAATTGGCAGTGGAGAGGGACTTGGTTTCCATCAACAAGGGAGTGAATATTCAAATAAGTGCAGACACATCCATAACCTAAGGGACTATGTAGACTTTAAAAAAAAAAGAATAAAATTGATCTACACATTTTGACATGCAAAAATCTCCAAAAGGTACTGAATGGAAGGATATTGAATCACGGGAGACCACAGTATGTTCCTCTGGGCTAAAATAATATGTGTGTATATATTTATAAGGGCTTCCCTGGTGGCTCAGATGGTAAAGAACCTGCCTGCAATACAGAAGACCCTGATTTGATCCCTGGGTTGGAGAAATTCCCTGGAGAAGGGCATGGCAATCCACTCCAGGATTCTTGCCTGGAAATCCCTGGACAGAAGAGCCTGGTGAGCTACAGATCACAGGGTCACAGAGTAGGACATAACTGAGCAAGTAACACATATATTTACAACATGGATGTGTATTACACGTGTATTTAGTTGAATTATATGATACTTTGCTATTTTTATAACTAAAAACACCATATGACACAGCAATTCCACTCCTGGGTATTTAGCAAAAAAAAACACATTAATTTGAAAAGATGCATGCACCCTGATATTCATAGCAGCATTATTTACAATAGCCAAGAGGTGGAAGCAACCTAACTGTCCATCGACAGATAAACGGATAAAGAAGATATTATATACATAGATAAATACACACAATGGAATACTGCTCAGCCATAAAGAATGAATTTCTGCCATCTGCAACAACATAGATGGACTTGGGGGTATTATGGTAGCTCAAACCGTAAATAATCTGCGTGCAGTGCAGGAGATCTGGGTTTAATCACGGGTCAGGAAGATACCCTGTAGTAGGAAATGGCAACCCACTCCAGTATTGTTGCCTGGAGAATCCCATGGACAGAGGAGCCTGGTAAGCTACAATCTGTGGAGTCATAAAGAGTTGGACACAACTGAGGAACTAACACATGCTCAGTGAAATATGTCAGACAGAGAAAGACAAATACTGCATAATCTCACATATGTGGAATCTAAAAAATAAAACTAGTGAATATAACAACAACAACAACAAGAAATGGACTCACAGATATTGAGAACTAACTAGTGGTTACCAGCAGGGAGAGGGAAGGGGAGGGACACAAGACGGCTAGGGAATTAGGAGGTACAAACTACTACGTATAAAATAAATAAGCTGCAAGGATATATTATACAACACAGTGAATAAAACCAATATTTTCTAATAACTATACATGAACTATAAGCTTTAAACATTTTCAAATGTTGTACATCAAATATATCTCAATTTTACTGGAGCCTATTATACAGAGTGAAGTAAGCCAGAAAGAAAAACACCAATACAGTATACTAATGCATATATATGGAATTTGAAAGATGGTAATGATAACCCTATATGTGAGACAGAATAAGAGACACAGATGCATTGAACAGTCTTATGGACTCTGAGGGAGAAGGTGAGGGTGGGACGTTCAGGGAGAATAGCATTGAAACATGTATATTATCATATGTGAAACAGAACACCATTCCAGGTTCAATGCATGAGACAAATGCTCAGGGCTGGGGCAATGGGATGACCCAGAGGGATGGGATGGGGAGGGAGGTGGGAGGGGGGGGGGGTTCAGGATGGGGAACACATGTAAACCCACGGCTGATTCATGTCAATGTATGGCAAAAACCACTACAATATTGTAAAGTAATTATCCCCCAACTAAAATAAATAAATTTATTAAAAAAAAAAATTTTCAAATGTTGTACATCAAATATATCTCAATTTTAAAAAAATAATGTGACTTGATGGGCAAAGTACTTCAAGAGGATTCTTTTGTTGACTGTGTACGAAATAAATGACACATAGGATATAGGCAAAACTTCGATGATTCTGATCTCTTATCACCAGGAACTTTAATAATTGAGGATTCACTATAAGGCATAAAACCATACTGTATTTTTGTCTTTAATGAAAACTCTGTCTCTTTGTTTGTTTGTCTCTCTCTCCCTGGCTCGCTCCCTCGTTCTCTTTCCTTGTGTCATGTGATGTACACTTTGTGTAGGTCAAGCTCTCTCTGTCCTTCAAGGATTAAACCTCCAAGAATTCAGGGTGAGAAGTCACTTTATCAACTGTAAATGAGACCAGACGCAGTATCTGCTAAGTCAAAAATCACCTGATCAGTGTATACATGTGGATGTTTGTCCTGGGATTATAGCTTATTTCCCTTCTGCAGGGGTGAAAAATCAAATAAATTTTCTAGCACCTTGAAGGTATAAAAGGTACAAAATAAGCACCAGAATAGTGTTCAACTCTTTGTGACCCCATGCACTGCAATCCACAAGGCTCCTCTGCCCATGGAATTTTTCAGGCAAGAATGCTGGAGTGGGTTGCCATTTCCTTCTCCAGGGATCTCCCTGACCCAGGGATCGAACCCGGGTCTCCTGCGTTTCAGGCAGATTCTTCACCGTCTGAGCCACCAGGGTAGCCCACAAAGACCAAGTCCTTTCAGATGAATCTAATCTTCTTCAGTAGGAAAAAAAAAAAGTTTTACACCCAGGCACAGGTATGAACCATTTTCATCCAAGCAAATACTTAGTAATTTACTCCTAGAGCCCCCAGGACTCCCAGATATTTCTTCATCCTGCTTAAAACACAGGGGATATGATGGTAAAGCTGATCTATTCAGTAACTCTTCCATCCCTCACTACCCCCCTCCTCTCGACAGCAGAATTGTATTACACACAGCACACATTTAAAAATGTAATATAATCAAAGGAAGCATTATTCTTACAAAGGCTATTAAAAGAGCTAAGTAAATTCATACAGTATAATAAAAATGATTTATTTACTAGGAGAAAAAAAATGGAATGGAAAATAGTGCAGCACAGCTCCATCTGCAAATCAGGTTCCCACAGAATATTAATCTTCATTGATTAGCTTGGAAGAAAAGCAAAGCTTTACACTTTCGCTTTTACGGTGTCAGTTAATTCAAATACTTCAATTTGACAAAGCCCCATCTGATCACACTGAACTCCTTAATACTGAACATTGCAGAATATTCTATTTGCTTCTTGAAATCATCAATTTATGTCCAACAACATATGTAGGAAAATGAGCTTTGCCAAATGTCTCAAGATAGGGAACCACCATTACTGGCTTTTTGAGGTGAGCAGTTTTTCTTAACCTTCTTTTCCATCATGTCCTTCTAGAAGAATAAGGAAGGAATGAAGACCCAATCCCCACCCCCCCCCACCCCCCATGTTTCCCTGGTGACTCAAAAGGTAAAGAATCCACCTGCAATGCAGGAGACCCAGGTTCGATCCCTGGATTGGGAAGATCCCCTGGGGAAGGGAATGGCAACCCACTCCAGTACCTTTGCCTGGGAAATCCCATGGACAGAGGAGCCTGGTGGGCTAGAGTCCATGGGGTCACAAAGAGTCAGAAACAACAGAGAGACTGAGAACACACAAAGACTTCCCCACAACCCCATCCAGAAATATTGTTTAATGTCCCATTCTAGGGGTACACGCATACCTTGGTGTTCATCCACAAGCAAAGACTAAGAAGCTTAATTTTATATCGCCAGTGGCTCTGGTGAAAATCACACATTCTTTGCCACTCATTACTGCTTTGGTGGCTAGAAGAAATACAGCCTTTAGTCACTGATTTTTCTCCTGTGACACTATAATTTTGGCACATTATTTTTACTATCACAACAAAAGATAATGAGTCATGTGTCTAGACTATTAATGCCAGTTTTTATCTTGTGGGCCTATGCCTCATTTAACCATGCAGGGGATATGGTGTAGGGTCCTTTGTGTCCCCAGTTAACGCTCCAAATGTCACCCAAGCCACTAGACTAATCCACGTGCCCGAGATCTCTGCTTGCTGTAACCGCTGAGCACACAAAGGTCTCAGATTTTACAACCAAAATAATCAGCCGCGTTCAGTCTCTGTCTAAGCCTGAGTGTGTGTGTGTGCTCAGTTCTTTCAATCGTGTCTGTCTCTTTGTGACTCCATAGACTGTAGCCCCTCAGGCTCCTCTGTCCAAGGGCTTCTTCAGGCAAGAATACCGGAGTGGGATGCCATGCCCTCCTCCAAGGGATCTTCCAGACCCAGGGATTTTACCCGTGTCTCTTAAGTCTCCTGCACTGGCAGGCAGGTTCTTTACCACTAGCGCCACCTGGGAAGCTTGTTGTTGTTGTTGAGGCGCTCAGTCGTGTCCGACTCTGCGACATGTTAACTCACTCAAGCTTAATTCCATTCAGACTTGCTGCAATGGGCAAGTGGCTTCCCCTCTCTGCGCCTCAATGTCTTCTTGTAAAGTGGAGATGATGTTATTAATTATTAATATTAGCAGACATCTAAATACCTAGGCGAATGAGAAGGTCTCTGTTCTTGTCCCAGGATCAGGGCCATCCTTTTTATTCTGCGAGCTTCTTCCATAATCTTGATCGTGGTTATCAGTACGGATCTGTCTATGAGATGATCTGACATGAGGCTCTCTTACTAGCATAAAATAAAAGCTCAGGCAAGGCAGTGACTTGGTCTCAGTATCTCATCCTCTCATGACCAGCAGGTAGTGAAGAAAGCATCCGTCCCAAAGAAAATGTCAATTTGTATTTATGAAATGAATGAACGAAAGAATGAATGAATGAAATGGCCCAGGCGGCTCTGCTCAATGTTTTTCTGTTTGGAATCAGCTCTTTTTTTTTTTTTTCCTTCAGCAGAGATGCTTCACTCCTTGAACTTAATGGTGTTGTTAACAGAGGAGGAGATTCTATCCCTCTGTGGCTGCCTTTATTCTTAGTGTCCTGTTCCTCATAGCTCAGTTGGTAAAGAATCTGCCTGCAAGGCAGGAAACCCTGGTTCGATTCCTGGGTTGGGAAGGTCTGCTAGGAAAGGGATAGGCTACCCACTCCTGTATTCTTAGGCTTCCCTTGTGGCTCAGCTGATAAAGAATCTGCCTGCAATGCAGGAGACCTGGGTTCGATCCCTGGGTTGGAAGACACCCTGGAGACGGGAAAGGCTACCCACTCCAGTATTCTTGCCTGGAGAATTCCATGGACTGTATAGTCCATGGGGTCACAAAGAGTCGTACATGACAAAGTGACTTTCACTTCACTTCACTTTCCTAAATCTGGGCTTGGGATCCCTAGGTTCTGCGAGGTCAGACCACCACTTTTTCCAGCCTCCAACCACATAGACCCTCCTCTTCTGAGCTGAGGAATCCATCCCACACCTGGTCACAGATGCCCACCCTCACTGGCCCAAACGAGCATCATCTTCTTCTTCCAGGTGGGATGTATTCACCTGAGGACACCTTCTTCCTTCAAGGCTCCATATTGCTTTAGGGTTCTGAGAGGCAGCTAATGAATCATTTCATTAGCAGGAGGGGAGCCCAAAAAAGAGGGCCTGCCTGCAGGGATATCCGTCTTCCACGTGTTTGTTTCAGGGCATGGTAAAGCCAAACAGAATAGAAACCTGGAGACTGCTGCATCAAATAATTATAAGACACTCCAAGCTAAGTATTAGAAAACCTATGTGTATCCTTTACTTATTTTATCTCTTTAGCTGCTTTAAAAACTAGTTTTACAAAACTATAAAGCCAACACATGCACATTACAAATTTGTAAAATAATGCAAAAAGGCCATCCACCCTTTGTCTAGTAAGTTTTCAAAAGTTAACAGTGTCTCAGTTGACAGCTACACACTACTATGTGTAAAATAGATAGCTATGGAGAAGGCAATGGCAACCCACTCCAGTACTCTTGCCTGGAAAATCCCATGGACAGAGGAGCCTGGTTGGCTGCAGTCCATGGGGTCGTGAAGAGTCGGACACGACTGAGCGACTTCACTTTCACATTTCACTTTCATGCATTGGAGAAGGAAATGGAAACCCACTCCAATGTCCTTGCCTGGAGAATACCAGGGATGGTGGAGCCTGGTGGGCTGCCATCTATGGGGTCGCACAGAGTTGGACACGACTGAAGCAACTTAGCAGCAGCAGCAGTGGGAAGCTGCTCTACAGCACAGGGAGATAGGTTCGGTGCTCTGTGATAACCTAGATGGGTAGGATGGTGGGCTAGGGGTGGGAGGCTCACGAAGGAGGGGATATATGCATACACATAGCTGACATCATGCAAAATGCTGGGCTGGATGAAGCATAAGCTGGAATCAGGATTTCTAGGAGAAATATCAATAACCTCAGGTATGCAGATGACACCACCTTTACGCAGAAATCGAAGAGGAACTAAAGAGTCTCTTGATGAAAGTGAAAGAGGAGAGTGAAAAAGCTGGCTTAAAAATGTATGGCAAAACAAATACAATATTGTAAAGTTAAAAAATAGATAAATAAACTAATTAAAAAAAAAAAAAAAAACCTCAACATTCAAAAAATGAAGATCATGGCACCTGGGAGATGGTGAAGGACAAGGAAACCTGGCGTGCTGCAGTCCAGGGGGTCGAAAAGAGTCAGACATGACTGAGCAACTAAACAGTAGCTGATTCACTGTTGAACAGCAGAAACTAACACAATGTTGTAAAGCAATTATACTCCAATTTTTTTTTTAAAAAGCAAAATTTCAAAGCAGTTCAGTTCACTTTTTTGTGACCCCATGGACTGCAGCATGCCAGGCTTCCCTGTCCATCACCAACTCCCGGAGTTTGCTCAAACTCATGTCCATCGAGTTGGTGATGCCATCCAACCATTTCATCAAAGCAGTTATCTTTAGCCAAAGACTGGCAGCTGGTGTAGAGTTGTACAGGACACTACTGTTTTGTATTATATGTATTATTAGTGCTTGTTGATTTGATTATATATATAATTACTTAATTAAAAAAATAAAGGTAAACTCTTCATTATGAGGACTAATTGGCAGATCATTGTTTTACAATATTGTGTTGGTTTCTGCTGTACATTAATGTGAATCAGCTATAACTACACATATATCTTCTCTCTCTTGAGATTTCCTCCCTCCCATCTCCCCATCCCACCCCTCTAGGTTGTCAGAGAACACCAAGCTGAGCTCTCTGAGCTATGTAGTAGCTTCCTGCTGGCCATCTAATTGACAAATGATAGTTTATATATGTCAAGGCTACTCTCTCAATTCATCCCACCCTCTCTCCTTCCCCTGTTGCGTCCGCAAGTCTGTTCTCTACATCTGCAGAAGTTAACAATATCTGGTATCATTTTACACAGCGCATATATGGCCCCTTTTCCAGCCCATGACAAATGAAAGCCTATCACAGTGCTTCTTGCCCTTCCCCCCCTTAATCACATGTCTAAGAGTTAGCTCAATGTCAGTGCAGATGAATCAACTTTATTCTTCTCCTAAATGCACAGTATTCAATCGTAAGTGTGTGACCTGACTTGTTTAATCGGTCTCTACCTTGACGGGCATTTAGAAACAACAGGCAAGGCGACGTGAGTCTTTGTGCTCATGGTTGAGTGTATCTCTAAGATAAATTTCTCCTAGAGCAAACAGAGGACCGAGCAGGATGGGTATTTTTAATTGCCACGGCTGTTGCCAAGCTCTGGTATGTATTTAAACTTCTATGTACAGGGTCGGCTTTCATATTTTATAATCAATTAATAATATATTTAACAACTCCCAGTGAACCATGCTCAAACACGCAAATACACGCGGGCAAATACAGGGAGTAATGTAATTATCTCGTTCACTACCATAGACCCAGTGCCTAGAAAAATATCTTGGAGCTAGCCCATGGGGAATAAGTGTTTACTAGATAAATGGATGGGTGGATACATTTTATACCTGTCCTTTGTACAGTTTAACGTCTAATAGTCACATATTACATCGCTCTGCAAGTCGTGAGTGTTTTAAAATTCTTTGGGAAGGAGGCAAAGAACGCCTTGTATGTAAACGAGATGAAATGAAGAGGCTCTATTGCTACCGAAAGGACTGGGAGCCTGTCTGTGTAACTGCACACATGTACTCCCTGAATGTGAGTTCTCAATTAATCCCCTTTTCCCCACACTTCTGATCGCAGAGTTGATGTTCACGATGACCCCAAGGCCATTCTGAATCATCAGAGATTAAATTATGTCAAGCACAATTTTTAGCGAAGTGTATTTTATTTCCTTCTAATTAGCTGAAAATCGGTCATCCCCACATCTTATTTCTAGGATCAGAATGATTAAGCAGGAGCATCTTCCTTTGCTTCATCTATCGCTCTGCCTCCACTTCCTCAACCTTTTGTCATTTCCATCTCCTTTATCTTTTCGAGGTCAGCTGTGTAGTCCAAGATGATAACAGAGAGAAGAAAAGGAAGAGTAAACTCTCTATTTTTTTTTAAGTCATAAAACCCCTCCACTCTTCAGAGTCAAGCAAACACATGTTCTGGACTTCAACTACAGAAAAAGAGGCTATTGTTAAATGAGTTTTAAGATTCTTTTCAAACACAAAAGACATACGGGGTAAAAGAAAATGACTAGAAGACTTGAATTCTGTGTAGGCTCAATGATTATTAAAAGTAACCCCGCCTACTCTAGGATTCCATTTATATAAAATCCTAGAGTAGGCAAACTGACATGTATAGGCGCAGAAAGCAGATCAGTGGTTACCTGGGGGAAGGCAGGAAGGCAGGAGTTAGAGGAAGAGAAGTCAAAGGGGCAGCAGCAATCTGCTAGGGGATGGAGAGGTGCCCTGTCTTGATTGAAGTGATGCTTTGCCAGTGTGTGTACCCATCACAATTTATCAAAGTTCACATTTTGAAAATAGGCAGTTTATCACACATCATTCCTTAATAAAACTGTTTTAAAAAACAAAATAAGATGTCTGAACAGGGAGGATGATGTACAAGAGTCAAGAAGTTCTAAGTTGAGGTCTAGCTCTCACCCTGGCATGGTCCCCTTCCTAATGCTTCCTGAGCTAGTAATATCTCCAGGATGTGCTAAGCTTTTGTTCATTCTCCCTGACTGCCCATCTGCCCATGGAAGTTCTTTTTGCTCTTTTTTTTTTTTTAAATTAACTTTCATTGTAGTATAGCTGCTTTACAATGTTGTGTTAGTTTCTACTGTACAGCAAAGTGAATCAGCTATGTGTACACATTTATCCCCTTGCTTTTCAATTTCCTTCCCATTCAGACCACCATGGAGCACTGAGTAGAATTCCCTGTGCTATACAGTATAATCTCATTAGTTATCTATTTTATACTAGTACCAGTACATAATAAAATAGTTATCTATTTTTATACACAGCAATAGTGTTAGAATAGTAGAGGATAAGATGTTTAGATAGCATCACCCACTCAATGGACATGAATTTGGGCAAACTCTGAGAGATAGTGAAGGACAGGAGAGCCTGGCATGCTGCAGTCAATGGGGTTACAAAGAGTCAGACACGACTGAGCGAATGAACAGCCACAATCAATCACGTATATGTGTCAATCCTAATCTCCCAACTCCTTCTACACCTGCCTTCCCCTTCGTATCTATACATTTGTCCTCTATGTCTGTGTCTCTATTTTTGCCTTCAATCCCTAAGGAAGGCCTCAGTCTTGCTCTCTGATCTCATCATGTGTTTCTCTCCCTCTTGCTTACTACCTTCCAGACATTCTGACTTTGAAGCTAAATCATCTCCTTTGACCTTGGAGACCTTGTAATTCCTGCTCTCCTCTGCCTAGAATGTCTTTCCGTTGGTTGTTTGCACGGCCATTCCCTCTCATTTTGGGAATCAGCTTCAATATCCTTCTCTTCCAAGAGTCTTTACTTGACTGCCCCATCTCCAAATCCCACTTACATCCTGCAGAACATCGTGCATTCACGTGTTCGGTTTGCCTGTTTACTGTCTGTCTCTTATGGTGGGATGCAAGCTGTATCTCATCAGGGATCTCATCTCAGCTCTCGTTTATACACGTCCATTGCCAAGAAGAGGGTCTGGTGCATGAGAAGTACTGGCTCAATTGTTTCGTTGTTGCTGTTGTTCAGTCGCTAAGTCATGTCTGACTCATTGCTACAAGTCATGTCTGACTCATTGTGACTCCGTGGCCAATGGTTTCATTAGTATCCAGTTTTTTTGCTATGTATCTGTTGAACACTGTTCATCAGACACCCTTTGGGGCATTTTGTCAGCTCACTCCCTAGAAAATTCATGTTAATGAATTAGGTGCTTCAAGGGGGCAGAGATCATGTGTTATGAATTTGTATCTCATGCACCTAGTACGGGACCCGCACATAGTAGATTTTCAACAGATGTCTGTTGAATTAAATGAAATCATTATGCCAGAAACCAAATAATTATTATGATGCTAGAGCCTTGATATAGACTAATTTCCAGAAGAAAAAAAAATCTTGGAACATATAGAAAACCCAAACATTAAAGAATAAAGGCAAGAGTAATCTTGAATCAATGACCTGCTGAATTGTAAGGGATTTCAAAGACTTATGACTTAAATCATCACTAAAAATCACAGAAGTGTTTGCTCTTCTGTTGGTTGTATCACCAGAAATGTGGAGCAAACAATGTTAAGTTGTAAAACACTTTTCAATCTGATTCTAGTGTTTGCCAGTTCTCAACTAACATTACCATGTAATTAGCCAACACTGCTCATTCTTTGACCAGGATGGATGACAGAGTTATCTCAGGAGATAGAAACTAAAACTAAAACAAAACAAAACAGAAAAAAAAATGCACACACACACACAGAGCCACAATGTACTTGGAAGTTAACACAATGGAACACACAGGGGTACTAGACGCAAAGACATGAAATATGCCTTCATGGTTCATGGTGCTATTACAGATCCACAGCAAAAGGAGTATCAAGGAGTAAGGAAGAATTCAACTAAGAGATACTAAATAGTCTCAGGTATTCTAGAACTTTATCTCAAAACCAGAGCTTTTGTGTCGTAAGCAGTCCTTTTAGACAGAGTCATTTTAGAGAGCTATCACCAGCAAAAGCAAAGCCTAGGAGTTGCTTCCTTTGCCTGGCATCCATTGCCCACCTTCACCTGTGTTGAGCAGAACTGCACCTCCTCCATCCTCAGATCAAATGTTGCAGAGAAGAAGATGAAAGCTCTTGCCGCCATGGGTGGTCATGAGACCCAGAGCTGGCCAATCACTATATACTACCCCCGACCACTGAGATTGGCTAATGGACTGGCTCATACCTAAGATGAACCAATGAGATGCAGTCCTGGGATTTTTGCTTAGACTTAAAGACTTTGGGAACTGAGATGTTCTCTTTTAGCTGTAAGTGCTTAGCTAGAAGAACATAAGTTTGAAGTTGCCAAGTTACCAGGAAGCAAGGTTTGTCTGTGACCAAAACCTTCATCAAAGGAAACAGAGATGAGAGAAGGAAAGAAAGAGATTTCTGAGAATATTATCTGAATTTCTGGGTGTAGCTATGTCTGAGATCTATCTCTTAGACTTTTCTGTTTTGTATGCCAGTATACTCTCCATTTATGTGTGATTTTGTCTATTTGAAGTGGTTATTTTTGCCACTCCTGACTGAAAGAAAGCAGAGAAATGCTCAATCAAAGAACAAAGTAGTTGAAGAGTATTAGATTTTCTCAGTTTACTGCCCTTGTCTCAACTGATCATAAACTGAAACCAATATGAAACATACTTGTCTTTTGGTGCCACAGTTTAAATATCCACACTAAGGTGTCAGTGGTCTAATAGCAAGATATCTTAACTGTAGAAACCCAACATCCTCATCTCATTTTACCACATAAAGTCAGGAAAACCGAGTCTTGAGCAAGATTTTGACTTTTCTAAATCTCACTTTCCTCAGCTATGACTTAAGTATAATTTCCCTCCATCTCAGATTTCAGACAGTCTTTTCTTCTTCTTCGTTTTTGAAATTGGAGTATAACCGCTTTGCAATGTTGTGTGAGTTTCTGCTGTACAAGGAAGTGAATCAGCTATATGAACACATATATCCCCTCCCTCTTAAGCCTCCTTCCCATGCCCTCCATCCCACCCCACTAGGTCATCACAGAGCAGCAAGTGGAGCTCCCTGTGCTCCATAGCAGGTTCCCACTAGTTCTCTGTTTGAGAGGGGCAAGTTCTCCTGATGGGGATGAGGTGAGGTGCCAGATTCATTTGGGAGCTTTTTCAAGCTACACTAGTTCTCTCTCATGAGAAGCCGTAATAACTATTGGCAACACATCTGCCTTCAGTTCTGCTGGAGGATGAGGGAAGGGAGATGGGGACAGAATTTAGAAGTCAACAAATTTATAAATAAATAAATTTAGAGGTCAATAAACACCTTCAGTATAGCACCTGACAGTCAACATATGAGTACAGTTTTTGTCATTTAATTTGGCTTTAATTTTTATAGAAATTTAGGAAGCACATCTATATAATCCTAAAACTGCTAGCCTCTTATCATGTGGAATGGCTTTAGCAAATTATTTTCGATTTTATACATGGAAAACATAAAAGGAAGGCTAAATTCTGTTTTTACTCTTATCATTACAGAGTAGGGGGCAAAGTTGTCTTAAGCAGGTTGACAGATTCCAAGTGTCCAGGCATATCTGAGAGAGTGACTCAGGTCAGCAAACAGAAAGAGCTGATTGAGTGTTCCTACACTTGTGAAGGAGCTTCTCTGATAGCTCGATGTGTAAAGAATCTGCCTGTAATGAAGGAGACACGGGGGACATGGGTTCAACTCATGGGTCAGGAAGATTGCCTGGAGGAGGAAAATGGGAACCCACTCCAGTATTTCCGCATTATAGATCCCACGGACAGAGGAGCCTGGTGGGCTTAGCAAAGAGTCGGACAAGACTGAACAACTAAGCACTGAACACTTGCAAATGGTACCACTAGGCTCTGGCTGTTTCCATGGCTTAGAGTAAAAGGCATTTTAGGTCACAGGACTAGAGATTTCTGAAACTGTTCAGCACCTTGGAGATGTTTTTGTACCAATTTTGCTATCACTATGCTTGCTGGTTAGTACACTCTGTACAAGGCATGTTCATTTATTTATAGTAAAGAAAATTTACTTGTAAAAAATTACTTTTATTATGTAAATATTACATAAAAATGATGATACAATTATAAACTCTGGAGAGGCAAAAAAGAAGAAAATAAGAATCAGTCGTGCCAACCACTGTTACCATCATGGTGCATGTACACACTTAGAAGTGAATTACTGCAAGATTAATCTGGAAATTAACATTCTGGGTTCAAATCCTAACTTTCTGCCACTTATTAGCTCATAAATTTAAGGAGCTTAAACCTCTCTGATCCAGGCAAAAGGAGAAGGGGGTCGCAGAGGATGAGATGGTTAGATAGCATCACCGATGCAATGGACATGAGTTTGAGCAAACTCGGAGAGATAGTGAAGGACAGAGGAGCCTGGAGTGCTGCAGTTCATGGGGTTACAAGGAGTTGGACATGAGTTAGTGACTGAACACAACACAAACCTCTCTGGTCCTCAGTGTCATAACATGGATAGTGGAAATAATAATAACTTCCTTCATTTCATTATTATTTTCAAAATATTTCAAATGGGACCTTATTATATGTACCTTTTTCTCATCTGTCATTGCTTACTGTAGCAATGAATCTCTTACACATCAATTATTACACTGCATTTCTAAATTTAGCAGGAATGAAGAGGGGCCATTTCCTTCTTAGAATGTAAGTTCCATGTGAAAAATGGCCCAGTCAATTATATTTAGTGCTTTATCCTCAGCATCAGACTTGATGCCTGGCCCTTCATAAGCAATTTTATAAATATATATTCATTGCTAAACTGGCTTGAGATGGGGCACGTCAGAAACTCAAGATAGTTTAAGTTCTGGAAATCAAAACTGCTATAAATGCAGGAGAATGAGGTCATTGGTTTCCCATCCCCCCCCTTTTTTTAAATCACAGCGTGGAAGGTGATGGATGACTCTTCCAATGGTGTAACATACAATAATATCTTATGCAGAAGACTCAGGAAGCACCTATGCTTTTGAAAAACAGAGTTTTCCATTATCTTTTTAGATGCAGAGAGAATTAGGACGAGAGTTAGACATGGAAAGAGAAAGAAAGAGAGGGAGGGAAGAAATAAGGAAGGAAGGAAAAAAAGAGGGAGAGAGAGATGGAACGAGGGGGGAAGGAAGGGAAGAAGGGAGGGAGGGAGGAAGAAAGAAGTTAGACGTGTGTGTGTGTGCGTGCGCGCGTGCGTTTGTCTACGGTGCATGGGTGTGTGTGCTCAGTCGTGTCTGACTCTTTGCAACCCCAAGGACTGCAGCTGGCCAGACTCCTCTGTCCATGGAATTTCCCAGGCAAGAATACTGGAGTGGTCTGCTATTTCTTGCTCCAAGGGATCTTCCCAACCAAGGGATCGAACCCACATCTCTTGCATCTCCTGCACTGGCAGATGGGTTCTGTAACAACTGGGACACACACACAGAGTTAGGCTCAAGCTTACAATCATATCATCCATGCTTCCTGTGAAGGTTCAGTCAACACCAGAACTGACAATATACTTGCAGTGCTCAATAGAAGTACTAATGCATGTATCTTTGGCTTGAAACGTTCTTTTAAAATTAGACTGTGTTTTCTAATCTCAAAAAAATTGCTGGTTGGATGATTTTCATTTCTTCGTAAAATGACAAGTGATACTTCATTTTTTAGCAAAAGGTTAATGTTAAGTCTCCAAACTTTATAAATTGTACTTTCCCCATAAAATAAACTATTGCATGCTGGTGTGTAAGATTAGCGAGAAATGTTCATACTGTTGAAAATAGATGAATTTTGCATTTCAAGGTGACAAGTGCAATGTCAGACCCAATCAATCGATCACTGCATAATTATTATTGCAAATGATCCATACCCATGCTGCAAACCTTAAGGGGAATTTAATGAAGCAGTAAGCACATCAATAATAAGATCTACTCTGGTCTCTATTAAATCTCATGATTCATAAATATCCTGGCATGTTTTATTCTTCCTTTAAATCCTGTGAAGACATCTAAAAAAGTGAACGCTTGAGGGCTACTATTTAACACCTCACTAAAGGCAATTCTAAGGCTTTCATTAAGATTTAGGCTCAATATTGGATCCCTCTTTACCTACAGGCTAATGGAATCCCACAGTCTATGGATGCATATGGAACAGCGTTCCTCTACAAAGTTAACACTGAGGTAGGTGCTAACTACCTACCAACTGAAATTTGAATTGCCGAAGCAAAAACCCCTGCAAATAGAGGTGAATTAGGATCCTGAATCAGAGGAGTATTTCTGAAGAGCGGAAGGGTACAGTCTGGCAGGACTTTGCTTTCCTACACTGTTTTGTTGTGAGGTGGGTAAAGGCATGCTTTCAGCAGGACTAGCCCAATTTGGGTTATAAGAGGTGATTCAGATGGTAAAGAATCTGCCTGCAATGTGGGAGACCCAGGTTTGATTCCTGGGTTGGGAAGATCCCCTGGAGTAGGAAATGGCAACCCACTCCAGTATTCTTGCCTGGAAAAGTCCATGGACACAGCAGCCTGATGGGCTGAGGTCCATGGGGTTGCAAAGAGTCAAACACAACTGAGCAACAAAACCACCACCATTGGCAGCTGATGGAATCTCTGTGCAAATAAAATGGCACTGGGTGGATGCAGCTCCAGGCTATGGCACGCAGCTTGGTGAGGGCAGCGAAGTCTGGGTTTCATCCTTATCTCGATGCCTTGGTGCAGTTCACCAACTGTACAATCCCTGGACATGAGACACGAACGAGCCGGTATTGGTCCAGAAGTCACACATTCCAACTTGTTGATTTTTGAGCATCAGTCAAGTTCTGACATCAAGAGAGGCTGGAGGCAGGCTTGGGAACTATCCTTGCATTTGTCTTTGGTGGTAAGTAAACATGTTTTAAGGGGCTTCCCTAGTAGATCAGCTGGTAAAGAATCCGCCTGCAATGGAGGAAACCCCAGTTCGATTCCTGGGTCGGGAAGAGCCACTGGAGAAAGGAACAGCTATGCACTCCAGTATCCTGGCCTGGAGAATTTCATGAACTGTATAGTCCACGAGGTCACAAAGAGTCAGTCAGACACGACTGAGCGACTTTCACAAACATGTTTTAAAAATATACCGTATGTTGGAAGACTGAGACTCTATATATCTTCAAGTTTGTGCTCAGTCACTTCAGTCATGTCCGACCCTTTGTGACCCTGTGGACTGTAGCCTGCCAGGCTCCTCTGTCTGTAAGATTCTCCAGGCAAGAATACTGGAGTGGGATGCCATTTCCTTCTCCAGAGGATCTTCCCGACCCAGGGATCAAACCCGCATCTCCTGCACTGACAGGCAGGTGCTTTATCGCTGAGCCACCTGAGAAGATATTTAGTATATTTAAATAACTCAATACCAGATATCACTATCCATGGTATTTTTCCTGTGCCAATATTTATTTCCTCGGGATATACTCCCTTCTCAGATCATAAAGTACACATTTCTCTCTTTTAAAAACAATCTTTTTACCTGAAAATCAACTTCTAAAAAGATTTAGCATTTTAGATTCCCACCAAAATTGTGTGAGAATGAGTGCTCTCAAACTCTGGCAAGCACTTGGTATATTATCCTTCTCCATCTCTCGCAATTTAACAAAACCCTTGCTTTAGTTTGCATTTATTTGACATTGGGGAGGATGAATATAATGTCCTATACTTATGTCCATTTTATTTTTTCTGTCTGAATTATCTGTTCACTCTCCTTTGCTCCCTTTGTACATTTTAAAAGTCTGTATTGCTAATTTCATTAAGATTTATCATGAGCTATGTTAAAATGAAATTTGAAAAACTTATGTCCAATAATAAGAAAATGGGTAAGTAAATTATGGTACATCCAAATGGTTAAAAAAAAAGATACAATCTTTAAAAACTCATATTCTCAAATAAATGTAGTAACATCAGAAAACGTTCCTAAAGTAATTTGTATGAAAATATGTTTCCAGTGTGATTCCAATTTTGGGGAAAAAGGATATCCAAGCAAATTCAGATGTATGGATATTTTAAAACAGGGAACAATTTATCAAAATATTAAAAGTGGGAGTAATAAGTTGGGGGAATAGTGTTTCTATTCATATTTTGAATTCTTTATAATGTTCAAACACCATTTTTATTTTCATAAAGAAAGTAACCATTCCTTTTTAAAAGAACACTTTTCCAGGGCATTTTCTTCTGCTCGTCTTTCAGAACACAGATACTAAGACCAATATCTATTCATTTCATTAAAGCCCAGAATTAAATACTGCTTGTATCTTCTATTTTCTTTTTACTTCTTCTCTCTCTGAAGAGTTTTTTCCCTCAACATGAGAGTTAATTAGTAGTAATAGGCAAAAAAGGAGCAGAAGTTGGGCGTCCTTGGTGGTCCAGTGGTTAAGAATCTGCCTGCTAATGCAGGGGACACATGGGTTCAACCCTGGGTCGGGGAAGATTCCACATGCCACGGGGCAACTAAGCCCATGTGCCACAACTACTAAGCCCATGTGCTACAGATACTGAGCCCATGTGCCCTAGAGCCAGTGCTCTGCAACAAGAGAAGCCACTGCAATGAGAAGCCCCTTCATTGCAAGGAAGGCGAGCCCCAGCTGATCGCAACTAGAGAAAACCCGCTCACAGCAGTGAAGACCCAGTGCAGCCAAAATCAAATAAATGATTTCAAAACGCTTTCATAGATCTGCCAGCATAACATAGCATATACATGCAAGCGAAATGGAGTTTAAACAATTACTTTTGTAACTTGCACTTCCTTTTCCATCATTATCCAGGCAAAGCTTTTTGTTTGTTTGTTTGTTTGTCAAGAAGTGATAGGGAAGGCTTTAAAAATAAATCTCTACCATCCAAATTTTAAAAACCATGATTTTCAGATTCCATGTACACTCCTAATTTCTATGTATAGTATCTGTAAGTTGCCAGTGTAGGAAGAAATTAAACAATATTTTTATAACACACTGTTATGTTTGACTCTTTGCGATCCTTTGGACTGTAGCCCACCAGGCTCCTCTGTCCATGGGATTTTTTTCAGGCAAGAACCCTGGAATGGGTTGCCATTTCCCTTCTCCAGTGTATCTTCCCTACTCAGGGACTGAACCTGTGTCTCCTGCATTGTAGGCAGATTCTTTACCTGCTGAGCCATCAGGGAAGCCCCTTTATAAAACTCACACACACACACACACACACACACACACACACAATGGCTGTATATGTTTTAAGAGTATCAATCTGAGTGTATTTGTCTGTTTATGAAATCCCCTTGTGGTCACAAAGAATGCTACACCTTTGGCTTCAGCTTAATTTTATAAATGAGAGAAAGGTGTAAGAGTTTTGGCCCATTTCATTGGCTGAAAACATCGAGGGCTTCAGGGAAAATGTGAAGCGATCATGCATATGGAAAAAAAAAAAGTCCTTCTGTCTTTCAGTCCTCCTTTAACTAATTGTGTTCCTGTTCTCATTTGTAGCACTTGCCTCTTTGATTAGCCTTTTAATTTAGCACATTAACAACACTCTCTTTACTTGAACACTCCGTCACTGAGCTCATTTAAGTCAAACGCCCTTGAAGATACTTGAAATTCCTAACAACACTCACTATTATTAAACTGTTTTGTATTTCTGATTGTCAACCAAAAGTGCTGGGTTATTGGACAGAGCCAGCCATTGTGCAAAGCACTGTGCTTTATTCAAGAACCTCTCAGCCCATTCCTGCCGGCTCTGCAGGAGACCAAAGAGTTTCAATACATTCTACATTTCTCTTTTTTTCCCCTTCTACCCTTTATTCCTTGCGCACCCCACCCTCATCACAGTTTTTGGGTAAATAAGAAGGGAAGCCTGCTGATTCAGCACTCGGGAAGGAATCATTGGAAAACTCTGAGAATAAGGTTTCTTTGAAAATCAGGGCTGGATGCAAAGAAGGTTTCCTATGTCTGTGTACTTGCTTGTAAGTGGTTAACACAGCCACATTGTGGGTAGGGGAATTTGGTGGTTTGTAGCATATGGAGAGGTGCTTCAAATCCTGAGGGAAAGATAACTGGTCAATTCTCTGCGTGTGTGTGCGCCCCATTGCTTCAGCTGCTTCTTTGAGCCTGCCGGGCTCCTCTATCTGTGTGATTTCCCAGGCAAGAATACTGGAGTGGGTTGCCATTTCCTCCTCCAGGGGATCTTCCCAACTCAGGTCTCCTGCATTGGCAGGTGGATTCTTTACCACTGAGCCGCCTGGCAGCCTGCTAACCCCCATGTCCCAGCTGAGAGTTCTTCTTGGAAAAGTCTTGATTGATGTCGCCTTTCCTAATACCCCTCCTTTTTTCTACAACTCCAGTTCTCTTTTTGTTTTTGTCTTAGATGCTGCTGCAAGCTGTAATTATGTTTATTTATTTGTATCTCAGACATCTATTGTTTTTAACCTAACCAGGACTCATTTCTCCTTCTGCTAACAGCTCTTTAATATTTGCTGAGAAACCACCTCTCCCCAACTCTCAGTTCACGCTTTGAAAAAAAAAAAATCTGTGCATATTCTCAGATTCCAAGCAGTATTTTACCCAAGTGTGGACATTCTCAGGAGATGGTTCTGGATGCATAGGTGACCCAATCCAAGAGCATGGGCTCTTTAGCGCCATCTGGGGAGCCCCCTCTGCCTGGGCGCCCCTTCCCAATAAACAGATTAAAAAAAAAACATTCTAATTGTTTAGTGACACACCCAGACCTTGTACACATGCTTGCCATCAATGAACATGCCCTGAGTTCCTACCAAGTGTGCAGCTTGACATCCATGTATAGAGAAGGGCACTTTGTCACATGAGAGGATTAACAAGGTGATCCCGAGAAATAGAGAAGAAATGGCCATATGTAAGTGAGCATGCAATTCTGCATTGCTGACAAACATTTAGCCAAATTTTTGTTTTGTCATGGGTTCTACTGAAACAGAACATTCTAGCTAGAATTGCATACTTTGCCAATAAACAGACTAGCAAATAACAGAATTGCAAGTCACTCCTTAGTAGTACACAGAATTTCCATCTGTGAACAGTGGTCTTTGATGAGCTGGAAAAGCAAAGTCTATTCTTAGGGTATTAAGAGATCGGGCCAATATTCTGGCGTAATCAGAGACAGTGAATAATTCAGATGTTATCCATAGCGGGTTATTTAAATGTATACAGAAATTTCTCACTTGCCCTCTCTTTCTCTCTCTCTTTCATAATCTGTAGATATCTTAAGGCCAGACATTGGGGTACAATAAATAATATATCAAGAATAAAAAGTTGCAAAAGGAATACAAAAATCCTCATATCAGGATGCCTGGGAATGTCAATCCAATACAGAAAATTTGAAAGATTGAGTCTAAGTATAAAACCATGGGGAATATTAGATTCAGAATGCAAAGACATGATGTGTCTTATCCAGCCCACATCACCACTTGAATAGCATTAAATTTCCCCTATTGGGCTTCCCAGGTGGCTCAGCAGTAAAGATTCTACCTGCCAAGGCAGGAGACATGGGTTCGATTGCTGGCTGGGGAAGATCCCCTGGAGAAGGAAATGGCAACCCACTCTAGTACTCTTGCCTTGGAAATCCCATGGACAGAGGAACTTGGTGGGCTATAGACCATGGGGTCACTAACAGCTGGACATGACTGAAGTGACTAAACAACCACAACAAGTCCTTTCCAAATCTTTTTCCTACACCTACCTCTCCTTCCCAATTGTTTACTTGAATCTCTACCTGAGATGTCTTGGGATAATAAACAGAAAGCACAATGTACAATTCTCTCTCGACTTGTCCTAAAAGCTTCATGTTCCTTAGTTGTCAAAACAATGCTTTGTTGCTTCTCGAAATTATCTTGTTGGTATTGAATATCAATTTTTCAATTTGTTCTTCTCTGAATGGGGACATAAGGTTTTGTATAGAAACTAATTTGGTTATGTCGTTCAAACCTGCATCATTTGATCAAGTATTTATCTGAAGGTTTGTGAAATTTTCCAAAGGTGTATGAAACACCACTCAAAATGTAAAATGATGAATAAGACTGATTCACATTAAATCAGGTTTCTTTTTTCTGATCCTCTGGAGCTAACGAACCTGCAGAGTTGGCTAAAGACTGTGTTTAAAACTTAAACATAAAGCCTTCGTAAGCCTTTTATATTAATACTCATTGGGCTTTGCTTTATACACACGCACGCACACACACATCAGGAAGGAACACAAACCTACTGCCTAGGATTTCCTACTGAGAGAAAACATTGGCTCATTTCTTGTTTCCTTCGATGCAATGCTATGTATTTGCTGCCCTATATAGTTGGCCCATTATTTTTACAGGAATCTTTAGACATAAAAATACAATGAGTTTAGTGTCATTATTAGATCGGAAAGAAAAATGGATGGGGCTTTATGATACAAATCACTTTACAGACAAAGAGGGATGTGCATGCAAACAGAATTTCAGACAAATACCCCAAAAAAGTACTGATCAATTTACATCAATGGCTTCTGAGTGCTCAAGCGGAAAATAACGTATTACTCCTTCTGCCGCAGAGAGTCGGCAGTAAGTAGAGGCCATGAATGGTTAAGCCAGAGAAGGAGAAGATGTAAGTCAAAAAGGAGCTTTCATTCATTACTGTTCAGGCCAACCACACTCTCGCTCATCAACCAGAAGCTTGGCTGGGATGTTACTGAGTGCCCACCATTCTTCTTCTGCCTGAAGACTGTATGAACACTGGCTCCCTGCGACTTAAAGATGCTAGGACACTAGCCCTTTATAAATGTTTAAGGCACATCTTTAAGCAACATTACATATGCTCCTTTGCTGGGATGCAAAAGAGGAAGCGGGCTGGGTTTGGAGAAAGAGGGTGGTCATTGGAGTGTTTGAGAGAGAGGAGTCTGTTTGGAGCTCTGAGTTGTCCCTGGTGATATACAGAAAATGGCATTCTCAGCTCTTCCTGATTTTCAGAACATCTTTTGGTTGTTGTTCAGTCCCTCAGTTGTGTCTGACTCCATGGACTGCAGCACACTAGGATTCCCTGTCCTTCACTATCTCCTGGACTTTGCTCAAACTCACGTCCATTGAATTGATGATACCTTCCAACCATCTCATCCTCTGTTGTTCCCTTCTCTTCCTGCCCTCAATCTTTCCCAGCAACAGGGTCTTTTCAAATGAGTCGGCTTTTTGCATCAGGTGGCAAGGTACTAGAGCTTCAGCATCAGTCCTCCTAATGAATATTCAGGGTTGATCTCCTTTAGAATTGACTGGTTTATCACCTTGCTGTCCAAGGGACTCTCAAGAGTCTTTTCCAGCACCATAATTCGAAAGCATCAATTCTTTGGCACTCAGTCTTCTTTATGGTCCAACTCTCACATCTGTACATGACCACTGGAAAGACATCTTTTACATAATGGTCTAATTCTCAAGGCCTGGTAGAATGTCCAGCATTGAGTCAATGCTCAGTAAACGCTTAATAAATAATCAGCAAACTGGATGAGTGTTTGCTTAATGAATATATTCACACCACACTAGGTACTAGCAAAGATTTTTATAAGCAGCAGCAACCAACAGCTAAAGAATTGGTTAAATTATGGAGCATCCATATGCAGGATGATCGTGCAGCATGTAGTCATTAATGATGCTGGTGTGGAAAATATCTAATGGCACAAAATGCTGAGTGATAAAAGCAGGTTACAAAACAGTTAAGTTCTCAGACTATGACCTCATTTTTTTCCAACAGAATATTCCCTCTCAGAGACTTTGTTTCCTTCCTTATTTCAGTGTACCTGAACTTGAGATGTGTTTTACAATTGACACAGTACTTTAATGTCATAGCATTTTGGCCTCTACAAATTAACCCACATGTACACTCAGAGCAGAAACAAATGAGCAAACAGCAACAAAACACAAACAAACAACAAACAAAGTCAACGGCATGCCTTTTAATCCTTAAATCAATGCTGTCTTCAAATTGAAAAAGAGAAGTACAGGTGTCCATATGTGTTTGTGAGAGAAATATCCATAAGAAATTGAGCAGGGTTAGTATTGACATACATATCTTAGGTAGTAGAGAGTTTGTGCTATATATGTTCTTCCCATAGACTAATTTTACTACAAAGGGCATGTGTATTGTTTGTTTGAAATGAAGGCTGAAGACAACCATAAAATAAAAGGCAGAGATGCTTTTGGCCTAAAAGTACAATTGACACAATGGCCCTAGAACATAAAATAACTATAGTTTATAATTCATGCACAATTTCTACTCTATACTGAATATATAAGTCAAGCAACATGAAATCAGTTTATAAACAAAGGTTAGAATGTGAAGCATGGGACAGAAAAAGCTTTAGGCATTTGGGAAAGAAAATGGAGAGTTCAGAGGAGGATCCCTCAGTACTCAGAATGAGCTGGAAAACGTGAAAGACTGGAGGTGTGTTCAGCTACTTCATCAGTTTGCTAAGGGCAGGGTAAGGGTAGAATGTTCTGGAGAGTGGAGGTCTTGCCAAGGGAAACACACGGTGAAAAGTACAGGGCTCTCAGAATGCTGGAGAAAGAATGATGAATTTTTGTTTATTCTTCTTCTTTTAAGTGATTGAACTGCACTGGCAAGAACAGTAATGTTGCCTACTGGGGTGACTGCATCTGTCTTTACAAAATCAGTCAGAAATTCGCTACTTGTTCTTTTCTCCACCCATTTTAACCCAGGATATGTATGTATAAGCCACTGCTCGTAAAAGGATGGGGGGAAACGAAAACATGATGACAAAGTTAAAATCAAGATCGCACTGTTTCATCTAGAAGCTAGAGGAACAGAGAACGTCTGTCTAGAAATAAAATGGAAATGGCTCTGTTGCAGAGAGACACTAAAGGTTCTAGAGTCAAAAAACGAACACTCCTTGCTGTGGAGTTTAATCTGGGGACCATTTGGTCCAGGACATGAGAAATGAGGGTGAATTGTGTCTTATGCCTGAATCAGATGAGCGAGTGTCAATTGCCAGTATGTTCTGCCCAGCCCTGAGAAGACACAGGTCAACCGTATCCCAAGAAACACTGATCCTGCTGGAACGAAATAACCATAGTTGTGCTGCCCGAGGGGGCTTCATCTTATATGAGGGCATGTGTAGCCTGGTGCCCGCACAGGTTAGGACCTCAGTAAAAGTGATTCCTCTGCCTTTTCTGGGAGTCCCCAGGGAAAACTGTCTCTTTCTTCTAGTGAAGTTGAATTTGGTGAATCAAAACTGCCCAGAAGATAACAAAGGGTGCCAGAGAATACAACATTTTTTCCCCCTCCCTGTATAGCAACCTGTCCTCCCCCAGGGGAAATGAAGCAACAGGGACATTACCAATCTCGTTTTTCATAGGAAAAACTTCCAAAAGAAATTTCAGAAAATACATATATGAATGTTAGATGGGAGCAAAAAGATTTCAAGTGTATGTGTTTGCAATGATATCATCAGACTGGCTTTTGGGAGCTATACTATGTTTTTAACTAGGATGGGCTTCCCTGGTGGCTCAAACCATAAAGAATCCGCCTGCAATGCAGGATACCCAGGTTTGATCCCTGGGTCAGGAAAATCCGATGGAGAAGGGAATGGCAACCCACTCCAGTATTCTTGCTTGGGAAATCCCATGGACAGAGAAGCCTGGTGGGCTCCAGCCCGTCGGGTCACAAAGAGTCGGACATGACTAAGCGTCTGTCATGTTCACTTCTAAAGCATCTCATTGACTTTCTCATCCAGAGAAGACAGTTCTGATTGACTACAACTGAGTGAGATCCGAGGGGAAGAGAGAAGGCCCTCCCCCCACGGGCCCGTGTAATTCCCTCCAGCAAAAAGTTTCCAATCTATAAAAATATTCTCACTGAAATCATGTGCCATTAACGCAGGTGCATATAAAGAAACGACTTGACAAATTTCAGAAATAAGGATGTGAACAAACTAAATACGGACTACGTTTTACTGTGTCTCCAAGTCAGTTCATTTTCATTTTTGCCTCAAACATTCTTTTAATGCATGGACCTAACTAAGACTCATTTCCCTAAAGCCAGACAAGCTCTTAAAAGAGATCTCAACCACATTTAGCATATTTTTATTCACAGACTAGAAGGCAACAGCAGTGCCTCTGTGTCTTAAAAAAATATGAAAGTGAGGAATGGAACTCCACCCCTCATAGTATATATTAGCTCACCAATCCATATCTCCTTAAACAACACGGATCCAACTGTTCCAACTTCAAGTCTCTGCCATTTTTTGAATGCAACCCGTACCCCCCGCCCCAAACTCGGAATTAAGCAGAATACTTGAACACGGGGCAAATAGGTAGTAACCATTTTTTTCCAATTTGGTAAATACAGTGAATAAAACTGGCAACACTGAAAATCATTGGTCAGAAAGAAGAACATAGAAATTGAGGCAGGCAGGATTTACCAGTCAAGGAATAATTACCGCGGATCAGGTTAGCAAGCTTTGAGGGTCTGGGACAGTGTTTCACCCCCGCGCTCTGAGATGCAAAGAAGCACGTGTGTAAGAATCAGTAAACCCCACAAATAAAATCAACGACTCCACTTAGCAACTGAGAAAAACTGTAACCCGCAAAATGTTACTCACCACAGCCGAAAAAAATGGAAATTTGTTTACAATTAGCCAGAATCCACTTACAAAATAAAACCCCAATAGACCCCTTTCCCATAAAGACCAGCAGAGTTATTTCCTTAATAATTGATGCCGTGATCCCACGTGACACATTTTCTTAGGGCTTAAAAACCAACACTTGTAAACACTCAGCATGTGAATCATTTTCCACCTCCACTGTCAAAAATAAATGGCATGACGAGTCAGTGTTTTTAGGTAAAACTATATTAAGTTTATGCTAAGTTTGTGCTAGTTAGTGATTTGCTATTTCCAAACACCTCTCTCACGACAGGCAACTTTAATGGCACAACTTGCCCTAAAATGAAAACAAAATAATAATAGAGACAGCCTGTCCCCAGCTGGCGGGATTCATTGTGTTGAGTCGTGCAGAAATAAACCAGGTGTAAATGGAGCTAAAAGCACTATAAAAGAACATGTATAAAAGACAGAGGGAGGGAAATAAGAAGAAAGTCTACATCCCAAAGCTCAGTGTGGGGTAAGGCAGGCTGAGTTCAAAGAACAGGGGTGATTAACAATGAGGCTTTTTCCCCTCTGGCAAAGCCAAGTTCAGGACCTGAGTTGAACTAGGATGGAGGGAGAGAGAGATTTTTCTAAGCATGCTGAACAATACAAAAACAATGATGTTGCTGCTGCTGAAACTGAAGTATTGTTTTTTGTTTTTTTTTTTCCCCCTTGGAAATGCCTCTCTCCCTTGAAAACTCAGAGAGCATCCTGTCTTTAACCTGAAATCACATAGCCCGTCTTTGGTTGACAAATGCATACAACTCCCGCAGTGCTTAAACTCCACTAGGATCTACCTGTGTCCCCCCAACCGCGGCTGATACATTTTTCTAAGCCTGTCCTGCTATATGACTATTTTCTAAATTGCCTTGACAGTTAAACGGTGGGATTCATAACTGCTGGTTACTACTTCCATGCTTTTATTTCCATGCCACCTCCCAGAAGAAGAAAAAAAAAACACACAAAACATTAACTATTTAATATTTATCAGTCAGCCAGAACAGATGCAGGGAAGTCCACCTTTTGCCAGATGGATCCTTGTAAAACACACACATACAAACACACGCCTGGTGAAGGCAAATAAGACACCCTGCTCACATCTCCAACCCTCAGCCCCCAAATGACAAATACGTAGTCACTTGTGAGAGAAAAACCAAACCACACCAAACAAACAAACAACAAGCAAAAAGCCACCACGACTCGGAACAGTTCATTCTTAGCAATTACATGAAATCCTGCACAGCTACAAGTGATGCAGAATCCACCCTATGCCTCCTGAACCAGCTTTTTCGGACCTTTTCTTTTTATTAAAAAAAAAAAAATGTGTTCCGAATTCCTCATCACAGTGTTTCGAGAAAAAGAAGCCAGCCATGCATTCCCCCACACATCTTCTCATTTTTCTTTTTCTTTGTGTTTCCTTTCTGCAACTGAAAATAAAATTGCAGCTTAATGCTAATGAACCAGGACTTCCTAATGTCCCACTGGAAACAGGAGCACATGTACTATAGCAAGGCAAGATTATTCTGCCACAAGCATAATCACCTTACACAAAATGTGATTACTCTGGGCTGCAATCTTTATCCCCAAAGTCAATTTATTAATCAAAGAGAAAGAGAGAGCGAGACAGAAGGGAGAGAGAGAAAGAGGCTACCTACCCACAAATACATCATCATCTTGAAAGAGAAATCAAGGGTTCTCTGTCAGCAAACAGAAGTCTCCTTACTTCACCAAGAGTGTCTGGAAGAAAAACTGAAAGCAGTGGGTAGAAAATCTTGCCTTGTCTGTCAGGTCCTTAAGGTTTGGTGTGCTTGTTTATGAGTTTAGGAGCATAGCATTCCTTCAGTGGCACTGAGTGCGATGCGACTTGTTTCACACTGCCTTCCTCTCTCTCTCTCTTTCCTTTCTAACTCTTGCCTTTCCTCTCTTTCCTGTCAAGGCTGCTTTTGGTAACAAATTTCCCGATGTGGTTCCTTAATGAGCGAAAAAAAAAAAAAAATCCGGACACTTTGGGCGGCCAGCAAGAGTGGGGACCACGAACCCTGACGATGCCTGTAGTATTAATAATAATAGCGACGGTGCAACCATAAACAAGCGGGCGCTACACCATCTCCTGACGGCTGGTGGGAGGTTCGCGAGGTCCCCACTGGTGGAATTTACAGGAAGACGGCCGATCCTCTGGAGGCAAACACATCTGCACGGAGCCGCTGAGTCTGGGTGGCCAGCATCTGTGATTTTTTGTTTGTTTGTTTGTTTCTTGTTTTGTTTTAAACTCAAAGGAAAGCTCCAGCCGCAGAGAAAAGAACATGTGCGGCAAGCCGGCTTCCCCTTTATCTCTTTAAATGTACTTCAGATAAAAAGCGGCATCCAGTCCCGGTCAAGGCCTCCCCAGACTCATCGCTCGCCTAGCACCGGGCTCAGCACACTTGACTACAGCCATCTACCGACCCCGCTGTGTCATTGCGGGCTCCGAGGCTGCCGGCTGTCCACGATGCAGCTGCCGGCCTGCCCATCGCGGTTCCCGGGGCAGCGGCTTCCCCTTGCAGGGCTCTCCGCCAGGGTGTGTACCGGAAAGGGAGGGGGGGGGTGGGGATGGAGGATGGGCCGTGGAAGCTTCGGTGCCAATTCAGCAAATCAAAAGCCAAAGCAAGCCCCACCAACTCAACCCAGCAAATGGAAAGCCTCAAAACGACTTGCACACATGTTTAGCCTTCCTAATCTAAGGATGGAGATCCTACACATGCCCTCATTAGGAGGCCAGATGTGCGTGTGTGTGTGTGTGTGTGTGTGTGTGTGTGTGTGTGTCTCTGTGTGTGTGTGTGTGATGTGTGTGTTTCCTTTCCTTCTCCCTCCTCCTTTGCAATTGCAGACCTGGGCAATTCTGCAGTATGCATAAAACTTGATCATTTCGACAGGCTCTCCTTACAAAATCTACAGGCTCGGATAGCACAGCTAAGATTTCCTGAAATTATCCACCCCCAAAATAATTTTTCCCCCTTTCCCTGAATTGATTCTCCTTTATTAGTTGTTCTTTTTTAATCCCTTTTAAATTGTATACTTTATCTTGAAAATTATCTCCATTACTGAAATACATCACAAGCGAGAGGATGGGGAATGTAATTTGCCTGGCATATTCATTGATGCAGTGCTCAATTATTGATATATGGATAAAGGAGGAATTAATATTAAAATGCATCTTGTACATTAGGGGAGAAGGAGGGGAAAAAATGATCTCTTGCTTGGGCCTGAGTTCTGACATGAGTTATATATATTTACACATCACACAGAGGGGCTGGCTGAGCCCCAAGTTGATTTACATTTCTCCCTAAAATTGTACATGGCAAAATGTCACCTAAATTATTAAAAGGTGTTAGCTAAATTACAGAATCATCTGCAGGACTGGGCAGGTGGCAAGGCACCTGTTAAAAGAGACCATAGGCCACCAAGATGCTTATGGCCAAGCAGTTTGGGGAGAACCAACACCAAGACAGGCTTTTAAACAAACAGTGATGGAGAAATGCCTATATCCAAGCACCAAGAAAAGAACCACACAGTCAATAGCTGGTAAAGTCTCCATCATGCATATGAACTGATCTACAGCATTTTAGGGGCCCTTGAGTCACAGAATAGGATTCAGAGGCAGGTGACTGTCCTGATTTGACAGTGGTCACGGGTTTCCTGAGATGCAGGACGTTCAGGGCTAAAACCAGGACAGCCTCAAAATAGGAGGGTCACTCATCCTCCTTAGGCGAGGTCCTGGGCACATGTGGTCATTACAGTGACCAAAAATAGGAAATCCATCTTCTTCATTATTTGGGGTGATGGGTATCACCTGTACACATGACCTTCACTAATTCTAGGAGCCTGACGGACTACTACAGTCCAGGGGGTTGCACTGAGTCAGACACAACTGAAGCGACTTAGCATGCACACTAAGACCCTGAAGATGCATTTCTTTGGACCACTCCAGTTTTTAACAGTGTAACTTATTTGTCAATATTTAAAAAGCAGGAGATCTCAAATTAAAACCTGAAAGTACCACTGTTTTTTAGAACTATCAGAGGATCCAGCAAGACAAAATTGGCATTTGCACAGCAGTGACAATGGGCTCATGCTGAGTAGCAGCTGCCTCATCAGGTGTAAACACTTTCCATTTCTCCACAGTCTCCACCCCTCCCAGTTGTCCCTGAGATGAGATGTTACATGGCATGTGGATTCATTGTCTCATTTGTCTGGCCCTTGTGGACATGCATGTTTATAAATGCCTCTGATGTGACCTGGGATGTAAGAACACACACTCAACACTGCACTTCAGATACAGAGTTCATATAGAACGTTTACAAGTAGACCTAATATTTATTTTATTAACAGTGTCTCCTAATCTGAATTAAGATATTGGTACATTAGTATAAATAAATAGGTAGGTAGGTAGATAGAGAAGATGATAGATGAGATTGATGATAGATAGATGATAGATGATGGAGACAGAGAGGTGAGAAACTATATCCTGGTGTGTGTATATTTTATATTCATTAAATGCTCATTTTCCACAGTGAGAGTTATAAGGCATCTATCCCACATAAAAGAGAAATCTCATTTCAACTTAGGGCAAGGGAGCCCTGGAAACCGACCGGGTTTTCTGGTCTTTGAATTTCAACTTATAGAAATGTACCACACCCTTTAAAGTCCCCTTGCCTTCTCACATGGTCATTAAAAACAGTTCATCATGGCATGGGGATCTATTTTATACCAATGGTTCCACTGCAGTCAACTAAAGGAAAGAATAAGTCTCTTTAAGTTAGAGGTTACTAGATCAATGCAAATTCACACTTTCTTTTTCCTCTTCAATATGTGCATAACAAGACAAAATTTTCAAATATTAATGTGCTTTTTCCTCTCCATATTTTTTCCTTTCTTCCCTCTAACTTTCACCCACAACTTACTCCCCCAAGTCCATTTCTTGGTACAAATCAATACAAAGATATGGTATGAAATTAATATTTTTTTTTCTTGTTTGCTTGTTTTCTTTCCTTTAGCTAAAGCCTAAGTCAAGGAATACAAATATAGAGATATAGATATGGATACAGATACAGATATAGATAGATACAGATATAGAGGTGGTTCATTTGACCAGTAGAGTGTGTGTTTTATTTCATTGTGTCTGAGTATCTTTAAAATTGAATTATGTTTTTCTGTTCACCATGATCGCCACATGTCTTGATTGTATTATACCAGGTGTGCCTCCTTCATTCACTTGTCTAAGTTTGGATTTTGTTGGTATTTGAGTTCATAACTTTTGGAACAGAAACCCACTTGAGAGATTACAGCAGGTGACCTGAAGGGTGACTGAGAGAGTGGGAGTGACTTTGAGAGGTATCAGAAGAGAAGGAGCTCCAAAGACTGCAAGTGGCTCAGACATCTCAAGTCCCAAGAGGAAGACAGTTTGCGCAGTGACTCTAGGAAAGCTGGATTCTAAGTGGCAGGGTTTCCAGCTTCACTACAGAGCCATCACTCTTAAGGATGGTGAAGAAGTAACTGAGCCACCAGGCCAAGAGAAACCATGGGCACCAGACAACAGATGTTGCCTTGGTAACTGTATCAAATGGTGGTCCATGAACCATCCCCGGTAGTCTCCTTGCTGTTGCAATCTGTACCTCCCAGACCTCTGCACCTGCCTAGGAAAAGGGAGGGTTGTATGATGGCTGACAATAAATGTTTTACCTGAAGAGTAGGATATGAGACTGGATTCAAGATTAAGTCGATACCAAGTAAAGGATGAAATAAATCATCTTGCACATTTGAGTTAATGAACTGATTTCTCACACAAGCCTTAAGAAAGCTAACAAAGGGGACATCCCTGGTGGTCCAGCGATTAAGAATCAGCCTTCCAATGCAGGCGATGCAAGTTCAATCCTTGGTCAGGGAACTAGGACCCCATATGTCACAGGACAACTAAGCCCTCACGCTGTAACTACTCAGCCTGTGTGTCACAACTAGAGAGAAGCCTGCAGCCAGCAAGGAAAGATGCTGCATGCCTCAGTGAAGATTCCATGTGCCACAAGTAAAACCTGATATAGTCAGATGTAAATAAATGAATGAATATATATATATATATATATTTATATTTATAAATAAATATTTAAACAGAAAGCTAACAAACAAACACATCTGAGCCCTGGAGAGGTGGACACAGTCTAGACTTGATAGTCTCTACAAGATTAAGGGAGTGGTACCGTGTGTTTTCAACTTTTGTTAGCATCAAGGACTCCCCTGATTGTGTTTTCTCTCCCTCTTTTGAGCCTGTATACCCTCTCATCCTCCCACCTGCTTGAACACATGGCCCCTCTGCCAGGAATGAGATTCGCCCAAGACAATGAGACATTTTATCACCGTGACACAAGCAGGAGACAGCTGTTTCCCATAAATCAAGTTTGGGAGGTGTTACGATTTCTCTTTGCTGGAGTCCAGAGGTTAAACAGACAGAATGGAACATTCAGTGGGCTGCCCCCTCGGGGGGGTGTCAGCAAATTATTTCTACGTTTGAAATTCTGCTCATAACCAGATTGATTATTCAATCAATTCCTCAAACCTTGTTACTTGAAATGAGCACACTGACATTTTCTATTTATTACCACCCCGAAAACTTCCATTTGAAATCATTTTAATAACGAAGTAAATATACTCAAATATTCAAATTCAAAACCAATTTTTCCCCCATTTGCAACCTGGCCGATGTTCCAGGAGCTGCTTTCACAGTGGATATATTTAAAGCTCCTTGTTCTTGCGCTCAAAGCAGGATTATTTTAAAATAATCAATCCATTTGTCAATTATCTGCTCAGCATCATAATTAATCAATTGCAAAGCAATGGCCTAAAAGCAACACTGATGAAGCTCCTGGTGACCTATCTGTTTCTAATCTGCTACAGAAATCGAATATCGCTGTGAAATATTAGATAATATAGGTCAGGCAGCACTGGACTTTCAGCTTTATGAAAGCAAGTCTTCATTAAAAAGCCGAGTTACTAAACACTAAACTGAATGTGAAAAATGACTTGAGAAACCCAACCTAATTAGTGCTGGGACCTTTATTTTATATGATATTACCGTGCCCTCACTTGACACTATTATCTGGAAGAATAGAAGTCCTGAGTAGGTTGATCCATTTTGAGCCAGAAGTCTTCATTTTTGTAACAGCTACAATATCCTACCATAAAGCCACTGTTCCACTCAGTCCACAGAGCATAAGGATGCCAGTGGGTGACCTCCAGTGAGGGTCTTCAGCATTCCATGGAGACAGTTAACCACAGTCACTATTAGCCAGCTAGCATGGAAAAATCTAATAATTTCTTCTTCCCCTTAAAACCACATAGCTGTTCATGTCCAGTTTTTACCTCTCTGGCAGTGGAAGTTGCAGCAAATTCCACCACATTATCCTGAACTCTAGTGTCTTCAAAGACTATTTAGGCTACCAAAAAGACTGACTTGGACAGGGAGATGCTTAGATTTATATGAATTAATCAATAAGGGCCATTCGATTACTGCATTGTTCAGGCAGGTATTGCTAAAATCGTCCATGTTAATGAGGCCAAGGTCACTGACGTGATTATTTTCATTTAAATGCATAATTATAATAAAAGCAACACTCAATTACTCAGCCCCTAACTTGAAATATAGAACATGGGTGTAGTGAAGTGTTCAATATGTATCGAATCGATGAACAGATTAATTAATAAGCACATGAATATTGCCTTCCATGTAAAAACCACTACTACTTCTATTTCCATAAATAGTGAGGAATCAGGACTCTTATTTTTCCAACCTTGGAGATGAATTTCTAAAGCCAGACTCATCCTTCCTTTGGTTTCCCCATGAGGAATAGCCAAAGACATAGTGGCCAAGGTTTAGGACATAGACTGTGGTGATAGAATGGAAAGGGATACCCATGTTCTATATGTTAATAAGGCCAGTGGGGCAAGAGCTGAGATTGGAGAACAAGGCAAGAACCAGCTTAATATGTACTGTGTCTTCTTTACTCCACTCATCTGTCAATGGACATTTAGATTGCTTCCATGTCCTGGCTATTGTAAATAGAATTGCAGAAGAATGAATAAAGAAGATGTGGTACGTATATAAATGGAATACTACTCAGCCATGTAAGAATGCTATATTGCCATTTGCAGCAATGTGGATGGACCTAGAGATTATCACACCTAGTGAAGTAAGTCAGACAAAGTAAGACAAATATCATGTGATATCACTTATATGTGGCATATTAAAAAAAATGGTACACATGAACTTATTTTCCAAATAGAAACAGACTCACAGACTAAGAAAACAAAGTTATGGTTACCAAAGGGGAAAGGTAGGGAAGAAGGATAAATTGAGAGTTTGGGATTAACATGTACATACAATATATAAAATAGATAATCAACAATGATGTACTGAAAACAAACTTATGGTTACCAGGGGGTAGGGGAGGGATAAATTGGGAGATTGGGATGGACATATACACACTATTGTAGATAACTAATAAGGACCCACTGTGAATTCTACCCAATACTCTATAATGGCATATATGGAAAAAGAATCAAAAAAAAAAAAAAGAGTGGGTATACGTATATGTATAGATTCATTTTGTGGTACACTTGAAACTAATACAACATTGTAATCAATTATACTCCAATTAAAAAGAAAAAAAACAAACAAAAAAAACCCCAAGAATGTACTGAATAGCACACAGAACTCTACTCAATACTCTGTAATAACCTACATGGGGAATGAATTTGAAAAAGAAAGATATATGCGTGTGTATAAATTAATCACTTTGCTACACACCTGAAGCTAACACAAGATTGTAAATCATCTATACTCCAGTATAATATAAAATTTAAAAAGAGAACCAGTTTAAAGCGGAGCCTCGGTCGTCACAGAGTGGGGTCTGGGCTTTGCTCCAAGAGCAATGAAAAGCTACCCACCAAGGGAATCCACGGGGGACGGCTTGTGTCCCCTTGGCTGCTGACAATGGGGAAGGCCAGTCAGGAATCTTTTCAATCCTCTGGGCAATAAATGATGCTGGTCTGGACCAGGGATTTATTCAACAAAAACAGGTGATGGAGTGGGTTGAACTTACACCCAAACTACTGAGCCCACAAGCCCTAAAGCCGTGCTCTGCAACTAGAGAAGCCACTGGAATCAGAAGCTCGTGCACCTCCACACGGAGCAGCCCTTGCTCGTTGCAACTGCAGAAAGCCCGCATGCAGCAATGATGACCCAGAGCAAGCAGAAATAAAATAACTAATTTTAAAATCCACTGATGCATTGCAGGCAGAGGCTCTGCAATTGCCTGTCCACTCTGCATGAAATTATCGAAGATCAGTGCAACCCTTCTAGGGGCTCCACCAAAATTAAAGCAAAGTGGAACATTTTTTTTTAATTTACTTCACTCTTACTTTGTGATTGAGATATAACATGGGTACAGTAAAGGATGTTGATTTTTTAAAGTTGTGTAAACTATCTATGACAACATTTAAAATTTTAATCATTTTTAAGTGTACAGTTGAGCTACATTAAGTGCATTCACCTTGTTGCCAAACCTCATCAGTATCTGTCCATAGAATCTTTAAAATCTTGTGAAAAAATAAATAAATAAAATAAAATCTTGTGAAACTAAAATTCTGGACCCTTAAATAATAACTCCCAGGGACACCCATGGTGGTCCAGGGGTTAAGAATCCACCTTCCAATGCAGAGGACACGGGTTCAATCCCTGCTCAGGGAACTAAGATCCCACATGCCGTGGGGCAACTAAGCCTCTCCACCACAACGAGAAAAGCTTGCACAGAGCAAGTAGAGAAGAGTTCAAGCGCCGTGATGAAGACCCAATGCAGCCAAAGTAAAAATAATTAATAAAAAAAATAGCTCCCACAACTTCTCCCTCCAATCCTTGCCAACCACCATTCCATGAAGTTCACTAATCCTAAGTACATACACACACATGCACACACACCCCTATGAAACTCCCTCCCCGCAACCCGATCAAGAGTTTGAATGCATCAAGCTATCCAGAAGACTCTCTCCTGTCAAACAGCAAAGTTTATTTTCCTTTCTCATCCTCCTGGTTCTCTCTCCATCAGGATGCAAAAGCCTTTACGAGGTACTTATTCACAATGGCATTTTATTTTTCTTTATACAGAGGGAGAGAAACAGATGTGACGCCACCTCTATATTTTCCAAGAATTTACAACCTGACTTTGACAAGGAAGGACTCTAACCTGCTGAATCTCTCCTTCTGCGCCTGGGGCTTGGGCTCCAAGATGGAGCGCAGGGGTTACAAGCATAAAGTCCCTTCTGCCTGTGCAAAACGTCCCATAGGAAGCAGATGAGTGCTGTTTTCATTGGCTGCCCCCCACCCCCAGTGCCCACCTCCTGGGCTTCTTCTAGGAATATATGCTGGTCTTCTTTAGAATACCTCCGCCTAACAACCGACAGTGTGCAGGGTCTGGGTAGAACTGAGCCAGATGCAAAGGGGAGGCAAGGGATAGAGGACTTTGCCAAGGACCACAGGCAGCCCTTGGACATAGAGGGTTTTGTAGAGATGGGAAGAAGAGTCAGCAAATCCAGTTTGGTCCCACTCCCAACCTGTGCAGTTTTGGGTGAATTAGAGCAGCGGTCTCCAAATTTTTTGATAGCAGACACTGGTTTCATGGAAGACAATTTTTCCATGGACTTGGGTAGGGGACAGGAGGGAGGCAGGGGAAATGGTTTCAGGAGGATTCAAACACATTATATTTAATGTGCACTTTATTTCTATTCCTATGAGATCAGTTCTACCTCAGATCGTCAGGCATTAGATCCTCGAGGTTGGGGAACCCTGTGTTAGACAACCCTGCTGGCTATCAGTGATAAAACGGGGACGATAAAACCCACATCACTGAACAGTGGTAAGGCTTAATGAGCTAACAGAAGCCAAGTCATGAGCGTGCCACATAGCACAATGTAAGTGCTCAATAAACGGCATGTGTTAGGATTCACACCGACGAAAACATAATCGCTATTATAATGTTTCTATAAGATACCCATTGAGCTAGCCAGTGAATTCACGGAAGACACGATTTCACTGTGAACACTGTCTGTTTATTTCTATACTTCTAGTATGTGACACATGATAGATCTTTAGGAAACACATTGGGTAGATTAAAAAAAATGATGCATGCCTTGTTTTATTTTTATTTTTTTAATTTAGAAATTGATAGCATGTTTAATTTAACATTTCACGGTTATCTCATCTTCAATTTTGTTTTGTTTATTTTTTTTAATTTTGGGGGGTATATGTATACACGGGGGCTCCCTTGAGGCTCATACAGTAAAAAAAAAAAAAAAAATCTGTTTGTAATGCAGGAGACCTGGGTTTGATCCCTGGGTCTGGAAGATCCCCTGAAGCAGGGAATGGCAACACACTCCAGTATTCTTGCCTGGGAAATTCCATGGACAGAGGAGCCTGCTGGGCTATAGCCCATGAGGTCGCAAAGAGTCAGATACAACTGAGTGACTGACACACACACATATGTACACATATAGCTGATTCACTTTGCTGTACAGTAGAAACTATCACAATGTTGTAAAGCAACTATACTCAAATAATTTTCTTTAAAAAAAGTAATCCCTGTTTTAATACTGTAATCCTTTACTCATCTCTTCACCCTGTTTCTCTTTATTTTCTCTATATATTCATTTGGTATAAATAAAGTAAATAAGGTGCTGATTTAGAATTCTGATCACGCCATGTTCCCTTCATGCTGCTGCCCAAGAAGTGGTCTGAAGCTCTCTGGAACTCAGACAACTGGGTCCCCAGATGAATGGTGCTGTTCTCTGCGGACCAATGATGGCTAAGCATCCCAGGTGGCTGCATGGCTCCAAGGTTGCGGCTGCGGCACTGTGAGGGCAGAAATGTACAAGAAGCAAGAACTGGGCTGTGATGGGCTTAATGGTACCCTTCCTTAAAAGATGCGTTATGACCCTAATGCCCAGCATCTCAGAACAGGACCTTATTGGGAAACAGGACACTGATGGAGACAATCAACTTAGAAGGGAATCAGTGGAGTGACTCCTAATACAACTCGACTGGTGAACTTTTCAAAAGAGAAAATCTGCACACAGAAACAGACATGCAGAAGAGGGAAAACAATATGAAGACAGAGTGAAAGAAGATGGTCATCCAACTAAAGTGGATGGTCACCCATTTCCAAAGCCAAGGGACCGCAAATATTAGGGGCATGTAATACCAACAGCTGGGCTTCCCTGGTGGCTCAGCAGTGAAGAATCCGCCTGCAATGCAGGAGAATTGGGTTGGATCCCTGGGTTGGGAAGATTCCCTGGAGAAAGAAATGGCAACTCACTCCCGTATTCCTTCCTTGGAAATCCGATGGACTGAGGCGCCTGGTGGGCTACAGTCCATAGGGTTGCAAAGAGTCAGACACAACCAAATGACTAAACAGCAACAACAAATGGCAGCAGTAGGGGAGGTAAAGACAGATTGTCCCCCTAGAAACTTTAGAGGGAAATGACTCTGCTGACACCTGATCTCAGACTTCTGGCTCCACTCTGAGACAACAATACCTGGTGATTGTGGCCACCCAGTTTTGGTATTTTGTTTGGCAATCCTACGAAATGAACACACAAACTCTCTGCACAGTTTGAAGCTCTTTTTAACAACAATGTCCATGTGGTTGGTTATAAATGGGAGAAAAGGCCATGACACAAAGCCATCCCTGGGTTAGGTCATTTCATAAAGTGGTTCCTAAACCAGCTTTTCATACTGTCTATGACAAACTGAGACAGCATACTAAAAAGCAGAGGCATCGCTTGCCAACAAAGCCTTGAATAGTTAAAGCTATGATCCTTCCAGTAGTCATGTATGGATGTGAGAGTTGGACCATAAAGAAGGCTGAGTGCCAAAAAATGGATGCCTTCGAATTGTGGAGCTGAAGAAAACTCTTCAGAGTTCTTTGGACTGCAAGGAGATCAAATCAGTCAATCCTAGAAGAAATCAGTCCTGTCTATTCATTGGAGGGACTGATGATGAAGCTGAAGCTCCAATAATTTGGCCACCTGATATGAAGAGCTGACTCTTTGGAAAAGACCTTGATGCTAGGAAAGATTGAGGGTAGAAGGAGAAGGGGGCAACAGAAGATGAGATAGTTGGATGGCATCACTGACTCAATGAACATAAGTTCAGTCAGTTCAGTCACTCAGTCATGTCCGACTCTTTGCGACCCCATGGACTGCAGCACACCAGGCCTCCCTGTCCATCACCAACTCCTGGAGTTTAACCAAACTCATGTCCATTGAGTTGGTGATGCCATCCAACCATCTCATCCTCTGTCATCCGCTTATTCTCTCACCTTCAATCTTTCCCAGCATCAGGGTCTTTTCAAATGAGTCAGCTCTTTGCATCAGGTGGCCAAAGTATTGGAGTTTCAGCTTCAACGTCAGACCTTCCAATGAACATTCAGGACTGAGTTCCTTTAGGATGGACTGGTTGGATCTCTTTGCAGTCCAAGGGACTCTCAAGAGTCTTTTCCAACACCACAGTTCGAAAGCATCAATTCTTCGGCGCTCAGCCTTCTTAACAGTCCAACTCTCACATCCATACATGACTACTGGAAAAACCATAGCCTTGACTGGATGGACCTTTGTTGGCAAAGTAATGTCTCTGCTTTTTAATATGCTGTCTAGGTTGGTCATAACTTTTCTTCCAAGGAGTAAGCGTCTTTTTATTTCATGGCTGCAGTCACCATCTGAAGTGATTTTGGAGCCCCGCAAAATAAAGTCAGCCACTGTTTCCACTGTTTCTCCATCTGTTTGCCATGAAGTGATGGAACCCGATGCCATGATCTTAGTTTTCTGAATGTTGAGCTTTAAGCCAACTTTTTCACTCTCCTCTTTCACTTTCATCAAGAGGCTCTTTAGTTCTTCTTCACTTTCTGCCATAAGGGTGGTGTCATCCGCATATCTGAGGTTATTGATATTTCTCCCAGCAATCTTGATTCCAGCTGTGCTTCATCCAGCCCAGCATTTCTCATGATGTACTCTGCATATAAGTTAAATAAGCAGGGTGACAATATACAGCCTTGACATACTCCTTTCCTGGTTATGAACCAGTCTGTTGTTCCAAGTCCAATTCTAACTGATGCTTCCTGACCCACACACAGATTTCTCAAGAGGCAGGTCAGGTGGTCTGGTATTCCCATCTCTTGAAGAATTTTCCACAGTTTATTGTGATCCACACAGTCAAAGTCAATGGACATGAGTTTGAGCAAACTCTGGGAGATAGTGGAAGACAGAGGAGCCGGCATATAACAGTCCATGCTGTCGCAAATGGTGGGACATGACTTAAGGACTGAGTGATACTGTAAAACCCTGTATTGTGGATCTGGGGCGCTTTGACAATTCAGTGCTCCTTATCCCTTTTTATATAAGAAAATTATGACTGTTGAAATCCAAAGAACATGACAATGTGAAAGCAGGAATAGCAGTCACCAACATTTTGTAGGAGACTTAAGGAAGGGTGGTAAGTGGTACAGAGAAGTACAACAGAGAAATCTGAAAAGATGCTTGTCTGTCTTAGGAGTGAGAGTGGTAATCCGGCAACTATGGGACCTGGAGAAACTGGGCCCTTTTGGTTACCTGCTCACTGCTGGAATTCATGAACTGAGCAAATACTTTGGCTCCTCAATAAGAGAACAATCTCAAGTTTCAGGAAAAGGAGTTAAAGTGGCTAATGGACTGGGAGAAATCAGTTATAGCCAGAAGCACATTTCAAAAGTACATTTTGTTTATATTAAAACCTCATTGAAGTATCAGTTTAAGAGAAAGCTGCTAACAGGGCACATTTAATATGACTAATACTCCCACAACCTCAGAACATTCCATTTCCATCCACCCAAGAGACATAATTTTAAAAACATTTTAATGTCACTAATATGGTAAGATGCTACTAATATGGTACAAATTATAACAAGAAGACGCAAACACGATACCGAGTATTTGCTGAGGAACTGAGTAGCAAATTCGATCCTTGTACTAATAGGATGACAGGTTGCAAATACTTGTAATCCTATGCGCTGTGTCCCCATTAGTCCCTGTTGATGATGTTGCAAACAGCGCAGTGATTCACAGATTAGGTAACTGTTGAGACTTTGCATCCTCAATGGTAATAAATGCACTGACTTTATTAGCCTCCATGCACCTAAAATTCTCATTTTATTTTTCTCAAGAAAACTCCTCATGTAAAACTCATTGCAGCTTGCCAAATAACACTGACATAGGTCAGTTCAACATGAAAGAAAGAAAGTGAAAGTGTCAGCTGGTCGGTCATGCCTGACTCTTTGCTACCCATGGACTGCAGCACACCAGGCTCCTCTGTCCACAGAATTCTCCAGGCAAGAATACTGGAGTGGGTTGCTATTCTCTTCTCCAGGGGATCTTCCTGACACATGGATCAAACCTGGGTCTCCCACATTGCAGGCAGATTCTTTGCCATCTAAGCCACATTGACTTGATGGTACCTTGGTGCTCCAGTAATGTGATCCCCCCTCACAGATTGTCTGAAAGAGGACTAGCCTGATTGCAGTGCCCCATGTGTTGCTGATAAGCTGCTTCCTCAGAGTTATCATTCCCCCAGGGTTAAGACTTGAAGAGATTTCTGAGCAGGAAATTGTAGGTATACCAGAAGTCTGGATGAGGAAAATCTCTGGGACCCAATCTACTAAAATGGCCCTGCTTCAAGAAATCAGACTGCTGTCTTGCTCACCCCACCCAGCCACCCACACCTACTAATAGCACATACTTCCAAGCTGTTCTAGAAATGCAATGTTAGAAAATTGTTAGAAAGTAAGTGTTTAAGATAACAACCAGAAGCCTGTTTTGCAGTCTCAAGAGAGATGACATTGCTGTAGAATGACCTACGTCATTATCCCAGGGGCTTATGAGAGGTATATGAGTGGGCTTGTCAACCATGACATTGAAACAGGGATTTACGGTGGTGAATCCAGAATATGTACAAACTGTTACAAGTAGGTATTTGGTTGGTAATGGAAAAGTGGCATTTAGAACTGTTTACAAATCCTCTGTGTTGTTCATTCCACTGCAAACATTTAAAGAAAGTCAAATATTTGCAGGGAGTCAACCAGCTGATGCATTTGAGTGAAACTGGGATGGTATATGATTTAAGTTTTGCATATGAAAATATTCTACATCTCCACAAATAAATTTAGCATATCTTATTTATTTTAATAGATCATGTGACTTTCTTCTATTTTTAACACTAGATCACTAGATGCCTGCTAAGTTGATTCAGTCGTGTCCAACTCTTTGCGACCCTATGGACTACAGTCTGCCAGGCTCCTCTGTCCATGGGATTCTCCAGGCAAGAATACTGGAGTGGGTTGCCATTTCCTTCTTTAGGGGATCTTCCCGACCCAGGGATCAAAACTGCATCTCTTACATCTCTTGCACTGGCAGGAGGGTTCTTAAACACGAGCACCACCTAGGAAGCCCTTTCAACACTTGGGTAAAGTCAATTTTTCCTTTCCACTTAACTGCAAAAAATAAAAGCAGCACATGTGTGATGATGAACACTGATAACAAGTAGCAAACTATAGTATTCACATTATATAAATAAAGCAACAGTTCTCAGTTTCAAAAATTTATCTCTATGTTAAGCCCAACATTTCATGGATTTTTATTTATTTAAAATTTGTCTTGTAAAGAAAAAGCTAAAAATCTGGATTTTTATGTGAAAATTTCAAATTTTTAAAATACTGGCAAACATTATTATTATTATTTTTTATATTCCATCATTGTGCGTGCCAAAACGTGTCCCAAAGTAACACAGCAGCCATTAGTCCCCACTTGACGACCCTCTTCTAGAGTTCACTGGGGACCTTCAGTGCTGTAGTTCTTTAAAAGTTCCCTAAAATTAATAACTGGGAGCATCTGAGGACCTTGGTTATCAACAAACAATGAAGTACTTTTATTGCTGGTGTCCAGGACAGGGGTTTATATTACAATGGTTTTATTTTATCCAACCCCAGCTATTCCTTATACATGCAGAATCACTGTAGTCTGCACTTTTGCAATAGGATGAGACTGTCTAAATAAGATCAGCCCCCCAGCTTCAGCCCCATTACTCATGAACTTCCAATAATGTTGGCTCTCTATCTTGACTACCATAGAGTTTACCATATATACTCTCTTCAATTTTGTAGGTCTCTTTGCCTTTTCTCTCTTTTTCTTTAATTCCCAATCTTTGACTTCCCTTTGATGCTGCTATCAGTAAGTACTTTTTCTATCTCTCACTGGTTTTCATCCCCAGAAGTCCACACAATGTTTCACTGGGATGGCCCTATGGTCTTAGTCATCTGTACTCAGATTGTACAATAGACACAATAAAGACTGTCTTTCCAAGAGAAGATGCACTCTGTGCATCTTTGCTTTTGAGCAGTTTCTTTACAACGTCTTGGGTATGCCATTTCTTTGCACTTAGATTGCTTATATATGTTTTTCCTATACTCTCAGGATTTATGGGTCGATATTTTATAGGCTGATGTTTTCACCATAGTTGGAGAGTTTTTGGTCATTACTTCTTCAAATATATTTCCTGTCTGATTTTCTGTCTCTACCCTCCATTTGGAACTTCAACTACATGTATTTAAATGTCCAATATTCCCCATAGGCCACTGAGGCTTTGTTCAATTCTTTTTCAATATTTTTTTCTTCTCTCTGTTCCTCAATGCTATTATTCTATTCTATCTTCAGGTTTACTGATTTCTTTATTCAGCATTTTCTAACCTGCTGTTTACATTTCAGATAGTATATATCACCTGAGTTCTAGAACGCAATTTAGTTCCTACTTACAGGTTTCATTTCACTCCTGAGATTTCCATTAATGAACTTATTGTGTCCATCTTTTTCTTTAAATTCTTCAGTGTGTATAATACTTATTTTTAGAATAATTTGTCTACTAATCCAAACATTTGATTTACCTTGTAGTCACTTTCTATTGACTGTTTTTTTTTGCTTTTTGTTTTTTACCTCCTAATCAGTGGCCAGAAAATGTTTTCTTAAAGGGCCAGAGAAGAAATATTTTAGGCATTGTGGACTTTCTGGTCTCTGATGAAACTACTCAACTCTACCATTGGCTGCATTCCAGTGAAACTTTATTTATAAAAGCAGGTGGCCGTCTCACAAGCTGTAATCTGCCAGTTCCTGACCTAGACGATTGTTCTGTTTTTTTCTTCTACACATGGCTAGTTGTTGTTTTGTGGTGGACATTTTAATTGACACATGATAGAGGGTCTGAATTTTTTTTTTTCCTTTAAGTTACATTTCAGGTTGTTTCTGCTGTTGTTTTCTCCCCAGAAACACTTAAATAACTGGTATATGCTCTTGACCTCTTCAAGTTCATTTTCATAATTGGTTAGGGCAAGCATGCTTTGAATTTGTCCATAGTCTTAAGGCATAGCTCTTATTAAAGGGCTGGGATTGGCTGACATTTTCAACAAAGGCCAGATAATGAAAATTTTAGGCTTTGCAGATGACATATGATTTTAATCACCTATTCTTATTTTTAACCCTTTAAAAACATTTTCAAAATATTCATAGGCCACAGGCTATGCAAGAATAATCTACAGGCCAGATGTGGCCTGTGAGGCAGTTAGTTGACCGTTGGACAAAATCAGAGGACACCCTGGTACATTATGATCTCTTCTCGTAGGGCAGCTCTCTGAGATATAGGTTATCATACAGGTGAAATTATGTACCGGCCTTCATCCTGCTTTCTTTCACTATATTAATAATAAAAAGTAATATTCAGCTTGTATTTTCAAACATTTATGTAGATTCTATTACGTTATAGGCATTAGAGAACAGAGAAGTAAGTAAAATGAACTCTAGGGGATTACCTATAAGGGTAGTAGGAAGGTAGAAAAAAGAGACCATGAACTGGGTAATAGGTAAATAAACTAGACAATTACAGATTACAGGTACAAAGGCATGGCAACCCACTCCAGTCTTTGCCTAGAGAATGCCATGGACAGAGGAGCTTAGCAGGCTACAGTCCATGGGTTGCAAAGGGTTGGACGTAACTGAAGCAACTTAGTATGCATGCAAGCATAAGGAAGGTGATAAGCATAGCAACAAAATAAAGAGTAAGAGTAGTATAAAGCTTTTGCAGGGTCCTTCTGGCACAGAAGAGTGAATGGAATGTTGAGAGATCATGATCAGTTGTTCAAACCGCTGTTTATTGGACAGGATGGAAGGACCATTCATAATTACAGCAGAACAACAGTTGTAATCGGGACTGTTCCAAGGAACCCAGGATATATATTCACCCCAAAAGGGAACAAGAACCAGAAGGCAGGTCAAGTTGTTTGAAAGCTCTAGGGGTAATCTGCATGAGAAATCATGGTGGCCTCAACTCTGTTTGCGAAAATGGATTTGGAGAGGCACTGACAGATTTGAGAGATTGTACAGATCTCAAATCTGAAGGAGGTTGTAGAGATGAGGCAGATGTAAGAGCCAAGAGCAAAACCTTGGTTTTATGGCCTCAGCAAATGAATCAAGATCTCTTATGAGGAGACAGAAGACAGGAGGACTAGATTGATGGATACGTGTGGAAAGGGAAGATGGATGAACGTGGATTTGGGTATATTGAGTTCGAGATGCTTAAGTAACACTCAAGTTGAAATAAACAGTAGTCTTTGGTTATTAAAACCCAGAACTCAGGCAAGATTTCAAAGTTGGGGGACAGGTGGGGAATTATCCTTTAAAAGATCTGTCTCAGGGGCTTCCCTGGTGGCTCAGTGGTAAATAATCTGCCTGTCAATGCAGGAGACACGGGTTCCATCCCTGGTCGAGGAAGGTCCGCATGCTGCAGAGTAACTAAGCCCATGCGCCACAACTATTGAGCCTGTGTCCTGGAGCCTGGGAGCCACAACTGCTGAGCCTACGTGCTGCAGCTACTGAAACCCAAATGCCCTAGAGCCCGTCTTCCACAGCAAGGGAAGCCACCGTAAGGAGAAGCCCACGCATCACAACTAGAGAAATAGCCCCCACTCGCTGCAACTGAAGAAAAGCGTGCACAGCAACAAAGACCCAGCACAACCAAAAATAAATAAAGAAATAAAATTATCTTAAAAAATCTGCCCCAGTCTTGGCATATAGGGTGAGTAATACTATCCTTCTCCGAGCTCTAACAGCACCTCATTTCATACCTACTAAATGGCATTTTATTCCGCCTTATTTTATCATTACTTATTTCCACATTTCACACCTTCAAGAAGACTGCATACCCCTCAAAGGCAAGATACTTACTTATTTTGCCTTAAAGGTTAGATAGCTACTTTCCTGGTGGTGTATAGATGCTCAATAGAAACTATTAGAATAATGTCATTGTTCTAAGATGGCTAAGGATCAACACTTCTTAAGATGACAGGTTTATAGTAGCAGCAGAGAAGCTGAGCCTTTGAAGGATCTACAGTGTGCTAAAAGAGATGGGACCCACATTTTTCATGCTTGGGGTGAGGATGTGGCCAGGAAGAGCTAGCCTGTTTATTAGGAGTTCATTTCTCTTAAAGGCAAATGTATCCAGAAGAACACATGACTACATGCCTCTCTGGGCAAAACTGTATGCACTAAAGACTCTGCAAATTCAGACTTGATCCCTGCTCACTGGTTCATCAACCCTCCTAACCACAGTCTTGTCAGCTCTGGTTTTTGTTGACCTTAATCAGTCTGGTATCTCTAAAGTTAGGTTGGGGCCTCCCTGGGTAGTTCAGTGGTAAGTAATTCTCCTGCCAATGCAAGAGACACCAGAGATGCAGGTTCAATCCCTGGGTTGGGAAGATCCCTTGGAGAAGGAAATGTCATCTCAATCCAGTGTTCTTGCCTGGAGGATCCCATGGATGGAGGAGCCGGGCAGGCTACAGTCCATGGGGTCGCAAAAGAATCAGACACGATTAGCAAATGAACAACAACAACAGCAGTTTTGTTGCAATTTCCCAATCTGCATCACCTGGTTAGCTGAGAGGAGAAAATGGCTAAGTCTCAAGGTTTTAGTTTGAGGCAACTTTGCAAAAATATTCTGGACATGATGCTCTTGGCTATTTAGAAAATAATGCTTCCTGGGGCTGTGTTCCCAAATCACTTTATCCAAAGGGAGATGACTCTGCTTAGGAATATGTAGGAGCAGATAAGCAAAACCAGGTTAATCAAAACCACTTAAACATTAACTCAGCTATCTTGAAAACTGTCCTATGTTTAATTCAGACATCTATAAAAACATGCCTTTGGCTTAAGAGTGTCAAACCATAAATGCAGTCAAGATCAAGTGTATATAGTCATCGAAAATAACCCTGTAAAAATCGCTGAAAATGTTTAATCTCTGACTTATTCTTGGCAGGATATTCTGTGAGTGTTACTATCTGTGTACACATGCACTGCATCTTAGACAATGAACTCACAGAAATCATGACCCTAAGCTTTCTATCCAGGAAGCTTGCTATATTCTTTATCACACCCTGTCAATTAGAAGTACCATCAGAGCAAACACAAACGTGCAAACTGTAGCAGCAAAGGCGTTGGTCTCCCCACATGCTTGAAGGACATTGTCCTGTCAAAATTGAGTGTGCCAACCACCCTGTCAGCTCAAAACAAGTTGCCCAAATGTTGGGAAATGTAATATGAATGAAAAATCAAGCTTGAATCTACTCAAAAATCCAAGACTTCCTCAAGAATAGCGCTGATTCGTCCATCTGATGCGTTGTACCCTCAGGTAACACAGAAGAAGACTAGGAAATAATCCTTGCCCTCCAAGAGAGGGTATATATATATATATATATATATCACCTATTAACATGGCTTCCCTAGTGGCTCAGATGGTAAAGAATATGTCTGCAATACAGGAGACCCAGATTCAATCCCTGGGTTGGGAAGATCTCCTGGAGAAGGGAACGGCTACCCACTCCAGTATTCTTGCCTACAGAATCCCTTGAATGGAGGAGCCTGGTGAGATACTGTTCTTGGAGTCAGACACAAAGAGTCAGACACGACTGAATGACTCAGAACGTTAAACAGGGCACACAAACCAAAGGTACCAAAACACATCAAAATCAACTATACCATCTTGCATCTGTTTAGTAGTAATGTCTTGGAGCCTCACAGGACATGCATGAATCTGCCAGGGGTACCATAACACATACATTGTGAAAGTTAGACAGTAAAGAAGACTGAGCGCTGAAGAATTGATGCTTTCAAATTGTGGTGCTACAGAAGACTTGAGAGTCCCTTGGACTGCAGGAGATCAAACTAGTCATTTTTAAAGGAAATCAGTCCTGAATGTTCATTGGAAGGACTGATGCTGAAGCTGAAACTCCAACACTTTGGCTACCTGATGTGAAGAGTGACTCACTGGAAAAGACCCTGATGCTGGGGAGGATTGAGGCAGGAGGAGAAGGAGATGACAGAGGATGAGATGGTTGGATAGAATCACCAACTCAATGGACATGAATTTGAGCAAACTCTGGGAGACTCTGGGGACAGAGAAACCTGACCTGCTGCAGCCCATGGGCTCACAAGGAGTCAGACACGCCTTAGGGACTGAACAGCAAACAACAAACCATAACACAGTGCTGCAGCCTAGGTGGCTTAAACACTAGAATTTTATTTTTTCACAGCTCTGGAGGTCAAGAGTCTGAGATCAAGGTGTCAGGCAAGTTGGTTTCCTCTGGAGCCTATACTTCTGACTTGAAGATGGCCATGTTCTCCCTGTGTCCTCACATGGCTTTTCCTCTGTGTGTGTTTGTGTTCTAATCTCTTCTTCTTATAAAGACACCAGTCCTATTGGAGCAGAGCCCACCCATATGAACTTATTTTAACTCAATTACCTCTTTAAAGACCCATCTCTAAATACTGTCACATTCTGTTGTATGGGGGGCAGGATTAGAATTTCAACATATGAATTTGACTGGACACGATTCAGCCCATAATAATATGATAATTTATCATCTCTAGGGTGAGGTTAGGGCATCAAATTGTTTTATCAACTAAGTTTGACAAAAAAAGAAAAAACAATGGTAGTTTTCATTAATACTCTAGGTGGCCTCTGGGGTGTACTCGGCTTCCCAAGTGGCTCAGTGGTAAAGAATCCACCTGCCAATGCAGGAGACGTGGGTTTGATCTCTGGGTCAGGAAGATTCCTTTGGAGAAGGAAATGGCAACCCACTCCAGTATTCTTGCCTGAGAAATCTCATGGACAGAGGAGCCTCACGGGCTACAGTCCATGGGGCTATACAGAGTTTCACACAACTAAGCGAATGAGCATGCCCACACACACTGAGAAGCGTTAACTAAGTGACATGTGGTGATCTTGTATCAACTCTCCTCTATCTGCAGGGATCTTGGTGATTCCTTGTGGCTGAAAGAGAGTATCTTACTTGTTCAAAAAAGGAATAAGCTCTGACATGCCTCTCAGGCTCATGGCAATTCAATGAAATAAACAAAGGTAGGTAAAATATCTGGCCCTGTGTCCTCTGGGGACGGAAACCAGCAGTTGCCTTCCCTTGGTCTTTCAATGCCAAAAGGTAATGCTGATCCTCATAGCCATCAGGGAAGCATTTTGGAAAATGATACAAGACTTGGCTTTTAAAAAACCTTTAACCAAGCTCTCAGCTCTGCAATTCGCCCAAGTTTAGCATATGTCCCCTGTGTATCACTAAAGGTTCTTTGATCAAGGCCAAAGGAATGAATTCTAACTTCAGCAGAAAAAGAGATCACTGGAAGGGTATTCCATAACTCCAGGGAGAGCTGGATAACCAAGCTTAAGTATAAAAAGAGGAAGCAGGGTGGATCTGCAAGGCTAACTTTAGGAAGGGGCTTCCTCACTCAGTCTTATCAGGATGTCACCCCTCCCTGAAATGAATCAACTCCAGCTTGTTGTGGTAATTTTTTTTCCCCTATTGTGTATCACTGCCATTCACATCTGCCACAGTTTCAATGACCATGTTTTTTTTTTTTTCTTCTTCTTATTTCATGTATTGATTGTTAGTCACTCAGTCATGTCCAACTCTTTGCAACCCCATGGACTGTAGCCCACCAGGCTCCTCTGTCCACAGAATTCTCTAGGCAAGAATACTGGAAAGAAAGTGAAAGTCACTCAGTCATGTCTGACTCTTTGTGACCCCATGGGCTATACAGTCCATGGTATTCTCCAGGCCAGAATACTGGAGTGCCATTCCCTTCTCCAGGGGATCTTCCCAACCCAAGGATCGAACCCAGGTCTCCCACATTGTATGCAGATTCTTTACCAGCTGAGCCACTAGGAAAGTTATTCCCTTCTCTAGGGGATCTTCCTGACCCAGGGACCAAATCTTGGTCTCCCACATTTCAGACAGATTCTTTACCATCTGAGCCATCTGGGAAGTCCTTCAATGAGAGTGTCCTCCTAAATTTCATATACTCAAATCCCAATGCCCAATGTGATAGTTGTTGGAGGTGTGGCCTTTGGGGGGTGATTAGGTCATGAGGGTGGGGCCCCCACAAATGGGATTAGCAATCCCATTATAAAAAGACCCCAGAGAGAAATCTCCTGCCCCTTCCACTATGTCAGGCTATAATGAGAAGTCATCTCCTCACCAAACATCCTGGCACCCTGACCTCAAACTTCCAGCCTTCAGAACAGTGAGAAATACATTTCTGTTGTTGATAAGTCACCCAGTTGTGGTATTTTGTTGTAACAGCCTGAATGGACTAAGACCCCCATTAATATCTCAGTAGAGGGAATCCCATTGGCTGCCTGGGCTATAACTATATTATTTGGCTTATTTATTGCCTGTGTAAGAATGAACACGGGGCTTCCCAAGTGGCTCAGTGGTAAGGAATTCACCTGTCAAGCAGGAAAGGAGGATTTGATCCCTGAGTCAGGAAGATTCCCTGGAGAAGGAAACAGCAACCCACCCCAGTATTCTTGCCTGGGAAATCCCATGGACAGAGAAGTTTGATGGGTTACAATCCAAGGGGTCACAAAGAGTCAGACATGACTGAGCAGCTAAACAGCAACAGAGAATGAACATGTGAGAGAAGAGAATTAACCCCAAGAGCACACAGAATGCTGTTCCCTGAGAGTAGGGATGCTTGCTGGACACCAACAATAAACAAGCATGTGTCCGCTACACCTGCTACGTGCTTGCAAACAGCACAGCCTGAGTAAGGGCTCTCTAAAGAGAGAGCTTATGATGAGCTTATGATGCTCTTATGATGGAGTGTAGGAGGCCTTGTTGTCTGATGAAAACTTGCCTCTTTCTTCACCCAAGTGAAGAAAGTACACATACTTATTTATCTCATTCCTGCCCCATTCTCCCTGTTCCCTATCAAGTTTTTTTTTTTTTTTTTTTTTCTTCCTGGAATGGTATTTAGATCTCAGAAGTACACTGTAGGAAGGTAAGTCTTCACTGAGGCATCAGTCATAGAAATGAGGAATGCTGATGACAAATTGAAATGTCAGCATTATTAGCAGTTTTGTTGGAAGCTGTTTGATACTAATTTAACGGTAAAACAAGAAATAGGACGAATGTGCCCTGGAAAGGTGGGGATGCTGACTTGGGAAACTAGGCTAAAATGAAAGCAAAGGAAAAGGAAAATAAATATTAGGCCGAGTGTGCTAAATGTAATAACTCTGGAGTCTTCCCCAGAGGGAGCAATGAAATGCCTGAGGAGATGCAAAGGAGGACAGATGGATTATCACACATGGGAGTCCCCGGATTCAGCATCTAAGATGTAGGGAGGTGGCTACCTGTACATCTCTCTGTGTAACCGCACCTCACTATGAAGCTGGGAAAACTAGTGTCTGTAACTAGTCAGCTGGTTTCTTGATCCATTATCCTTCAAGCTCATCTGTTATTGATCTTTTGAATATTGAGGAAGCCATGAGATCTTAAAGCAAGAGTGTGAAAAAATGAAGACAACATTTTTTAAAAATTTAAATGTATTTACAAATTTCTTATTTTAGTAGGGAAGCTGCCCTTGGAGATTTTTTCTGGTGGTCTGAATTATTGTCAGTTCTACAAGTAGAGAGCTAATTACTTTGTTGAAGCGGAAGCTCCAATACTTTGGCCACCTGATGCAAAGAGCCAACTCATTGGGAAAGACCCTGCTGCTGGGAAAGATTGAAGGCAGAAGGAGAAGGGGATGACAGAGGATGAGATGGTTGGATGGTATCACTGACTCCGCAGACATGAATTTGAGGAAATTCCGGGAGATGGTGAAGGACAGATGGTGATGTGTTGTAGTCCATGGGGTCGCAGATAGTCGGACACACTTAGGGACTGAACAGCGACAAACTCCCTTTGGTTGGGAAAACTCTCTAAGATGGGACCATTAGTCTTTATAAGATTAAACCAAGCATCAATCTTTTTTTTTTTCCCTTGTGTGTGCACACCTGAATATATGTGGAAGCAAAGAACCGGGTAGGGGCAATGATGGTGAGTCATCTAAGTCATGCACATTGGATTTCTGTCACCTCTTGAGTATTTGGCAAAGATGTGTTGTTGTTCAGTCACTTTTCCACTCACCAAAGCTTGACTTTAACAGAGTTTTGGGGATGTTAACATAGACGATAATGTTCATGCCTCTAGAGAAGTGGTTCTGAAGACAGAATGATCTAGACAGGCAAGTTACCAGATACTTGTTAAGAAAAGAAAATATTCTGGAGCAGCTGAACATCAGTTTGCATTGGACAAGCCCCATGATACATATGTGGACAATGTCACTCTCAATGTGGAGTTCCAGAAATTACTTGTTGGGGGATCCTGAGAAAGAGGATAAACTTTTCCCTCCATTCTAGACTGATGGGTTAGCACATAAAAATAAGCATAATTTTATTTTGTGTTTCAAGGCCCTGTATCAGCTCTCTAGAAGGCATCTCATTTGGGAATGGGAGAAGGTAGTTCATTAGAAGCCTTTGAAAAGAAGGAATCACTTTTAAAGAGATACAGAGGTTTCTTATTTTTTTTTTGCTTTAATGTAAAATATATTAATCTGCATTAATTTATTGATCTTTGATGTTGAGTCCAAGGCCTTTGAGTGTCGACTGAAATCCCTCATCATCTTTCCCACACAAACCTCATCCATATTTCTCAGTCTCCAGTAGAAGTCAGCCAACCACGGCTTGGGGGCCAAACCTGACCCAACCCTTATTCTTGTAAATAAAGTTTTATTGGAACACAGTCTTGCTCATTCATTTTATCTATGGCTGTTTAAGTGCTACAAAGACAATTTTGAATACTAGCGGTAGAAACTGTATGGCTGTGAAGCCTAAAAGACTCATTATCTGGCCCTTTACAGAAAAAGTTTGGCAAGCTCTGATCTATACTCTCAGTTCTAATTTTATTTAATGTTAAGCAAGAATTCCAAGATGCATTTGAAAAATTCTGAGCGCAGAATCTTTCCAGATTTCTAAGGGTTCTTTTTCAGCTAACATGTTACCATTCTCTTACAGCTAATCCAAATAATGTTTGAGGCTTGCTTTCATAGACTGTTTCCAAAGCATTAACTTAGTTTTCAGAGAAACAGCTCTTTTTCTTATTGCACCCATTTTTCACCAGTTTACATAATATTCCACTAAATAATGTAATTACAATAGCAAGTGCAGCTGGCAGAAGCAGGTCTTGGAATAAATACAACTGACTCTTGGCAAGCAGACACCTCAACGGGTGAAGAGAAAGGTGAGATTGCACAGAACAGTCAGTTCACAGGCTGCACAGACATCTGTCAATATGCTTTATAAAGGGATAGGACGGTGTGTGTTACTCTGGCTGGTTTGATAAGTGGAGGCCAATTAGGTAGGTTGTTTTCCATCCGGGTCCTTTTACGCAGCATCTCTCATTTCAGGAAATTATCATTTCCCCCTGGACCATTATGTGCTGGTCTTTTGGCAAATGCTAATCTTCTCCTCTAACCTGTAAGGTTTAGGAGAATGGACGCCAGGTCGGTTTTGCTATACCCTTCTGTCTCCACCAGTTGGCACAGTGATGGGTGTATGGTACATGATCAAAAAACACTTCATGGGCTTCCCTGGTGGCTCAGCAGTAAAGAATCTGCCTGCCAATGCAGGAGACATAAGTTGGACCCCTGATCCAGGAAGATCCCACGTGCTGAGAAGCACCTAAGCCCGTGTGCCACAACTACTGAGTCCGTGCTCTAGACCCAGGAGCTGCTGCTACTGAAGCCTGCGCGCCCCAGAGTCTACAATATTAACATTAATGTAGTTAATATTTATTTTTAAAGCAACTCATTTTTAACCTAAATAGATGTACTTGCCGAGGAAACTTCGTGCTGCCTCTGCAAAAGAAAACCGTATCTACAGTTATGAATGTAAGAGAATGCAATCAGAAGCCTGGGCACTTGAACTAAAGAGTAACCCCCTGCCTCCTGCAACAAAAGGAAAGCCTGCAGCAATGAAGAGCAGCACAGCCAAAAATAAGTAAGCAAAATTATATTAAAAAAAAAAAAAGAGCTGACTATGCTGGTTTGCATGTAGCCCTTTCCCTTATCTATACACACCTGAAAAAACAAACAAACGAACTTCTTGAATAAATAGCTGAAGGGAAGCAGGCACTCTTACTTAGAATGTGCCATTCTAAACCTTTAATCAATCCCCAAACCATGAATCTTGTGAGGTCATTTCAAGGAGTAGGGAGCTGACGTTTCTTTCTCTGCTGTCCTAAGACCCATCGAGGATGGATTGGTCTTTTGGAGGGTGGGGGGCAGAGAGGCAGGGAAAGATGGCTTTGATGTTGACAGCTCCCTTCCCAGGAGATTGGGAAAGTTTCATTTTCTGATGCCCTGATGAAGGCAATGGGTTTAAGCCAAGAGGATCATTAGCCATTTGCATTCTGCAATCTACATCACTCTTGCATTGAGCAGAAATGAGAAACTTGCTTCTAACTGGCAAATTAAATATTGATAAGGCAGATCTGCTCCACAACATCTTTCACAAGGCTGGCACTATCATTTTAGTGTTTCTAAAACTTCCGTCATTTGCATTCCAGTGTCACGATTTTTGTCATAACTGCAGGCAATCTGTAACATTATGTAGTTAATATTTATCTTTAAAGCAACTCGTTTTTAACCTAAATAGATGTACTTGCCAAAGAAACTTTGTGTTGACACTGCAAACAGAAAACTGTATCTATAGTCATGAATGTAAGTTAATAGAAAAAAATTAATACCTAATAATCATTACCAACCTTTACCAGACACTGTTCTAAGACACTAATGCACCTCACATGCATTAATTATTTTAATCTTTGTTTGCTGGCACGCACATACACAAACTTATTAAGTGAGTGCAGCTATAATCTCCATTAAAAGAGGAGGAATTGGAGGAAGAGAAGATTTAAGTAACATGGTTAAGTACTAAATCACAGAGTCTAGATTTTTATCTCAGTAGGCCTAACTCCAGGCCTCTCCCTCTTAACTACGATATTTTGCAAACAGTGTTTTTAAAGTCTGGATAGATGACCTTGGCAGGCAGATTCTTTACCACTGAACCACCTGAGAACCCCTAAAGTGGGGTGTAGCATACTGAATTCCCAGTAGTATGCTACTGATCGAAGGTTCCAAGTTTGGTATAGCCAACCAGATTTCCTTTTTCCAGTGGTCCCTCAATAGTTGACCCTGGGCAACTAGCTATAAACACAGCTCAGGATTCATGGACACTCAGTCCCTGTACCTGTAGGAACAAATGCTGCATAAATCTTAGCGGCTAGAAAGTGCCATGTGCCTAAAGAAGGTGAAGAGAGCCTTCAAAAAGCAAAGCAAAACAGAGTGGACCCACAAGGATAGACAAACAGAAGAGGTAGGAAAAAGCTGCCTGAATCGTGATAGCTTTTAGCTTCTAAGCTATGTTCCTTGTGAAGCTTGATTGCTTGCCTTTTCTGCTTAGGCTGGCCCAAGCCAGTTTCTATCATCTGCTAACTAAGTGAGGGGTGGTTTTCTTCTGAAGACATTACCACGCCATCAGGTACAGAAACCATCCTCTGAGTTATTTTATTTATTTTCTTTTTAGTTTGGGGGTAGTGTGGGAACAGACAGACTCTGAGCACATTTTCTGGCCTGCTAATCCTAGTGGGAGGGCTTCCTTGATGGCTCAGAGGGTAAGGAATCCAACTGCAATGCAGGAGACACAGGAGGCTTGGGTTCAATACCTGGGTCAGGAAGATCCCCTGGAGGAGGAAATGGTAACCCACTCCAGTATTCGTCCCTGAAAAATCCCATAGACAAAGGAGCTTGGTGGGCTACATGGGATCACAAAGAGTAGGACATGACTGAGCAACTAACCACACTCACACACCTTCCTAGTGGGAAGAGGGATGAGAGTACCAGTGGGAAGAATGTTAGATTAATAGTTGAGAACTTCATTGATGCTGCTGCTGCTGCTGCTAAGTCACTTCAGTCGTGTCCGACTCTGTGAGACCCCATAGACAGCAGCCCACCAGGCTCCCCTGTTCCTGGGATTCACCAGACAAGAACACTGGAGTGGGTTGCCATTTCCTTCTCCAATGCATGAAAGTGAAAAGTGAAAAGTGAAAGTGAAGTCGTTCAGTCATGTCCAACTCTTAGCGACCCCGTGGACTGCAGCCTACCAGGCTCCTCCATCCATGGGATTTGCCAGGCAAGAGTACTGGAGTGGGTTGCCATTGCCTTCTCCAAATAAGGTACTAAGATCATTCAATTTATCTCTTGGTTGTTTGTCTCTTTGCTGGCTTCCCTTGTGGCTCAGGTGGTAAAGAATCTGTCTGCAATACGGGAGATCTGGGTTCGATCCCTGGGTTGGGAAGATCCCCTGGAGAAGGGAAAGGCTACCCACTCCAGTATTCTGGCCTGGAGAATCCCATGTACTGTATAGTCCATGGGGTCACAAATAGTTGGAGGCGACTGAGTGACTTTCACTCACTTTGTTGGTTTCAGGTGCCGGAGAGGTAAATGTTGACGGGTGGGTTATGACAACTGTCCAACTGGCATTTTTGGGCATCAGTTGGCAGCAAACCTGGGTAAACGCAGCCCACAGTGTCAAGAGAACTTTCAATGCACAGATTTCGTGGTGAGCCCTTGTGAGCTATCACCCCAAGGCGATCCATCAGCAGTCTGAAAACATAAACTAGAAGAAGGCTTAGCCTACTCTGGATTGACAAAATTTAGGATGGAGGAGTGAACAGGTTTTCTGTTCTGTTGTTTGCTCACTGGCAACGAGAGTAATTCCAATAGCTTTCCGAGAAGGGTGAGTCATCACTCAGAATGGTTGGAGGCCTTCTCTTGGGAGGAGCAGAGGCCAGGAAGCTCATGGATGGTATGTCTGGGGCTGAGCCAGGTCCTGGAGTGAGGTCTTCAGTCTGCTGCTGATACCCGATGATGAGAGAAAATCAGCAAAGACAGGATCCAGGATGGTTCCAAAGAACATAAGGTGACATACAAAGAGAGTGCCAAGCTGGGTAGAAAAGGCGGTTAGGATAGGGAGATGCGATCCCTGAGACTGGCAGAGAAAGCATCTGTTTCAGATTCCACGAGCCAGAGTTCGGGCATAGCTGAGGCTGTATGTGTGGTTCCCAGAGTTCTACGTGCCGGGTTAAAGGGGGTTGACAGGAAAGCAGCAGCATGAGTGACAGAGAGGACTCATGGGGGTTCCTTTCATGGCCGACTCTTTTGGGAAACTCCACCAACCAACATGCTCCTCTTCTTCCAGTTTAAGCAAATCCTATTGTCTTCTGGTGACGATGTGCCTGTCCCTGGGGGGCGGGAGGAGGGAGTGTAAATCATGGCTGCTGTGGCCAATCACTGATCTCCCAGGTCACTGTGGCAGTGATTGGCATGGTGATTGGCCAATGAGATGAAAAAGAACGTCTGCCTAGAAGGTTTCTGGGAATGATTTTCCTCCAATCAAAAGTAAAAGCTCTGAGGAAACAGCTCCTCTTTGCTTTCTCTCCTGATGGGAATGCTGTGTCCAGCATGTGATGCTGCTTCTTCCTCTGGGAAGAAGAAAAGAAAGACCAAGAGAGGCACAAAGATTCTAGACCACTGCCTCCTACCCCCAAATCCACTGAATCAACCCTGAATCTGGGAGATGACCAAATGTTTTTATGTTTTAAATAATGCTTAGCTTTGCTATAACTTTCAGACAGTAACATTCTAACTGGAAAAACAAAAACAAAACTGCAGTAATTCTCCAAGTGTTTCTCAGAGTGTATTCTGCATCCCCAAGTGGTCTGTGATCAGATGAGTTTGCAAAAAATTGCACACAGAGAGGAGAGGGAGGCTCATGAGGAGGTAATACATGTATAATTATGGCTAATTTGTGTTCCTGTATGGAAGAAACCATCACAACATTGTAAAGCAATTTTCCTCCAATTAAAAATAAATTAATTTTAATAATGTGTATTAGCACCATCTCCGTATTTTGCTTTCGCACATTAAAGGCTCTGAGAAGTCCTGCAGCTTAAAAGAAAGTAAGTTTGATCTCTTTAACATAATGAATTGAGTAAATAATATTTTTAAGCTTTTGTAATATCTTTTAGAATAAGTACCTCACAGAATACATTTTTGGAGGGAAAAAAATAGGAATTGTGAGAAAAGGAGAACAGGAGAGGGTTTTGGATGTACCAATACCTACAGGTGTCTACATGCACAAAACATGGCTGAGTAGCTGCATCTTTTTGTATCATCTGCTGTTCCAGGAGGCCAAGATAAAGGGGTACATTGTATAACCATCCAATTGCCTCCTTGAAATCTGACAACATAACAGAATATACTGGTGAAGGGATATAAACTTGGCAACATGGCCATGGTCCAATAATCCTGGACTGCAAATGCAGTTTGCTGTATTTAAAACATGTTTTAAGAAGTGAGGCTGGCAGATAGACACCCTTCAATGATGCTGGTAAGTAAACCATTATCTATTTTTCTCCCACTGCCTCTTTTTTCTATGGAAAAATGAAATACTGCATTTCATTAAAATAGCCCGGTATTTCAGATGAGAACCAGATTTTTTTTCAGGAACACCCCAAAAGTGTCTCCCTAACAAAAAAGCAATCACCTTCCTCAAGAAAGTTTTCTTTTCAGGTAATAGGAAGGCAAAGTATAAACACAAGAGAGGAATAAAAGGAAAGGAGGGATCAGAGGAGAAAGAAAACAGAAAAGGAGAAGATGGAGAAAATATCCATAGACAAGACATAGCTGTCAAAGATGAGACAGAGTCTAACAACAGTTGGGTGTCTCCCAGGAGGGAATTGGATGCCTAAGATTCAAATAGGAAGGGAAATCTTCACTGCATTCCCTTGGGCATCATTTAAATTTAAAACCCCATAAATGTGTTTCCCATCGATTGGAATGTATCTATCGATTCAAAACATAAATTACTTTAAAATGTAAAAGCAGACTACAACAGCAACAACAAAGCTCCAGTCCATGGTATCAGGGATGGTCTTACACAAGGCTATTGGAGCGCCAGGTTAGAGTTAACTGTATGATTCCTCATATCAAATCACAGCTTGAAATGTATTCAACGGAGTGTGTGTGGGGGGGGGAGTGTGCTCCATTCTTGTTCCTCAACCACACCCCTGTTGACAGTGCCCCCACCAATGCAAAATAATAAAGCCCTCCAACTGCACACAAGCACTTCATTACCTCCTGCATCCTTAATTTGCTGGGCGAGTCTCATTTGCCATAGAGATTTTAATTTTATCTTAATTCTGAGGAATTTATCAAGGCCTCCTGGAGACAAAAAAAAAAGCACGCATTCCTCTTTATCTAGCTCTGACCTAGTTCTGGCCACATCGTCCCCATCTAAACAGGAAGAGAAATCTGAAGTTGCAATACATTATTTACTAGGATGAACCAGTAATTCAGACTGCAGGGAAAAGCAATAAGAGAACTCCGGAAAGCTTAAAACGTCTTGAAGGCTGTTTCATGAAGAAGTCACAGCTAATGCAGGCACAGGTACTTAGGAGTGAAGTGGGGAGAGATGAGAGGTTAATCCATAGGACCGTGCTGGGACGCCACATAGAATAAATATGCATAAAAGCAGAAAGCTTCAACCCACCAGGTCTCCGTTCCACGCAACTGGATTTTGTTGTTTGTTTTACATAAGGATTTAACACACCTGATGCCAAAAGCTATTGTAAAATGGAAATAACTCTGCAAATCATTGTCATCTTGAGACTGGCAGGAAGTAAAGGCTCTGAAAAGTTACAAGGCAGAGTATAAACAACATGAGAATGCTTCAATAAACTAGGCGTCTGTAAGCTCTCTTTGAGCACAAGGCTTCCTTAACCCCTAACCTTGCTGTTATGATTTTAAAAGTAACAGATTCCCTTAGTTTTTCTAACAAACACAACTATACAGCACATAGCCCAGTAAAAATTGTCAATTTCCACCAGTGACATTAAAGACAGGCCAACTATGACTTCACATTCATCCATCCAAAACATGATGCATTTAAGAAAAAAACACAAATGGGCTTGGGGGAGGCAATCCAGATATTGCTTAAAATACCATACCCAGGCCATCAAGGGTCTCAACCATGACACCTTCACGGCAGAACAAAACACCAAGCTGCACTGATAAAAAAACCGCTCTTTGCTCTCATCGAGGCAACACTGTTTACAACTAATGGACTTCAGCTCTGAGAGAGTTTCATTTTTAGGAAGGTAAATAGCATTTGAGTTTTAAAATTCTGGCTCCTCCTAGACACACACATGCCACTAAAATTAAAAGGTCTATGGAGGACTCAAATTCTCCTAGAAAATGTCCTTGACTTAGTAGCGGCTCACCCACCCCGGTTAACAGCCACAAGCATTTGAGCCACTCAGCAAAGAGCCTGGCGTTCACATTAAGGAGGCAGCAAGGCGTTCTTTTGACCTTTGTTATTACTTAGATCTCGTATCGTCCATAAAAAGAGTACAATGATGTCAAACAAATTCCAGAAAAGAAGTATTTATTGCTGAATCTAAATCAAAAAATCCATATCTACTATAATGGCACTTCAAAAGAAGATATACTGTATTTACCAACTCAATCAATACTAAATTAGCCGGGATAAATATTTTCAACTCAACCAGTCTTAAGATGAAGCCCATTATTTAGAATCCTGCGTCTGGGGAGAGACAGGAAAATTTTTGCTTATCACACAGAAACGAGAACCAGGAAAAATTTTACAAGCGGATACACCTACCCTTAGCTGCTCTCTTTCACAATTCATCTGTTGTCTTGAAACCTACAAAGAGAAGAAAAAGAGGGGGGAAATCAGACGGTTCTGCATGAAAACAGCATGAAAGAAAATGGAAAATTACTTCTAATCATTTGGTTCAAAGCAGACCCAGAATTAATTAATTATGCATTTAATGTTTTCTTTAGGTCCAAATAGCTTCCACTTCTCTTGGAGTTTCAACTGTGTGATCCAGAAACACAACTAGGATGAGCTAGAGTCTTGAAGGTGGATAAAGAGAGGTACGTGAATGAGGGTGTGGGAGGTAAAATCTGACCAGGGTGAAGCTTTCCCTCTTGTCCTAACAAATGCAGGCATTTTTCATGGAAGGTCCACTTACTCAACCATTAAAAAGAATGAAGTATGTCATCTGCAGAAACATGAATGGACCTAGAGATGGTCATACTGAGTGAAGTTAAGTCAGATAGAGAAGGTGAGCTATCATATGACATCCCTGATAGGTGGAATCTAAAAAGAAATGATACACAAGACTTAATTACAAAACAGAAAGAGACTATAGACTCAGAGAATGAACTTATGCTTGCCAGAGGGGAAGGGATAGTTAGGGAGTTTGGGATCGACATGTACACTCTGCTATATTTAAAATGGATAATTGGCAAGGACCTACTACAGCACAGGGAGTTCTGCTCAATCTGTGTGGCAGTCTGGATGGGAGGAGGATTTGAGGGAGAATGGATGTACATGTATGTGCATGGCTGAGTCCCTTTGCTGTTCCCCTGAAACTGCCACAACGTTGTTAACTGGCTATAATCCAATAGAAAAAGAAAAGTAAAAAATAAAAAAAGATGGTCAGGGATAAGCACTGGTCAGCACACAGCATCTTTGTTGATGCTAAGGGCCCACAGTATCACCTGTCACCTGACAAGTGGGTTACATCTTATGGTCCGGTTCTAATCAGATAGCAGTATGTCCCTGAGAGCTGTGTTGGGGGAAATTCTGAGGCCAATGCTTTTATCAGAGAAAGGAACTCTGATCAACTTGTGATATCTCCCACAAGTTCAAAAAAGGAAAAGACTAGTGATACCTATGCCATACCCTACCAAAATGTGCTTCTTAAAAGCAATGATCTGTCTTTATAATAATCATATAATTTATTGACCAGACAGAAAAAATATATATACATGTGACTCCATCCCTTCCCTGCAAATACGTTCACAGGGTGGGAAGGAGAGGGGAGGACAAATTGAGAAAGTAGCACTGACATATATACACTACCAGCTGTGAAACAGACAGCTAGTGGGAGGCTGCTGTATAACACAGGGAGCTCAGCCTGGTGCTCTGTGATGACCTAGAGAGGTAGAGTGGGCGGTAGGGAGAGGAGGAGGCTCAAGAGGGAGGGGGCACGTATACATATGGCTGATTCATGCTGCTGTACAGCAGAACTAACACAACATTGGAAAGCAATTATCCTCCAATTTAAAAAAATATATAATATATATATAATATCATATATATATATAATATATATATATATATATATATATATATATATATATATATATATATATATATGGGCGTTAAAGGAGTGTGTGGGGTATTAGTAATGATTATCCTGGCGTCAGCAGATGTGATGTGGGGGTGACAAGGCAACTTGGGACCTGTGGTCACTCTCCCTCTATGGGGACTGGGCTTCCCTGGTGGCTCGGATGGTAAAGCATCTGCCTGCAATGTGGGAGACCCGCGTTCGATCCCTGGGTTGGGAAGATCCCGTGGAGGAGAGAATGGCTACCCACCCCAGTATTCTTGCCTGGAGAATTCCATGGACAGAGGAGCCTGGCAGGCTGCAGTACATGGGGTCACAAAGAGTCAGAAACGACTGAGTGACTAGCCGACTCCACCTTCAGCTCCAACAGCAAAACCAAAATGAAATTTGGGTCCGCACTCACAATTTATTCCAAATATTTCTAGTGTTGTTTTTCACCAATGAGGCAACCCCTGATACCTAGCATCTGACAATATATTGCGAGTTTTTGAAACATACTAAAGGAGAAGAAGGTTTAGGAGCTGACTTTTGATGTATATTTTATGTATTTTATATTGAAGGTTTCTTTTTGACTTTCTCTAAAACAAAAACAGGAATCATTACTTAGGATATGCCAGAGCCCTGAATCTATAAATCAGTGCTTTGCTGTGTCCTTTAACCCAGAAATATCACCTCTAAGAACAGCTCTTAAGAAAACAAGAGTTACACACAAATGTTTATGTGTCAATTAACTGCAGCATTATTTAAAAGCTATAAATATTACTATGTGTAATAATAGAAAAAAATTAAAAGTAAATTTTAGTACTACTGTGCGTGAGTGCTCAGTTGCTTCAGTCATGTCCAACTCTTTGAGACCTTATGGACTGCAGCCCACCAGGCTCCTCTGTCCCTGGGATTCTCGAGGTGAGAGCACTGGAGTGGGATGCCATACCCTCCTCCAGGGGATCTTCCTGATCCAGGGATTGAACCCAAGTCTCCTGCAGCTCTTGCACTGCAGGCAGATTCTTTCCCACTGAGCCACCAGGGAAGCCCTGTAGTACATTGATAGTATGGCAAAGTGGGCAGCATTTAGAACGATTGTTTTGAAAAACAGAGAGATGGGAAATGCTTAAAAGGTGCGATTTAGTCTTTAGTAAAAGCAACTACAAAAGTGATTATTGTTTTGTGTTAAAAATACAGTGAAATTGACTGTTAAAGAAAAACAAGAAAGACAAGAGGAAAGGACTGGGAGGAAATATTCCAAAATGTTAAAAAGGAAGAAGGGTCTTCCCTGGTGGTCCAGTGGTTAAGAACCCGTGCTTCCACCACAGGGAGCCCAAGTTCAGCCCCTGGTTGGGGAACTAAGATCCTACATGCTGCATGGTGCCCCGAAAAGTTTAAAAAAAAAATACAATTTTAAAATTATAAAACAGGAAATGGGTACAACTGTCTAAAGATACAAAACACACTCACGGTGAGTCATATACTTGAAATAGGTAACGTTATGGTGTGCAAAGTGTATATGATAAGTAAAGCTTGTATCTCCACAAACTGTTAAGTGGGACAAATCCTTAGAGACTTCTCAGAAGGCAGATTAGTGGTTGCCAGGGGATTTGGGGAAGGGGCAAAGAGGGGTAATAGGGCTCCCCAGGTGGCTCAGCGGTAAAGAATCTGCCTGCCAATGTAGGAGACACGAGTTTGATCCTTGGGTGGGGAAGATCCCCTGGAGAAGGAAATGGCACCCACTCCAGTATTCTTACCTGGGAAATCCCATGGACAGAGGAGCCTGGAGGGCTACAGTCCATGTGGTAGCAAAAAAGTCAGACATGACTTAGTGACTAAAAGATAACAACAATAATAACAAAGCAGGGTGAGTGACTGCTTCGTGGGTTTGGAGTTTCTACATTTGGAGTGATGAGAAAGTTCTGAAACTAGACAGCAATGGGTGCACACTATTGTGTATGTATTTGATACTCTTATATTGTATACTCTGAAGTGGCCACAACGGGAACTTTCATTTTGTGTGCCTTTTTCTCACAATCACATAAAGTGAAGCAGGTAATGAGGTTCTGGTTCTAGCTAAGATGGAGGAAGCCTACATTACCCTGTCTCCCGTGCTCAATGTTGCTATAAAATCTGAATAGAATACATACGTATTTTCTCTGAAAATTAAACAGTAGCAGATGGAGGGGGGGGGAAGCTGCCCAAAATAAAGACAAATGGTAGTTTGGAATTATCAAATACAGATTTTGAGAAGCTATTACAAAAATACGCCAACAAGCAAAGGAAAACACGGTTAACACTAAGGAAAAAAAAAAATTGTACTGGCAAAAAATAGAAGACATAAAGAGGAACCAAATGGAAATTTTAGAACCATAAAAATCAATAACCTAAATTAAAATAAAAAAAATCAAAATCCCTGAAAGAGTTCAAATGTAGAATGGAGACAGCAGGAGAAAACTCGGCGAATTTGAGTACATGTCAGTAAAAAGTATCCAAACTGAACAAAGTGAGGAAAGCAAAAGAAATAGAAATTCAGGGATGTGTAACAATAGAAAAAAATTACAACATCATGTCACTGGAACCCCAGAATAAAGACAATTCTAGGATAAAGGATCCCAGAATAAAGATAATTCTAGGATAAAGGATCCCAGAATAAAGATAATTCTAGGGTAAAGGATTCTAGAATAAAGATAATTCTAGGATAAAGGATCCCAGAATAATAAAGGGTGCTAGAATAAAGATAAAGATAATTCTAGGATAAAGGATTTAAAAGATAATTCTAGGATAAAGGATCGCTAGAATAAAGATATTCTAGGATAAAGGATTAAAGATAATTCTAGGATAAAAGGATTCTAGAAATAAAGATAATTCTAGGATAAAGGATTCTAGAATAAAGATAATTCTAGGATAAAGGATTTCTAGAATAAAGATAATTCTAGGATAAAGGATTCTAGAATAAAGATAATTCTAGGATAAAGGATTCTAGAATAAAGATAATTCTAGGATAAAGGATTCTAGAATAAAGATAATTCTAGGATAAAGGATTCTAGAATAAAGATAATTCTAGGATAAAGGATTCTAGAATAAAGTTCACCACAGAAAAATTATTTGAGGAAATAATGGCTTAAAACTCCCCTCATTTGGCAAAAGATACAAACACACAAATTCAACAAGTTCAGCAAACCCTAAAGAGGTAAATCCAAAGAAATATAATCAAACTTCTAAAACCTAGGTTGAGGAAAGGACTTTGAAAACAGCCAGGTAAATAATGCACTCTTTGTAAGAAGGCAATGATTCAAATAACTGTGGATTTCTCATTAAACAAGCAAACAAAAACCAGGGAGTCGGGAAAGAGGTGGCACACAATTTTCTAACTGCTAAATCCAATTCAGAATTCTAATTCCAATGAAAATATCCCTTAGAAATGAATATGAAATATTAAGGAAACTAAGTAAATTCTCTGCCAACAGAACTGCTCTGAAATAATTGCTACAGGAATTGCCAGACAAATGGAATATGAAACCAGAAGGAAAGTTGGAACATCAAGAATAAATGGAGAGCAAAGAAATGGTAAATATAAGGGTAAATGAGAATATAATGGACCAGTCAACTCCTTTGAGTTCTTTCAAATATGTTTAATGGTTGAAAGCAAACAAATTACAAAATTGTCTAATTTGGTTTTCAATGTACATATGGGGTTTCCCTGGTGGCTCAGCGGTAAAAAATTCACCTGCCAAGGCAGGAAACTCAGGCTCAATCCCTGGGTCAGGAAGATACCCTGGAGAAGGAAATGGCAACCCACTGAAGTATTCTTGTCTCAGAAATCCAATGGACAGAGGAGCCTGGTGGGCTACAGTCCATGGGTTCGAAAAAGAGTCAGACACGACTTATCGACTAAACAACAACATATGCAATATATAAGATGAACACAGCATCAAGAGAGAAAGGTAAGAAACATATATGTCAATAAGTGTTCCACATCCAATCAAAATAGTAAAAGCAAAACCAAAAACCTGATTCTAGGCAGACTAAGAGAAGTTAACTATATGTATTATAATCTCTAGAGGAACCACTTAAAAATTAATACTATGGAAACTGATATGCCCCAAAACAGATGTGTTAGAATAACTGAATGCCTGTATGCAAAGCAAAAACAATAAAGCAAAAACAAACAAAACACCTTGATTTAAACCTCACATTTTATACAAAAATATTAGCTCAAAATGGATCACATATCTACATGTGAAACATAAACTAAATGGGAGATGCAATTAAAGAGTAGTGGTAATACTTTTTCCGAGGCAGCATCTACGTTCTAGTAACATTTTTCATATTCTAGTAACGATAGCCAGCTTCTCCTTCGGCGGTGTTCCTGCCCATGCCATAAATCCTTTGTGAGTTGGAAGTCATCTCCACCATACACCTCTGTGCTGTGCTGTGCTGTGCTGTGCTTAGTCACTCAGTCGTGTCTGACTCTTTGCAACCCCATGGACTGCACCCTGCCAGGCTCCTCTGTCCATGGGATTCTCCAGGCAAGAATGCTGGAACGGGTTGCCATACCCTGCTCTAGGGGATCTTCCTGACCCAGGGATCAAACCTATGTCTCTTACGTCTCCTGAATTGGCAGGCAGGTTCTTTACCACTAGCACCACCAGGGAAGCCCACCATACCCTCTACTGCTGCCTAATAGAACCTACACCTGCCATCACCTCTTTGTTTAGAAATCAACTTGGTAACACCCTCATCTTCTGACTCTGGTGGCAGGTGACCTCCTGTTCGTCACCTAGAGGTCATCAAGTGCAAACTGCCAGTTGATGGTCTGAGTCCCATCCTGGGTCTGTGTTTCTGCTGCAGTAGTGGTCATCACATAGAACTCCAAGCAGAGTGTGATGATGCTCTGAAGCCTTAATAAGTTATCACTATAGCTCAGTTGGTAAAGAATCTACCTGCAATGCAGGAGATCCCAGTTCGATTCCTGGGTCAGGAAGATCCACTGGAGAAGGGATAGGCTATCCACGCCTGTATTGTGGCCCGGAGAATTCCATGGGCTGTGTATAGTCCATGGGGTCACAAAAAGTTGGACACGACTGAGAGACTTTCCTTTCATATCTAATGAGGTTCTCAAAAAAAATTTCCAAACACCATTATGGGAGAGGTTCAGGAGAAGAGGCACCTGTATTATAACACTTTATCATCTGTTATGAAGAAATACCCTTCCCATGCACTTTTTTAAAAGCCAGCCTGAAAAATACCTTAAATGTACACTTTACTAAGTGCCATTTCATTTGGAAACTAGCATGTGATTTTTTTTTTCCTCCCATGGGACTAATGGGCAAAACCAATATAGTTTATAGCCTAAATGAAAAAAAAAAAAAAAAGTGGGAGGTCTGGTGCTGTTCCTTTAAGACGCTTCCAGAGAATCAAATACCACTTTCGATAGGACTGCCAAGTAAGCACTTATGAAAGGTTAGAGACAGAAGCAATAAACTCCAGCATGAGACCCTATGCTCTCCTGGTTGAACAAGATGTTTAATAGCAGGGATTCATCTTCCCCCACCTCCTATCTGCATCTAGTCAACAGGGCTCAGAACCTTTCTCAGATTTCAGCCTTTTTCATCTTCTCCTGACTTTGAGCTCTCCCTTATCAGTTCTTCCTGCTTTATCCTGACCTTATTACCAGTCTGATTTCCCCTCCCACACATCAGACGGGATCTGCAAGGGAAAGAACTGTTTTATTCAGTTTTATTTTTCTAGAGATCAGGATAATGTTTGAAATCTATTTGTTTTTCCATCCTTTCATCCCTCCATATACTCAACAAATATAAATATGTATGTATATGCATATGTGTGTGTGTGTGTGTGTGTGTGTGTGTGTGTGTGTGTGTGTATAGTAGCTCAGACAGTAAAGAATCTGCCTGAAATGCAGGAGACCGAAGTTTGATCCCTGGGTTGAAGTTCCCATGGAGAAGGGAATGGCAACCCACTCCAGTATTCTGACCTGGAGAATCCCATGGACAGACGAGCCTGGCAGCTCAAAGTCCATGGGTTGCAAAGAGTCGGACATGACTGAGCAGCTATTATATTATAAGCAACTACAGATCCCATCAATAGTTCTGGCTGTTGTTTCTTTTTGGTCTAAAGGAGGAAAAAAAGTAGTGTGGGAAAGTAGTAAGTCCTTAGGCTTCAAAAAAGGAAACGAGGAATAATCAATTGAAAAAATAATGAAAACTAAAAGTCATGACAACAAGTGAGGTCAGCCATGATGAATTAGCTCAATTTTGACTCAGGTTGTATTATTGAAGAAAATGCATTTGAGAGAACTTGGGGATCCACTTATCTCTCCTCCACTATTTTCATTTTAACCTCAGGGAGAACCACAGTCTGCTGATAAAATCTCATCTGATTTTGTAAAGGTGCCAGCTTCCGAGAGGAACCGAAGGGGGTCAGGAGAATGAGAAAGAATGCGGCAAGGCTAAATCCTAATTGGAAAAAAAAAAACATTGGTTGGTGTTATATGTAAACATGAGCTGATAAACTCAAAGACTGAAAGCTCTAACATATTCAATCGACGGGCAGCAGTGCTTAGGGGTAATTTATTAAGCATGTCCTGAAAATCTCAAACGACTTAGGATTTTTGGCCCTTAAATGACTTGAGTATGGTATACACCAGTACTACACGCCTCTGAGTGAGTACCGCATCTCCTGCTGGTCCCCGTAAAACCATACGGCTTGATGATGTTGGTACTTATCACAAGAGACCCACTGTTCCTGATATGAGTCACCAGGGAGAGTCAAGTGTTGGTTATCTGATTAAACGGGTATCAGAGGTCAGGATGCCCGCAGAACTTGAGAGAGCCTCAAATAACAGGTTTTAAAGAGCTGTTTTCTTTGGAGGAAATGCTTTTCGCACTTGCTGTGCCATAAACCCATTTGTTAAATACCCCATTAACAACAGAACAAGTCCCCCAGATCTGGGACAGGCTGTGCAGGCAGACAGATTCGACTGACAAGTACCCAGCAAGAGGTGGCAGTAACAAGTGGCCCCTGGCACGGATCCCATTCTGCTTCCTGCAGCCACCCCGCTTCCTGCAAAGATGCGACCTCTTGGAGCTGTTGGTTTCAGGCTTGATGCTGGTCTTGAAGTGAGAGGGCGGCCCCTGGCCATCAAGAGCCGGGCTGGCCTGACACATGTATGCACGGTTACCAGCGAAACCAGGAAAGTGTCTTTGCATCTGATAACTTGCGAGGTGGAGGGAGACCTAGTGCCTATTATTTATTCTAATAATAAACCATTACCACAGGCATATTTTTATTCTCAAGATTTAATAAGGTATTTTGTGAACCGAGGCAGAGGAGGGTGGGAGAAAACAACTGTGGTTATTATGAAGATGATTTCTATTTGTTTCAGATGCAGAAGCAATCACCACTTTTTCCCTTCATAATCAAGGGTTATAATTGCTCCCCCAACTCCACTCCAATCCCTTGCTCAGCCCAAGAAAATCTGAACACCCACAGAAATGTCCTGAGGAACTAAAAGGGCTTGGCATATGTCCCTGAACCAGTCCCCTGGGACCATCATTACCTTATAGCCAGAGAACTCTGATTATATAGCACGGGGCTCTCAACTCAGATTTTCCCATCATCCCCCTCTCCACATCCAGAGGTGGGAAAGACTGGGGAGGGCTAGGTGGGTGATTTACATACCATTTGCATACCTCTGCTTAGATGGAATATAGTTTTCAAGACATTTTTAAATTGAGATGTTTTAACTAGACTTTTTTTCCCCCTTCTGGTTAGATGTTGCAAAATCTGATGATGATTTTTTGATAAGTTGATATTTTTATCATCTACATCCCAATTAAACAGATTCAGCAGAAATACACAGGACACGGCCTTATCTGGGCAGTCATCCTGATCCCGTTAATTGAAAGCCATTTGAGAGGCATCTTATGTTCAGAGGATAAACTCTAGAAGCCACACTTGCAAGGTTCAAATCTCAATGCTGCTACTTATTAGCTTAGGAACCTTGAACAAATTCCACAGCTGGGCCTCAGCCCTAAGGGTCATCATAGGATTTGAAAGAGTTCATATTTGCAAAGCAACCAGAAAAGCAACCTACAGAAAGCACTGCTAAAGTATCTTTTGAAAAATATGTGTGTATTCACTTATTGTTGGCAGTGCTGGGTGTTTGTCGCTGCTTGGGGTCTTTCTCTAGGTGCGGTGAGTGGGGGCTACTCTTCAGTTTGTGGTGTGCAGGCTTCTCATTGCAGCAGCCCCTCCTGTTGCAGAGCATGGGGCTCTAGGCTCTTGGACTTCAGTAGCTGTGGTGCATGGGCTTAGTTGCCCCATGACATGTGGGATCTTCCAGGACCAGGGATTGAACATGTGTACCCTGCACTGCAGAGAAGGCAATGGCAACCCACTCCAGTACTCTTGCCTGGAAAATCCCATGGACGGAGGAGCCTGGTAGGCTGCAGTCTATGGGGTCCCTAAGAGTCGGACATGACTGAGCGACTTCACTTTCACTTTTCACGTTCATGCACTGGAAAAGGAAATGACAACCCACTCCAGTGTTCTTGCCTGGAGAATACCAGGGACAGAGGAGCCTGGTGGGCTGCTGTCTATGGGGTCGCACAGAGTCGGACACGACTGAAGCGACTTAGCACAGCAGCAGCAGCACCCTGCATTGGCAGGCAGATTCTTATCCACGGGACCACCATGAAAGTCCCAAAGAGCCTTTTCAATGTAAGAAACTGAATTGTAGTCAAAGTCTGTTTGCTGTTGTTATCTGTTCTTTTTATAAACTGAGAATGGACTGAATCTGCTCAGCTCTGTGCTTAGATGCTGGGTGGAAAATACCCCAGTGGTAGAAAAATCAAGGTTATAAAAAGTGGCTGATACTTCTGCAAGTTTTGTGCTGTGACATTAAAAGTTCACTCTACAGATCGTAGAGTGTGTCAATAGAAATAAATCATATAACAACCACTCTACTATTAGAAAGACAAAAAAAAAAGTGAGGTGAACTAAGTCCCATTGAACCAATTTTCAAGACAAGGAAATAGGAACATAAGTGACTTTCCAATGGAAGGCAGCTCTGGCTGGCTCTCTAAGCCAGAGCTGCCTTCTGCAACTGAAGAAATCTTTACACAGTTTTAAGAGGTCTTTTCCCTTTCTGATCTGTGACTTTACAAAATGTCATCGTTTAAGAAATGGGAACAATTGTGTAGCTGGAGAAGCTTGAGGAGTATTCATTTTCTAATTTTCCAGTTCAGTTGTCTGAAAGGGTTGCCTGGGTGGTGGTGGTTATTGTTGCTGTGTGTGTGTGTGTGTGTGTGTGTGTGTGTGTGTTTCACATCCTTTCTGGAAAGCTTTATGGAAGGAGAGCTGGAAAATGAATGCTTCATGAAAAAATGAGCTCTTCAAACCCTAAACTTAAAGAATCTTTACTGAAAGAACTAGGTTCCCAAAAGTTCTGAAGCAACAAGGAGCCATTCATGGAAACTGCAAGCAATTGGAAATCTAGGTCATCTGGCTGTTTGGTTTGTCACCATTAGTATTAATTAGACACTGGAAGTAATGAGTAAGCTCCACGAGCTCTTCAGATTTAAAATAATAATAATAATAATAATAATAATAATAATAATAATAATAATAATAATAATAATAATAATAAACCAGCAGAGCACAGCTTTACCTTCGGAAAGAAAATATTTTCACAAGTGGCGTTCGGAAAGAACCTGAGTTCCGAAAAGCAAAATAACAACAACAAAAAACCTTGCAATTAAATTCTGCAAATGCGCCTTGAGATAATCCCAGGGGAGGTCTTATTTGTACTTAATATTCAAATAAATATTCTTTTTCTGTGCAGTGCATTTGATAGGGTACATTTTACTTAATTTGAGTGTATAATGCAATCAGAGTCATGAGGGATAATCGCCGGGCATGGTAGAACCCCTTAACTAGGATAAATGGGCCGGCTTTGCAGTGGAGGGGTGATCGTGGGCCAGCAAGGAGATGCACCGAGCAGAAGCCTGGTGTGGTTTCCCCCGGGAGTGCCCTGCAGGTCCCTGATGTTCAAGGTGGCACCCGTGGGACCAGCATCTGCATCAACTGGAAGCCGATTAGAAACATAACATCTTAAACTCCGCCCTCCGGAGCAAGTGAATCACAATCTGGGTTTCCCAAGACCCTGGGTGAACCCCAGGTAATTCCTCAGGTGATTAAATCTAGAGGAGTCACCGAGGTCGGGGTCCTCACTGCCAGTCAGGGCCATCCTCTGCTTCGCTCTCTTTCCATCCTCCGTTCTGAGGTGCCCTGGAGGTGGTCGCATCCTTCTGTTCAGCTGAAGCCCAGCAAGGAGGAGGGGAGGAGAGGAGGGGTTCGGCCTCTCTCACCTTCACCCCAGGGCTCCTAGAGGGCTGCTTACTCCCGACTTCAGTCCCTCCCCTCCTGCATCAGGTACAATCTCGCTTTCTGCCTGCTTCATCCCACATTCACTGCCTTGTGTGTTAGGCAGTCTCATTATTATGATCCCTTTGAATAAGTGAAAGAATGGAGGTTTAGAGAAGCTAAACTACATTCTCCAGGTTACAAAAAAAGCTGAGCCACAAGTCCAACCCAGACCCACCTGAATCCAGAGCCCCTTCATCCACTGTATACTTCCCACCCAACTCCCTGGCCATCCTATCTCATCTGTACAATGGAGAGAAATCAATGAATTCATAAAATGCCTAAGGCAGCCCTTTTGATGGGTCAATACTGACCAAAGTCCCATCCCAACCTCCCTTCCTCAGTTCTAATGGAGACCAAGAGGAGGAGACATCATGGCCATCCGGAGCTTGCCAGGATCCACTGGAGGACTAAAGCACACACACAGGAGAGTCAGTTTCCTTCCCTGGACTTGAGCGAGTCTAGGAAGCCATGCTAACCACAATGATGAGTGCCTTAAATAATGAGGAAGCCCATCTAGTCAACTTGGCTGCAAGCTCGCTTAGCAGTCACTGGCAGTGCTCCTGGAAGAGGGGAAGGTCTCTGTAATTACACTAATGAGGAGGAGATGAACTGCAGGTCATCACGGATGAGGTGGTAGGGTTCCATGGATGAGAGGCAGGCAAGCGAGGACCGCCACGGCCAGACGGGACATGGGGCATCTGCGTTCTCCGGGCCATGGGTTATACCTGGGATGATGTTTGGGAGCCCAGAGAACCAGCGTTTATTCAGTGAGATGTGCTGAATCCCAGGCATTGCACATACGGTCTCATCAGAATGAATCATCCCATATGGCTGATGAAGCCAATACTATTTTTTTTTAAGATTATTTATTTCTCTAATTTATTTTTTGGTCATGGTGCATCTTTGTTACTGCACGTGGGCTTTCTCTAGTTATGGCGAGCCGGGGTGCTAACTTCATTGCAGTGCCTAAGGTTCTTATTGCAGTGGCTTCTCTTGTTGCAGAGAACAGGCTCTAGAAGCGAGGGTTGCAGTAGTTGCAAGAAATGAGCTCAGTAGTTGTGGCACATGGGCTTAATTGCTCTGTGGCATGTGTGACTTTCCGGGGCCAGGGATTGAACCAGTGTCCCTTGAATTGCGAGGCTGATTCTTAACCACTGAACCACCAAGGAAGCCCAAAGCTGATACTATTGTTTTTATCTCCAGTTTGTGCTCAGAGAGGTTAAGCCATCTGCCCAAACTGACACAGCAAATAAATGGCAGAGCCAGGATTCGAGGCCAAGCAGTAAGGCTTAGCGTCCATTTTCTTAACCACTAGTTCTTCCTGCTTCTCTGCCCTTAGAGTGGTAGCCAGATCCTTGAAGCACACCTGCCACTCACTTCCTCTCTGCTCACTCTGCCACCTAAGGCACTACCCTGGCTACAGCTCTGAGACAGGCAACACCATAGACCATAGACCATAGACCACGTGAGCTGGATTCTGCTCCCACCAGACAAGTTGGACCCAATGGGTACTCTTCCTAGGGTACCATCTGCCCCATTCCCATGATTCCTTTCCTTGAGCATTTGTTCAGGGACAGATACCCACATTTCCTCGATTCTTCCTCAAATGACAAGGACTGGGGTTCCCTGGTGGTCCAATGGTCAGGAATCCACCTGCCAGTGCAGGGGACACAGGGTCGATTCCCGGTTGGGGAAGATTCCATGTGCCACAGAGCAACTAAGTCCAGGTGCCACAACTACTGAGACCCGCGCACCCTAGAGCCTGTTCTCTGCAACAAGAGAAGCCAGTGCAGTGAGAGGCCCATGCTCTCTGCAAGTAGAGAAAACCCAGGTACAGCAATGAAGACCCAACACAGCTGAAAATTAAAAATAAACACATTAAGAAAAATGACAAGGGCTGGAGTCCTTTTCCTTTTCTGATCATGTCCTCTCCAATGAAGGGGAAACTTCCCTCTATAAAGTCAGGCAGAGAGTGAGCTTGAGTCCCAGACCAGCTCCTTGGCCCTTTGACCTTGAATAACCCTGTAACTTCCTGCAGTGAGTTGAAGAGAGTGCCTGCATTCTATATTCTAAGAGAGACTGAAGCCACTTCAGTCATGTCCGACTCTTTGCAACCCCGCGAACTGTAGCCCACCTGGCTTCTCTGTCCATGGGATTCTCCAGGCAAGTATACCGGAGTGGGTTGCCATGCCCTCCTCCAGATCTTCCCGACCCAGGGATTGAACCCATATCTCCTGCACTGCAGGCAGATTCTTTACCGCTGAGCTACCAGGGAAGCCCCTTAGTGACCCTTAGTTAAACTCATTTGGGGGTCGGGCTTCCAAACAGCAGGCTGGCTGATGGGATTTAAACTTGCAGATAAGGAAACCAAGGCGTATTAAATGCTTTTCCACAGATACATAGCTAAGGGTTAGGGCTGTGATTGTACTGATGCTAGAAACAGCTCTCGTTAGCCTCTGCCACGTGGCTTTCTCTGTTAATGGCAAACTTATGTATAGTCTAAGTGTTCTGTGATGCCGTCGCCAAGCCCCACACTCCTCTCAGATTTTCTAGGTAGACCAAGTGCTCTGATCGTTCACAGATGGTTCACATTTTCAAAAAACACAGGAGCACGAAACATCCTTTGGGAGTCTTTGATGAATAGAAGTCATAAGGATGTTTGGTTGAATTTTCTAAAAGGTGGGAGTTCCTTATTGTGATTAAATGAAGAGCTTAAGATGATCAAGCAGCAGTGAGAAAAATTCCACCCCATCCAACGCCGGCTGTACACCAAGAGGCAGAGCAATTTTACAGCAGTCCATTTCCACCCACAGAGAGCACAGACTGTGTGCCAATTTGATTAGAAAATGGCTAACACGCAGGGCCAGCCCTGTCTATTAGACGGAGAGCTGGACTAATGAATCTTGGAAATGGAAAAATCTGTCTATCCTTCTTCAAATCTGTAAGCCAATTATTATATTGGATCTTGACTTCCAATATTTCTGCAGGCTTCGAGGCAGTGAAACCATGCCAAGCAACAGGCAAATGAGAAGTCAGGGCTGTGAACACCGTTTTTGTGCTGGATATTAAATAAAGCTTGTTTTTTCCCCCTTCCTTGTTTCCTCCCTCCAGACCTTCCTCCTCCCCTCCATTTCTCTTTCCCTTTTCCTCCTTCTCTGTTTTTCCTTTTTTTCCTTTTTTTTCTTCTTCTTCTGCAACTTTAACACCCCAAAACACAATTACAGGTTACAGATATGAAAGGAAAGGAATTTACTCATTTTCCGTGTAAAATCAAATAATTTCACTATTCTTCTTTCATCTGGAAACCTGCCTGCCATGTCCTTTGAAAGCTAAATTCTGCAAGGTGGGCTTCAGGGATTAAATTCTATGCATGCTTGTTCCCTGCCTGAGTTTATATAAGTACATTAGTCTTGGTCAGAGGAGAAAAAGACTAAGGATAAGAGGAAGTTGAGTGGAGACATTTAGAGAAGAAGAAAAGAAAACAAAACTCTGGAGTCAGAATGCTTGGGTTTGAAACCCACTTACTCCTTATTTCACCTTGGATAAGTTACTTAACCAATTTCCACCTCTGCTATTGCAACTGAGTAAAAAAAAGGGGGTGATGGTGGGGATATCGACAGTGTCTATTATTGGGTTTCTATTGGGCATATATGAGTTTATATGTAAAAATGACTTTGAGCAATTCCTGACACAGACTGTATTATATTAAGTTTGCCAAACAAACTTTGGCATCATTGACTCAATGGACATGAGTTTGAGCGAACTCCAGGAGATAGTGAAGGACAGGGAAGCCTGGTCACAAAGAGTCAACATGACTGAGTGACTGAACAACAACAATTAACTTATTCAGAAAGATGATTCATCCTCTCTATTCATTTCCTTGATTATTAATTGAACAATACTTATGAAAGCTGCTTCAGACAAAGGAGTTGGAGAGGCAGAGACCTAGAAACTCTTGGGCTATCTCAGCACAGGTCCTGCTCCCCAGAGAGAACATGGCCATGTGGGCCAGGGCTGAGGGGCTGCCAGACCTCCGGCCCCACTCCCTCCGAGGGGGACCCAGCTTGGGCTCCAGGGCCGAGAAGGATCGGAAGCTGACTTTGCTGCCTCAGTAGCTCCAGGCACAGCACAGGCCGCTCTAGACCAATTCTTCCCTCCCGACTAGAAGACTGTAACTTCTGGAACAGCAGGAGCCATGGGTCAACTTTCTCTAAATTTGATTTAAAGATGATGCTAACAGAAATCCATCTTGAATATTCATTGAAAGGACTGATGCTGAAGCTGAAGCTCCACTACTTTGGCCACCTGATATGAAAAGACCCTGATGATGGGAAAGACTGAAGGTAGGAGGAGAAGGGGGCGACAGAGGATGAGATGGCTGGATGGCATCACCATGAGTTGGGCAAATGCTGGGAGATAGTGAAGGACAGGGAAGCCTGGCGTGCTGCAGTCCATGGGGTTGCAAAGAGTCGGACACGACTGAGTGACTGAACAACAGGTGGTGCAGCTCGAATCTGGAAGGTGGAGCCTGAGAACCAAGGGGGCAGGTAGAGAGCCCACAGGCATAAGGGGAGAGTAGGTGATGGGTCAGCCGGCCCTAGCCAGGGGATCCAGGCTTTTTCATCTCTGCATTTGGTGCAGAAACGCCGAGAAGGAGAGGGAGAGAGGCTTATCAGTGCTACTGCTGCCATGTATGTATGTGTGTGTGTGTGTGTGTGTGTGTGTGAGAGAGAGAGAGAGAGAGAGAGAGAGAGAGAGAGAGAGAGAAGATTGAGAATTCTGCTGGGGATGTGGGAAAGCGGCAACAACAGAAGAGAGTCAACAGATGAAAAAATACAAGGGCTGCCCCACACTGCCCTTTAGTCATTTAATTCTGCAATTTTGAAAAGCAAATCAAACTCCTTTGCAAAACAGTATTGTCATGGGCACACAAATGAAATTATTAATTCAAACACATTAAACACGGGCCTGGCAGCAAGGCCCAGGCCTGGGAGTCAGGAAAGGGGGAGAGGAAACATTAGCCTTAAACACTGGCCTCACGCCTCCCTGGAAAGGAGGGTGTTCACGTTCCTTAGAGAGATTCCGCAGAAGGTGGGTTTTAAGAAGACCCAACGTGGAGGGAGGGTGCCCTGCTGACACCTCCACCCTGAGGCCCGGCTGAGTCCTGCCGAAAGAGCAAGCTCCCTGGACCTCTCACCGGGAACTGAACTGCATCTGAGCCCCAGGGTGCACATCCGCCGTTGCCTGCACCAGCTCACCCTAGCCCTGACTCCCTCTCCCAGGCAAGGCTGGCAATCCCCACAGGGGTTCGGGTGTCCACCGGTCCCTGCAGCTGGGAGGGAGCCCCTCTTTCCAAACAGCCCCTGTTGCAGGGTCAAAGCATCCCGGCCCAGCCCCGGGCCGCCGTAGGATGCGGGCGCTGCAGTTCCAATCCCTGCAGCGCCATCTGCTGGCCAACTCCTCTCAGTACGGAGGAGCCCGCGGACGCTCGTGGTCCAGGAGCGGCCGGTACTTCGGAGGCAAAGACCCTGGTCCTGAAGTCAGGTACCGCCCAGGACCTCCGAGGAGGCGGCGCCACCTTCGACCCCCAATGTCCCTCCAAGTACAGGCCGTTTCTCCTAGGCTGCGGGTGTGGGGAACACGGGTGTGGGGCCCATCTTAGGCCCTGGGATTGCATCCCATCCAGGCTCTTCCTTTACTGTGTGGCCAGGTCCGGATGGCCCATCCCCTCCCTGGGCCTCAGTTTCCTCCTCTCCAAAGAGTGGAGGTGGACAGGCCGATTTCCAAGGGTCCTTCCTGGCTGAGTCGGACACGACTGAGCGACTGAACTGAACTTCCTGGCTGTGGATTTCTCTGAGCTGTGACTTCAGGTATGAAAACCAGCTTGGCTGAAGGCCAGCAAGATCCAGAGGATATTGCAGGGGAGGGCTCTGAACTCAACCTTGAATCCGCTGCTTCAAAAGCTTAACAGTCAGGGAGGGACAAGGTGCTGGCCAACTTGTCCGGGAGTTTTTGCACGAGGGGCTCTAATTATTGACTCTTGGCCAAATAACTAGACTCTCTATGGCGGTCCCTGTCGGAGCCACCATGTCCCCGCGTGTTAATGTCCGGGAAGAATATGAAAGCCAATGTTGTAAATTAAGGTCACCCGCTGTTAGGCAATGCCTGGTTTTATGATCCTCTTCCTAAAGGCTTTCCCAAGATATGATTGTCGTGAAGATACAGAAACTGAAGTGGCTGCCTGATCGAAACATCCCCTGGGATGATAGCAGATATCATTCCCATGGACATCAGAAACAGAGAGTCTTCCTTGTTGTCAACTCCTTTCCTAAATGCTATGGCTTAGCTCTAGCATAAACCACCAGAAGACACCTACAGTGATGATCCGTTTCAACTTTGGTTGATTAAACATGGCAGCCTACAACACTGTGTTGAGAAGGATTCTGAGGTTCTGTTTGAAAGCTAAGTGGAAAAGAATACAGTGATTAATAAGTGATGCCTGTTGTGTGCATTGTACTTGTAAGTGTCATTGTAGAGTTGGTAACACCCACCTCTGATCTAGGGAGAGGATCTAGTCAGAAGGCTTCCAAGATGTGAAAAGGAAAAAAAAAAAAAAAAAAAAGAGGAATGAGTTTTTTTCTTTTCCTTTCCTGAGAATAAGGAAAATAAATAGAACAGCGAGCAAGCCTGAACATTCCAATTTTTTTTTTTTACTTTAACGCTCCTAACTCTGTATGTCTTTAAGTTTGCTTTTCTGCCCCCTAACTCTGAATGATGCTAAAGCCGAAGCTTCAACACTTCAGCCACCTGATGCAAAGAGCTGACTCATTGAAAAAGATCCTGATGCTGGGAAAGATTGAGGGCAGGAGGAGAAGGGGATGACAGAGGATGAGATGGCTGGCTGGCATCACCGACTCAATGGACATGAGTTTAAGCAAGCTCCAGGAGATGGTGAAGGACAGGGAAGCCTGGAGTGCTGCAGTTCATAGGTCACAAAGAGTCAGACATAACTGAGCAACTGAATGACAGCAACAACCCTGAAGGTCTGTAGCTGACTTTGCTTTTCTGTCCCCCAGCTCTGCAGGATCTGCACTCCATACCTATTCTTTGACCCCATGATAAATACATCCCATATCTGGTGTTTACCCTTAACAACACTCTTTCTCTTGTAGATCTTCATTTTACACATCAGAAGGAAGGCTGCAGAGCCACCAAACTTCCAGACTCAATCACTGAGTCACTGGCGCCAGCCTATGACTGTCTTTGAAACAATGCAAAAGGAAGAAATTAAGACCCTAACACCTTTGTTCCTCATCACCACCTCCTGCCTCTGAGCCCTCATCTTATGAAAGCCCCTAGATTCCTCATGGGGGGTGGGCACAGTTCTTGAGGCATGGGCCTACTGCGTTCCCGTCTCCAGCAGCTGAGAATTAAAGCCAGCTTTTCTCTTCCAAACTCTATCTCCGTATTTTTTATTCGGCTTCAGTGGGAAGAGAAAGGCAAGATTTTGGCCAGCAACACTGGGAGATACCCCTTCTGAAGGTCATTATTTGGATTTTGCTTGCCTCATATCCACAACTCCACGAAAGAAGGCATCAAAGAGGAAAGCAGCTTCTAAAGATCTCGTATGGGAAGAAGGACAGAGAATAGAACTCCATTCCCTCAGCACTAAAAGGTCTTCCTTCTGTGGCCCAGCAAATCTCTCATGCATCTCCTGAAGATCATTAGCGCCTTTCTTCAGCAGTTGCCCATCACGTGTTTCTTTTCTTGGACTCACCCAGGTCTTCCCACCTCAGTGCCTTTGCACAGGCTGGTTTCTTTGCTCAGAGTTCCCTCACCCTTATTTTTTGATTATGATCCCTTCTTAGTTTTGTCATGTTGGAGGGAATACCACCTCCTGCCAGTGTATCTCACTCCCCACCTTGCCTCTGTCCTGGATGTATTTATTTCATGACAAAGAGCTGTGAGTCAAGATTCTGACAGAGGGGTTCAAGTTCTAGTTCTTTTCTTCCCCTTCTCTGCACTATATCCTCCGGGGGGGTAAAAAGGGATAAGAATTGGATCGGAGAAAGAAATGACAACCCACTCCAGTATTCTTGTCTGGGAAATCCCACGGATAGAGGAGCCTGACAGACTACAGTCCATGGGGTCACAAAGAGCTGGACATGACTTAGCAACTCAACAACAAAAATATGTGTGTATATATTACTATTGGTACACTGTATTAATGTGACTTCTTGTATGGATCCTCAAAATCTGATACAAAAGTCTTTCTTGAAATTTCATTCCATACTTTCAATTATAAGATTATGCCCCCAAAGAATAATTACTGAATTCATGTTAAACTGTTCTTTCTTTTTCTTTTTTTTTTTTAGCACATTCTGTCAAGTTACCTTCATGAACACTCCAAGGTAGTATTGATTGATTCTTAGGCTAAAATGACTTACTCAAATAGTACTAATTTATATTCAAGATTAAATATTTAAGAGAATATTCTGTAATACAAAAGACTTGTTAGGGTTCTAATAAAATCCATCATTATATATATATATATATATATATATATATATATATATATGTATATATATACAGAATGGGACCATCTCATGGGTTAAATGAACTCATATGTAAACAGTACCAAGAAAGTGCTCACCACAGAGTATAAGTGGTGGTTTAGTTGCTAAGTTGTGTCTGACTCTTTGAGACCCCATGGACTGTAGCCTGACGGGCTCCTCTGTCCATGGGATTTCCCAGGCAAGATTACTAGAGTGGGTTGCCATTCCCTTCTCCAGGGGATCTTCCTGACCCAGGGATTGAACCCATGTCTCCTACATTGCAAGCAGGTTTTTTACCAACTGAGCCATCAGGGAAGCTACAGAGTAAGTACTCAGTGACTGTTCAATTTTCTCATTTTGCCTACTTAATGATGTGGGTTTTTTTTTTTTTCTGCTTTCTTCTGCAAGATATCAGCCCTATGGGGGCATGGGCCCTGTGCATCCAGAACCTACTATAGTGTCTAGCTCATAATAGCTGCCCAATAAATAGTAGCTGAATTTGCCATGAGAAGCTTCTTTTGGGTTATAAGGAGTGAGGCCTCGTTTCTGCCCTCTTGGGGGAGCCAGGCTATGAAGAAAGAAAAAGAAGTCTAAACATTTCAGTTCAGCCTCATAAGGCAAAGGAGAGAGGGTGGTCTGCTGGGACAAAAACATCCTCTGGGTCAGGGCACCTGAGTTTGAAAGCTGTCTCTGCCACCTCTAAGAATATGACCTGGACCAAGTTACTTCATCTCTGCAGCTTCTATTTGGATAATAATATCTACCTTCAAGAATTAGAATAGATAGGTATAGATATATGACAAAGGTCTGTATAGTCAAAGCTATGGTTTTTTCAGTAGTCATGTATGGATGTGAGAGCTGTTCCATAAAGAAGGCTGAGTGCCGAAGAACTGATGCCTTCAAACTGTGGTGCTGGAGAAGACTTTTGAGAGTCCCTTGAACAGCAAGGAGCTCAAACCAGTCAATCCTAAAGGAAATCATAGTCATTGAAATTTTCATTGAAAGGACTGATGCTGATGCTAAAGCTGCAATACTTTGGCCACCTGATGCACAGAGCTGACTTACTGGAAAAGACCCTGATGCTGGGAAAGACTGAGGTAAAAGGAGAAGGTGGCAGAAATGAGATGGTTAGCTAGCATCACTTACTCAATGGACTGAATTTGGGGAAACTCTGGGAGATAGTGGAGGATAGAGGAACCTGGTGTGCTGCAGTCCATGAGGTTGTAGAGTCAGATACTACTTAGCAACTTAACAACAACAAATATGTATTATATCACCAATATACAGGCACTAAGCACATGCCTGAAATGTTCAAAATATTTTAAAATATTAGCTATTACCATATTTACCATTTTTTATGGAGGTGGGACACATTTGATCAAAACAATCATTCATTCACATGACAAATCATGGTTGGATCCACAAGCCCCTTCACAGGAAAAGGAAACAGAACATATGGCTGTGGTCATTGCTATTAACCGAGTGTGACAAAGTGATAAGTATTTTCTTTTGCTTTGTGATTTTGTGATTCTAGGAACTCAAGCCCCAGAAGGAAAATCCAATATACTAAAGGAATCTGAGTACAGGAAAAAAGGGAAGAATGAAGAAGCCTTTAAGTGTGTTAAGCTTGCGTGTGTGCTAAGTCGCTTCAGTCACATCAGCCTCTTTGCGACCCTATGGACGGTTGCCAGCCGGGCTCCTCTGTCCATGGGATTCTCCAGGCAAGAATACTGGAGTGGGGTGCCATTTCCTCCTCCAGGGGAATCTCCCTGACCCAGGGATTGGACCCACATCTCCTACAACTCCTGCATGGCAGGCAGATTCTTGACTGCTCAGCCACCAGGGAAGCCCTGTGTGAAGTATATTCATCACTTTTTCGTTTCAATCATCATGGATCATCCCTTCTTATACCCTCCTCCCTACATGGGTGATACTCTGAAGCTGGACAGACCTTTGGGTAAGTCCCCTGCCAGGGATGGCAGAAGAAGAGAGACCAATGATGTGACCAGGTCTCTGTAGCCTTAGCCAAAGATATACTAGGGTGAAATTCAAAGCAAAAGCTAAACCAAGGGGCCCCAGGTGGTAAACGAGAAAAACAGGAGCCAGAGCAGTACCTGCTGGGGAAGAAAAGCCATTTAGCTTGCATCCAATCAATAACAATATAGTAATAATAATCTGCTGTCCATTCATGGACTTGTCTATGCATTTGTTCTACAAATACTAAGCTCTCACTAAAACCATGCAGTGGAGTAGATATTGGAGAACAGCAGCAATGCAGTTAGAAGGTGCACTTCATAGAGCTATGGATTCTGGGAAAGACGGATATTTTCCCCTCCTCTGCCTCTTCCTTTTTTAATATGACCACATAGGCTGTATTTCATTACATGTCCTTTTTTGCATGATTACTCTTTAGGTGGATATTTCTGATCTTCTGTGTACTTTGATAAAACACAGATAAATTCTCCAACATTCCTTTATCTTTTTATTCATATATGTATGTATATACATATACCTTGCCTAAGAAATGAGAATGTGTGACAAATATTCTGGCAGGAGAGGTGGGGATTCTAGAAGAAGATATCGAAGGTTCATCTAGCCTAGTCTAGAAAACATCATGGGAGGCTTCCTAGAGGAAGCAGTGTTTCATCAGCGACAAGTAAGAAGAGAAGCTCCCAGCCAGAAGAAAGGGAAGGCTGTTGCAGGTGGAGAGAGCAAAATATGGGAAGCCTGGGAAGTGAGAGAGAGCGAAGCTTGTTTGGGACCACTGAGAGAAGGTCGGTCTAGCTGACCACAGACTGGGATACGGAGGTGGCGGTTCAATAGACTGCAGGGGTTCGGGATGAATGGGATAAAGGTGTGAGGCCTCCCTTTTATGAGCTGCATCGGCTGGGCAAAACCCACAAAGATGTGGTATTTGGAGCTGGGCATCTGTTTTTTGTATAAGATCCACTTTCTAGACAATGGCATGCCCTTCCCAGAAATGAGTTAGCTTGAGCTCAAAGCTCGAACCATGTAATTCAAACTCTAAAGTGACTGAATATTCACTCCACAGGCTGCAGAAGCAGGGGAACTGGGGGTCAGGGTGGCACACAGGTTGCTTCTCAAACCCTAACAAAAGCTATGGAATCTCTCTGCAGTGGAAATACACAAAGCATGAGTTTTCTCAGTCTCTCTTTCTCCCTCTCTCCTTCCCTGCCTCGCCCAATACGCTTTGAAAAAGCTAAGGAAACTCAGTTAAAAGGTCCCACCCCGAAAAGTTCGTTTCATATGAAAACTTAGGTCCCTTTTCACCCAAGCATCAACATCTCCCCAGTTTACTGGCCTTTTCCTCAGGCAACAACACAAGAAAACCAAAATGAAGTAAATGCACCAAATTACAGTGTTTCAGAGCTTTCTTCCATGCAGGAAAAAGAAATGCATATGAGAGGGAAGTGTTTATAACAACAGTTTTCTATAAAACAACACCACATGCACAAAGAAATTCTGAGAGTCCTCCACACTAACCGCATGGTTAAGATTTTCAAGCTTATCAAGTATTATCACTTCTTGTTCTTCATACCCAACCACACCCCCCACCTACACACACACACACACACACACACACACACACACACACACACTAGGAAACCAAGAACAGTACTTTTCCATTTATAGTTGTCCAAATCTCCGAATCTCAGTTAAGAATATGCAAACAACACACACAGAGGAACAGATGAATCCAGAAAGGAGATGCTTGCTCTTATTGGGATTAACATCAAGCCATCCTGGAGTCAGGGTGTCCATGGAATAGGAGGACCTGCCTTCAAATGAGAACGACCACCCCTGAATGGAACTTGGTAAAACCTCACCCTCTGAATGTGCAATGTGTCTGAAGGCGGGCAGGAGGCACACCTAGTTTTCCCATCACGGGCGGTTTGCAAACATGGCATTTTGGCAAATTTATTTCCTATCTCACTTTCTCCTTACACAGCCTCTGAGACTTCAAATCATAAATAAATAAATAAAACACACTTTGAAAAAAAAAAGAAGAAGACAACGGCAACATTTCTCTCCCAGAGGGATATAATTCATCGGCATTTGTTTGGAAGTCAGCCTGTTGCAGGGCTGTGAAAAGGTAAAGAGACAGCAATGGCGCATACAGAGAAGGAAAATGCTTTTCCTGCCAAGGTCAAGTATATATCAGCCGTGAGACAAAGCAACAGTCATTTCAACCAGAGGCCACAATGTACCTTGACCCCAGACTCATGAAAACAACAATTTGCAGTCATCTATAAAACACTTCCTTTCCTTTCTCTGTTTCGTTGGCTTCTTCGGCCGACCTCCACACCATCTGAGTTAGCAGTATCTGGCTGTATTTTACAAGCATGTGTGTGCACGGGAGTGTGTGCCTTGCATCCTAAGATTTGAGGCCAAGATTTATCTCATTCTCTGATGGCATTTTATCGTTATTAGAGAGCAATAAATTTCAGCTCCGTTAGCACTGCATTTAAATATGCACCCGCCAAGACAGAAAGGTGCTGGATCTATCGCGGGCTATAAATTTCCATTCTTTGCCATCATTCTATACTTGGACCTTGGCAGAGCCCAGCCAAGGCTGCACATTTTGTTTAGCTAGCTCCTCTTCCCTAAAGGGAGACTTCGCCAACACTTGAAGCAGATACGATTTGCTGGCCGCAACTCTGTTTGCACCTTAACAGCTGTTTTGCTTTTTTATTTAGAGAGAATAGGGTTGCCACCATCTGTCTTTTGAAAAATGAGTTCTGCTCACAGCAACATGGAACCATAAAAAAGAGAGAGAAAAAGGCGGAAGGATGAAGCCAAATGTCATGAGAGAGAGAGAGAGAGAAAGAGAGGGTCAGCTCCAAGAGAAGACAAAAATAATGATGAAACATTTACCACTTGAAAAAGAAAACAAGTCAGGGATTTCAAGGTTGGTAAATGAGGTGCCAGGGACAAACTCAGAGAAAACACACACGTTCTTTCCAACAAGTGCTGGCAGAAACCAAATAATGAATCACCTTACCTACTCAGCGTTCAGATCTTCCGTTACATAAGCTGCTCATCGGATCTTCAAACTGCCCAGGAAGGGCGATATTTTAATCAACTCCACTTCAGAGGTGAGCAAAACACAGGCATCAATCAGATCTGGTGCAAGTCCAGCATGTCTGCTTTCTAGATCTGCAGCCAGTATTATGCCTGTTTCTGCACCCACTAGGTGATGTGTTTACCCAAGGGAAGGAGAATCTGGAAGGATTCGATGGGACGATGCCTGAGAAAACCCTGTGTGTGGTGGTTGGCAAGCAGACACATTTAATATATTTCAGCTGTTTCTGTTATCCAAGCAGCTGAGTGACTTTGGTTAGGTCTGAAGGCTGCTGTGAAGTGTGATGTGTGTGTTAGTCACTCAGCTGTGTCCGACTCTTTGTGACCCCATGGACTGTAGCCCTCCAGGCTCCTCTGTCCATGGAGTTCTCCAGGCAAGAAGATTGGAGTGGGTTGCCATGCCTTTCTCCAGGGGATCTTCCTGACTCAGGGATTGAACCTAGGTCTCCTGCACTCCAGGGAAGTATAAGCCTAGACTTAAATCCAGTCTATAGAATTCAAGCCCACCATGTTTTATATATATATATATATATATATATACACACACACATACACACACACACACACACACACACACATATATACATATATATATATATATATACATATATATATATATATATATATATATATATATATATATATATATATATATATGTGTATGTATTTTACAGCCGCTCAAGCATATAGGCTAGGGGCGCCCCTGGTGGTGCACTGATAAAGAATCTGTTTTGCCAATCAATGGAGGAGACATGGGTTGGGTTCTTGGGTTGCAAAGATCCCCTGGAGAAGGAAATGGCAACCCACTCCAGTATTCTTGCCTGGGAAATCCCATGGACAGAGGAGCCTGGCGGGCTATAGTCAATGTGGTTGAAAAGAGTTGGACATGATAAGCAAATGAGCACATGCTTGCGCGCGCACACACACACATACAGCGGTAATGAAATGTAACAGAGTAGAATTGAATAGCGATGTGAAATAGGAGACTTCCAATCATCAAAGAAAATTTCATATATCATCACTCTTCCTTGTTTACTTAAAAGAACCTTTTTAACAGGAGGAGATGAATCGCAAATGGGTGTCTAATTAAGCTCTTACGTTAGCCAGAAACTCAGAATAATGCAAACAGCCTCTATCCAAAGCAGTCTTGAAAATTAAGATGATGTTTGATACAGGAGGAGAAGAATGTCTGTGCTTCTTCCCAGTCTCTCTGTGTATAAGTTGTTTACAAAAACCTTCTGCTCCGTGCTCTACATCCCAGGACATTTTGTTCCCATAGGTCTGGAGTAGACTCAGGTTTCTGAATTTTCGCCAGCTCTGTAAGCTGATTCTATACCCAGTGAGGGCTGGGAAACAATGCTCTAGATCCACTCCACAGCCTATGAGAGCAAATTCAGGAGTGTTCGGAATTCTTGGTTTCCAGTCCCAAACCATATACTCACTCAAAGCCTTGGTGTCCTTTTCCATAATGATACAATGCCCTTACAACATCATCTGATTGTGAAAATGATATTAGAAAATATGTGAACACTTTTCAATACATGTGGGCTTCCCAAGTGGCACTTGAGGTATAGAATTCACATGCCAATATAGGAGACTCAAGAGACATGGGTTCAATTCCTGGTCAGGAAGATCCTCTGGAGTGGGAAATGGCAAACCACTCCATATTCTTGCCTGGAAAATTCCATGGACAGAGGAATCTGGTGGGCTACAGTCTATTGGGCCATATAGAGTGGGACACGACTGAGCAACTGAGCGCTTTCGATACCTGTGGCATGATACAACTATTATTACCGCCATGACAAATCTAGACCACTGATGGTGGGTAAAGGGAAAGAAGCCAGAATATTAACTATCTACTCTATCCTAGACTCTGAGTCTGTGATGCCCAGTGCAGACATAAACGTACACAAAATGTGGTTTATATCACGTGGGACACTATTCAGCCGTAAAAAAATATGAAAATTCTGCAATATAGGTCAACATGGATGAACTTTGAGGACATTTGCTAAGTGAAATAAGCCAGTCACAAAAAGACAAATACTGCCTGATTCCACTTACATGTAGCCAATAATAATGCAATGTACATGTCATAATATGTTAAGAGGGTATATCTTATGCTAAGTGTTTCACTACAAAAAGATTGAAAAAAAAAGAGTCCATATCTCAAAGAAATTAATCATGGATCTTGCAAGAAAAAAAGGATAAAGACAATTCCTGCTTTCATGAAGCTTACAGTTTGGTAAAAAAAACTTTGTCTTTATCCTATTATCTACTCTCTCCTGCCCAAGATACAATTATCATCACCTTAAAAAAAAAACTGGGAATAAAAGCTAGAACAGATTTCCCAAAACTTTTTTAAATAAAATTTTTTATTGGAGTAAAAACTGTTAGTCGCTCAGTCGTGCCCAACTCTTTGTGACCCCATGGACTGTAGCCTGTCAGGCTCCTCTGCCCATGGAATTCTCCAGGCGAGAAGACTGGAGTGAGTGGCCGTTCCCTTCTCCAAGGAATCTTCTTGATTCAGGGATCAAACTCAGGTCTCCTGCAAAGCAGGCAGATGCTCTACCATCCGAGTCACCGAGGAAGCCCTGACTGGAGTATAGTTGCTTTATAACATTTCCGAAAAGTTTCTGATGCATTAGTTTTTTGAGGCATTTTTGCAAAGACTGTAGTCCATCCGAGACTTCGGTCTACCTGCCAAGCTGAATATTTGTTAACCAGAGTTTCAACACTGTGAACAGTTCTTTTTATTTATTCTACACACCAAATTTGCTACCGTCCAACTCTGCCACTTTAATGCCTTATGCGTTTGTTTTTACTCTATTGAATGAAAACTAGTACTTGCCTCTGCAGTCCCCTGAAAGCTCCCCTTCCTTCTTTTAGACAGAATCTTAATGTGAGGGGTAGAAAATGTAGGATTTGTTAAGATCATGGTCCCTTCTCTCTGATTTCAAAGAACATCAATAGTGATGCCACCATAATAGATTACATCAGGGCTTCTTAACCTGGCACTATTGACATTTGCATAAAGACGATTCTTTGTTGTTGGGGGGCTGCCCTGTGCCTTGCTCAGTGTTTAGCAGTCTCACTTAACTCTACCCACTAGATGCCAATAACATTCCTCTCCCAGTTTTAGCAACCAAAAACGTCTCTAGCCATTGGCACATGTCTTCTGGGAGGGGGGTTAGGAGACACAATCACTTTCAGGTAAGAGAGACTGACTTTTGTTTAGTGTGCATATCCTATGAGCAAAACACTGAGCTAGGTTTTTAACACACCTTACTTCTTTCAGGGCTCCCCAAGTGATGCTAGTGGTAAAGAACCCAGCTGCCAATGCAGGAGACATATGAGACATGGGAGGGTTTGATCCCTGGGTCAGGAAGATCCCCTGGAGGAGGAAATGGCAACCCACTCCAGTATTCCTGTGTCCCACTCCAGAATCCCATGGACAGAGGAGCCTGGTGGGCTACAGTCCATGGGGTCACAAAAGAGTCAGACACCATTTAGAGACTATACAACAACAATGCCCCTGAAAAGCAGTTTCCTCTTGGTGATGGAAAATCTGACATTTAGTCCCAGGTTGTCAGTGGACTTGTGCTGCAGGACTTAACAAGGACGCATGCGTGTAAGACATACTAGTGGAACCCACAGCTTATTAAGTCTCAACCCTTCTGGAATGATCACATGCTTTTCAGCAAAGAATAGAGTTGATGCCCTTAGGCAAAATGTTATAGAAGTTAACTAAATTTGAATTCTCCCAGGGTTTCTTGAATGCATTCTTCTTTTTCTTTTTTTCTTAAGAGTTCTCTGAGCTTGTATCAAGTCTAATTGATTTTTAGCACAGAAAGCCTTACCTCCCCGTATAGCAAGGGTCCCTTTTTCCTTGTAGCTAATGGCAAAAGATTCATTTATAAATTGTTCAACATGCTCACAGCTAAACGACACCCAAATAGCCTAGGAATAGCTTCATATTCATAGGTGGCTTTGATTAAAATACAAACTTTTCACGTGAGCACCAGGATTATTTTTCATAATGCCGGCAGGTTACCAAGCTGAGTGCCACTTAATTTAGTGTTTAATCAGGAGAACTACAGTGGCATTGGGCTGATTAGGTTGCCTCAACTGCTGCCTGCTCAATTTTTCCCCATAATTGCGGGATATTTTTTATGGTGACAAGTGCCCAGACGGTAGGATTCCAATATGCTATCCATCAGCTTCTCCATTATTGGATTAGCTCGACGTGGCGTGGTTCCCGCAGCACCTCACTCCCACCATTGATCACACCATCCCTTCTATTTCACAATTAATGCAAGTCTCCAGGATTGATCAATCTTCTCATGAGCTTGGGCCACAGTCAATACATTCTTCTGGCTGCGTGAGTGAGCCCTGGAGTTTCTCGCCAGACCTGTAGATTTGTCACGGGGGCAGGGGATTGTCTCATTTGAAGATGCTCCTGATCCGATCAGGCCGCCTTTCTGCGGTGTTTTCAGATGACACGTGTGTGGATGAAAGAAAGAGAGAAAGAAAGAAAGGAGGGAGGAAGCAAAGAAAGAGGGAGAGAGAAAGCAAGCAAGCAAGCTAGAATAATGTTTCACTGGCATAGCTGACTGTTGCTGGAATTAGTACTTCGTTAACTGAACTCTACTTTCTAAAACTTGCAAGACCCACAGACACCAGCTCCCCCTGAATATCATCCTCAAGGTGAAGAGGATAAGACACAGAGTTTGCCAACGAAGCATTTGCTCTGGTAAAGAATGTTTATAAGACATGTTTATAAAAAGAACACGTATATGTCTATAACGGAGTCGCTTGGCTGTACAGCAGAGATGGGCACACAGCATTGAAAATCAACTACACGTCAATTAAAAAATATATTGCCTAAACAGATTTTTCCTTTCTCCATTTCTTAGATTGTATTTCTGTATATTGGAGCAGAACGGCCACAACACGAGACTCACTCACCTCTGACCAGCCTAACAAGCCATGAGGAGATAGAGTTGGCTCTATAGAGCCACTTTGCCATAGAGTTTAACTGCCAAGGGGCACAGGGGACTCTGGGTGGTCCGCCTGGATCATGAACCCACCTCTGGATGAACTGTTAAGCTCAGGGCTCTGAGTCAGTCTCAATGTCCCCGAATCCTCAACCCTGCTCCTAAGAACACAATGGAACTACTCTTAGAAGACAGGGACCCTCCTGTTAGAAGAAGGTGAAATGGACAGAGAGCAAACATAACTAAAGACATTCACCAACCCCCAAACTAAACTACCTACTGCTTCTGAAAGCTTTCATGAAAAAGAAAAAAGAAAATATTGAGTCCAGGTCAGAGGTTGGAAATGTACAGGTTGATCTGGGAACACCTTGTCATCTCATAAACCAAGAAAACTCCAGGCTCAGACAAGAAGAAGCCAGCTGGAAGCAGCTCCTGGTAGCCACAATAGGGCTTCAAAACAGAACTCAGGAAAAATCACCAGTCACTTCTGGGAGACTCAAGCAAACAAATCCTGTCATTTGAAAAGTGGAAGAATCCAAAGAAAGATGTGTGATTCCTACATTTCTTTTGTGAAAACGAACTTCAGGGTAAGCAGAAATAAACACAAATTAATGAGAGGGGCTTTTTCTCTGCAGAAGGGTCTCATGTAATAGATGGGGAGGAGTGATAGCCACGCCTGGCAATCACTTCGATTATATCACTTGGCAATCACTTGGCAATCGCCACGAAAAATCCCCCGAAAGACTGCCAGCCGGACAGGTCATGCTTCCCCAGGGAAGCACACAGTGACATTTATGATGTGGTTTTGCTTTAAAAAAAATGAACCAAAATTTCATCAAATGGCTGAATCTAACCTCCACTTTGCAGAAAACAGAGGGCAGATAACATGGAGAGCAAAGCTGGATGGTGGAGAGACCCTTCAACAACAAGGATCAAGTGTCCTAGGCAAACAGAGTGCCAGGGTCAAAGAACAACCACCGTGAAAGGGACTCAGCGATGTGTCAACAGGTTTCCATTTGACCCACAATCAGCCCTCCATCTTCCCAGATGCAGAAATCTTGGGTACAGATGGCCAGTCTTACTACGCCTTTTTTTTTTAATCTACTCCCGTTTTGTTTTGTTTTGGCTGTGCAGCTTGGCATGGGGGATCTTAGTTCCCCGACCAGAGATTGAACCTGAGCCCCCTGGGCTGGGAGCCTGGAGTCTTAACCACTGGATCACTGGGAAAGTCCTGTGCCATTTTACGGAAGGGACTTGGGCATCTGAAGTTTGGATCCATAGGAGGTTCTGGAACCAGCCCTTCATGGATACTGAATGAGGACTGTATATCAATTTTCCTTTAACCTTTTTTTTCCTTTTTTTCAGAATTCAGTATTTTAATATGTATTTATTTTTAATTGAAGGATAATTCCTTTACAGTATTGTGCTGGCTTCTACCAAACATCAACATGAATCAGCCATAGGTTTACCCATATGTAGATGACAACCATATAAACTTGAACAGTGATAAAATATTAGACTATATTAAGGAAGTCAGGTTAATTTTAAGGCCTAATAATGTCAATAAACTCAGTTTTCTTTCTTAAAAGTCTTCATCTTTTTAATATGCATGCATACATATTTAAATAATATGATGTGTGAATAGTTGATCTTATTAAGGAATTATTGCTAGTTTTTAATATGTAATAATGCTAATGTTTTTCCTGAAAAGTCCTCATCTTTTGAATATACATATTCAAATAATATAAGAATATATACTATATATAAAATTATGTATAATAATACAGTGTTTGGGATTTGCTTCAAAATATTTATGGGGTAAAGATAGGTAGATTAAACTATTCATACAAAAGAAATAAGCTCAGCAACTTCCCTGGTGGTCCAGTGGTTAGGAATCTGTCTGCCAATGCAAGGAACACACATTCTATCCCAGGTCTGGGAATATTCCACGTATCACCATGGGACCACAACTACTGAATCTGTGAGCCCTAGAAATCAATCAATCAATCAATCAAAAAAAAAAAAAAAAAGCTCAGCCATGAATTGGCAATTGCTGGCAATGGGTACGCACACTATAATAGTAATTATTCCTATATTTATGTTTGAAATTTTTCATAATCAAAAGAATTTAAAACCACCATTGAAGGAAAAAAAAGAGTAAGTTTAGGTATCATCAAATCACCTTGGTCCACTGATGAATTTGGAATGAAAAAACACAGCTTCAGGATTTCTGAGGATCTTGAGGAAAACTCAGGAGCCATTCCAGAACTGAGACCATAACTAAAATGTCCTTCCTAGTTTTCCAAAGGAGCTTGATGTGTTAAGTCTTCTGTACAAATAGCCTGTCTCCACCCATGAACTGTCCTTCATCACTGGAACAGTCTCAGAGGGAACGCCACCAACTGGGAAAGGGGACTGGCATGTGAGACCCTGAAAAGAAATGTCATTCTTCTAGAATCAGCATAACCTAAACTAAACCTCTTTTGGTTTTCCAATGTATTGAGCTTGTTCCCACCTAGACCTTTGCAATTGTCTCCTGTTTCTGGAACTTTCTGTTTCTCACTCTTCCAGGGTCAGTCCTTTAGCATGAGCTCAGACATCACCTCTTCCATGATGTCTTCCTTGACCACCACTGCCCCCAACTCCAAATCACACTGTAGCCTACTGGCTTTATTTTTTTCTCTCCCTCTCCAGTCATGGATCACCATCTACAACCTCTTGTTTGTTTCTTGGTTTCACATTTAAACACTTGACCACAATGACAGCAACTAGTAAATATTGTTCAACACTGAATACACATATCTAAGATAACTCCTGGGGTCCAGTAGGTAGTCAATAAACAATTGAAAATTAAATGTTTAATAGGATTGTGTGCATGCTAAGTCCCTTCAGTTTTCTCTGACTCTTTGTGACCCTATGGGCTGTAACCCATCAGGCTCCTCTGTCCATGGGATTCTCCAGGCAAGAATACTGGAGTGGGTTGCCATGCCCTTCCCCAGGGGATCTTCCCAATCCAGGGACTGAACCTGTGTCTCTTACATCTCCTGCATTGGCAGGCAGGTTCTTTACCATTAGTGCTACCTAGGAAGTCCACTTAATATATTGATCACTGCTATTCCACCAAATCCATTGATTTAGCTACTGCCATTTTACACTAAATATTAATCACCCTAAATCTAGACATCTCCTACCTTGAGTGTTAACAATAGAACAGCATCTGTCTTCTTCATTGATATCTTTTTCCTTTATTTTGCTTGGTCTGATCACTGATAAGTCTAATTGGAACTAATAAGAAATGCATTATTGAAATAGATGTGAAAGTTGTTTTTACCTTTCTGTAACAGCTTGCATGAGAGTACAGCCTTCAGACAATTAAAAGGATGTTCTGATAATTCTTTCCTGCTAGTATTAGCAGACGAGTTATTTGTGCTAAGAGAGCAAGAAACCCTACCTCAGAGAAATAGGGAATTGAGTAGCTTGCAGTTGTGAGAACAACAAAGTTAGCATTCAATTAAGTTCCATCACAAGATTTATACTAATCATTAACCAAAAGTTGTCTTCTGCTCAGTTTCAGGAAATTGAACAATATTCTGACGAAGAGAAAGAACCTTTAAAAATTAAGCAATAATTATGGTATGTTTGCAAAATGCAGTCTATCTTTTGTATCTTGAAATTCTTGGCTGTGTAATTTGCATACACATTAAACTCGGTGGGAAATTGGAAAGCAATTCAGAATTCAACAATTAAAAGATACAAATTAAAATTGTTAACATTAACTTAAAGTTTATTGCTGATGCAATGCTCTTGGTTATAACTGAACTCTGATCAAGCAGCCCATTTCTCTCTTAGAAGTTCAGCATATTTTCAACTACGCTCTCCAACTGTGCCTTTCAGTCACTGGTTTGCTGATGTCACTTGATATTCATAAGTATGCTCTTTTAATAAATATAAACATGTATTGGCTGCAGATCTGTCTTTTTCATTAGAAAAAGAAGTTGAGTGCAGTCTCTCTGGCATTCAAAAGGACTTCTATCTCTTCAAACACCTTCAGATTTTGGGGTAGAAATGCTCAGGTAATTCTGTATTGAAGCTAATAGTGGAAAAAGACACTTCTTTACAGAGGTGTGGGTTTGAGAGCCAAACACAGTCAACACAAGGTGTTTTTGTCTTTTCACTTCTTGCATGCATCAGTATTTTACTTATTATAAATACATGTATATATGAAAAGAGACATGCATGCATGTATATGTATGATGTTTTCACTATAAAATATTGAGAGCTTTTTAATCTAATTGTCTTGATGTGACACCTGACCCCACCCCTTGGAGCTGTATGATCAAAAATGAGTTATTCTTTTAGCTTCTGAACCTGGCTCTGCAAAAGAAGTATAACAGTAATCAACTCATAAGTTTGTTGTGAAGACTGAATGAGAAAAAAATTAAATTCCTCTATCTGAAATGTAGAAAGCACTTGATAATCACAAGTTATTATCTTTTATTATAAGCACTGGGATATGGGGTCCCTGGGATTGAATTCTAGCTCTACCACTTACTAGTTCTGTGACCTTAGACAAATTTACTTGCCTCTCTGCCTCACAGGGCCCATCTGTAAAATGGGGATATTGTGCCTACATCAAAGGGTTGTAAGATGATAAATTACTTGGAAAACACTTAAAATAGTGCCTGGAGTTAGCCCTATGTGTTTATTAAGTAACAATTTGTGGATAGATAGACTAACAGATATACATATTATATACCTGTTTCTACACATACACACCACATAGAGAAAGAAAGCTGACTCAATATAAAACAGGAAAAGTTCCAGCATTTTCCAATGCTGTTCTAAACTAGTTCAGTTCAGTTCAGTCGCTCAGTTGTGTCCAACTCTGCGACCCCATGAACCGCAGCATGCCAGGCCTCCCTGTCCATCATCAAGTCCCGAAGTCCACCCAAACCCATATCCATCGAGTCAGTGATGCCATCCAACCATCTCATCCTTTGTCATCCCCTTTCCCTCCTGCCTTCAATCTTTCCCAGCATCAGGGTCTTTTCAAATCAGTCAGTTCTTCACATCAGGTGGCCAAAGTATTGGAGTTTCAGCTTCAGCATCAGTCCTACCAATGAACACCCAGGACTGATCTCCTTTAGGATGGACTGGTTGGATCTCCTTGCAGTCCAAGGGACTCTCAAGAGTCTTCTCCAACACCACAGCTCAAAAGCATCAATTCTTCGGCGCTCAGCTTTCTTTATAGTCCAACTCTCACATCCATACACGACCACCGGAAAAACCATAGCCTAGACTAGACAGACTTTTGTTGACAAAGTAATATCTCTGCCTTTTAATATGCTGTCTAGGTTGGTCATAACTTTCCCTCCAAGGAGTAAGCGTCTTTTAATTTCATGACTGCCATCACCATCTGCAGTGATTTTGTAGCCCAGAAAAATAAAGTCAGCCACTGTTTCCACTGTTTCCCCATCTATTTGCCATGAAGTGATGGGACCAGATCCATGATCTTAATTTTCTGAATGTTGAGCTTCCAACTTTTTCATTCTCCTCGACACTGATTATCAATGGATTTACTTTCACTGAAAAGCAGTTTGGAATAAACTTTTATATTTACTATGCACAAGAAACGCAAGAACTACGGTTCATCAGGAGCTGCCACGGATCCTACAAGACCAATGTTGAAAGAATTAGGATACAATAAAACACTCTTGACATTATCACTAACTGAATACACTTGGATCGCTGATGGTCCTTCCACATGCCCCAGGGCCATCAACATGGGGACCAATTATCAAGGTAAGTCTTTAAGTTTAGATGTTTTATGCTATAAATATAGTTCCAATGGGAAAGAGTGGATAGGGGCTAGAATGTTTTAGACCCACAGGAACTAGGTTATTTTTCCTATATATATATATATATATATATATATATATATAATTTGGAGGGTCATACATAGGAGGATGGAAAAAAAAAAAGCAGACTCTTATGTGTTGAGTTATAACATGTGAACCAGTCTAAAGTGTGAGCATGTCTAGCTTTTACTCTAAATCTATCTCTTCTGTCTCCACCAGCTAGATTATTCGCTTGGGAATTTTGAAAGAACCTTATCAGGACTGTCATGCATCACAGTCATAAAAGTTCAGAATTCCTCCCAAAGTCTGCTATATACAGGAATAGAAACATCACCTCCAACACACACACACACACACACGTCACCACATACCTACACACAGACATACACAGGGACACATACACACAATACACATGAAGCTTCTTTTAGATCCCAATTAGTTTGCAATCAATGTAGGCTTAAATAATGCAAATTATATCCTCTAACTAATGGAGCATCTTATATTCAACTCCTCAGTGATTTTAGGTGTCACCAATAAAGATGATGACAAGAAGAGTGAAACCTTAGGAGAAATGACCTTAACAGTGAACTGAGACGTTATCCTAAATCACATAAGTTAGGTAACAGACTATGGTTGTTCAGAAATTTTAATTCTCCACTTAATTAAGCAAAGTTTTAATCATAATTATCTGGTACCATATATGTGGTGTTTATGTGTGTGTGTGTGTGTGTGTATGTATGTATATATATATGTAAGAAATTGAAAGTGTCAGTTGCTCAGTTGTGTCCGACTCTGTGATCCCATGGACTGTAGCCATTGCCCTCCAGGCTCCTCTGTCTATGGAATTCTCTAGGCAAGAATGCTGGAGTGGGTTGCCATTTCCTTCTCCAGGGAATCTTCTGGACCCAGGGATCGAACACAGGTCTCCTACATTGCAGGCGATTTCTTTCCCGGGTGGCTTAGATAGTTAAGAAATAGCCTGCAATGCAGGAGACCTGGGTTTAATCCCTGGGTTGGGAAGATCCCCTGGAGAAGGAAATGACAACTCACTCCAGTATTCTTGCCTGAGAAATCCCAGGGACAGAGGAGTCTGGCAAGCTACATGGGGTAGCAAAGAGCTGGACACAACTGAGTGAATAAACCACATCACCATATATATACACACACAAATATATGGATATATTTATACATGTATTTTTTTTTTTAAGAATGGCGAATACAGGCAAAATATCAAGTATCAAGTTCCCCATCAGGGACATGGACCAACAAAGACATTTACAAGTTGAATTTGGAATTTTGCTTTGATAACATCTCATCTCATATGGATTTTTATCAGGTCTCTGAAGACAAATGACTTACATGTAATTTGGTCTGTAACATACATGAATGTCTCAAGCATGAAAAACAAATACATATCTCAGAAAGACCTGAGGTAAATGGCTTTAGGACTTTCAGAATAAAACCAGGATCCTTTCTGGGAGAGAGGAGTAAAAGAGATTAAGTGGATGGTACTTTCTTTGAATTATTGATGTAATCAAAACACTCTCAGATTCACACCATCAGTCTTCCTGGTGCTAGGGTAGACACAGAATTATAGTTGGGTTTTGGCTTCACCCTCTCTCTCTCTCTTTTTCCATTTAGAAAAGAAAGAAAGAAAATAGCAGTCATCTCTCCTTTGCCTAAAAGATAAAAAGTATTTCCTAACGATCCATACCATGCTATTAAAGGGAGGGGTTTTCAAAACCAGGTGCATAAAGTGTTTAGCCATCCACCATCCAGCTTTCAGGTTCAATTCTGTGTGTGGGCCAGCACCGGTGCTTTTCAGTGCCAAGGAGTACAGACACATAACGTCTAACCCCGCGTTGAAGATGGAGATGGCTTCATTAAACTGCGGGCAGGATTCTGTTCCATAAACCTCTGCTCTCCGCGGCTTAACCTGAAAGTGCCAATGCGGTTATTTTCCACCTTCTCCTTCTGCAGGCTGAAAGGGAACTTCCTGTGGCTGGCTGATCTTACCAATACCCCAGGCCCAATTCCCAGACCCCCCTCGTGGCAGGCAGATATCATTTCAACAGATGTCAAGACAGCGAAAGTGCACTTAGGCTTATTTGTTAAACTCCTGAGGGAGGAGGTGGATTGGCGAAATTCAGCCAGTAATGAAACCGCATACTTCTTCTCAAGCTGCCTCTCACCCCTCTTCCCCGCATAATCTTGCTCCCTTCCATCAAATCATGCAGGCACTTATTGGCTCCAATCAATACAATATGAGATACATTAATTTCGTCCCTGAGAGACTTTCGGGGGAGAAGTGGGCTTGCTTCACCAGCATTTTGGAGTGTTCACGCAAGCACGCCATCAAACCCAGCAATATCGCCTCCGTACTCAACCCTGGCAGATTCATGGTCTCCATGCCCCGTGACTCCCCCTGCCCCAGGCCCCTTGCCCGTGGAACTGGACTGCTGCCAAACAGACCGCAAATTGGATTGGAGCAAGAAACGCCGACTATATTACCTAATGCACACAAATGCTAAACAGTGAACATCGTGGGGAAGAAGTGGCCTGGCTGAGCAGAATTTTAACAGTTAAACTTAAATCCTTCCATATGTTCCTGAGCCCTTGCAGCTCACGGTGTAGAATAACACTACAAGGAGGAAAAGACCTCTACCAGGTTCCGCAGGAACGGAGTCCGTTTCTTCCATGCAATGTGACTGCTTCTCGCAACCATTCTCCCCCCACCCTCAGTTGATCCTTTGATTTGCAGTTTATTTAGAAAAGCTGGAAGAATTCCCAACAACCCAGAGGAAATGAATTCATTAAGAGAGGTGTTGAATCAAGGTTTGCCCTATTCACTGCTTCTTTATGGTCCAAATGTGCTATTTATGTGAGCTTGGAGGTGTGGATGCTCTGAAGGAGCCATTGAAGAGAAGACATGACTCCCAGGAAGGTGTGTGTCTCTGTGGCCTGTCATTCCAGCACCTTCCTGACAGGACACCAGACATCTTTTAGGTTTCTCTACCACCCAGCTTCCCATGATTTTACTCGACAAGTGAGACAAAGAAAGGAAAAATCAAGGTACAGTTCAGTCCATCGATGGACCCTACGGTAGAACCAAAGTTGAATGCAGTGGACTAACAGAGAAAATCAAAGAATAACCATGAGGGCCAGACGGCAGCTGCAAAATGAAAATCTACTGAAAATTTAGACAAAAAACACTTCCTCTCAGCCTCTTACTTAAAGAAAGGAAGTACTGCATCACACAGGGAAGATGATTCAATACTCTGTAATGACCTATATGAGAAAAAAATCTTAAAAACAGTGGTGTAGTGTGTGTGGCTCAGATGTTCCCTTGTGTCAGACTCTTTGTGACCCTATGGACGGTAAGCCCACCAGACTTCTCTGTCCATGGGATTCTCCTGGCAAGAATACTAGAGGAAGGTGCCATTTCCTCCTCCAAGGGATATTTACAATCCAGGGATCAAACCCTTGTCTCTTAAGTCTCCCACATTGAGGTGGATTCTTTACCACGAGCGCCACCTGGGAAGCCCAAGAAAGATACATATATCCACTGGGCTTCCCAGCCCACTCCAGTATGCTTGCCTGGAGAATCCCATGGACAGAGGTGCCCTACTGGGCTTACAGTCCATGGGGTTGCAAGGAGTCAGCAGGACTGAAGTGACTTAGCACGCATGCATGCATATGTATAATTGGTGCACTTTGCTGTACAACAGAAACTAACACAACATTGTTCATCAACTACACTCCAATAAAATTAAAAAAAAAAGGAAGAAAAGAAGTAATTAAGGAAGCAGGACTCTGTGAGTTACCAAAAAAAAAAATATATATATATATATATATATGATTTTCTCATTAACTACATCCCACTTGGACAATGGGTAATGACTCTTTGAGGAAATATAAGAAGTGCTTTGTCTGTGTTTGAGAGGGAAGGAAATACGCTTTCTGGTCAATGGCCATCAGTCATGACAGGATACACCATGAAATCCAGACACCAGAGAGTGAGAAAACCTGGCTTGGGGGCCGGCTGCCTGTGTGGACTTGGATCACTCCAGAGACCTCATTGGACCTGCTTCCTTGTCTGAAAAATCAGCCGGTTTCCTGAGCCATTTTGCAGCCCCAACAGCATATGGTTCACATTATGTAGCTTTTATCCTTAACTGCCCTCTTCCCTAGTCTTTATGGCAGGCCTTTCTCTGCTTTCAACACCACGGAGAAATGCCACGGCTGACTTTTTGAAGAGATGGGGAGAAATTTGCCCCCTGATGATCCTCAACTTCCTATGGGGTGGAGAGGAAAAGGCAAACACACCTGCTCCCTCTGAGGAATGGCTGAGAGTCTGAACAACAGAGAAGACATGGGCTGATTTTTTTCTTTTTTAAAGAGCTAAGTTTCACTCTCTGCCAGTAGTTATTAAGGGATGGTGGACTGGAGGATTAGCATTGGAAATCCTGAGAGTTTTGTTAACAAAACAGATTCTAGGATACCCAGGGGGCAACAGAGGAGGAGATGGTTGGATGGCATCACTGACTCAATGGACATGAGTTTGAGCAAACTCAGGGAGATGGTGAAGGACAGGGAAGCCTGGCGTGCTGCAGTCCATGAGGTCGTAAAGAGTCAGACTTGACTTAGCAATTGAACAATACTGTCGACTGAATCAGAAACTCTGTGGGTGGACTCTGAATTTGGAGCGAAATCCCCAAGTAAGTCTTATGCACATTAATGTTTGAGAAATGGGTAGATCAGGACTGTCAGCCAAACGACCTCTCTGAGTATCCCAGATGAACTTCCAGATGTTCAAACTGGCTTTAGAAAAGGCAGAGAGACCAGAGATCAAATTGCCAACATCCGATGGATCATTGAAAAAGCAAGAGAGTTCCAGAAAAACATCTATTTCTGCTTTATTGACTATGCTGAAGCCTTTTACTATGTGGATCACAATAAACTGTGGAAAATTCTGAAAGAGATGGGAACATCAGACCACCTGACTTGCCTCTTGAGAAATCTGTATGCAGGTCAGGAAGCAAGAGTTAGAACTGGACATGGAACAATAGACTGGTTCTAGGAAAAGGAGTATGTCAAGGCTGTATATTGTCACCCTGCTTATTTAACTTAAATGCAGAGTACATCATGATAAACGATGGGCTGGGTGAAGCATAAGCTGGAATCAAGAATACTGGGAGAAATATCAATAACCTCAGATATGCAGATGACACTGCCCTTATGGCAGAAAGTGAAGAACTAAAGAGCCTCTTGATGAAAGTAAAAGAGGAGAGTGAAAAGGTTGGCTTAAAGCTCAACATTCAGAAAACTAAGATCATGTCATCTGATTCCATCACTTCATGGCAAATAGATGGGGAAACAGTGGAAACAGTGGCATATTTTATTTTGTGGGGCTCCAAAATCACTGCAGATGGTGACTGCAGCCAAGAAATTAAAAATGCTTATTCCTTGGAAGGAAAGTTATGACAAACCTAGACAGCATATTAAAAAGCAGAGGTATTACTTTGCCAACGAAGATCCATCTAGTCAAGGCTATGGTTTTACCAGTAGTCATGTATGGATGTAAGAGTTGGACTATAAAGAAAGCTGAGCACCAAAGAATTGATGCTTTTAAACTGTGGTGTTGGAGAAGACTCTTGAGAGTCCCTTGGACTGCAAGGAAATCAACCAGTCCATCCTAAAGGAGATCAGTCTTGAGTGTTCATTGGAAGGACTGATGTTGAAGCTGAAACTCCAATACTTTGGCCACCTGATGCAAAGAACTGACTGATTTGAAAAGACCCCGATGCTGGGAAAGATTGAAGGCAGGAGGAGAAGTGGGCAATAGAGGATGAGATGGTTGGATGGCATCACCGACTCAATGGACATGAGCTTGGGAAACTCCGGGAGTTGGTGATGGACAGGGAGGCCTGGCGTGCTGCAGTTCATGGGGTTGCAAAGAATTGGACACGGCTGAGCAACTGAACTGAACTGAACCGAGTATCCCAAGGTACAGAGGGTGTCTTGCCCAATGATTTAACTTAGCATCCTGTTCCGTGCCTGTACATGCAGTTGCAGGTACCTTAGTAAACTATTACTGAATTAAACTGTAGAAATACTGATAACCAGAGGTCACTGTAGGTATACGGCATTAGAATATCAAGGGACAATGCTTGCAAGGAACAGTCGATGAGCACCTCGATGACTCTCATTCACAATAAATTGGGAGAACTGGCTTTCTCTATTTAACCATCCACTGTGGAAAATGAGAGCCTTGTTTTATCAAAAATCATGCCAAATAGGTGAAGCACGGTTTTCCATGTCAAAGCTCATTGGTGTATATTCTTTCCCTGGATCTTTCTAAGCAGGTTGGGCTGGAATTATCCTGGTAAGGAAACAGAAGATCAGTTGGTGTCCAAGGCCACGCTCACCAGTATGTGATGATGTTTCAATCTGGTAAACCTAGACAGTGTTTATGGGCAGAGAGTGGTCTTTCTATTACTATCAGAATAAAGAAAAGACAAGGCCAGGGAATCTGAAATCAAGAGTTCTAACATGATTCATTTATTCAGCAAATGTTCACTGAATATTCACTGTATGCCAGGCACTTTGTTAGTTGTTAGAGATATACGCTGAGCCAAACACATACAGACTCTGCCCTCCTGAAATGTAAATTCTAATTTGGGAGGAAAAACAAACAACCAACCAAAACTGCATTCCGTACAGTTGCAGACATTTTCCCAGTTTGCCTTTTTCTCTTAGTTTTATTCATAGTACATTTTTAAATACCAAAATTGTAAACATTTATATGATCAATTCTATCTTTTATTACACTTTCTGGCTTAAGTTTCATTTTCTGAAGCATCCTCAACAACGTAAGGTGCTGTTAAAGGTTCTATAGGATTCCAGAATGAGGAAGATGTCTACATTCATAACCTCTATTGCTTCACTTTCCATCTAATCCTCAGCCCGTGTTATTTCAGATGCCCTCTGCTCCCTTCTTGGATGAGCAGTCCTAAATCTGTAGTTCCTAAATCTGTAGCCTAGTCTCCAGAAGGTTTCTGGTTTGACCTCTCTGTTATCAATGCCCACTGGCCCTGCTCCCTCTCATTTTCCATCAATACCTTTGTCCGGGGATGTCCCGTCATTCTGTCCTTCTATTCTCATACCAGTCTGCACAACGGACTTCTGCCCACCTCTTAAAAGCTTGTATTCTCCACAACTGCAAACCTGCTTCTCTTCTTACGCTTGATATCCACCCATGCAGGTACTTTGTATAAATGGATGAGCAACTCATAAATCAATGTAGGCATTGCTATATAGTAATTAAAGAGAGTGATGTTGATTTATATGTATCTATACTGAGGGGGAAAATCATAATTACACTGTTAAGTGATAACAAATTGTAAATCATCATATACTATACGATATTGTCTCTATTAAAAGTAAAATGACTTTCAATAGATGGAGGCTACATACAGACATACATATACGCATGCAAGCATAAACACATACAGAGACATATATTATTGCAAATACATAGGCATTTTCATAGACACACTACATAGGCATGTCACACAAACAATGTATGCAATTCTAAATGTTCTAGTGTGTGTGTGCATGCTTGTGTGCTGAGTCTCTCAGTCATGTCTGACTCTGCGACCCCATGGACTGTAGCCCACCAGGCTCCTTTGTCCATGGGATTCTCCAGGCAAGAATACTAGAGTGGGTACCATTCCCTTCTCCAGGAGATCTTCCAGACTCAGAGCTCGGACGCAGATCTTCTGCACTGCAGGTATTTGTTTACCACCTGAGCTACCAGGGAAGTCCAAATGTTCTTTTATCCAAGTTCAAAAAGTAAAAGAAAAAATTAAAACATATTAACTTTTAGCCAAATATATTACCATTTCAAAATTCAATCAACTTTCTACAAAAGTATCAATGAGTTATTTTACCCTCTTTCATTCTGTGATGACTCTGAAGTCCCGTGTGTATATTACACTTACTCAGTAGCTACCATGTTAGATAGCAAGATTATAGAACATTTTCTTCATCACAGAAAATCCGATTGGACAGCACTGGCTTATAGGGCTTTGGGGGGAAGAGAATGACCTCTCACCAAAGAAACAAATGGGAAAATTGTAAGTTTATTTCTCAGAATTTAGGAGAAGATTTACAGTTAGGACAACATGAACCCTTTGGGGTGCTTTTGTCTGAAATTTGTTTTCTTCCTTGGATACTATGTTCTCACTGCTCTAACAACAAACCAGGAGGCTGTGACCTAAGAAAAAGGAACTCTGGACGCACATTAAATTCTTGGCCCCACCTTTCACTGGCTGTGTGATTTAGAGTAGGTAATAGTCTTTCCATACTTTATATATATATATATATATATATATTTCTCTCTAGCCATCATAAATATTTCAGATCTGGCCTGAATAAGGATAAAATGTGACTACTATGAGCTACCCTCTCAGTAACACTGAATTTTTGGATTTCTTCTGTCATTTCACTGACCAGACAGTCATCCCAGCAGCCTTGTGATGTTTACCTTGATCCCAGTTCCCACTGTGAGCTTCAAGAGGGGCTAAAACTGCTAAATAAAGTATGTCCGTGTATTTGGCGGAGTTTCTATTACCAAGTTCGCAGTTCTCGATTGCCAACAAGAGGATGTATAGGCACTTTCCTGGTGGTCTGGTGGTGAAGAACCCACCTGCCAATGCAGGGGATATAAGCCATGAGTTCGATCTCTGGTCCGGGAAGATCTCACATGCCTTGGGACAACTAAGCCTGCAGGCCACAACTACTGAGTTTGTACCACAATCACTGAGTCCATGCGCCTAAAGCCTGTGCTCTGCAACAAGAGAAGCCACTGCAATGAGGAACCCACGCACCACAGAGAAAGCCCCTGTGCAGAAACAAACCCTCAGTGCAGACGAAGATAAATTACTCATTATTTTTTTTAAAAAATAGGACTTACAGCCTCATATCATGAGCCATATCTGGAGGAGACAGAAACTCCATCCATGAATGAGGCTGCACATAAGTCTGTGCACCCGTGTCCATGTGTGCCTCTGTGTGAATGCACCGGTGTGTGTGAGCGTCTGTCTTAAACACTGTCTGTGACTGTTCTGAGATCAGCTTCCTGGCTTGAGAAATAACCTGGCTCCCAAACCAGAAACCATGGTGGCCACGGGATTTCACATAGTGTGTTGCACTCTCTCCTGTTCTCTGCTTCCTTGTCTGAAAAATGCAGGGGCTGTATCCGATGATCCTAAGACTCTGTCCAGCATGGACAGTTCACGATTCAGTGAATCGGTGGGCAGCCGGGGCCAAGGTTCTCATTCTTGTTATCATGGGTAATCAAGAGTTCACAAAACACTTTAGTCCTCCCTCAAAATGCTGTTCTTTTCCCGAGTTCTTATTATTAGGCTTCCTATACCTACCCGAGACTTTGATAAATGGAAGCAGCTAATAGACCACTTGGATGGTGCCCAGGAAGAGGGCAGAATCTCAGTAAGACTTCATTTGCAAGTTTCACACCACTTAGAACTAACTCACCAGCCCTAGAAAAAAATAAATAAATAAATGGCATTGGAAGGCATAAAATATGGGTCTGGAATGCAGAGGGGGTGGGTAGGCGCTTGGATAGGATGCCTTTTCAGGACCCTCCACACCTTGAGATTCTAGGATTCTGTTGGGATGGAATTTAATAAATCAACAAAGACATGTGAAACATACAGGTATCTGCCTTCTGGAGTGTTCAGTATTTTCTTAAAGGTGAGCACAGAAGGACATCCTAGTGGCATACAGACGATGACCCGCCTCATTGTCAGGAAAAAGATGTCCCAAAAGAATCTGAGCAGAGAGAGAGGGAAGGAAGGACAGAAAAAGTACAAGTGGTAAAATGTTAAACATATGTAATTCTGTTAGAGATGTGTGTGTGTTAGTTGCTCAATCGTGTCCGATTCTTTGCAACCCCAAGGACTGTAGCCTGCCAGGCTCCTCTGTCCATGGGATTCTCTAGGCAAGGAATCTAGTGTGGGTTGGCATTCTCTTCTCCAGAGGATCTTCCCGACCCAGGAATCGAACCTGGGTCTTCCTGCATTGCAGTCAGATTCTTCATCATCTGAGCCACCAGGGAAGCTTTCTGGTAGATACAGAGGCATTATTAAAGTCCCTTACTTTAACATAACAGAATTTTTCAGAGGAAAAAAGGGTTAGAAAAATGTTGCAAAGTTTCAAAAAGAAAAAAGCAAAATAAAAAAATCAATAAGAACTCAGTACAACCTTTAAACTGAGTTTCTGTAAGACATTCTTTATTTTTTTAAAAAAACATATTTACTTATTAGGCTGTATTGGTCTTAGCTGTGGCATGTGGGTTCTTTTGCTGCAGCATGTAGACTTCTCTCTAGCTGTTGCCCATGGGCTCCGTAGTATTGGCACACAGGCTTAGCTGCCCCAAGGCATGTGGGATTTTAGTTCCCTGACCAGGGATTGAACTCACATCTCCTGCATTGCAAGGCAGATTCTTTTTCTTTATTTTTTTTTCTTCAATTTTTATTTTTGCAAAGCAAATTCTTAACCACTCGACCACAGGGGAGTCCCAAGACATTCTTTAAAAAAGACTTCTTTGGTCTAGTGAATTTGGAAGCTGCTTCATTCTATACCATCCTGCTGGAGATTTACAGTTCATATTAGTGGCATATTATAGGTACAAAGAAGACTTGCACAAAGAAATCTGTTTAATCTTTCTCACCAAATGTATCCTACATTTGTTTTTAAAACCATGGAACTCTGTGTGTGTGTGTGTGTGTGTGTGTGTGTGTGTAGCATCTATCAACCTACCCAAGGAATTAACATTCCAGCAACACACACTAGCTCATTCTTTGATTCATTCATTCCTCTCTAACTGAGCATTTGCTATGTGCCAGATGTACAAATATAAAATAAGAAGATACATCTCCTATTCACAAGTAGCACACAGCGTAGAATAGAGGAAACAGAAAACAAATATGATTAAAATAGAAAGAATTACGTGTCTGAAACCATATGGAAGTGCAGAGGTAAACATTGCAATTAGAATCTATGCCTAATAAAAGATGAGCTTCCTGGGTGGTATAGTGGGAAGAATCCACCTGCCAATGCAGGAGACACAGGAGATACAGGTTCGAATCCCTGGATCGGGAAGATACCCTGGAGGAGGAAATGGCAACCGGTTTCGGTATTCTTGCCTGGAGAATTTCATGGACAGAGGAAGCTGGTGGGTTACAGTTCACAGGGTTGCAAAGAGTTAGACACGACTAAGCATGCACACATATCCTAACCAGGTGCCTGAAAAGTGCCTGGGACTAGAAAAGAACAGACTAAAGAGAATAATTCACTGGAAATCATCCAACTTTGTCCAGAAAATAAATAATTGTATCACTGCATATTTTCCCATGGATTTTTCAAAAACCTCCCCCTCCAGTTTCCACTTTCCTGAAAAAGTATGTACAGGTGAGAAAGAAGAAGTTATGTAGAAAATTCACTGGAAAGACCTAAGATTCTGTCCAGCATGGATATTCTATGATTCAGTGAATCTAGAACGCATTGAACTTCTGCTCATACTAAGCAGCGACCTACTAAAAGTGAGGTTGTTCTAGGATGCAAGTCACAAAACCTAGCCAGCAATGTCTTCATCCATAAGGATATTTGTGGTTTGCCTGGTTGGAAGTCTGGTAGGAGATGGTCCCAAGTCTGTTTGATGGCTCAGAAGTGCCAGGAACACTCATGCTTTTTCACACAGCTTCCACATGACATAAATACCATCGTCAATTCCATTTTCAAAGAGGAAAGAGCTCACCAAATTTCTTCAGGTAAAGAAGGGGCCAGGATTTTAAATCCAGGCAGTCAAACTGCAGACATGGATGCAGGGCACATACCCATGACACCATAGTGCCATTAAACAATTAGGCAAACCTAGACTGTATATTAAAAAGCAGAGATATCTCTTTGATGACAAAGATCTTTACATTCAAAAGCTGTGGTTTTTCCAGTAGTCATGTATGGATGTGACAGCTGGATTGTAAAGAAAGCTGAATGCCAAAGAATTGATGCTTCTGAACTGTGGTGTTGGAGAAGACTCTTGAGAGTCCCTTGAACAGCAAGGAGATCAAACCAGTCAATCCTAAAGGAAATCAACCCTGGATGTTCATTGGAGGGGCTGATGCTGAAGCTGAAGCTCCAATACTTTAGCCACTTGACTTGGGAAAGACCCTGAGGCTGGGAAAGATGGAAGGCAAAAGGAGAAGGGGGCGGCAGAGGATGAGAGGTTAGATAGCATCACTGATTCAATGGACACAGATTTGAGCAAACTCTGGCAGATAGTGGAGGACAGAGGAGCCTGGTATGCTGCAGTCCATGGGGGGTCACAAAGAGTCAGACACAACTAAGCAAATGAACAACAACAGCTAATACTGAGCAGCACAACTGGACCTCCACAACCAGATGTTCTGGTCCCCTGGGCATCACTAGCCTTCACCCAGGAGGAGTGCCTGCATCTCAAGGCATCCACACAGCCTACATCACTGCATACACACCTCTCAGCAGAGAACCAGACCCCTACACCTAGGAATGCGACACTCTTCTCCCAGAAACCCATAGACCTCGCCTCTTCCCCCTTGAGATTTATAATTAAGCCTCCAAAAAATTAAGAAATTAATATAAAAGTTGCTGGGTTGCCAATGCTTTTATTATACTTTAATTTACTAGAAACATTTTCACACCACCCCTGAGGAGTAAATGCAATGCAAAATTGCTTACATCGCTCTTAAAAGCTGAAGTAAACGTTTCCTTTTCATCTTCCATAATCCTATATATAATAAAAAAAATAAATAAATAAGCCAGTAAGTCTGTGGACCAGAAGCAGCAAATAGATAATTCTATCAGGCTGGATATTTTTCCCTCTAGCTTTTTGGAGTAGTCCCCCCACCGCCCCCGCCCCGCTGACCTCATAAATCTCCACTTTCCTCATAATTTATTTACAGGTAAAGAAATGATGAACTAAACTCATTGGGCAGACAACTGCACATCACTTTAATTAAGTTACTAGTGATTTCAAATGGCTCTGCAATCACCTACAGGATAAAGCAGGTGACAGGGCTAGACAATGGGCAACCTGAGACGCAGGGGTGGAGGAGGCGGGAGCTTGGTGTGCCCTGAGGGCTAGGAAACTGGAGAGTGACTGGCTAAGAGCTTGGGTATCAGAAATCCAAGTTGAAGTCCATCCCTAGCCACGTCCCAGCAGTGTGATGTTAAGCTATCTCCCCAAATACTATGAGCCTAGGTTCCTACAACTCTCAGAATCGGCTACTAGCAAGCCCACCTCTTGTGTTTATTGTGAATATCAAATGTGGCAACATAAGTGAAAAACAAATGTTTGACTCTTGGTAACTACAATTTGGAGCTATTAACATGGAGGGCCATTCCATGGGACGATGGACGAAGGGGCAAGGCGACGTCTGGGACATCCCACGGCCCATCCCATTAATGATGCTCATTTAATGAGAGAGAAGCACCCTGTTGCAGAGTAAGGACTTAAGGATGGACAATCGATGACCCAAGATCTGAGCCTTGACTCTGAAATGAGACTCAGTTTTCTCACTAATGGTGCCCACAGAAATCAAACTACATGTGTGAGAGGGATGACCTCAGGTTTCCATAAATATCAAAACGGGGGCTTCCCTGGTGGTGCAGGGGTACAAAATCTGTCTGCTAATTCAGGAGACCGGAGTTCAGTCCCTGATCCGGGAAGATCCCACATGCCCTGGAGCAACTAAACCACAACTGTTGAGCCTGTGCTCCAGAGCTCCTGCTACACAACAAGGGAAGCCACCGCACTGAGAAACTCACACATCACAACTAGAGAGCGGCCCCCACTCGCCACAGCCACAGAAAAGCCTGCTCAGCATGAAGGCCCGGCACAGACAGAAATAAATAAATAAATGATTTTTTAAAAAGATCTTTTAAAAAGGATCAAAATGGGCTCTTACGTGTGAGTGATATTTCTCACCTGGATAAAGCTTTTCAAATTCAAAGTGATTAAACTTGTTGTTCAAGGGCACGTGCATTCTGGCTACAGCATGGTTTCCAGTCTTCTCGAATCGGACGCCAGATAAAACACAACCCAGTAAGATAAACATGGACATCTCTCTGCATCATTAAGTTGGTTCAGTGATGGGTGAGGGAGTCTCATCATGTTGTACCAACCAACACAGCTCTATGATGGGCAACAGTGAAAAATTTTACATGGATCTGTAAGGTAAAGCACAAGCCTTCAAAAAATTGTATGATGCACCATTCAGGAGGAGATATATATATATATATATATATATATATATATATATATATATATATATATATATATATATATATATATATATGCTCTTCTGCTATTAAAGGGTTAAATTGGGATTTCCTTGGTGGTCTAATATCTAAGACTCTGTGCCCCCAATGCAGAGGACCCAGGTTTGATCCCTGGCCAGGGAGTTTAGATCCCACATGCCCCTACTAAGAGTTCACATGCCACAACTAAGACCCAGCACAGCCAAATAAGTAAATAAATATTCTTTTTTTTTTAATTAAAGGGTTAACTTAAGTGGAAAAACACCAAATACCATCACTGTTGAACTCTTCCTCCCCATGCAGCAATCTGCCCCTCTTTAATTTCATGGTTCTCTCCAAATTCTCTACAGGAGAGTTGGAACCTTGATTTTCTTCCTGGAGAAATATCAACATCTCTTGATAACTGGAATTTGTCAGCAAAAACTTGCCACCTCAAATTTATTAAAGCTGTTTCAAAACTCTGTTCTGATCCCTATGTCAGATGTCAGCTTGGAAAAGACTCTTCAGGTAGCCAATGGGCCAAGGAATGCAAGCAAAGATGGAGGATTTTGAAAGTGAGAAGGCAACTTGGTGCTTTTCCTAATAGACCTTTCTCTGTTTGAAAATGGCAAAAGAGGTTTTGGAGGAAAACAAAAGGAAAGAAAAGGCAAATTACTACATGATCATAGGTTCTTGTGCCTGGATTCCAAGGTAAAAGAATCCAATGCAGGACACCTGGGTTCGATCCCTGGGGCTGGAATATCCCCCAGAGGAGGACATGGCAACCTACTCCTTTATTCTGGTCTGAGAAATCCCATGAACAGGGGAGCCTGCATGGGCTCACAAAGAGTGAGACATGACTGAGTGACTGAGTACACACGGATGGACTAGATCTGTGTACCTAACCCCAAATCAAATAAGCAATATATATGGAAAAGCTAAGGTCCCGTATCACACACACACACACACACACACACACACACACACACACACACACACACACACACACACCACCCACTCTTACATATGAAATAAATTTTTGCAGTAACTCTTTAGTTTGTTTCAGTTAGAAATGTTTTTGGTGGCAAATAATAGAAATTCTAATGGCAGAGGTATAAATGAATAAGGGATTAATTTTCTCACAAGATGTGAGTTCAGAGGGCCTATCCTATCTCAGATTCAGCTGCTCTATGTCACACCAGTGTCCTGTGTGGTTGTCAATCAGCGGCTAGAGCCCCACCACGTGGGTGTGTTAGTCCCCCAGTCGTGTCTGACTCTTTGTGACCCCATGGACTGTAGCCTGCCAGGCTCCTCTGTCCATGGGATTCTCCAGCAAGAACACTGGAGTGGAGAGCCATTCCCTTCTCCAGGGGATCTTCCCCACCGAGGGATTGAACCAAGGTCTCCTGCAGTGCAAGCAGATTCTTTACCATCTGAGCCGCCAGGGGAGCCCACAGCCCCACCATGGGCACCATAAAAGATGAAGGAAAAGGGCAGGAAAAGGAAAGACAGCATCCTTCCACAAGGAAAACAAAAGCTGCCCCAGGCACCCACAGCAAACCTCCGGTGACACCTTTCTGACCAGACATGTCACATGGCCACCCCTAGCTGCACAAGAGGCTGACAAAGCATAGCTGGCTTTTATTTATTTATTTTTTTGGACAAGCCTGAGAAAACGGTGAAATACTAAGATAATCCTGCATTTCTAGAAAATGTCCAGCCACTGTTATGATAAGGGATTAGAGCCCTCAACACTTAACCGACATGATCATGCCTTCAAAGTTTATTTACTTATGTTCTGTTGAGACCTGAGTTATTCCTACAGCCCCTTGAAGTGGTGAGCTCCTCAAAGCGTCATCTAAACAGTCACACCCCTTTCTAGCAAGCCACAGTCCTACTGTCTCCTCTTTCATACAAAGCATCGCTATGTCCGCTTGAAGGTATTGATTTCAATTAATCACAACACACAGCCCCCTCAATCAATAGAGAGGTAGGTACAGGGGGTTGAAAAGAAGCTGTAAATCACTGTTATTTCTTGTCTTCAGAGAACTTTCTTTCAACTGGAATTCAGTGGTTCTACTGTGCTCAGATTCAAGCAATGTGTTCATAATTACACTAATAGCTGCTCTTGACTGAATGCTGTTATATCCTGCTGCGTAATCATAGAATCCTGCATTGTTTTTACTATTTTACTGGATTTTCCTGTTACTCACACTTTAAAGAGGGGCAGACTGAGACTTGAAAAATGAAAAGAACCACATCCCAATACTTCATCCTAGAGCCTTGATTTGAATTCACCCCTGACTCTTGAAACAATTGTATCTGGAATTCCCACCAAGATGCGTCTGGTCCTCAGGTGTCTATTCACTTCCAGTGCAGCCCCCAGCCTCCTGTAGCATTATTGGGCTGTAACCCAAGAAAGCAGCACCGCGTGAAGCCATTTCTTATACGATAAAGGGAGAAGTGCGTAGCCACAGAGACCAAGAGCTCCAGATCCAGGCTGCTGGGGTTCAAACCCTACTTCCAAACTCAGTCTGTGATGTACGGCATCCTACTTATATTCACATAACCTCAGCTGCCAAATTTATAGAGACTACGAGAACACGAGCCTACTGAGAGGAGTATAAGAGATTACATGTGGAGAACACCTGCTAGTACCCAGAACAAAGACAAAAAGGAGCTATATCATCATGAGGAGTTGCTTACGTTCTCCAAGCCTCAGTTTCCCCTTCTGCAAAATGGGGATAATGATACAGCCTACTTGTTATGAGTCTATAATGAGTCCATATGCATCAAGGCTTGCAACCATCTCTGGAAGTATCTTGTGTTCAATAAATGTTAGCTGTCATCACCGTCATCATGATATCTATATTAGCAGTTTAACATCTAATTTCAAAGACTGGCTGAATAGAACATTAGAAAGAAAAAAAAAACAGAGCATCAGAAAAAAAGAGTGTCAAAAAATATAGAGAGCATCAGAAAAAAAAAAATCTCTCTTTTTTTTGGGCATAAAATGAGACTGCTAGTCACACAATGGAGACATTTTAGAACATCTAGAAAGTACAAAGCAATGCACTCCAATGCCAGAAACTTATTTTTCAAGAAGCTTTTTGAGCTGAAGCAGAGGGCACAGCCAAACCTGGCTAATTAGCTGTACTGCCTTATGCCATGTAGCCCAAGACTTCGTGCCCGGCTGTTGTGTTGGGGGCTGGAGCCTGCGAAGTCAGCTGTAATTGACACCCAGGTGCAGGCGGAGTAGGGAAGGTTAAGGGGAGGGTGGCATTCAGAAGAACCAAGAAAGAAAGGTACTAGGCAGTACTGAGTGCCTTGCAAGGAACACTCAGCCATGTTGGGCTGGGCAGAAGTTTGTCTTCCTTTTTTTCTTCTTTTTTTTTTTTCTGGGCAGGCTGGGAAATGCCCCTTTTCTCTCATTCTCTCCCTCTTTTTTTCTCTGGACAGCTCCCCCTACTCATGTGACATTCTCAGGCTATACTGGAAGTAGGTTTTCTGGGTACTATAAACAAGCCTTGTGTGCTCAGTCACTCAATCCTGTCCGATTTTTGGTGATCCCATGGACTGTAACCTGTCAGGCTCCTCTCTGTCCATGGAGTTTTCCAGGCAAGAATACTAGAGTGGGTTGCCATTTCCTCCTCCAGGGAATCTTCCCAACCCAGGGATTGAACCCACGTCTCCCGCATTGGCAGGAGGATACCACTGAGTCACCTGGACTCACTTCCCTGGCCCTCTCCTAATCCAACTCTGGATAATTTATGTATTAGACTTTGATGTGAATCTTGACGATTTGCAGGAAAATAAGATTCAACTTGGTTACTGAGTTTCTAGGGTCCCTCGTAAACTGTTTACCTGGGGTGAGCGCCCTCCCTCTTCTGAACTTAATCCCACTGCAGGGACCAACAAAGGAGTGCTGAGTCCTGAGCAGAATGAACCCCCACTGCCCCCAGTCTGCTGTCAGCCCAGAGAGGCTGCTGAGATGGCTATCTGTTCCCCTTTTCCTCCACATTTTCTTACAGAATGGGGGCAAAAAGAAACAGCGTTAACAGGTGAGCAGGTCTGGCTCCACTCTTCCTGCCAGAATGAAGGGCAAAAAGAGAACAGGACTCTTTTAAAGGGATGCTTAAAAAAAAAAAAAAGATGAAGATGAAGCTGCATTTCTTAGGTAGCCATGCTGGAAAAGTAGGGTCTCTAGGGAGCGTTAACTATGAGGATGGTGTCTCCTAAAAGAACAGGAGACAAGGGAGTGATCAGAAAGCCCTGAGGAGGAAAGGGAACTTTTCTGAGGCATGTGGGGTGCAGTCTCAGGGGAGTGTGAGAGTTGGGATATACAGAAAGAGTGCAAAGGGCATTTCAGCAGGTGGTGTCCGTCCCCACCTTGATGACCTTCCAGAATATAAACAAAGGAGGTGATTTATATCACCACACACTGGACTATTATTTCTTGAAGTGGTATCAAACCCAGAGTGGATCACACGAGAACCTGCATCCACGCGGGTTATAACCATCCCCATTAATAAGTGCGGTTAAGCTCCCTGAAACCTACAAGTGATGATCACACATAACTCAACACGCTTGACTCAAAAATCCCAAATGGGTTTATTTTTTGGTCTATTGGCCCAGCTCTTAAAAAAAAAAATGTTTCTTTGATAACTGTCAAAAACAATAAAAAGTCCTCCCCATTTACAATATCTATCTTACCATCCCCTCAGGAAGAAAAGAAATAAACAGAGTTTCCAAATAGAAGCCGGGGGAAAAAAATCAGCGTTAAGCTTCCGCTATAAAGGGGAGTATTTCAGTGAAAGAAAATTCCTGGTTGTGTCCAGAGCAGACTATTACTCAAATATTATACTGTGGGTATTGCTGGGTGAAATGTTTCCTGACTGATTGATATGTTATTATCTCTTAGAGTTGAATTATCTCTGCAATGCCAACCATTGTAATAACAGCTGCTTTTGTCTGACAACAGAGCTGAGCTTTATTTTGTCTGCATGGCACATAAGAGGGTGCATCAAATTGACTTCAAGTACTAACTGTTAATCATTCATTCTATTAATGGGAAGGCAACTCTGATGCCCCGTCCCACTGCCCTCAACACACATACACACACACACACACACACACACACACACACACACACACACACAGCTGATGGTCTGCTCTCTAACTTCATTAGAGAACAGAAGCATTTAAACAGAAGTTTCCTCACCCACCTGCCAACTAATCTAGCAGCCTCCCTGTGTATCTGCTCCCTCGTTTCCCACCTGCTCTTGTGAAAGAGGCATCCTTGCACGCACTCCCATCAGCCTCTCCCCGAAGACTCATGAGTCCTCAAGGGATTTACTCTTGCGATTTTCTTCTTATTTCCCTGAATCCTCACTCTCTTCCCTTCTCCTGGAACACTCCAGGAACAGGAAAGGTAGGCTGTGATGTATCTGCAAGCCCATGCCTCACAGCAGCACTATTCACAATAGCCAAGGGGTAGAAGCAGCGCCGGTGTCCATCAACTGATGAATGGATGGAGACTTCCCTGGTGGTCCAATCGCTAAGAAAGAGCCCACATGCCTCAACTAAGACCCAACACGGCCAAAAATAAATACGTAAATATTATTTAAAAATCTTTCAGTGGTTTACACACACACACTTTCTTATGTTCCCTATCACAGCCTTAAGGGCTCTAGGTAATAACCATCCACCACCACCGGCTCCAAGCCCATCTGGTACCCCATTTACTCCCCAAAAAGCAAACCCATCCCTGACTACAAGGTGTGGGAACCTGATCCTTCTGCCTGGACCACTGCTCTCCTGATGCTCCTCAGGTGCGGGACACTTTGGGGCCAGTCTTGCCATCTCTAAATGTCATGATTGGAACTGCAGTGACTATCCTGACACCGAGAAGGGACAAGCTTAGGGGCCACGCCACTGTGCTCATACAATGAAAGAAAATGAACATCCCTGGATAGAAATGAGCAGGGCAACTCTTTGAGAACAATATGGAGTCTCTGAACCTATGCTGTCTTATCCCAGAAGGAATCTTGTTATCTGAAACAACCAATGCCCTTACTAGGTTCGGGCTTCCCTGGTGGCTCAGACAGTAAAGAATCAATCTGAAAGGCGGGAAACCTGGGTTCAATCCTTGGGTTGGGAAGATCTTCTGAAGAAGGGAATGGCTACCCACTCCAGTATTGTTGCCTGGAGAATCCCATGAACAAAGGAGCCTGGCGGGTTATAGTCCACGGGGGTCCCAAAGAGTCACACATGACTGACTGACAAACACTTACTAGATTCTGCCCATTCCCTCAGGAAATCTATTCCAGGCCACTCAAGGCATCTCACGGACACACCATTGTAAACCCACTGACTGTCCTAGGGCCTCACACATGGTTGATGCTCAAAATTAGGGCCCAGAGTTGGGGGAGGCACAAAGCTGCAAGGTCACCAGAAAACTCAGTCATCAAGATATATCACTTCAATGCAATCGTTCACAAAATCAAAATAAACATAAAAACCGCACAGTGGACACAATATCAACGTTTTAAATCAAGACAGGATCTAACCCTGGGACAGACAGAAGGCAAAAGGAGAAGGGGGTGGTAGAGATTGAGATGGTTAGGTAGCATTATCGACTCAAAGGACATGAATTGAAGCAAACTCGAGGAGACAGGGGAGGACAGACAAGCCTGCTGTGCTACAGTCCACAGGGTCGCAGAGAGTAGGACATGACTTAGCAGCTGAACCATAACAACAACAAACCTTGTACGTGCAGGGCCCTGTCTCAGGCGCCGCACCCTAGGCCCTGCTCTAAATCATATCTGTTGGGTATCGCCCAAACCTTTTAACTCAAGATCTCCAAGTTCCACACAGGAACTTAACTGTCATTCTCACTTGACAGGTGAGGGCCCTTGGGACTCAGAGAGGTTAAGTAACTTATTTGGGGGTCACACAGCTGAGAGTGGTCTGAGTGACTGAAAGCAGTGTTCTTAACTAATGCATTAGTTAGAAGGTCTTTGTGAGATGTGATCTTGGTACCTCTCAGATGGGGATGAAGTGGAGGGGTGGGGGAAAGAACTGCCAACATCCAGGCTTTGCTGTGTCATCTTCTGCCTTGCAAAGCACATTTCCTGAGCACCCACCAATCTGGCCTTTGAGGGATTTTCCCCTAATGAGCTTATTATGTATGTGTGTTAGTCGCTCAGTCGTGTCTGACTTTTTGCATCCCCATGGACTGTAGCCCGCAAGGCTCTTCTGTCCGTGGGATTCTCCAAGCAAGAATACTGGAGTGGGTTGCCATTCCCTTTTCCAGGGGATCTTCCTGTCCCAGGGATCGAACTGGGGTCTCCTGCATTGCAGGCAGATTCTTTACTGTCTGAGCCACTAGGGAAACCCAATGAGCTTATTATGTGAACGTTTGTTTTGCGAACGGAGCCAAGAGTCAATAATGGCCCCCAGCAGCCAGAAAAACCACAGATTTTGCGAAAAATCCAGCCACCTGGATGGACACATTTTGGCATAATGAAGGTATCACCTGGGTCTGCATGGTAACAGGCAGTGAGGAGGGAGAGCAGGCCAGCAGCCTTGAGAAAGGAAATCGGGATGTGGATGAGATCGCAGACAGGTTCCTGTGGTTTTTTTCCATTCCTCTGGGATGCAGCACCTTATGTAAATCCAAAGTGATACTGACAGGATGGAAGGAATCCATCACTCACACCCTCACATCCTTCTGAAATGGCTCCTGCCAGACTCGCTCTTCTGAATCCCCACAACTACTCTAGGAAAACACCCATGGAGAACTTATTGCAAAGGCAGGAAGAAGTCTTGAGTTCTCAGTTAGGACTAGGATGGCCAGTGGTCCTCCTGGCTTCCAGCTGAGTGAGATGGGAGCAGGCCAAAAAAAAAAAAGTAAGATGCCTGATGAAGGGAGAACACATAAAGAGAAAGAAAAGCAATGAAAGATCTCGTCGTTGGCATCACTGCTAATTTCACCAAGCGGCTTTGCAAAGTTTCTCCCTCCAAGTGACAGCCCGCCTGGGGGGCTTGGCTGAGTTAAAGGCTTCCTGGAGTGAAGGCTGTCAGTCACTTGGAACAAAAGAGGAGCGGAAGCAGAGGTTCCGACCCCAAGGCCGAGGCAGGCGGCCCTCCATGAGTGGGGGCGTGCAGGGCAGCAAGCACAGAGGAAGGGAACTTGCCACAGTGTCTCTTTCAAGAGTCCCAGGGTCGCGCCTCTCCACCTCCCCGAGCCCGGGGAGCCTGCGCTTCTTCCTTCCCAGAGCAGAAGCTGTGACTTTGTGCTGTCATCAGCAGAACCCTCTCTGTCTCCCTCCCAGAGCATGTTCATCCTTCTAGCACCCGGGGGCAGCTGAACAGTTGGTGGGAGGAATCGAAGCAGTGAGAAGCGGTGTCTTTTTTCAGACTGCCAACCCAGTTCCTCAGGAAGCGCGCCGGATGGTGTCTAATCGTTCTCTCCTTCAATTCTGAGTTTCACAGTTCAGTCACCTGCTGCCGCTCACCACTCCCCGGGGACCCACAGCTCTCCAGGCAGACGGGCACAGACTATTTCAGAAGGCCTTTTGTAACCAAAAATCTACCGTGTCCTACGTCTTGGCCCCAGCCCTTAGAAAGAGACACAGGATTCCTGGGCAAATGCTTTGCTCTTCGGTCAACAGTGATCTGCGCTGAGCAGGGGCAGGGAAGGCAAATGGGGCGGCGGATGAAATACAGAGCCCAGTGGGGACACACACAGGTGGCCGGGTCCCTCACCTCAGCCACCTGTATCGTGTTTCTGGTCTCCTTCCTAATGGCTCCCACACAGCTCCAGGGCTACCGCACCAGCTCAAAGTACATCACTTGTTGGAACCCCTACCCGACCTTTATGTGGTGGTCTCACTCTCTCTGTCTCCCTGATCGTAGAAAATGATACCCTGACCCATTGCTAACAGATGATAGACTGTTGTTGTTCAGCAACTCAGTCTTGTCCCACTCTTTACAACCCCATGGGCTGCAGCATGCCAGGCTTCCCTGTGCTTCACTATCTCCCAGAGTTTGCTCAAACTCATGTCCATTGAGTCGGTGATGCCATTCAACCATCTTGTCCTCTGTTGCCCACTTCTTCTCCTGCCCTTAATCTTTCCCAGCGTCAGAGTCTTTTCCAACAAGTCGGCTCTTCATATCAGGTGGCCAAAGTATTGCAGCTTCAGTATCAGTCCTTCCAATGAATATTCAGGGTTGATTTCCTTTAGGATTGAGGTAGGTATTAGCCTGGCTTAACTTTTCAGAGGAGAAAATAAGCTTTGAGAGGTTAAGTAGTGAACTATCTAGCATCACCCGCCAAGGAGTTGGTGGGCAGGGATTTCAACCTGTCTTTTTCAAAGCCCCTCTTAGCTTTTTAAACTTTTCAAACAGCCCTGCTGAGAGGTGCTTAAGCTCTGTTCAACGGAATTTTGTCAACCAAAATGTAAGTTTTAAGTTTCTGTCAAGCTATTTGCTTCTTTGCCAGCAGATCATCTAAGATGTACCCAATTATGGACCAGTGGTTCAGATGAACATGAGGTAACTTATGTTACCACCACCTGCTTGGTTGAAGTCCAGCTGAAAGCAAAGCGTTGTGAGTTCTTGTGAGGTTTTTTAAAATTCTGAAAATGGTTCTGGGATCTCATTTCTGCAAAGTGGAGAGGCTCAGTCATAAAAGATAAACAGTCATTGTGGAACGATGCTGGGATGTGCTCGCTTTATGGCCACAGAACGTCTGCTTCTGATGCTACCTCTTGACATGATTATCAAGTAAGTGGCATTAAAACATGTAGGTGGGGTGTGCTAGGCTGGAGACCTATCAGGGGCCAGAGCCTAAGCTTGTCCTGCAGCCAGGGGTGGACCTTGATGTCCTCGATGAAGGAGGGGAGAGAATCATGCCTGGATCAACTGCTCAGGCAATTCATACTATGATGATGTTTCAAACCCAGCTTTTATAGAATTGAAATCCTGGCTGGGAGTCAATATTGCTTTATTTCCTAGATCTTGCACATTGCCAGGGCGTCTGGGAAAAATCTCCCCTTGTACCCCAAGCTTTATTTTGAGGTGTCACCTGAATTATTTTCATGATGATTTTGAACGTTGGATTTCTGAAATTAAGAGACGAAGACTGCAGATATAGGAGCTACATTTGAAATGGGAGATAAGGGGGCAGGGCACAACCATTGAAAAAATGACATAGCCACAGTTCAGTTCAGTTCAGTCACTCAGTCATGTCTGACTCTTTGGGACCCCATGAATCAGAGCACGCCAAGCCTCCCTGTCCATCACTAACTCCCAGAGTCTACCCAAACTCACGTCCATCGAGTCGGTGATGCCATCAAGCCATCTCATCCTCTGTCATCCCCTTCTCCTCCTGCCCCTAATCCTTCCCAGCATCACGGTCTTTTCCAGTGAGTCAACTCTTCGCATGAGGTGGCCAAAGTATTGGAGTTTCAGCTTCAACATCAGTCCTTCCAATGAACACCCAGGACTGATCTCCTTTAGGATGGACTGGTTGGATCTCTTTGCAGTCCAAGGGACTCTCAAGAGTCTTCTCCAAGACATGACAAAAACTGGTTACAACCAACCAGGTCCAAGATGGTAGAAGATTTGACTTCTAGTAGACTTTGAGCCTCATTATATGCTCATTGTAATACATTAGCTAAATGACATACCCAAAGGCACCGTGACAGTTCTGAAGCTAATCATAAAAGGTCAGAAAGTACAGTGGCACAATTTCTGGAAATCTCCACCCCTTCCCCCGAAACAGTTGGAATAATCCTCCCACTCATTAGCCTATGAAATTACCCAGCCCATAAAAACTAATCGCCCCATATTTGGGGACCTCTTGCCTTCTGAGAGGGCCCACATGTTTCTAAGTAAATCTACTTCTTCCCAATCATTTTGTCTCTCACAAAATTCTTTCTGTGATGAAACACAAAGGACTAAGCCTAAGTTAAGTCTAGATACCAGGTGATTGATTCTAATTAAAAAACTGTGAGTCCAAGTCCCAGTCTGAGGTACACAATTTCAATAGGAGCTGTGTTAACCTGGGGTCTAATACGTGGGGGAGGAGTGGATGAATTCGTATTTAAGTTACATCAGAGAAAAACTTACACAGGTGGTAGTGAATTGAATTCTGCCCTCCACCCTCCAAGGATATGTCCAAGTTCTCACTCCCAGTATCATGGATGTGGCTTTTCTAGAAATAGAGTCTGCAGTTGTAATTAAGTCAAGGATCTCTAGATGAGACTCTATATTTAAGGTGAGCCATAAATCCAATGGCTTTCCCAGTGGCTCAGCAGTAAAGAATCCATCTGCAATACAGGAGACCTGGGTTCGATCCCTGGGCCAGAAGATCCCCTGGAGGAGGGCATGGCGACCCATTCCAATATTCTTGCCTGGAGAATCCCATGGACAGAAGAGCCTAGTGGACAATAGTCCATGCGGTCTCAAAGAGTCAGACACACTGAAGCAAGCGTCTTCGCACGTAGGCACGCATGCGCTAAATCCAATAAGTGTATTTTTTAAAGAGAAAGTGATACCAAGAAGGACCCTGTGGGGCTTCTGGGCACAAAAACCTTTCTGTGTCCGCCATGTTTATTTACTTCTTTATAGGAGGATAATTGCTTTAAGATGTTGTGTTACTTTCTGCTCTACCACAGAGTGAATCAACTATATGCACACATATATCCCCTCCCTCGTGGTCCTCCCCCTCCCCCATCACTCCACCCATTTCAGTCATCACAGAGCTCCTGGGAGAGGAGAGGAGTTGGATATTGAGTTCAGTCACTGGTGGCCAAGGATTTCATGAACCATGCCTGTGTAATGAAGTCTCCGTAAAAACTTCAAAGCACAGGGTTTGCGGAGCATCTAGGTTGCTGAGAAGGTGCAGATCTGGGGAGAGGGAGGTGCTGGAGAGAGCTTAGAAGCCCTGTGTCCCCTTCCCGTAGGCTTAGCCCTGTGCAACTCTTCCACCTGGCTGTTCCTGAGTCATCTTTTGTAATAAACCAGTGATAGAGTAGTCAATGTGTCTCTGAGTTCTGGGAGATAGCAAACTAATTGAACCCAAGGAGGAGCTCATCAGAACCTCCCTTCTACAGTCAGTGGGTCAGACGCAGGGGTGACAATCACAGGTGACTTGGGACTGGGGGAGGGGAGGGTCTTGTGGGACTGAGCCCTTATCCTCTGGCATCCGATGCTACCTCTGGGTCAGAATGTGGGACAACCAGGGGTGTCAGAAAAAAACAAACGTACTTTCTACTTTATTATCACTAAGTCGCTAACTCATATCTGACTCTCTGTGACCCCATGGACTGTAGCCTGCTAGGCTCCCCTGTCCATGGGATTTCCCAGGCAAGAATTCATTTCCTACCTCAGGGGACCTTCCCGACCCAGGAATCGAACCCACCTTCTCCTGCATTGGCAGGCAGAATCTTTACCACTGAGCCATTTGTACTTGGTTGGTGGTGTTGTTCAGTCACTCAGTCGTGTCCGAATCTTTGTGACCCCATGGACTGCAGCATGCCAGGCTTCCCTGTCTTTCACTATCTCCAAGAGTTTGCTCAAATTCATGCCCACTGAGTCGGTGATGCCATCCAACCATCTCATCCTCTGCTGTCCCCCCTCTCCTCCTCTCCTCAATCCTTCCCAGCATCAGGGTCTTGGTACTATAATCATTTTAAAGAAAAAAAGAGAGATGGTGCAGGAGAGCAGAGTGGTGAGAAGGCAGGAAGGGAGAAAGAAGTGGGTCTCCCCTGCAGACAAGAGTCCTGAGTCTGGATGGAGCTGGAAAAGACCCAGAAGAAGGAACAGAGAAGGAAGGAGGGGGCATTTGAAGAGTCGCTAAAGCCCTGGGTCTGATGTTCCTGGAATTAGTGAGAGAGAAAGAAGCCACTCCCTAGAGATCAGCCTAGAAATGAGATTTTATTCTGACTTCTGTGTTCATCTCTGCCGTGATAAGTTTCAGAGATAATTCTTAGAAACTCGAAATGTGCTTTGCTGAAAATCTATTCAAATATGACAGTTATCAGATGTATTGAAAACAATAGTTTCTGAGAGATTAAAAACAAAGTAAGTTTAATATACCCAGCTTCCTTCCCCTCCTTATAAATACAGCAGCTGCTCATGAAATCTGCCCGTCCCCTGAGCTCAGCAAGCAGAGACACTTTTAAAATACGATGTGAAACCGAGTGACTATTTCACAGACGAAAAGGCATGTGCCTTCCCATCCACGGGTTTCTGAAAAGGTGGATTTTAATTTCCGAAAAGACAAAGCCAAGAGAAAAAGAAAATGCCTATCTCCGTGCACTTAAGAACTATAATATTACTTAGCTGGAGACATTTTATTCTGGGAAAAAAAAATAAGACTGTCAATGGTGATTAATATTCTCCTTATAATTAATTCAAAATCTTATTAAAATCAAACTTTTATAACTATACACATAACCAGACTGTCTATGTCAGGATGGAGGATAAGTCTTGCCATTAATTTTACCTGTATCATTTCTCTCGTTCTCCAAAAAGGCAATAAAAGGTACCTCCTTGAAAGTCAGTAATGCCGGGCCACCCTCATCTCCATAATGACACAATTTCCAATTCACGCCTCATTTTCATTAATGTTTCTGGCCATAAATTTTTAAGCATATGATAAAAAATTTCTGAAGCGGCATAAAACTAACATGAAGAGGGAGTTCATTAGCATGTGACCCTAATTAGAAATTCCATATTAACTTCCCATTTCTACTTGTGCATTTCCAAGAACGTCACATCTCTATTCTTGACGTGCATTCACATCGTTGGGAGGAAATATTCCTTTTGGCTGTTTTCATCCCTTGGCTCTATTTTTTAAACGATCCATGTGTTTCCTCTGTTATGTGAATAAGCCAACAGACAATTGTATCACAGGATGCCTTTCATGTCGCAAATTATCTGGAAGAATTGTGAGAAGGTCCTTACCCAATGCTTTATTAATGATACCAGATCATAAAAGGGGGGGGAATATGCTGACTCTGTCTCTTTTCTAACGTTGGGTGATAAAAATGCTACTTCAGGATTCAGAAGGTTAAGTTCTAATGTGTATTTTGAATAGAGTGTGTTGGAATAATTGCCTCATAAAGCAAAGCATTGGCCGCCTGCTAATGGCTGTATAGTGCAGGGCTCAGCAAAGACGGCCAAGCTTACTGGAAAAAATGCTGTGCCTCAACTTTCGGAGCCTCCAAGATGAAGTTAACTTTCCCCTCCCCTTGCTTTTCAGAAGAGGTATAAAATCTCATCACCTGGTTGGTTTTGCAGCTCAGAGGAGCTGCTGCCTCTCATGTCACTGAGAGCTGGTCTCCAAAGATGCCCCTTCCATGGACTGTGCCTCCATCTGTCTTCACCCCTGCTTTGTCCCTCCTCCCATACTGTGCAACCAATGCAATGTGCTGGAAGTGATGCTACTGTGACTTCAGAGTCTAGGTCTTCGGTAAGAAGTCTCGCAGCTTCCCCTGAAGTCCCTTGGAATCTGCACTCTGGAGAAAACTAGGTACCATTTAAGGAAGCTAAGGCATCTGAGACAGCCATGCTATGAGGAAGCACAAGCTATCTACACAGAGAGGCTCTAAGAAAAGATGGATGCCTGGCCCTCCAGGAGCTGTTTCAGCTAACCTAACCCAGATGCCAGGCAAGTGAGAAAAGAAGCCTCCTTGGATGTCCAGCCCTTTCAAGCCATCCAGTGACTCCAGTCTGAACTGCTCTCTTATTGCAACTGAAACAGGAGAGGAGGGGGCTGGGCACAGCATTTAAAAGAATGATATGGCCATAGGATATAATGAAAACTGCTTAAAGCCAACTAGGTCCAGGATGGCAGAATATCTGACTTCCACTAGAGCTTAGGTGTCATCATATACTCAATGTAAACATTAGCATAAGCTAAGTGACACAATCATCAGCACCATGATTGTTCCAAGTGTGTGTGCATGTTAAGTCGCTTCAGTTGTGCCTGACTCTTTGCAACCCTATGCACTGTAGCCTGCCAGGCTCTGTCTGTCCATGGGATTCTCCAGGCAAGAATACTGGAGTGGGTTGCCATTCCCTTCTCCAGCACAGTTCCAAGACAAACCATCAAAGATGAAAAATTGAGCAGTGGCCCAATTCCTAGAAATCTTCATTCTTTCCCCCCAATAGTTGGAATAATCCTCCCTCTAATTAGCCTATGAAATTACCCAACCCACAAAACCCCATAAAAACCCAAAACAAAAAAGCACCATATTTCAAGGCCACTCTCACTGTCTGAGATGGCCCGCACTCTGTCTGTGGAGTGTGTTTCTCTCTAAATAAGTCCATTTCTTACCTGTCACTTTGTCTTTCATTGAATTCTTTCTGCGATGAGACATCAAGAACCTGAGCTTCACTAAGTCCTGAAACTCGGTGTGATTTCAATTAAAAGACCAATTAAAAGATTTCAATTCAAATCCCAATCTGGGTTTGTGCTGAGTTTGAGTCTCCACCCATGAGTTCAAGTCCCCTTCTGACTTACAGTTTCACAATCACATGCAGTCTCCCTGGGGGAACTGCCTACCTGAGCCCACTCAACACACAGGACCATGAAAGATTCATGAAATTGGCTTTGAAAGCCTTTAGGTTTGGCAAGATTTTGATATGATGAGATGGAACTGGAAGAACACTTCTTCTGTAAATAGTGGATAAGGAACACAGGCAATGGATTTAAACCACTCATGGATCAGGGCCAAGAGTCAACACTGGCCCATCAGTTCCAAGTCTTCCCAACTCCATGTTTCCTCTTCAGTGAGAGTCCTTAATACAACCTCTTGAGAAGTATGTGAGAAAGTCCAGCGTGAGGCTTTCCTTTGACAAATGCAAGTCTAGGAAAAAAATGAGCCTTCTGTTTCACCCTTTCAGACCAGGCTTGACACAGAAGCAGTTCAATGCCAACGGTCTTGGTGGGGATAATTAATGTTGGCGATGACAAATGAAGACCCACAGCAAGACTCTCCAAAAATTCCTCATCCACCTAAAGTCCTCACTATGCACAGGAAAGTCTCTGCTCCCCCACCCTCCCCAAACTCCACTGGTGGGTCCTGCCCCTTCCCCAGTTCTCTAGTGCTTAACCCCCAGCCCTGTCTTCACTTTCTCCATATGCTCCCTGATGCCAGCTCCCTCTTCCATTCAAGGCCTTTACAGCCTTCACTCAGATTTGCAAAGCAAAGTGAAGGTAATCTGCTTAGTCTAAAAGGTGTCCTCATTCTCATTAAGTCAACTGATACACACACACACACACACACACACATATATGGACGGCAAATACCATTATGCTTCTCTCTTATTGCTGCCATGAAAGGAATAGAAGGTGCTGGTCTATACAACCAATATTTCATGGACACACTCACAGAGAGCTAGAACTGACCTTTACAAAAGCAAGCACTAAACTGAGTTAATGCCACAACGTTCACATTTTGCTTGAGTGTGAGCATTTTAAAGACCTCTAACCAGTGAGATGTAGAACAAAAATCTCATAATCAATTAGTCCAGGACACAGATGTGTGTATATGTGCATATATATGTGTGTCTGTGTTTGTGTGTCTATGCATTTGTGTCTATCTGCATTTGTGCACATGTATGTGTTTGTGTGTGCACATCTACGTGTATGTGTGCATGCATACAATAGGAGGGTTGAAAGGTCAAGAAGAAGAAAGAATGATTTACAGACAATCTACTATGGTATGACAGGGATGTTCTCCCATACAAAATTTCATCCTTGGGATTTCCCTGGTGGTCCAGTGGTTAAGACTCCACCTTCCAATGCAGGCGGTACAGGTTCAATCCCTGGTTAGGGAAGTAAGATTCCACATGCCTCAAGGTCAAAAAAACCCACCATACAACAGAAGGAATACTGTAGCAAATTCAATAAAGATTTTAAAAATGGTCCACATCAAAAACTCTCTAAATAAATAAAATGCATCCTTATAACAGCCTTATAAGGTTGCTATAGCATCACTGACTCATTGGACATGAGTTTGAGCAAACTCCAGGAGATAGTGAAGGACAGGGAAGCCTGGTGTGCTGCAGTCCATGGGGCAGCAGAGTCAGACATGACTTAGTGACTGAACAACAACAACAGTTGGGTGTAATTAGCCTTCCTGACTTTATGGATGAGGACCCCAGGATTCAGAGAGAAGAGATGACTTTCCCAAGGTTCTAAAGCTGGGAAGTGACAGAAATGGGGTTTGCACTTCTCCCATGTGCCTCTGACTTTGGTTTCTAAATCAGGCCAAGTTTCAAGAGCCTCTGGAAGCATGCCGGCGTCTCGAATGGAAAGGGGCATGTTATTGCAAATCTAAATCAACTCCTCAGACCTTTAAGTGCCATAAATAAGCCCATCCCTGTGTCAAAATTGGGGAGACGACCAGAATCACTACCCTGATTTATTACACAGCGACTTCGCAATCAACACCCTGTTGATCTGCCACTTTCTTTCTACATAAACATGTGAATAACTTTTTGACATCAAAATAAATCTCAACTCCTCGATCTAAAATCTGACTTCAAAAACTGCCTGCCAAGGTGACTGACACTTCAGGTGTTGTCTGTTATTTTATGTTGGAGTCTTGTTGACAGAGAAGCTTTATTTCTCTATTGTCACCATTTGAGTGATATGTGGACTTAGCTCCATATCCTGCCTTCAATGCTCAGTAAGACCTAGTAGATTTGTAAAGATGTAAACACTTTTATAAATTACAGGTTACTCCTCTGTCATAAGAGGGATGCCATTATGAGAGAGAGAGAGAGAGATAAAACTTTACATAATCAACAGGCTTTGGCCACCACTGCAAGGACAGATTTAATTAATCCATCCGACAATTCTTCTTTTCTAGTGTGAATACTAATTGCAAACTTGTTTGAAATCTTGATGTTCAAATACAAAGGTATAAAATTAATCATCACCATATATATAAATATGTGTGTGTGCACATGAATGTGTGTGTGTGTGTGTGTGTGTGTGTGATGTCCATGTAAAAGAGTATAATCTCTATGCCAAAGTTTATTCTTGAGAAAGCCTCCTTGGATGGCCTGTCTCAGAGTAATTCTGCTTTATTTTCCTTGTAATTGTTTAAACTTAAGTAAGATTTCATATGAAGAAAGTTCCATGGGTAACAAAAGTCTGAGGGCATTTGACACACATATCCAGCTTACCAAAGTATCAAGAAATTATCACAGTTTTGCTTTCTTCAGTGAAACGAAGCACACACCTTAGTGTTTATTTATTGGAAAGCCTTCAAAAGCAGTTTAATATTTGCAGCTTGGCTTCTTCAAAGTGGAAAAAATAACACTTAATATACACTATGAACCTTGGTGAGGATGTAGAGTTTTACCAAAGCTACCTTTTCCGACTTAAGTTTCCAATCAGCCTAAATTAACTCCTTTGTCAACAGTCTGCCATGTAACAAGAGAATTTTCTTTAGACACCTTCAAGGATCATGAGAGCCTTATTTTTAAGGTGCTCTTATAGAACTAGGTCTGTATAGTCACATCTATGGTTCTTCCAGTAGTAATGAATGGATATGAGAGCTGGGCCATAAAGAAGGCTGAGCATCGAAGAATTGATGCTTTCAAAATGTGGTGCTGGAGAAGCTGGTTGAGAGTCCCTTGGAGAGCAAAGAGATCAAACCAGTCAATCCTAAAGGGAATCAAGCCTGGATATTCATTGTAAGAACTTTGGCCGCCTGATGCAAAGAGCTGACTCGTTGGAAAAGACCTTGATGCTGGGAAAGATGGAAGGCAAAAGGAGAAGGGGGCGCCAGAGGATGAGATGGTTGGATGACACTGTGGATTCAATGGACATGAATCTGAGCAAACTCTGGGAGATAGTGAAGGACAGGGGAGCCTGGCGTGCTGCAGTTCAAGGCAAAGAATCGGACACGACTTAGCAACTGAACAACAACAACAGCAGAATCAGGAATCTACAGAAATGAAAACAAAGATCCTATTCTTTCCTGTAAAGAGAGAAGGGAAGAATTTCTCTATCAGAGATGCCATGTTGATCCTTGACCAAAGTTATGTGCTCTGCAGAGACATCGGGGAAATGTCAAATGAAGGCACTCAAGGACAATTTCCAGGAAGAAAATGGTGCGTGTCTGTTATCGACCACCTATGGGGACTGCATTCTTCCACAGTGGCCATGCATTCCCTTCCCATATGCCGGTCCATAACGCTGACCCTCCTCCATCAAGAGGTAGGGTCTACAGTGCCTTGAAAGTGAGTGAACCTGGTCCTGCTTCAGTGGATCCATATAGTAGAAGTGATGCCATATGTAAGATGTCTGGCCACCCTCCCTGTGATCCCTCCACCATGAAACAGATCTTGTCAAGAGAAGACATAAGAAACAGACAGACAGAGAGATAGATCTAAACAGTCCCAGCTATAGACTAAATGTTTGAGTTCCCCCCATATTCAGATATTGAAACCCAACTCTCAATGTGATGGCATTAGGAGATGGAACCTCCTTTGGGATGTGATTAGGTCCTGAGAGTGGAGCCCTCATGAATGGAATTAATACCCTCATAATGAATGGGACTAATGCCCTTATAAAAGAGTCCCCCAAAAGCTCACTCACCTCTTCTGCCATATAAGGACACAGTGAGAGCCAAGAAATAGGTTCTTACCTGACAATGAATCTATTGGCACCTTGACCTTGGACTTCCTAGACTCCAGAACAAGGAGAACAAATTTCTGTTGTCTATAAGCCACCCAGGGTGGTATTTTTGTTACAGCAGCTCAAATGGACTAAGACAAGCCTCTGACTCTCTGAGTTTACCCAGCTTAGAAAAGTGAGAGAGGAAGTTTTTTCCAAACAACCCCAGACTGAGCTCCTCTCTCTGGAACCACATGAAAAGTCCTGAATAAGAACTGTCTGCTTGAGCAGACTCAATTGCCAGGTTTTGGAGCAAAATGAGTGAATATTATTTTAAGCCACTGCATTAGGGCAGTTTGTCAAGCAGCATCAGTTAGGTGGAACATCCCAGAGTAATCATGAAAGATCACCCCAGTTTTCAGCCAACAGGCAACTGAGCTGGACCCCTCAGAAAGATGAGTGACTCTCCCATGCTTCATTTATCCCTGTGGTTCTTCTCCACTGGCACAAATGAAAAAGTTGAGGTAGGTAATAGACCCATTGACATCTGTTGTGATGGAGACCCTCTGTTCTGTATTAAATGGAAGTCCTCTACCCAAGTTTCATGGATCCATGTCTCTTTCCCATCCTGCACAATGACTGCTTCCCAGGGTAGTTTTCCCAAGCCAGCGTCTTTTCTCATTCCTCAATTCAGCCTGCATCTCCCCTCTTTCTACATCATCGGGCGAGACTGAGTTTCTACATCGGCACACAGCACCTGGATGTGTATTGTTATATCTTTCACTGCTCTGTGCAGGCTTTCTCTAGCTGTGGTGAGCAGGAGCTACACTCTAGTTGTGGTGTGCAGGCTTCTCAATGAAGCTTCTTCTGTTGCAGAGCACAGGCTCTAGAGTGCATGGGCTTCAGTAGCTGTAGCACACGGGCTTACTTGCTCTGTGGTACCTGGAATCTTCCTGGACCAGGGATCAAACCCTGCATTAGCAGGCAGATGCTTATCCACTGTACCACTAGGGAAACCTTATTGTTTTAATGTACAGAAATAAGTTCCTAATTCACATATAACTTCTAAGCCAGGGAGGAAATTGCCCAACACATTTTCTGTTTGTTCGGCTTCGATCCAAGTCATAAAACATTGAAAGTCAACTCTGAGCCAATTGCTGGGATACCAAACACTTGAGTCATTATCCTCTTTCTCAGGATGCAAAAGGTGTAGTGGGTAGTGTGATGGGTAGGGGGCCAGACATCTAAATAAATAGGTGTGGGATGCTACAATGAATGTGTGCATGAAGCTGTGAGATGCAGGGGACTATGTGGTTATGCTTAGGGAAAAGGGCTTTAAAGCAAGAACAGTTCAGCAGGCAGAGGAGATAAGAATGTCATTCCTTCCAGGTGCGGCTTGAGCACAGACAGAAGAATGCCGAAGGAGCTAAAAATCCTGTGGTAAAGACTGAACTGAGCCCCCTCCAAAAAATTTACATTGTAGTGCTAATGCCCCATGTGATTGTATTTGAATTCGAGCCCTTTAAGGGTATAATTAAGATTGTGCATACTAAGTCACTTACAGTCTTGTCTGACTCTTTGCAACCCCATGGACTGTAGCCCACCAGGCTCTTCTGTCCATGGAATTCTCCAGGCAAGAATACTAGAGTAGGTTGCCATTTCCTCCTCCAGGGGATCTTTCCAACCCAGGGATCAAACCCAGATCTCCTGTGGCTCCGGCAATGCAGGCAGATCCTTTACTGCTGAGCCACTGGGGAAGCCCAAATGAGGTCATGGGGTGAGGCCATTATCCCATAGGATTGGTGTCCTTATAAGAAGAAGAAAAGATGCCAGGGATGCGTACAGAGAAAAGGCCATGTGATGAGATGGCAGGAAGGTGGTCGTCTGCAAGCCAAGGAGAGAGGCCTCAGGAGAATGCAAACCTCTGAGACCACAATTTTGGATGTCCAACCTCCAGAACTATGAGAAAACATATTTCCATCATATAAGTCATCTAGTCTCTGGTATTTGTCATGGAAACTTTAGCAGACTGATACACTCTGAAATAAGTAATAATTATCTGTAATAATTATCCACAGAGCCTGTTTCAATCAAGGGAGGAAAAACTAACTGGTGCATTGTTTTCTTTCTACTTTATGGTTCTGCGTTGTGAAGTTGGGTGTGTCTCTTGATGAAGCTGCTTCCAAGAGCCTTTGTTTCTGTATGCTGGACTTTCACTTGTAGTTTCTTTTATGGACCTTAGACTTTTTTGGAGTAAAATTTATCACTTACATATTGCTGTACATATCAAAGAAAGAAAAATCAATCACTGAATTTCAGAGGAAAGGGGAACCTTAAAGATCTCTTAGTCCTTAGCCTCTGTTTTACAAATCACATTCCATACAGCTGAGGTTCTTCGCTGGCCGGAATCCTTTCCTTGGGGAAACTGTCTCAAATAATCTCATTCCACAGCCCCACTCAGTCTGTACAAGTTAGGATGGTGGACTTCACGCTCCCCTTACCCTCTTCATTGGCAGTCCCTACTCACTGTGATCAGTTCATAGCTGGATGGATAACTTGGGTGGCCAATTAAACATCTCCCTGGGATTTAAGCCTCAGTTATCAGAAAGAATGTTTCTGCTTCCAGATTGTAAGGGCATTGCCTGCTGTATGGAGAAGCCAACAAACAAAAATGGAACATCCAATGATACAGAAGGGAGTCTCTAATAACATGTGACACCATCCATTTACATATAGTACATGACTTTATGCGTGAGTGCTAAGTCACCTCAGTTGTGTCCAATTCTTTTCAACCCCACAAACCATACCCTACCAGGCTCCTATGTCCACGGGATTCTCTAGGCAAGAATACTGGAGTGGGTTGCCATGCCCTCCTCCAGGGGACCTTCCCAACCCAGGGATCCAACCTGAGTCTCCTGCAACTCCTGCATTGCAGGTAGATTCTTTACCACTGAGCCACCAGGGAAGCTCCACATGACTTCATATATGTATGCAAATACACGGTTGACCAAAAAGTTTGTTTGGGTTTTCTTCATGTTACAGAAAAAGCAAAACGAACTTTCTTGCCAACCCAATATTTGTTTTTGTTTAAGATATATATTTGGCTTGGCAGGTGGCCCTAATGGTAAAGAACCTGCCTGCCAATGAAGAAGATGCAAGAGATGTGGGTTTGATCCCTGAGTTGGGAAGATTCCCTGGAGGAGGGCATGGCAACCCACTCCAGTATTCTTGCCTGGAAAATTCCATGGACAGAGGAGCCTGGTGGGCTACAGTCTATGGGGTAACAAAAATTTGGACACAACTGAGCACACACATACATATTTACTATGTGTTGAGGCTGGTCAGTTTAAGGATTATAGAAATACTGCCCAGATTTCTTTTTCAGTCTTTCAGTGGGTTTATACCCCATGATAGGCTCAAACATAAATGGCATATCTACCTTCTCCACTTGACCATGCCTATGTCAGACATTTCTAATCAATCCTAGCAAGATTTCCCATCAATTTCCCTACCCTTTTCTTTTTATTTTTCTACCCTTTTTCTAAGCACAGTCCTCATGACAGCAGCTTTTAAACAATGGAGTTTGGCCTACTGATGAAACCCTTTAGCCACCTTGCTGGTTATTCTTGCTTTCCCATGCTAGCTTCCTGACTTCCTGATCATCAAACAAGGCTGTCTCCAAAGCAGATGGGTGGTTTTCTTAAAGCACAAGGCACATGGCGAAGAGAGGCTAGTTTGCTTCCTCCATCACCTGGCTTCACAATGAAAAATCACAGTTGAGCTTTTTTATGGGTTTGTAGTCCTTTCCTTCTTGAGCCCACAGAAGAAGGGAATGAGAAAATGTGATAAGGCAAGGGAAGAAAATCACCTAATTAGACTCAAACAGGTCCTAGGAAACAGAGGCTTACAGAAGTGACAGAGCTGGTCCCAGGTGATGATGACAGAGCAGAATTCAAATCCAATTCTGTTTCCAGGAACCGTTTTCATGCCTCAAAAGACAGCAGCTAACCAGGAGGAAGGACAGCGAGGATCCGGGTCCATCCCCATGCTGGAGGCTTCCTCTCCCCTCACATCTCCTTCAGCTTTAGTGAAGTGCATCCCTACATCCTCCCTAAGAACATATGTTTACAGCCGGTTGAAATAAGGCCAGTGGAAGACAGAAGCTTGATTCTCCCATCTGTTCCTTCTCTTCAGGAACCAGCAAGCATGATTAAGATTCAAAGGTTCAGGTTGCAAACTCACACCCAGGTGTCTTTGTAATCTTATCTTTTGAAGACAGTTAAATCACATCCCACCAGTGAGAAGGGTGACTTTATTTCAAAAGAAATGCGAAACATAGGAAAAAGTAAATACAAGAGCCTTCGATTTAACATTTTTGCAGATTCCTAACAAATAGCTGCAGAGCTAGTACAGGGAGTCTGAACCTCTATCCTCCATGCTGAGAATTACAAGCACAGCTGGCGCTTGTTGAAATTTTACCATGGACCTGGTGATGTGCTAAGAGTTGGACTGACACCATCTCATTAAATCTCCGGAACTATTTCTTAAATGGACACTGACATTGCCTCAAATGAGGAGCTAGAGACAAAAAAGGGTGAAATCGCTTGTTCAGGGCAGGTAGAAAGCAGTAAGAATGAAATGAAAGACAACTCAAATGACTCCAAAACCCATACTCAAATATTAACATTTATGGTTTTCGCAGACCAAGTTTCAAACACAAGGAGCTTATAGGGAGGAGGGTTTTCAAGAAGCACTAGCAGGCAGAGGGAAATGGAACACAGAGGGAAGATAGGTTATACCAAGTCCATTACCAACTAGTTGACACTGTAGGTAGAGTTCATTTCCATCAGGGAATCCAGGGAGTAAGGACAGAATGCACGTTTTACAGCCTGAATAAGCAATGTAGGACCAGTATAGGGCCAGTCAGCCAAATCCGGCCCACTGCTTATTTTTATAAATAAAGTTTTATTGGAACACAGCCATGCCCATATGTTACTGTCCCTGGCTGCTTTCCTGCTAAAATGGCAGCTTTCACTACTTGTAACAAAGACCATATGGACCCTGCATCCTAAAATATTTACTGTATTTGGTCCTTAATTGGAAAATACTTGCCAACCCTGATCTCAAGACATTCTTGAGAGGTAAGAATGATGGCATATTTGCACACCAAATCCTCAGTCACACATTGAAGACTGCCGGGGGAAGGGCGCACTTCCAACCTGGCATCAGTGTGGGCAGAGTTGGCTCTAGAGGCTCCATAAAGATACGTGGCAAAGACAAGACCATTCAAAATGGTAACTACTCCCAGGACTCAGGGAGGGTGGGCACCAACAGCCTCTGCTACAAAAGCAAACTTGTAAGTTGCCAACTGGGAGCCGACAAGCCACAGATTTTCTTCGTTTTAGCCATCCAGTGTTTTCCAAAACTGAAATAGAATATTTTTTATTTGAAAAATCAAAATAACCATCCTTTCTTTAAAAGTCAGAAAATCTGGGGACTTTCCTGTTGCTCCAGTGGTTAAGAATCCTCCATGCAATGCATGGGACATGGGTTCGATCCCTAGTTGGGGAACTAAGATTCCACATGCTACAGGGCTGCTAAGACTTAGCACTGCAATTAGAGAGTCCTTGAAAAGTGAAAGTGTTAGTAGTTCAGTTGTGTCCAACTCTTTGCGACCCCAAGGACTATACCCCACCAGGCTCCTCTCTGCATGGGCTTTCCTACACAAGAATACTGGAGTGGGTTGCCATTTCCTTCTCCAAGGGATCTTCCCAGCTCAGAGATCGAATCTACCTCTCCTGCACTGCAAGCAAATTTACCACTGAGCCACCAGGGAAGCCCATATGCAGCAGCAAAAGATCCCACACGATGCAATGAAGACCCTGCATGCTGAGACTAAGAGCCCACAAGCCAAAAACAACAACAGCAACAAAAATCAGAAAATCTGACACTAGTGGGTCTCCATCCCCGTAGGACCATTTAAAAATGGCATGTGTTGTCCAGGGGATTAATTGACCAGCTCTGATGGATTATGGGGCTTCCCAGGTGGCGCTAGTGGTAAAGAACCCATTTGCCAATGCAGGAGACATAAGAGATGTGGGTTCAATCCCTGGGTCGGGAAGATCTCCTGGAGGAGGGCATGGCAACGCACTCCAGTATGCTTGCCTGGAGAATCCCACAGACAGAGGAGCCTGGCAGGCTACAGTCCATGGGGTCACAAAGAGTTGGACACTACTGAAGCGACTTAGCACACACAATGGATTATATTAACTGCCTGGCCCTAGGTAAGCATCTCAGTTTGAGACCCCTGGTGAGTATACCACCACCATCATAATAGGGTAAAAGAGGTTACATGACTCTCCCGAAGGATGTGTGACAAGTCAGTGGCTGAGCTGACTTGCTGCCTGGGAACTCTGCTGCCCCTTTGCTGTCCCAAGCAGTCGGAGGTCACAACTCCCTTTTGTCCACATACTCATTTCTATGTCCTATGCCCCCACCTGTGTGTGACCCCAGTTAAAGGTCTCTGGGTGGAGAGCTGGCCTCTGCTCTGTCCTCACAAACTCTGAATAATGTATTAGTGAACATGAGATGAGGAATGTTAAGATAAGAATGAATGTTGCTAAAAGTTGTAACCTTTCTCACCCAGGAGGAACAAAGAGTGTTCAATACAGCATTCAGCCACCTCTCTGCTGGCCTTCATGCTCACAGACAGAAGAGCTGAGAGCTACAAATTCGTACCCACCTGGGGATCCATCATTGCCAATCAATTGGATTTGCTAATTGGAGTCTGACAAATCATATCCATAGTACTCTATCCCTCTTTTTTTTTTTTTCTCTCTAGCTTGCATGGATGAGACACACTCATACAAGGGAACCATGGTATGGGGGTTTATCTGAGTACATGAAGGACAGAAAGCTTGTACAAGAAACCACGTACTGAGCCTTGGAAATATCTGGGCTGTTGCCCTCTTGAGACTGGAATGCATAGGCAGAATGCCTAGAAAACTGCACAGTGGCTCAAGACTCAGACTAAGGTCTAGGAAACCCAGTCTCTTAATGCACACATCTCCTGAAAGAAGATTTCCAAAATGCACCAGAAACTGACCACTTGTTCTACCACTCTGATCCAAGCCCTCATTATCCACAAGGAGGGTAAGGGAGACGCCAAGGAAGAGTGTAGCCTTACATAGGGTCTAGCTTTGCCCTGATCCAAAAGCTCGGATAGGTTCAGGGCTCTGTAGAGTAAAATGTTCTGTAGGATTGCCAACCAGCACCCACCCCACTCCCCCTGCCATACACACACATACAGGGCTTTCCAGGTGGCTCAGATGGTAAAGAATCTGCCTGCGATGCAGGAGACATGGTTCAATACCTGGGTCATGAAGATCCCCTGGAGAAGAGAATGGCTACCCACTCCAGTATTCCTGCCTAGAGAATTCCATGGACAGAGGAGCCTGGGTTGCAAAGAGTCAGACATGACTGAGCTTTCAAGGCAACACGATTAATACTTTCAAGGCTAAAGGGAACTATATCAGTCATGGACTGCTGGTTGTTCTGCTGCAAGGACAGTGTCATCTCTCAGGCAAAGTGGATCAAAATCATTTTGCCAGGGGCAGTTTGCCACAAAGCGGGCAGCTGAAAACCACTGGCAACCAACAAGCATGAAATCTGGAGGTTGGATGAGCCAGATTCAGTAAAGGGTCTCTGGTCTGGTTACCAGGAGCATCCAGCATAAAGACAATGAGGGATCTTACTTCCAGCTTCTTCTGTTGGGTGGGTAAGAAGAGCTTCGGGGAATCCAGTTTGCTTTGTTCAGCTGTGAAACACGTCACAAAAGTGGATGGTGATTTTTGAGCTTCCACCTTGAACTTGTCACTTATAAAGGCAATCAGTGTTGAATATTCATTGGAAGGACTGACGCTGAAGCTGAAGCTCCAATACGTTGGCCATCTGATGCGAAGAGCTGACTCATCGGAAAAGACCCTGATGCTGGGAAAGATTGAAAGCAGACAGAGAAGGAGACGACAGAGGATGAGATGGTTGGATGGCATCACCAACTCAATGGACATGAGTTTGAGCAGGCTCCAGGAGTTGGTGACGGACAGGGAAGCCTGGGACAGGGAAGTTCATGGGGTCGCAAAGAGTCGGACACGACTGAGCGACTGAACTGAACTGAACCTTGAACTTGACATTAAGCCAGGGTTTTGTGTGTTGGCATGCTTCAGACTGTTAGCACCACACCGTGTCCACCCAGAAAGACTGTCCTCCTCAAAAGCCACTGAAAGTCAGTCATTGCCCTTGATTGTGGCTTGGAGGCATTATCTAGTGACTATTTGATTTTTTTTTTTTTCTCTGTAGAGAGGCTTTGCCTCTCAAGAGAATCCCTAATTGGTCATTAGTTCTCTTAAGAGTCCCTAGTCTTAAGCTTATACATAATTCAGACATCACATCCTACTCTTCATCTCATCCAGCCTTCAACACTGCCCTGTCATCTCCCTCAGCCCTAAAATGTCTACTGTATCTTGATCACCAAAAAGCCTTGAGATGAGGATGCTGCTAGCACACTTAAAGCTCCTTTGGTCCATTAGACCCTCCTTCACACTGGATGGGTTCATCAGCCTTTTACCTCTTGGTAACAATTCCTACTTTTCTCATACCTACCAGACCAGTCTCATTTTTCTACATCTATCCACCTTTCCTTGCCATCAGCTCTATCTCTTTGATAGAGCCCCTTTCTAGACAAGTCTGCTCTTAGAACACCTGACAGGTATGGAGGGAAACAGAAGGGGATAGCAGGATATCCCCATTGAACAGGATAGCAGAGTTATTGCCCAAATTTCAAGTCTACTGGGGGAAGAGAGGCAAGAACTTTCAAGAAATTCACTAGCCCCAACCTCTACTGGCAAGGGAGAATGAATCTAATGACACTTCTATCTCATGAGAGAGGCTTTTCATGCAGAGGTTAAACTTTTCTAATTTTACAAAGGAGAAAACTGAATTTCCACATGGCTGAGTTTCTTGTTAGAAGCCATACAACGTTAAATAAATAAATAAGGCTCATCTGAACCCAGCTCTCTCTGCCTCTGTAAACTGGGAGCTTCATGTTACATCGAATAATGGTGGCACTGATTAGACAGCTGCTGCAGACACCCTTCAAAAGACAGAAAAAAAGGATATGAGGGGGACTCCCCTGGCGGTACAGTGGTTGAGCCTCCTTGTTTCTTCTGCAAGGAATGTGGGTTCAATCCCTACTTTGGGAACTAAGATCCCGCAGGCCGCACACTGAGGCCAAAAGAAAAGAAGGAAAAAAAAAGATAAGAGGAATATATATATATATATATATATATATATATATATATATATATATATATATATATATAATGAGAGAATATTTCAAAGAAGATTTGATTCTATATTTTAATATTGATTTAAAAATTCTTGATTTAAATATATGGCTACACACACACATACACACACACACACACACACACACACACACACACAAGGTCTCTGAATACCCTTTTTTTTTTTTTTTTTGCCTCTCTCCAACAGAATGGATGAGATTTAGGGGAATTTCATTAAAGGTTGGAAGAATTATTCTTCTGCTCATCAATGTTTACCTGAATCATCATTATCATCACTCGCTCATCAGTTTTTGCTGTGTGGACAGAGAGGAGATTAGGGGAGCTTTAGCGGTTCCTGAGTCATTAAGTTCTGGGAATTGTCTGAGGAGGAGATGGACAGCATCACTCTTAAGCCTTGGCTTCGAAAGACATCACAGATTTCAGCTTGGCCACAGCAGCTCACAGTTGCCCCTTCCCCAAAAAGGCAATAGGGACCCCAGCCCTAAAACTTTTTCCCTTGTTCTACCTTTTAAAAAAATGCTACGTAAGGTAAAAATTATGCAAACTTTAAATATTACCCATGCCACTTTTACTGTCTCATTTAAATAGGAGTTTTGATTAAATAATATATTTATGGAGTAGAATTCAGTAATAGGCACTAAATTACCAGGAACCTTGACGTTTATCTTCCACCACGTACATGAAATCCTCTTAATGAAAAACTCTAAAACCTGGTTTAAATTCCATGCAGAGCAGAGCACATTTGTTAATCTAGATTAAAGATAGATGTTTATGATTTATATAGTTAGTAAACATCTATTTTATACATATATAAATAGCTAAGTAAAACTTTGGACAAAGTTCTGCATTATGTTGTGACTCTGGCTGATTTAGTTTGCTTGTCATTTGAAACAAAACTTACCCAGAATAATGGCAGTATCCTTGCCTGGGTAATCCCATGGATAGAGGAGCCTGGAAGGCTATAGTCCATGGGGTCTCCAAGAGTCAGACACGACTGAGCGACTAAACAACAACATTGACTCAAGTTACACTCAAGATCAGGGTATTTGATTGAGAAATGAAGAAAAAGCTATGGTTGTCATATATCAAAAATCAAAATTTAATAGTTAAGCTAGATTTATTTTCCATGAAAAAGGCATGGCGGTGGTAAGGAGGTCTGGATTTTCCCTTCAGCTATGCCATCTGCCAGTGGTGTGGGGCTGGCAGGTGGCTACATATTTCTGGGCCATGGTTTCCTCGGCAATCAGAGGACGGGAAAAGGACAAAATCCCTTCGAGCACCAATGATCCAGAGCTCACACGTGTCGAGGTAGACCTCCAAGAAAAGTAACAGCACATCCCAGGGCAGAATCCCCATTCCCCACTGCCTGTCCTCCAACTCAGGACCCAACTGAGTATTCAGTTAAACAGTCCCAGTGAACACCCACACATAAGCAGGAAAGAAAGAAAACAACATTAACTGAGTGTCCAATAATTCCAGAGAGTTGAGCACGTATCTCAGTCAGTCTTTCCAGTATATCCCCATATCGTGGGTGAGACTCAGCGATGTTAGGTGTCACCAGTAAAAATTATGACAAGAACAGCAAAAGAAATCACAACGGTAACAGTAGTAACAGGTATATTTTCTGGCGCCTTAGTATTATCTGGGATTAACAGATACATACAACTATATATAAAATAGAGAAACAACAAGGACCTAATGTATAGCACAGGAAACTGTACTCAATATCTCATAATAAGCTATAATGGAAAAGCATCTGAAAAAGAATAGATAGATGTTTATATATAACTGAGTCAGGCTTTCCCAGTGGCCCAGTGGTAAAGAATCCACCTGAAATGCAGGAGACAGGGGTTCAATCCCTGTGTCGGGAAGATGCCCTGGAAGATAGGCTACCTACTCCAATATTCTTGCCTGAAGAATGCCATGGACAGAGGAGTTGGGTTAGCTATGGTCCACAGGGTCACAAAGAGTCAGACATGACTGAAGCGACTTAAGATGCATATATAACTGAATTACACTGCTCTATACCTGAAGTAAACACAACATTGTGAATTAACTTTTTTTTTCAATTAAAAAAAAATACAGCGTAGAGTTCAGAATTTAGGATTCATCAGATTCATACCCTATCTCTAGCTGCTTGTCTTTTTTTTTTTTAATTATTAATTTGATGGTATCCTCTCTCTGGAACTTAGTTTCTGTATTGATAAAATGAGAGGTAAAAGTCATTTTTGCCTAATGGTGCTACTCACTGTGTATGCTACCTATTCATGTCAAGCGCTTAGAGCACAGCGTGTGGGAAACAATAAAGCATAAAGATTATAGCTCTTAATATCCCCAAATTGTTTCACATTGCTGGACACATAGTAGGGAGTCAATCAGTCAACGCTGAATGAAGGAAACATAGGATAGTAACAGGAGGAACTCTAACAAAATCGAATCCAGTTAGGTATTACCTACATTTCACAAAGTCACAAACAAGGTATTTTTGTTTGTTTGTTTGCATTCATGCATCCTCTCGTTAAGAGTCAGTTCAACAACTTGGTAATTAAAACAAATATCTTGCATTTCCAACGAACTTAGTGGCATAAAACAGAAGGCAATTACTCAATTCTGATTCAGGCTGAATATGCAGCGTGCCTTAATTTATTCTAATTTCATATTCAGAAGAATATCCTTAAGGTAATATCCCTCCACAGCTCACAACGACTGCAACACACCAAATTAAGGCCAGCATCTATCAAGTGCAGGGGAGCTGAACCCCCAGAGCAGAAAGCAAACCTCAGATCTGAGGAAACGCCCGGAGTCAGCCTTGTGTGGGCAGAACACCCTTGTGCACTGAGAAGACACCCTCCTGACTTTATTGAAACTGAGCTCATTAACCCCTCAATATGCAATCATGCCTGAGTGTAAGCAAGGCAGACATATTTACACATCAACGCAGATTGGTCCCCAGTCACACAAACCCACGGGCTCCATTAGGAGCTGATGTACAGAATAGCATCCTTCCTGTCTAGGATCTAGACCAGAGATACCCTGGCCCATTGGATCCTGCACACACTTGTAGACTGCCTTCGAGACTAGCCTACTCCCCGCTTGCCAACCCTCCTAGCCCCTTCTATGGGCATTTTATATGCTTCTCATTAAAATAAGGTTACATTTCACTTAGCTGCCACTTTCTCAGAACTGCTGAAGATCCTTTGAATACAGTGGGTCAAATTCAAGAATAAAATGTCCTCAAAGAGCATGTGTGTGTGTATATGTGTGTGTGTGTGTGATGGGGATAAGGCCTGTGTGCATACTAAGTCGCTTCAGTCATGTCTAACTCTTTGCAACCCCATGGACTGTAGCCCGCCAGGCTCCTCTGTCCATGGGATTCTCCAGGCAAGAGTACTGGACTGGGTTGCCATGCCCTCCTTCAGGGGATCTTCCTGACCCAGGGATTGAACTTACTTCTCTTACATCTCCCGCATTGGCTGGCAAGTTCTTTACCACTAGCACCACCTGCGAAGCCCTGGGGATAAGGCAGGCATTGCCAAAAATTCTAAGACGGCAGATGATTGCAAATACTGATCAACTGTGTACGTGCTCAGTCACTCAGTTGTGTCCAACTCTCAGGGACCTCATGGACTGCAGCCCACCAAGCTCTTCTGTTCGTGGAATTTTCCAGCCAAGAAGACTGGAGTGATTTGCCGTTTCCTTCTCCAGAGGATCTTCCCAACCCAGGGATTGAATCCAGTCTCCTGTGTCTCCTGCACTGGCAGGCAGCTTCTTTACAACTGAGCCGCTTGGGAAGCACATATGATGAGTTACCTATGATTGTGAGGCAAATTACTTTAATACTTTGAGTGGCTTAAAAGAACAATAACCATTTATTATCTCATGGTTCCTGTGGGTCAGGAATTCAGACAGAACACAGTAGACAGATGACCTTTGCTTTACCCTGTTAGGGATCTCAGGTAGAAGACGTAAGGCTTGCAGGGGAGAACTGGAGTCCCCTGGAGGTTTGGTTGAGCTTGGAGGACTTGTTTCTAAGGTGTCTTACACGAGTGCAAGTTGGGGCTGGCTGCTGGCAGGAGGCCTCAACTCCCCCTCACAAGTTCTCTCTACAAGCTGTCTGAGGACCCAGGTACCACACATCTTTCTCTGAGATTTTTGCTGGATACCAAAGTAATGAGGGGGCTTTCCAGGCGGTGTTGGGGGTAAAGAATGTGCCCCGCAATGCAGGAGATGTAAGAGACATGGGTTCCATCCCTGGGTCAGGAGGATGCTCTGGAGGAGGGCCTGGCAATCCATACCAGTATTCTTGCCTGGAAACTCCTATGGACAGAGGAGCCTGGTGGGCTACAGTCCCTGAGGTCATAAGGAGTCACAACAAAGCAACTTAGTACGCAGGCAAGGTGATGATACACAACATTTCTCAATTTCTGCTAATATTGTTCCTTTTTAAGCTTACTTTTGGGATTGTGTATCATGTACACAATACAAATTTACCATTTTCTCCATTTTTAAGGGTACAGTCCTATGGCATTAAGTAAATTCACATTGGTGTACAATCATCATCATCATCCATCCCAGATTTTTTTTTTTTTTTTTTTTTTTTTTTTTTTGCAAAACTTAAACTCTGTACCTATTTAACAGTAACTCCCATCCCTGCTTCTCCTAGTCGCTGACAGTCACCATTCCACTTCCTGACTATGAACTTGACTACTCTATGTCCCTCATATAAATGCAATCATGCGGTATCTAACTTTTTGTGACTGGCTTATTTCCCTCAGCACAATGTCTTGATGGTTCTTATCTGCTTGAAGATGTGTCAGAATCACCTCCTTTTTTTTTAAAGCTGAATAATATTCCATTGTATGAATACAACAGATTTGTTCATCCACTGATGAACACTTGGGCTGTTTGACCTTTTAACAAATGTGAATAATTCTGTTACACACATGGGATCTCTTTGCAATGCTGATTTCAATTCTTTGGGGTATATACCCAGAAGTGGAATCACTGGATCATACAGTAATTCTTTTTTTGTCCTTTTTTTTTGAGGGGCAACCATACTGTTGATATTCCCACCAGCAATGCACAAAGGTTTCAATATCCCTACGTATTTGCCAACACTTATTTTCAGTTTGTTTCTGTGTTTGTTTTATAATGGCCATCCTAATGTGTATTAAGGGATGTCTCACTGTGGTTTTGATTTGCATTTTCCTAAGCATTAGTGATGTTGAGCATCTTTTCAGGTGCATATTGGCTATTTGCATATTTTCTTTGAGATAGGTCTATTCAAATTCATTGCTCATTTTTGATTCAAGTTGTCTGTCAATGTTGTAGTAGTTTAGTTCTCTATCTATTGTGTTGTAGATATCTATTAATTCCTGGTCAGATATGCGATCTCTTTTCTCCTCTTCATCTCTCTCACTCAGAATAAGAGACAGATGGTGAGACTCTCATTACTCAAGAGCAGGCAGTTAACCAGCATGACTGCCTGGGGAGATTTCCTTTGGGAGAAAGGGGACTGAGCAAGTGATATCCATCTGGGCCCTGCGGGGCTCCTGGGCACCAGGCCTTTGTGTCCCCAATTTCTGAGATTATAGGAAACAGCCTTCATTCAGCCTCCATGACCTTCCCTGAGTTCTAATGGGCAGATTCAGTTCAGTTCAGTTCAGTCGCTCAATCGTGTCCGACTCTTTGCGACCCCATGAATCGCAGCACGTCAGGCCTCCCCGTCCATCACCAACTCCCAGAGTCTACCCAAACCCACGTCCATCGAGTCGGTGATGCCATCCAACCATCTCAGCCTCTGTGGTCCCCTTCTCCTCCAGCCCCCAATCCTTCCCAGCATCAGGGTCTTTTCCAATGAGTCAACTCTTCGCATGAGGTGGCCAAAGTATTGGAGTTTCAGCTTCAACATCAGTCCTTCCAATGAACACCCAGAACTGGTCTCCTTTAGGATGGACTGGTTGGACTTTCTTGCAGTCCAAGGGACTCTCAAGAGTCTTCTCCAACACCACAGTTCAAAAGCATCAATTCTTCAGTGCTCAGCTTTCTTCACCATCCAACTCTCACATCCATACATGACCACTGGAAAAACCATAGCCTTGACTAGACAGATTCAAGTAGTGGTTAATTAGAGACTTAGGGACAGGAGGGGATATGAGACTGGGGAGAAACAGTCAAGAGCAGCCCTGGGGCGAGGTCCTGTTTCCCCATCAACAGATACAGGATCTTTGAGCTGTTTTGCAGGTACGGAAACCCCTTCCAGGAGGGAGAAATTAATGAGGGTGTGCCTGCCCACAATCATGCAGACCCCTAGATGAGCTGGACCTGAAGGTCAATGATGCTGACTCCTCCTCACCTCACCACCAACCCATCAGAAGAATGTGCACAAGTCAATCGTGCCCTCTTTGAACAAAACTCCTCACTAGCCTCCCCAAGTTGGGACACGTGGTTTTGAGGGCATGAATCTGCTGCGTTGCCCTCTGCCTGGCAAAGTAGCGCAGCTATCCTCTTCTACGTCACCCAACACTTTGTCTCTGAGATTTGATTCAGCACCGATGTGCAGAGGAGCTGAGCCTGCGGCATCAGAAGGCTGCTGAGGGAACCAGAGAGAGATCTCACGTTCTGCTCCGCACTGCCCTCCCACCCACCTTCCTGGACAGATTGGCAAGAATCCGCTTGATTAGCTTGATTACCTACAAACCACAAGCTAAGAAACACACAGTGGGTGTCTTTGTTTTTGTTTTTCCATCCCATTTTCCATTCCCCATAATAAGAACTTAGAGCAGTGTTTTTAAAATGTAGATAGAATAAAAAGAGATTTAACTTTTAATGTTTGAATTAAAACAGCATGAACAACTTCTTTGAATACAATAATAATAAAAAAAAAAAACCTACAGGATATTCCTTGAAACAATCATTTCTATTTTCCTCTGCATTTCATAAATAATAAATGTGTTAAAAAATAACCCCGTAGTAACACATTCTCTAATATACTAGTTATGCAAGCTAGATATAACTCTAAGAATCCCTAAATGTGAGAAAAATTGAATTTGGTGGGACTTTTGTTAAACTAAAAATTAAATTTCCCTGGCACCACGCAGACCTTTTCCCTCACAGCTATAGTCATAACTGGATTTTTAAGCTTTCTGAAAACAGTGTGGTTTGCAATAAAGCAAAACACTATCTCAAAAACTGCTTAGAATACAGAAAAGCACACGTTTTGATATATACCAGAGTGTCACCATTTACCCAGCGGAGGTAGGGAAAAGGCTTGTGGTCGACATCTTGAGAAGTGTGACTGACTTGCCTCGGGACTCAGACTACACCCCCTTAATTCATATTAATGATTAAAAATATGAGCTTCATGTTTTCAAGTTACCAATTAAGTGGTTTTCTCAGCATCCTACCCCTATTTCAACCCTTAGCATCACTTCTCTGTGATGAAAGTGAAGCGCCATGCTGTGGTAAGAACACTCTCTGCTTCCAAGCACGGGACATATTGGCGCTGAAGGTAGTGCGGTGACCAGGAGAGGAGATGCTTAATAAAGTATTGAAGGGCTACAGGGTGGGCTCATGGATAAAACACTAGACTGGGGACAGGGGGAAGCAAGCTGCTTTCCCGGCTTCTCCCTTCCCTTCCACTCACTTGGAACTCAAGCATGTGTATGCAGGCAAGTCTGCTGCTCTGTGAGCATCTTTACTTCACTGTGACATGAGGTGACATCTGCTTGCAGGGCTTGATGCCTCATTCTCTGACAACAGATGCTCCACTGGGCTACACTTCCAAGTTTCAGGTGTGATTATGGTGGCAGTAATGGTGATGATGATGGTGTAGTAGTGATGATGATGGTGGTGATGATGATGGTGTGGTAGTGATGATGGTGGTGATGATGATGGTAGTGACGACAGTGGTGATGGTGATGGTAGTGATGGTGATGATGATGGTGGTGATGATGGTGGGGACAGTGGTGATCAAGGTGGTGGTGGTGGCCAGTGGCTGATGTTTTTGTTATTGTATTGCTTTGTTCTGTTTGAGTGTATGTGTGTGTTCATACTGGATAAAAAAAAAAAAAGAAAAGGAAATAATTTGAAATGATGACATACGCATGCACAGAACTGTTTCTAACTAGTGGTCTTTACAGTCTTTTTACTTCTCATTTTTACCTCATGCTTCTTTAATCATTTGGGGGCTATTTTCTGAAGACTCTTGAAATGAAGGCAATTTTGCTAGAGATCTTGGAAGCTACAGGGTAACTGTCCAACACATCACTGATTCCAAGGAATTTATGGTCTCCTTGGGCCAACAAGGTTGCCCTAGATAAAACGATTAGGGAAGACCAGAGTATGCATGATTAACACATTAAAGCAGCCTTGTTTCTGCATTCAAGGTTCTTTTTTCAAGTGTGCTCTGAGTTCTATGCTTCCAGCTCACTTTCATTATCCGGCAACAATCTCTGCTCTAGAAGTGTCACCTGCTGGCTCCAAAAATCAAGGCTACTTCTTTCTCTTTTCCTCCCTCCCTCTTCTTCCAGACTGCTTCCACCCCAATCCAGACCTTCATAACCTGGACTGTGAGCTTTTAAAAATCCTGATGCCCAGGGATACTCTGACGAATTAAATCAGAATCTTTGGGAGACAGTACCCAGGTATCAATCTTTTCTAACACTCCCCACGTGATGTCAGTGTATAGTCAACATTGAGAACGCTAATTGCACATGCGAAGAATGATGCAATCTGCTAAAGGGATTGAAAGACACGGAGTAAAGCAGCAAGTCCCCATGAGCTGGAGGTTCCACTGAAGATGGGAAAATCATAAATCTAGAGTTTGGGGTGGGGGTGAGGAGCTGCAGCAGGAAACAAGGGCTCAGCAGGACACTATAGGAAACTACACTTATTGTATACTAGCATTATGCAGTAAGTTATGTTACTCATGGCATTAGACTTTTATTTCACGTGGAAGCAATCTGTTTCAGAATTTACACAAATCCATCAAATAGATATAAAATATGCAATTATATATGCAGTAATAAAAACTGTATAAAAATAAAAACTATTGAATATTTATAAAACGTAAATTTATTTTATACAAAATATATTATAAATATAAAATACAATCTGTTGTGGAATCTATACAAATCTATCAAATATATATCAAATATAGAAAATATAAAATAAATTTTGGTCATACCTCGCAGACCTTACTTCCCCGACCAGGAATCAAACTTGTGATCTCTGTACTGGGAGGGAGTCCTAACCCCTGGGCCACCAGGAAGTCCCTCTATGTCCTCTAGAATTAAGTTTCTGGCTCTCCGATTTGGCTCAATTCAGAACAAACTTTCACCTTGAAACTTCGATCTCCCAAGTCTCATGAGGGCTCTGAGTTACAAAGATGGAAGAGCCCCCTACTGCACCTTAAAAGTAGCCCCACCAGCTTGGGGAAGCCAGATGATGGTGACATCATCACTAGCATTTCACATGTTTATCCAGTCCTCCCCTCAACACATACCCAGAAGTCAGGCACCATCCAAGAAGTAAGGACACAGAAATGAACAAAGCAGAAAGGAAGGAAAAACAGAAACCTCTGCGCTGGTTTTGGATCTTCCAGAAAGAAAGGAAGAGGAGAAACATTTTTGCTAGAGATCAACCTACTAATATGAGGCTGAGATAAATAACTGCCTTTCACCGGACCTTGGTGGACTGGCAACATCAGCTAGACTGGAGAGTCTGTGTGTGTGTGTCTGTGTGTGTGTGTGTGTTATTAGTTGCTCAGTTGGTCATGTATGGATGTGGAGTTGGATGGTGAAGAAAGCTGAGCACTGAAGAATTGATGCTTTTGAACTGTGGTGTTGGAGAAGACTCTTGAGAGTCCCTTGGACTGCAAGGAGATCCAACCAGTCCATCGTAAAGGAGATCAGTCCTGGGTGTTCATTGGAAGAACTGATATTGAAGCTGAAACTCCAATACTTTGGCCACCTCATGCGAAGAGTTGACTCATTGGAAAAGACCCTAATGCTGGGAAGGATTAGGGGCAGGAGGAGAAGGGGACGACAGAGGATGAGATGGTTGGATGGCATCACTGATTCGATGGACATGGGTTTGGGTAAATTCCGGGAGTTGGTGATGGACAGGGAGTCCTGGTGTGCTGCGATTCATGGGGTCGCAAAGAGTCAGACACAACTGAGCGACTGAACTGAACTGAACTGAACCGTGTCCAACTTTGTGAACTCATGGACTACAGCCAACCAATGTCATCTGTCCATGGGATTTTCCAGGCAAGAATACTGGAGTGGGTAGCCACTCCCATCTCCAGGGGATCTTCCTGACCCAGAGATCAAAACTCAGTCTCCTGCAATTGCAGGCAGATTCTTTACCACCTGAGCTACCAGAATTCAAACTCTTGAGCCCCACCCAGCCCTAGGAATGCAGAAATTCTCAGGGTGGGGTCCACCAAGTCTTTCAGGTGATACTCATGCAAACTGGAGTTTGAGAGTCCTTGGGATGGGAAGAGAGAAAGGGTTCCTGGGAATTAGGTATTCAAGGGTTAATAACCAGGAGTGGTGGATTACCATCTGCTTGAAAAGCTGGCTAAGTAGCTGTGAGAGGCCTGGGGGAGGGAAGAGGAGGGGGAACAATTGCATTCCAGCAACTACCAAAAGCACAGATTAGCACATCCTGGGGGAATACCTGCCGGGAGGAAGCGCAAAGTCTAAATGAAAAACAAAAATAAAAAAGGGTCACGTGGGTTTTTGTTTATTTATTTATTTATTTTTTTTGTATCAGCTTGGGATGAGGCGCTTCAGATTGAAATGCTACTTTTAAGAACACAAGAGACCCAGAAGAAGCATTTAAACTGTGAGTCCCCGAGATGTGTATTCTCTTTTACCAGTTTTAAAAAGGAAGAAGAGCTAAGTGGCATCTTTATCTTAAATATGCACAGATGTTCCTTCAGACTACAAAGCTGTCCACCTTCAAGACAAAGAGAGCCCTGGGCTGCTTGCTGGAGATGAATACAGGCAAAATCGACTCCATTATTTTTCGAATCCTCAGGACTGTCCCCTCCTTCCCGTCCCTTGCATCCCTCCCCACTCCCACCCCTCTCCCCTCCCCTGCGCAATTTTCCAAAAAGCCTCCAGGTTTGCAGCCTCTCCAGTCACTGCAGATGTCATCAACCTACTAAACCTAATGTCTACATCTGAACCTAATGTCTACTTACTGAACCTAATGTCTACATCTGACCAGGAGCCAAGGAAATTCTGACACTTGCCCAGTGATGAGGACCCCAAAAGAAAGTTTCTGCCTGCAGGGTCCCCCACTACAAACCTCAGTACACAGTGTGTGTGCTGTGTGCTAGTTGCTCAGTCGTGTCTGACTCTTTGCTACCCCATGAACTATAGCCCTCCAGGCTTCTTTGTCTATGGGATTCTCCAAGCAAGAATACTGGAGTGGATTGCCATTCCCTTCTCCAGAGGATCTTCCCGACCCAGGGATCGAACCCGTGTTTCCTGCATTGAAGGCAGATTCTTTACTGTTTGAGCTACAGAGGCATTGGCAATTGTGAATTAGGAGGCTGTTTTGGTTTTGGTTTATAGACAAGGCGGAGAGATCTGACGTCCAGAATTTAAAGCTGTCTTTAGAAGGACTTCCCTGGCGGCCCAGTGGTTGGAGCTTCACCTTTCAATGCAGGGGTTGTGGGTTCGATCCCTGGTTTGGAGAACAAAGATCCCACATGCCTCTTGGCCAAGAAACCAAAACATAAAGCATAATCAATACTGTAACAAATTCAATCAAGACTTTTTTTTAAAAAAAGAGTCTTTCGGTTATTTATGCAAAAATGAATGAATGAATGAATGACAAAATAAAATTACTTAGAGAAATAGAATTACAGATTTTAAAAATCATACAGCTTCATGAGTTCAGCACAGATCATTTGACCAGGATTTATTTTATTCACATTTCCAAAGAATCGTGTTTACGGGAGACTATTTCCCATTCTTTGCTTGTCTGTCTATGTTGGTGCATATAAAATGAACTTTGATACACTTACTAAAAATACTTGATTATATACAAACCCTTAATACATTCTAAAAGTGAAGTTTCTCAGTCGTGTCCTTTGCAACTCTTTGCGATCCTATGGACTATAGCCCACCAGGCTCCTCCATCTATGGGACTTTCCAGGCAAGAATACTGGAGTGGGTTGCCATTTTCTTCTCCAGGGGATCTTCCCTACCCAGGGATCTAACTCTGGGCTCCCACATTGCAGGCAGAGTCTTTACTGTCTGAGCCATCAGGGAACCCCAAATACATTCTAGGCTCTGTACTAAGCCTTCTGTGGCTCCTATCTCATTCACAGAATAAAAAATAGTTGCTCAGTTGTGTCCGACTCTTTGCAATCCCTTGGACTGTAACCCACCAGGTTCCTCTGTCCATGAAATTCTCTAAGCAAGAATACAGGAGTGGGTTGCCATTCCCTTCTCCAGGGGATCTTCCTGACACAGGGATTGAACCAGGTCTCCTGCGTTGCAGGTGGATTCTTTACTGCCTGAGCCAACAGGGATGCCCCCAAATACTTCCGGATGGTTACTCCTTGTCAGTGATGGCTTTCCCTCTGAAGATCTGTCAGTGAATAAGACATCCACGTCCCTGACTTCACGAAACTCACACTCGAGTTGGAAGGTGGAGGGAATGAGGCAATGAAAAAGTAAGTGAACACAGAGTACAGTCAATGAAAAGTGCTAACGAGAAAAAGAACCTATGGGAAGGGAATGGAGATGGGAATATTTATCACAGTAAAGCCGAGATGTTAGTACTTGTGTTAAGTCCTTTTTTTTTTTTGAAAGTCTTTTGCCTAGAGACATGTGGCTTGGAGGTGATGGAACATTTATCTGAATCCACATCTGATTTGCCGGTCGTATGGTTAGTCATCACCGACAATGACCAAAAGGAAATACGGATGTATTGTTTAACATCACAGAGACACATCCGGAAACATGGATGTTCACATCTGGCCTTTATGTCACTTTTATAGCATAAGCGCTATTGAGAAGAAGGCTGCCCTCCTAATCTGACTACAGTCACCCTGAAAAAAGTAAAAGTATTAGTCATTCAGCCATGTCCTACTCTTTGTGACCCCATGAACTGTAGCCCCCCAGGCTCCTCTGTCCATGGAATTCTTCAGGCAAGAATACTGGAGTGGGTTGCCATTTCCTTCTCCAGGGGATCTTCTTGACACAGGGATTGAACCTGGGTCTTCTACATTGCAGGCAGTTTCTTTACTGTCTGAACCACCAGGGAAGCCCGTAAAAGGGCAATTAGGGATCAGTGTGTTTACCTTCTCAGTGGCTTTCATATTTTCAGAGTGGTAGATGCTCTAAAGTTAACATGGTCTGAGTTCACTTAACACTCTCCTGGCCCAAAGGGGCTATAAAATTCACAAACAACAGCCCACAGATCAAAGAATCACAGGTTCCTTTATCCCTTGAAATACAAGACAACTCTTTGCTGGGAATCCTAACACAGATGTGAGAAAATAAAGGATGTTAATTGTGGAAAAAATGCTGCAAAAAAACCACAAAAATATTGGCAACCAGCCTGACATTCAGGAACGGAGTTCTGCAGGCTGTTAGTGCAGACAGCAGAAGATGGCATTCACTGCCCTGTGATGGATGGATGGATGGATAGATAGATAGATAGACGGATGGATGAATAGACAGAGACATGGATAAATGGATGGATAGATAGATATATGGATGGGTGGATAGATGCACGCATGGATGGATAGACAGATAGATATATGGGTGGATGCTGCTGAGTCGCTTCAGTTGTGTCCGACTCTGTGTGACCCCATAGACAGCAGCCCACAAGGCTCCGCTGTCCCTGGGATTCTCCAGGCAAGAACACTGGAGTGGGTTGCCATTTCCTTCTCCAATGAATGAAAGTGAAAAGTGAAAGTGAAGTCACTCATTTGTCTCCGACTCCTAGCGACCCCATGGACTGCAGCCCACCAGGCTTCCCCATCCATGGGATTCTCCAGGCAAGAGTACTGGAGTGGGGTGCCATTGCCTTATCCATATGGGTGGATAGACGCATGGATAAACAGACAGATAGACAATTAATTAGTTTCTTTCTCCAGTGCTAGGCTTGATGAAGCAAGCTGCCATGGCTTGTGACATCTAAGTACCCCAACCAACCAGGGATTGAACCTGAGCCATCGGCAGTAAAAGAAGCATGGAGTCTTAACCACTGGATCACCAGGGAATTCCCTTAAGTTAAGGATCATGTGATGAGGTCATCCTGCACTTAGGGTGGGCCCTAAATCCAATGATGAATGTCCTCAGAAGAAAAGGAGAGGATACACAGAGATGCAGAAGAAAAGGCCATGTGAAGATGGAGACAGGGACTGGAGTAGTGTGACCACAAGCCAAGGAATGCCAAAGATCAGCTGGAGCCACCAAGACCTAAAAGAGAGGTTTGGAGTAGATCCTCCTTCAAGCCTCCAGAAGAAACCGACCATGATGACATCTAGATTTTGAACAAGTTGCCTTCAAGCCTGTGTTGGAAGGCACTCCTACTGCCCCATGTCGCTCAGTTCATGGCAATTTGTTACAGCACCCCCAGAAAGAGATTCAAGGGCCTCTGTTGTCCTTGCTGGGCTTCCTGGGAGGCTCAGTAGTACAGAATCCTCCTGCAATGCCAAAGCTGCAGGAGACTTAGTTTCCATCCCTACTGGGATGATCCCCTGGGGGAGGAAATGGTGACTCACTCCAGTAATCTGGACTGGAGAATTCCATGGACAGAGGAGCCTGGCAGGCTACAGTCCATGGGGTTGTGAAGAGTCAGACACAACTGAGTGACTTTCACGAGCTGTGTGATGTTGAGAAGTTTGCTATAACTGTCTGTGCTTCATTTTTTTTTTGTCTTCTATAAAATGCAGCTAATAATCAAACTAATCCCACAGGGGCTATTCTGAGGAATTGCTTTGAAGAAATTAATACACGGAAACTTCATGATAAATAGGAATCACTCAATAAGCATTTGTGGTTTACTTGCGAAGTTATGTCGGACTCTCTGCGACGCCATAGACTGCAGCACACCAGGCTCCTCTGTTCTCCACTATCTCCCGGAGTTATAAAGTTGAGAAATGATGTTTAAAACAGGACCCCTAGAGCCAGTTATATGTGTTCCTCCCTCTTTCCTTCCATCCCCTTCCCCTTCTTTTCACCACCTCTTACTTAAGAAAAGGACTAAGTCTGCATGTGCTGCAATGAAAATACTTGTTTATTGACAGAGAATGCCTGTAGTCAATGCCCACACATAACTGTGCCCATGATTAATTAGTAAGCATTATATAAACAGGAAATTGCTGCTTCATCTGCTCTGGATTTGGAGAGCAGGGAGTAATTTCTTTGTCTAGAAGGGCCACAGAAGGTGGGATTCTCACTGAGAGGGAAAGAGGGTTTGGGAAAATAAATAAGTGCTTCATGCTCATGTCCCTGGTTACTTATTCATTAAATGATGCCTCTGGATGTCGGGAGGGAGTTACAACATGAAAGTTATGAATTGGGGTCCAGGCATACATTTATTTAATTAACAATTAGTTTGATTGGATTTAAGATGGTTTTGCCCGACATTTATGAAGTCTTCCTATGGCCATAGTTTATCAGCATTAGCAGCCATTGGAATCACCTGGACAGCTTGATAAAGCTGCAGCTGTGTGTTAAGTCTCTTCAGTCATGTCCAATTCTTTGTGATCCTATAGGCTACAGCTCATGGACAGGCTCCTCTGTCCATGGGATTCTCCAGGCAAGAATACTGGAGTGGGTTGCCATGCCCTTCTCCAGGGGATCTCCCTGACCCAGGAATCAAACCTATGTCTCCTGCAGCTCCTGCATTGCAAGCAGAGTCCTTACCGCTGAGCCACTGGGGACACCCAAAACTGCACCGGCCCCAAGGTCAAATAATCTGATTCAGTAGGGCTGGAGTTCCCAAATCTGCAAGTTTTAAAGGATTTCTAAGTGGGTCTCCTGCAGGTTTCCCTGAGTCCTGCCTTGGGGAACAAAGCACTAGAACAGGGGTCTCCAACTTCTGGGATCTAGTGCCTGATGACCTGAGGTAGAACAGATGTAATAATAATAACAACAGAAAAAAGGACACAATAAATGCAATGTGCTTGAGTCATCCTGAAACTACCTCCCACCCCTGCCTTGGTACATGGAAAAATTGTCTTCCATGAAACCGGACCTGGTGCCTAAAGGGTTGGGGACCACAACCCTAGGAGGATATTCAGGACGCCTGCATCCCTCTGGAGACTTGTGCCAGCTTCCTTTCCTCCCTGGTATTTTTCCAGGATTTCTGATAAAGGATGAAGCAAGCCCTCCCCAGGATGCTCTGCTGTGAGAAGCAGCTGATTGTCTGCAGCTCAGGGAAGGAGTGCACTGAGGCTGTGAAATATTTCCACCTGGGACGCGGAGGTTCCCGGCAAAGCAACAGAGAGAGTCTATTTATCAAATTGCGTCCATTCCCTACTTCGAGAAGAGCAAATTCAATCTGGGCTATCTTAGCACTCGCCTTCGTGCAGAAGACAGGGAGGGAGCCTGCATTAGCTCTCTCTCACTTTAATTCCAGGAGAGGGCTGCACTTAGGAAAATGAACATTATTAGCATTGATCTTCCTTTGGGGCAAAATATTTCTACCATCGTGCTTCCTTCCTTTCAGATTTAAAGGAGGAGGAGACAGAAATGGATGTAGTCCCCAAACTGAACATATCAAGGACGAGAGCATTTTTTAAATGTCTTTATACAATATAGAATACATTTACATTCAGAAACTCTGTTTCATGTAGGATCCCCTATACTAGTTTTACCCAGACTGGCTTAGTTGCCTGGTACAATACCCTCTGTTGAGTTTGCTTTTGACAAATGAATACCCTAAAGATACCTTAACACAACGGAACAGGAGTCAGGACAGGCTCTTGGCAGCAAGAATAGGAACCAAAGCTATAATTGGGATTTCCTATTCAAATACAAATCAAGAAGAGAGATTCAGTCCATCCTTAACTTGGGACCTTGAAAACCAAGAATCAAAAAATATTCACTTGCAAAATTATATTAGTTGTTAGAAAGACAAAAAATATTCACTTGCGACAGTAAGAATGCTAGTTTCTGGAGCTGCTGGTGGGTCAGACATGAGATGACGTAGAACAGAAGTGACTGAATAGAATTCATCATGTGTCATGGAGAGGTAACGTCTAGAACTAGCCAGAGGCCCGTTCAGAATCTGGGAGTTGTCTTAAAGACTCATGGAGGTTCTTGGAAAGAAAGATTCAGTGGAAATTAACTTTTTCACCATGGGATGAGAGATGAAAGGGGTAATATTAACATTCTTTTTGCGGGCTGTTGCTGTTTGGTCGCTAAGTCGAGTCCAACACTTTCTCAACCCCGTGGGGTATAGCCTGCCAGGCTCCTCTGTCCAAGGGATTTCCCAGGCAAGAATACTTCCTTCTCCAGGGGATCTTCCTCACCCAGGGATCAAACCTGCATCTCTTGCATTGGCAGGTGGATTCTTTCCTACTGAGCCACCAGGGAAGCCCCTTTATGGGCTGTACTTACCAATAATCAATCAGCCACAAAGGATATATCGAATACAGACAATAAAAATGAGGCAAATCTGGCTGTGAATCTTGGGTCTACTCTTTATAATGACTCAGGGGAACAAAACTTCAATTTTTGGATCTGTGAAATGGAGACAATATATATTCTCCAGCAAAACTGTTCCCTAGAAATACAATGTGAGGCATAGACACAATTTTACATTTCCAGTAGTCACAGCAAGAAAAAAGTAAATAAGGAACAGGTAAAATTAATTTTAATGGTGTATTCCATTTAACCAGATACTATAAAATTTTGTCGTTTCAACATTTAGTTAATATGAACACAGTTCATAGATATTTTTCTTTTTTATATTAGGTTTTTGAAATCTGGTTTGTAGTTTACATAAATAGCACATCTCAGTTTTGAACAGTTTCAGTTCAAAGTGCTCAAGAGCCCCAGACGGCTGGTGGCTCCTATATGGGATAGTATGCATTACTATGCATACTAGAAGAAATTGGGAATATAAAATATTTTTATCAGTATAGCTGGTATGTGATAAATAGTTGCCATTATCTATGATGATGATGATGAGGATGATGATGATGATGATGATGATTGGCACTCACGTATGCAGCAAAAATGGAGAGAACTATGAAGCTTTCTTAAAGGAAGATATCAATACGGGATTGATGAAATGTTTAGCGGTGCAAGCCAAAATAATTGCCACAAGGGCAATGGATTGAGTTTCGATGAAACTATATATTTTCAGTTTTTAACTTCAATAGACTCTAATCAGTGTCTATATGTTCATTTATAATGCTATATTATACCATACGACATAACTATGAAAATTATCAGTGTGCACACAATTTTTCCCTTTCATTTTTCAACTGAAATTGTGACAGTCAAAGGAGGGCAAAATCACGAGTCAGATACAAACCTAAACTCAGTGTTCAAGGATGGGAAAGATTTGAGTGGGCAGAAAAGCAGCTGGAAGGAAAAACAGTATAAGCAACGGTCTGTAAGCAGGAATTGGCATAACTGTGGCAGGGTGTATTCCAGGTCACAATCAGGAAACGTTGTGATGACAGTACAAGAACATAAAAGCCAGGCTGGTTTATGGTGTTACAAAATAGAAGGGCTTAAAAGCAGTAAGTGACAATGGTTGGTGATATTTCTCAAATTGCATATGTGCCGTCCATGGTCCTGGAGAAGGTAGAAGGATGGCAATTTAAAATACACAAACTGTTTATTTAAATGAAAGTGTATTATACCCTATGAGCCAGCAATTCTACTCCTCAGTATACATCCAAATGAAATGAAAACATATGTCCACAGAGAAGTTGCACATGGACATGCACAGCAGCATTGTTCAGGACAGTCAAAATCTGAAAAAAAATGTACATCAATACATTCAAAGATAAACCAGTTGTGGCATATCGACACAATGGAATATCATTCAGCCACGCAAAAGGAAGGGAGTGTTGATCCACGCTATAGCATGGATAAACGTCAAAAGCATGAAGCTTGGTGAAACGCATTGTGTGACTATGCAACATCTCCTACACTGGCCAATTCATAGAGACAGAGATTTCCCAGGGAGTGAGGGAAGGGGAGAATGAGGGGTGATTACTTAATAGGTACAGAGTGTTCTTTTGGTGTGATGAAGATGGTCTGAAACCAAAGAAAAGTGGGGGTTGCACAGCATTGTGAATGAGCTAGATGCCACCAAATTGTGCACTTTAAAAAGGCTAAGAGTATGTTATGAGAATTTCACCTCCATAAAAGAAAAGCGTATTAAAAAAACAGGTTATTGTTTCAATGGAGGTTACAGCTCATAGTCACTTTTTAAGAAGTCAGTTTAAGGGAAAGTATCAAAGAAATGAGAATATGGTATGTGGATCTGGCCAGAAAAAAAAAAAAAGTATAAATGTGACACTTCACTGACTTACTCCTAGGAAACTAGAATTCACTTCCTTCTTTATAGGTAGAGTGAGCTGCAGCCCCGGAAACAAATGGGAAAGACCCCTGAGTATACAACACAAGGAGTGGAGGCAGATAAAGGTCCTCCTTTGATGGAATTCCAGCAAACACTGAGAACCAGGGGCCTCATCCAGCAGGGAAGAGAACAAGGAAGAGGGTCTAGGGGATGTCTGCTGAAAGCTACAGTTAAACACCAAGATCCTCACCCTGAGTGGAGAGAGTATGACTCTGTCACTAACTAGCTGGAAGCCCTTTGGCGCGTTCCCCCAGAACTAATGTATACTCTGCAGACTTCCTATGTAGATGCGAAGGCTGCCTTCCAACACCCTGGGCTGGATTTCTCCTTGGCAATGTCAGTGTCACAAAGATAATTCATATATATTTTCCCATCTATTGTCTGATCGTTACATGAAGACAAGGTTGTCTAGATATCTGTGATACTGTGATTGACTATAAGAAATAAATATTTTGTCTTCATCCCCATTACTAGCAAAGAAATCCTAAAGCTCTTGGCATTTCCTAAGTGATAAGTGGGTGAAGGTGCCCTTTGTTTTGCTAGTGAGCTGATTTTGTCTTCTCATGGAAGGGAGAGAGGCTGGAGGTCATTGAATCAGTAGCAACTGGACAAGGATTTCATCAATCAAGCCTATGTAATGTTCAGTTCAGTTCAGTCACTCAGTTGTGTCCGACTCTTTGAGACCCCATGAACTTCCCTGTCCGTCACCAACTCCTGGAGCCTGCTCAAACTCACGTCCATTGAGTCGGTGATGCCATCCAAGCATCTCATCCTCTGTCGTCCCCTTCTCCTCCCGCCCTCAATCTTTCCCAGCATCAGAGTCTTTTCCAATGAGTCAGTCCTTTGCATCAGGTGGCCAAAGTATAGGAGTTTCAGCTTCAACATTAGTGCTTCCAATGAACACCCAGGACTGATCTCCTGTAGGATGGACTGGTTGGATCTCCTTGCAGTCCAAGGGACTCTCAAGAGTCTTCTCCAACACCACAGTTCAAAAGCATCAATTCTTCAGCGCTCAGCTTTCTTTATAGTTCAACTCTCACATCCATACAAGACTACTGGAAAAACCATAGCCTTGACTAGACGGACCTTTGCTGACAAAGTAATGTCTCTTCTTAATATGCTGTCTAGGCTGGTCATAACTTTCCTTCCAAGGAGTAAGCGTCTTTTAATTTTGTGACTGCAATCACCATCTGCAGTGAATTTGGAGACCCCCAAAATAAAGTCTGCCACTGATTGCAATGTCTCCCCATCTGTTTGCCACGAAGTGATGGGACCAGATGTCATGATCTTCGTTTTCTGAATGCCGAGGTTTAAGCCAACTTTTTCACTCTCCTCTTTCACTTTCATCAAGAGGCTCTTTATTTCTTCTTCACTTTCTGCCATAAGGATGGTGTCATCTGCATATCTGAGGTTATTGATATTTCTCCCACTAATCTTGATTCCAGCTTGTGTTTTATCCAGCCCAGCATTTCTCATGATGTACTCTGCATCGAATTTAAATAAGCAGGGTGACAATATACAGCCTTGACGCACTCCTTTTCCTATTTGGAACCAGTCTGTTGTTCCATGTCCAGTTCTAACTGTTGCTTCCTGACCTGCATACAGGTTTCTCAAAAGGCAGGTCAGGTGGTCTGGTATTCCCATCTCTTTTAGAATTTTCCACAGTTTCTTGTGATCTACACAGTCAAAGGCTTTGGCATAGTCAATAAAGCAGAAATAGATGTTTTTCTGAAACTCTTTTGCTTTTTTGATTAAGCCTCCCTAAAAACCCGAAGGTGGGGTTCATGGAGCTTCTGCCTGGAGATTTGGGGAGAGTGCTATACCTTCTCCCCACACCTCATTCTAGGCATCTCTCTTCCATCTGGCTATCCCTAAGTTATATCCTTTTATAATAAACCAGTAATCTAGGGAGTAACACCCAAAACTAACACCCCAAAAAAGATGTCTTTTTCATTATATGGGACTGGAATGCAACAGTAGGAAGTCAAGAAATGCCTGGAGTAACAGGCAAATTTGCCCTTGGAGTACAGAATGAAGCAGGGCAAAGGCTAATGGAGTTTTGCCATGAGAATGCACTGGTCATAGAAAACACCCTCTTCAAAAAACACAAGAGAAGACTCTACACGTGGACATCACCATATGCTCAACACTGAAATCAGATTGATTATATTCTTGGCAGCCAAAGATGGAGAAGGTCTATACAGTCAGCAAAAACAAGACCAGGAGCTGACTGTGGCTCAGATCATGAATTCCTTATTGCCAAATTCAGACTTAAATTGAAGAAAGTAGGAAAACACACACTAGACCATTCAGGTATGACCTAAATCAAATCCCTTATGATTATACAGTGGAAGTGAGAAATAGATTTAAGGGACTAAATCTGATAGACAGAGTGCCTGATGAACTATACAGAGGTTTGTGACATTGTACAGGAGACAGGGAGCAAGACCATCCCCAAGAAAAAGAAATGCAAAAAAGCAAAATGGCTGTCTGAGGAGGCCTTACAAATAGCTGGGAAAGAAAAGAAGCAAAAAGCAAAGGAGAAAAGGAATGATATACCCATTTGAATGCAGAGTTCCAAAGAATAGCAAGGAGAGATAAGAAAGCCTTCTTCAGTGATCAGTGCAAAGAAATCGAGGAAAACAATAGAATGGGAAAGACTAGAGATCTCTTCAAGAAAATTAGAGATACCAAGGGAACATTTCATGCAAAGATGGGCTCAATAAAGGATATAAATTGTATGGACCTAACAGAAGCAGACAATATTAAGAAGAGGTGGCAAGAATACACAGAACTGTACAAAAAAGATCTTCACAACCCATATAATCATGATGGTGTGATCACTCACCTAGAGCCAGACATCCTGGAATGTGAAGTCCAGTGGGCCTTAGGAAGCATCACTATGAAAAAAGCTAGTGGAGGTGATGAAATTCCAGTTGAGCTATTTCAAATCCTAAAAGATGATGCTGTGAAAGTGCTGCACTCAATATGCCAGCACATTTGGAAAACTCAGCAGTGGCTACAGGACTGGAAAAGGTCAGTTTTCATTCCAATCTCAAAGAAAGGCAATGCCAAAGAATGCTCAAACTACTGCACAATTGCACTCATCTCACATGCTAGTTAAGTAATGCTCAAAATTCTCCAAGCCAGGCTTCAACAGTACATGAACCGTGAACTTCCAGATGTTCAAGCTGGTTTTAGAAAAGGCAGAGGAACCAGAAATCAAATTGCCAACATCTGCTGGATCATCGGAAATGCAAGAGAGTTCCAGAAAAACATCTATTTCTGCTTTATTGACTATGCCAAATCCTTTGATTGTGTGGATCAAAACAAACTGGAAAATTCTTTGAGAGATGGGAATACCAGACCACCTGACCTGCCTCTTGAGAAACCTGTATGCAGGTCAGGAAGCAACAGTTAGAACTGGACATGGAACAACAGACTGGTTCCAAATAGGAAAAGGAGTACGTCAAGGCTGTATATTGTCACCCTGCTTATTTAACTTATATGCAGAGTAGATGATGAGAAACGCTGGGCTGGATGAAGCACAAACTGGAATCAAGATTGCCGGGAGAAATATCAATAACCTCAGATATGCAGATGATACCATCCTTATGGCAGAAAATGAAGAAGTAAAGAACCTCTTAATGAAATTAAAAGTGGAGAGTGAAAAAGATGGCTTAAAGCTCAGCATTCAGAAAACAAATATTATGGCATCTGGTCCCACCATTTCATGGCAAATAGATGGGGAGACATTGGAAACAGTGGCAGACTTTATTTTCTGGAGCTCCAAAATCACTGCAGATGGTGACTGCAGCTATGATATTAAAAGACGCTTGCTCCTTAGAGGAAATGTTGTGACCAATCTATACAGCATATTAAAAAGTAAATGCAATACTTTGCCAACAAATGTCCATCTAGTCAAGGCTATGGTTTTTCTAGTAGTCATGTACAGATGTGAGAGTTGGACTATAAAGAAAGCTGAGCACCAAAGAATTGATGCTTTTGAACTGTGGTGTTGGAGAAGACTCTTGAGAGGCCCTTGGACTGCAAGGAGATCCAACCAGTCCATCCTAAAGGAAATCAGTCCTGAATTTTCATTGGAAGGACTGATGTTGAAGCTGAAACTCCTATACTTTGGCCACCTGATGCAGAGCTGACTCATTGGAAAAGACCCTGATGCTGGGAAAGATTGAAGGCGGGAGGAGAAGCAGATGTGACAGAGGATGAGATGCTTGGATGGCATCACCGACTCAATGGACATGAGTTTCAGTAAACTCTGGGAGTTGGTGATGGGCAGGGAGGCCTGGCGTGCTGCAGTCCATGGGGTCACAAAGAGTCAGACACGACTGAGCGACTGAACTGAGGGAGTCAACTGTTGTGCTGAACCCAGTGCTGAACAGTCAGTGCTGTGAGCTGCTCTAGTAAATTCACTGAACCCAAGGTTGCTGGCATCTCCTTCCAGCCAATCAGTCAGAAGTCCAGGTGACAATCTGGGATTAAGATCAGTGTCTGAAGTGTTTGTGTTTGCAGGCTGAGGTGGGGGATGGGAAGCAGCCTTAGCCTGTGGAATCTGACATTATCTCCAGGTTGAAGGCATCGAAGAAAGTGAAAGTTGCTCAGTTGTGTCTGAGTCTTTATGACCCCATGGACTGTAGCCCTGGGCTCCTTAGTCCATGGGATATCCCAGGCAAGAATACTGGAGTGGGTTGCCATGCCCTTCTCCAGGGGATCTTCCCAACCCAGGGATCAAACTCAGGTCTCCTGCATTGCAGATGGATTCTTTACCACCAAGGCATCAGGGAATCCCAGAAACCATCAAGAGTTGAATCAGACAGTAGGGGTAGAAAATTCCTCCTGCCCCATGTTAGGATCGGGTGCAGAACCTTAACCTTCTTTTTGCTGAGCAGAAAACTGAAGTCTTCAGAGATTCCTTGACTTATCAAAGGTAGCCAGGTAGCAGAGAGAGGCGGTACTCACACCTGGACCTGCTTGTATGAATCTGGACCTGCTTGTATGAACCATGGTAATATATCAAAGAAGCCACGTAGCCTATGTAATGACTTTTCTCTTTCCTCTTTCACTTGTCTTCTGGCTTCCAAATCATAAAAGTCAGATCATTTACCAGTCAAAACCATCATCTGCGTTGGAACAGCCTAATCTAGAAAACCACTAAGGTTCTTCTCAGCCCTGAAATGTACTATTACTATTTTCTTTTGTACTGCAATACACAGCCAACATTCCACTGAGGAATAAATACGCTAAACACAGTGAGGTATTTTAGAAGGAAATTACGATCTGCTCTGAAATCAGAAATGTACTTATTATGTCCGTATTTCCTTCACAGCAGCAAGCAGACACATCCTTCCAAATATTTTAGCCCTGGGTAAGATGAGACACGAAACAAAAGACGGGTTTCTAACCCCGGCCACAACGGTGTTTTCACTTAATGTTTCTGCCTACATCAAGTAGAACGGTCTCATAAAATGCAATGTATACATTAGCTGGGGAGTATAAATCATCCATAATTATAATATCCTTCACTGTGAGAGGCCTTTAGTGTTTCCTTTATAAAAGTTACACAGTTGAGACCTACACCTGGCTAATAGATCAGCCCTCCCTGAAAATACAATTATGCCACATGCAGGGCAGAGAAGTAGTTTTGCATGCCTGCTGTGGCCGTGTGCTTCACATACAGTGGACTTAACCACTGGTTGCCCAGAAGCTCCGGGCAGGAGCAAATGGCGGGGAGGGGAGGCATGGAGCCAAGTCCACAAAGGGCCCCTTGAGACTGAGCCAGGGCCTGCAGGGATCCTGGGCACAAAGACTTTCTGGGTCCTCCATTTCTTTGATTCTAGGATATAGCCTTCATTCATTCTCCAAGACCCTCCCGGAGTTCCAACTGGCAGATTCAAGCATTTGTTAACTAAGAAGGGAAGGGATGCGAGATCAGTGGGTAACAGTCAAGAGCAGCCTTGGGGCAAGGTCCTGTTTCTCCATCAATGGATATGTGCAATAATATGTTTGAGCTACGTTGCAGATACTGAAACCCTCTTTAGGTGGGAGAAATTAGCAATTAATGATGGTATGGCTGCCCACAAGCATGTAGACCCCAGACCAGCTGGACATAAAGACTGATGATGCTTACTCCTAACTACCTCACCATCAACCCACCAGAAGAATGTCCATGTCCTCTTTGGACAATTAATATAAAACTTCTCAGTATCTTCCCCAAGTTGGGGACAGATGTTTTTGAGCACCTGAGCCTTCTGTGTCTCCCTTTGCCTGGCAAAGCAATAAAGCTCCCCTTTTCTAGTTCACCCAAAACTCTTTCTCTGAGATTCAATTCGGCACCTGTGTACAGAGAAGCTAAGCTTTTAGCATCACTCTCAGAGAAAGGACCGTGGGGTACCCTGAGGAGCCTCTGAATGGTAGTCACACTAGGCATCTCAGGATCTCAGGGTTTGAGCGTCAGCAGGGAGGACCTGAGGATGCTGCTGACTTGGAACATCTCCCACAAAGGATGGGCAGGGGGCCAGGCATTGTGCCCATTGCTGGGTGTTCAGAGTCTCAGGAAGCTATCATGGGCAGGACAGCCGGAGGAGCTTGATGTCAACGTGCTCTGGGCTTGTGGTGGTACCAAGAGAAAACACATCATCAGACAGCACCGTGGGTTTGTCATGATGGACGGAGGGAGGCGGTGTGGACACAGCAGGCACTGGCCCAGGCCTCCCTTTCCATGGGAGGGTTGAGGTGACCACTGGCCTTGTGCAAAATTGAAGCTTTGATAGAGCAACACACAGCCTGTAATTGTGGAAATGAAATTAAAGTGTCTATTTATTTCATTGAAATAGGTGGACAGAGAACAATTTCTGAAACACTGCTTTTGTGTTTATTTACGTCTCCAGGCTTGCTAGGTGGCTCAGTGGTAAGGAATTTGCCTGCCAATGCAGGAGACATGAGTTCGATCTTCAGGTTGAGAAGATCCTCTGGAGAAGGAAATGGAAATCCACTCTAATAGTCTTGCCTGGGAAATCCCATGGACAGACAAGCCTGGCAGGCTACAGTCTATGGTGTCGCAAAAGAGTCGGACGCAATTTGGTGACAAAACAACAATGACAAATTTACATAACCAGGGAGGAGACTGGAGAGTAAAGAGGCATTGTTTTCCACCATGGTCTTTCCACTGGGGGCTCTTTCCAGGGTCCCCTCCAACCTTCAGAATCCCATCCCTCATCTGGCAGAGATTGCTGGCTGTCTGCCCAATGTCCACTCTTATCTTCTTTGTAACTTGTGATGTCCCCTGCAGAAAAAGGACTGCACTTCCCAGCATCCTTTGCAGCTAGGCTTGGTCATGTGACTCAATATGCTGGATAATGAGATCTTAGCAGTGGCTTATTCTGGATGCACAGAAAGTCTGCCTGATAAAGGGAGATTTCTCCATTGGGAAAAGCACACACTCCTTGTCGTCCTAAAACTCCTGGTTTAGCTTACCATCCCCACCCCTCATTTGGCCCTTCACGCATTCATGCACGTCTCAGGCATCTATGTTGTTGTTGTTCAGTTGCTACGCTGTGTCTGACTGTGAGACCCCAAGACTACATGAGTATGCCAGGCTCCTCTGTCCTCCACTATCTCCCAGAGTTTGCTCAAACTCATGTCCATTGAGTCCATGATGCCATCCAACCATCTCATCTTCTGTCGCCCCCTTCTCCTCTGCCTTCAGTCTTTCCCAGCATCAGGGTCTCTCCCAATGAGTCAGCTCTTTGCATCAGGTGGCCAAAGTATTGGAGTTCCAGCTTCAGCATCAGTCCTTCCAATGGGTATTCAGGGTTGACCCTTACTGTATGTGACTAAGATGAATAGCATGAGCTCCTTGACCTCAGGCACCCACAGTCTAATGGAGGAGAGAGGTGGGAAGTGCATGATTTCATACATGGTGTCTGACAAGGGCTAGATGAAGAGGACATTTGCCCAAGACACAGTGAGGATACGAGAGAGACAGTATGGGTTGCAATGGGTCAAAGCTCAGAGAGTGACACTTTCGTGTCTGGAGTCTTTCTAGGATGTGAAATTTCCATCTGCTTTTCTGGCATGTATTTTCATTCCTCTGATTTGACTAGAAACACTTTTAAAAAATATATTTATTTATTTTTGGCTACGCTGGGTGTTCGTTGCTGTGTAGGCCTTTCTCTAATTGCGGTGAGTCGGGGCTACTCTCTAGCTGCGGTGTGTGAGCTTCTCTTGTTGCAGAGCAGGGGCTCCAGGGTGAGTGAGTTTCAGTAGCTGTGGCTCTAGAGCACAGACTCGATAGTTGTGGCACATGGGTTTAGTTGCTCCATGGCATGTGGGATCTTCCCGGACTAGGGATGGTACTTATATCTCCTGTACTGGCAGGTGGATTCTTTACCTCTGAGCCATCAGGGAAGCCCCTGACTAGAAACTATATGCAAGTAAGTGAAGTGAAGCAAAAGTGACTCAGTTATGTCCAACTCTTTGGGATCCCATGGACTATATAGTCCATGGAATTCTTGAGAGCAGAACACTGGAGTGGGTAGTCGTTCCCTTCTCCAAGAGATCTTCCCAACCCAGGGATCGAAGCCAGGTCTCCCGCATTGCAGGTGGATTCTTTACCAGCTGAGCCACAATGGAACCTAAAGTGGGGAAAGCATTTAGCATAGTTATCCAGACACTCCCAGCAGACTGAAATCTGATCTGTGGAGCTCTGGGTGCTGGAAAGGATCCCAAGAAATCTTGACTCACACAGGACAGACATCTCACCTCACTAGCCCATTGGGCCTCAAAATGCAATGCCCCCAGCAGAGGGTCAGTATCACCTGGGAACTTCCTAGAAAGGTACATTATAGAGCTTCATCCCAGTGTTGGTGAATCAGAATGTCCAGGGGTCATTCTTTGCCCTTGAAAAGATGCTCTGAGCCCAATTCCCAAAATGACTCTGGGGGTTTGGTGAAAAGGCATGAACTGCAGATGTGATTTATTATCCCGTGAGAGTCTGCTTTTCCCACCTTCTGCTTGAGTCTGCTTTTCCTCCTTCTGGAGTTCCACCAGAAGCCCGCCACAGTACTCAATCTCTCCTCACAACCCCCAGGGTTTCAAGCTGTCCTGGGTACAATCTCCGTGCTTGGCATTCCCTCTTTGGAGACGGGGTAGCTCCAGAGGCAAGACTAGCCAACAGAAGGTAAACAAAGCAAACAATCAGCACCCTTGCTTTGAAGAGGGATCAGCCTGTGGAGCGCTAAGAGAGATTCAAAAATGCCTCACAAAGTTTGCTAAGCAAACAAAAACTAAATCCTGCCTGAACATAATTAGCCAAGATGCCAAGATTAAGGCAAAGGCAGCCGGTTGCACACAGCGGGTGGTGCTCAGGGCAGACGGTGGAAATTGCATACCTTGCTTCAGACAAGCAGAAGGCTGTTGTCTGCAGGCAATAAGGGAAGGGCTACACTTGGGGGAAAATAACATGTATAAAAGTAAAGACAGGGCTTCCCTGGTGGCTCAGTGGTAAAGAATCCACCTACTGATGCAGCAGACACAGGTTCCATTCCTGGTCCTGGAAGATCCCACATGCCTTGGAGCAACTAAGGCATGTGCCACAGCTATTGAGCCTGTGCTCTAGAGCCCAGGAGCCACAAGCATGGAGCCCATGTGCCCCAAGTACTGAAACCGGCATGCCTACAGCCTGTGCTCTGCAAGGACAGAACCCACCTCAATGAGAAGCCTGCGCACCTCAACTAGAGAGTAGCCTCTGCTTGCTGGAACTAGAGAAAGTTGGTGCAAAGCAATGAAGACTCAGCACAACCAAAAATAAATTAAAATAAATCTAAAAAAAATCAAATCCGTCTTTTTAAAAAGGTGAAGGACAGGCAGCCTCGGCCTTGAGCTCCAAGTCTAGCGGATGGCTTTTGATCCACAACAAATGCTACTGACAAAAACGTAAAGAAAAGTTCCTAGAGATTACAGTGTGGTTATGTAAGCTGACTTGATTTTTTTCATGTGCATGCCATTATTTCAAATTATTTCAAAATAAAGCCAGATTTCCACAGCCCGGAGGCGATTTTCCATACTTTCCTTCTAGCATTGTTTATCCTGTATTTTTCAAGAGTTTCGGGGTTATTAGCAAGTATTCAGCAATCATGAGGTTGTGACATAACTGAATACAACTTTATCACCCAGGGGACAGATATCAATATTTAACGCTGATGCTTTCCCATGATACCATGTATCTTTTTTTGGGGGGGGAGGGGGTAATAAATTACTTTCAGGGGTTGCCAAAATGCTGAAGACCTTCTGTGAATTTGCCTTGACGTTTTCTCCGCTGGGCTGTTTGGCCCATCAACACCGTTTGCGGTCCTAAGTGGGGCATTTAAAAAAATGAGAAAGGGTTCCATCCAAGATGGAGTAGCAGATGGAGCTCTGCTCCTCCTAGCTCTGGTTCTGCTGGGTGCTTAGGATGACAAGTGGAAAGGACAGGCTTTTTTTCCAGAATGCTGCAGAGGCTACCGGCAGCCTCGGGCTCATGACAAAGCTCGTCTCGGAAGCAACGGTGTCACTTCAGAGGAAGCCTGTGGACACTGACCTCACTTCTAGAGAAGAGTAGAGGCCCGGGGAATAAACAGATAGCCCTCAGCTATTAATAACACCATGTGCAAACAGCATGTTTCTTAGGTAGGGCTGGCTCGGTTTCCGTGTTAAGGTACTGTTTCTCTCCTGGCATGTGAATTTGCCTCAGGCGTTTGTGAAATTCTTTCTAATATGATGGTTAACTGCTGCCTTCTCTTCTCCACTTTCTGGTGGTTATGGGGGACCAGAGGAATCATTGTTAAAGGGGAAAGAATTTGAATACATAGAAAGTTCAACATTCTAGCTATATCATTTGAAAGGATAGCCAGCCTTTTTTTTTAAGGTATAGTTGTACCAGTTACTTGGGGAAGGAAATGGCAACCCATTCCAGTATTCTTGCCTGGAAAATTCTATAGACAGAGGAGCCTGGCAGGTTGCAGTCCACAGGGTCGCAGAGAGTCAGACACGACTGAGCACAAATTCACACATTAGTTACTTAGGAAGCACTGGCTAAGGAACAGCTGGTACTGAGCAAATAAGTGTTGTCTTGAGAAAGAGGGTTTGAACAGTCTGCCCTGATGCAAAAATGCTAATGCTGCAAAATAACCTGATTGGATTTTTTTTTAACAGCCCTGACTCCCAGGGAAGAAAGTTCCACCAAGTTTATTAAGTAATTCAATTTTGTACAACTTGAAGGAAACCTCTAAGTCTTTTTTTACCATGCTAACAAGCACAGCGCCTCTGACAGACTGGCTGCCAGGGAAGTTTCATTCCCCACTGTTTTTGTTTACCTGGCAAATTGTAGTTTTGTTGTCTGAGGGAATTGAGAACGGGGGAATTTGTAGAAAAGTGTAATAGAGAGAAACTTCACTGAACACAGAACAAAACAATTCTCCTCTAACAGAATTAACTGCTCTGACTTCATCCTCTTTTCAAGCTTCCCGCAGAACTAGGAGCCTCCAGCCGGAGAGCTGGTCTCCCCAGCAGGTGCAAAGCAGAGGGCGCTGGTGAACAGAAACACCCAGAAAAACCATAGAGATGAAAGGAGATGCTTCCCCAAAGAGTAAACGGACCCAAAATGGATGGGTTTCATAAGCTTACCCCTCCAGCCTCGCCAAGAACAGGGTTCAATAGCGGATATCCTGGAAATACTAGTCTAGGCCACACACAGGTATACATAAGCCATGCAAGGTAGCAAGAAAGATGCTTAGACACACACACACACACACACACACACACACACACACACACACACACACACACGAGGCTTTCACTTAGGCTTTTAAAAATTATCTGATAATTAAATGGATAAAGAAATGTGGCATATTCAGTGGGATATTATTCAGCCTTAAATAAAAAGGAGGCATTAACCTTTTTGACAACATGGGTGAACTTGGAGGTCATTATGCTCAGTCAAATAAGCAAGCCACAGAAGGACAGATACTGTATGATTCTACTTAGATATAGAATATAAAATCGTCAACTCATGGAAGCAGAGAGAAGCACGGTGGTTGCCAAGGGATGAGGGGAGGGAGAAATGGAAGGTGGCACTAGTGGGCAAGATCCCTCCTGCCAATGCAGGAGACCTGGGTTTGATCCCTGGCTCAGGAGGATCCCCTGGAGGAGGGCATGACAACCCACTCTAATATTCTTGCCTGGAGAATCCCACGGACAGAGGAGCCTGGCTCGTTACAGTCATGGGGTTGCAAAGAGTTCGATAAATCTCAGAGACTGAGCACACATATAGATAAAGACAACACTAGGTTACTTAAAGGAACGGTCCCCAGGGTCATGCATGCTGGTTGACTGAACCCTCCCACCAGTTCTTGGGGTAAGTCAGCCGGGGGCCCCTCTCTGGAACTCCCATGGACATCTCAGCAAAGCGGTCGCCTTGCACCATGTGTTTATGCCACAAACATTCACTGACCCCTAGACATTAGGAAATTCAAAGGCATATAAGAAATAAGGGTAAACTTCAGGGATATTTTGAAAGTCAGAAGGCGATCGTGTCATCCTCCTCTTTGTTGGAATCTGAGCAATGGTTTCCCCGTTGTCCTTGGTTTGTAAGCACTAGCTGCCTAACCTCAGCCTGTAAAGCCCTGAGGATCTCTCCAGATGTGGTCAGCTCTTCTCACTACTGAACCTTCCTAACTCCAACCAAACTGGGCACTAAATAGTTCATGGAACACGGCATGAGCCCACTAGTGTCCAGATACTGACATACGGCTTCACTCACATCTGAAAACCCCTTTTTCCCCTTCTTTGACAAGACAGATCCTTGTTTATCCTTTTTATGGTGGTTTCAGGGTCACTTCCTCCAAGAAGTCCTCTGAATTTCTGGGTCAGTTTCCTTCAACAAAGACTTTCATAGTCCCCTGTGTCATGTTTTTTTTTTTTTTTTAATGTTTGTTTGTTTTTTGGTAAGAACTCTCAGCTCAGTTTGAATTTATACATTAATCACAGTGACTCTTTTCTTTGTGGCCTTCTTGTCTGCTCCCCTGTAAGCTCCATGACATTATGGCTTAGATGGATGTCCTTAATTCTTGGCACACAGTAGGTGCTCTCAGTTAAATGTCAGATGAGGGAAGGAGGGAATGAATGGAATATGTGATCCAGCAGGCATTGCAAAAGCCAACACTAGATGCCCACTCTTGCTGCAGTGTCCTGATGGCTCAGAGTCTGCATGGAAACCACTTCTTCTTGAGTCTTGTCATTACTTCCAGGAATACTTCCCTGGTGGGTCAGATGGTTAAGAATCTGCCTGCCACACAGGAGACCTGGGTTTGATCCTTGGTGGGGAGAAGATCGCTTGGAGAAGGGAATGGCTACCCACTCCAGTATTTTTGCCTGGAGAACTCCATGAACAAAGGAGCCTGGTGGGCTACTACCGTCCATGGGGTTGCAAAGAGTCAGACACGACTGAAAAACTAACACTTGAACTTCACTTCTTCCTTCCCTCCAGATAATGTTTGTTTGAGAAACAAGGAACTACCCATGGAGTTTTACCATGAAATTCATGCTAACTAAAAATAGCTCTCCCCTGGGACTTCCCTGGTGGTTCAATGCTTAAGAATCCACCTTGCTGGGGGAATTCCTCGGTGGCCTCAGTGGCAAAGAATCTGCCTGCCAATGCGGGGTACATGGGTTTGATCTCTGGTCGAGGAAGATACCCCATGCCGTGGAGTAACTAAGCCCCTGTGCCACTGCTACTGAGCCTAAATGATGCAACTACTGAAGCCTGTGCACCCTGGAGCCCGTGCTTTGCAACAGAAGAAGCCACCGGTATGAGAAGCCTGCACACCACAACTAGAGAGGAGCAACCGCTCTCTGCAGCTAGAGAAAGCCCTCCCGCAGAAATGAAGACCCAGCACAATCAAAATTAAAAAAAATACTAACATATGTATATATATTAAGAATCCACCTTGCAATGTGGGGGACGTGGGTTTGGCCCCTGGTTGGGGAACAAAGATCCCAAAGGCAGTGGAGCAACTAAGCTCCACAAGCTGCAACTACTGAAGCCCGTGTGCCAAAACTAGAGAGTTCACACACTGCAATGAAAGAACTCAGACCCAAAACATCCAAATAAATAAAATTTAAAATAAAACAAAAAACAAAAGAGCAGTTTTCCACTGCGTCGTGAAAGACATACTGGGAACAAAAAGGAACACCCATACAAAGCACTGGAGTCACATGGAATTCTGCTGTTTGATTTCCAAAAATGAAGACATCAAGAACCACAAAGAGCAGAACAATTAATTTCCCAGGTACTAAAAGCCACCACCTACCAAGTTGCAACACTGGGTTTCGAGTATGACATCTGATTTTGTGTAGACAGATATATGCTGACATTGAACATGCAGCTGTAGATTTCCATATGTCAGGTAACGTACAACCTTAAGCATATTCTGAATAATTCATCCAGGCAAAGGTCTGATAAACAGATGTCTGTAACTCAATAGTTCTGAAGGTGCCATTTTTCTGACATGAAAAAAAAAAAAAAATCCCCGCTTAAAAGCCAGATGGCAAATAAACCCCAGTTCATCACTTAGGCTCACGCGGGGAACTCCAGCACATTTTTCATCAATTCCAACTCTATATTTAACACAGTAAATATAACAGTGAAGCATTATGTTTCTTCCTTCTCAATCCATCTCAACTGCGACTGTTAATCTCTACTGGGTCTGAAGCTGCACTGACTACGAATAAGCAAACGAGCTTCCTTGTAACAAATTATCTCTTTGCAGAAACAACAGAAAATTCTGTATGCTCAACTGTTTTCATTTACTGAAGACTGCCAGAAACAGACTTTTCAAAAATGTCTATTTTCTCTCCCTCAGCTTCTCACAGTATAATTGAGGAGCTGAATGTTACATTACATAACCACAAGTCATATCTGCATTCGCTTAAAGATATATGAGCTTACTGTCAGGCTGGGCCAGGAATTATGCAACAGGGGTCAGCCCCATGCCAGGCACCATCTGACTCCTTGGGCTCTGGCCACAGTCTTCGTCAACTGCAATAGACACGTCCTGTTTAGACATGCCTATTGCAGTCTACGAAGGAAATGGCAACCCACTCCAGTATTCTTGCCTGGAGAATCCCATGGACAGAGGAGCCTGGCAGTCTACAGTCCACTGGGTCACAAAGAGTCGGATGCGACTGAGCACATGATGGAGTGGATCACAGTCTACTGCAGACTGTAACAGACAAAGTTCTGTAGGCTTTGTCCCACCAGGTGGGGCATTTCCAGGATGAAACGTCTCTTGACTCACCATGTTGAGACAGTGCACCCTGGGAGAGGGGAGGACTTAGCTCCAAGGTGTCAAGAAGTGATTCTATTCATAGTGGACTGGTCTGATCTTTCCTCCCTCCCTTTCTTCTTCTCTTATTTTCTTCCTTCTGAACTTATTCATTGAATATCTATGTTACATACTCATATGAGAGACATGGATGAGACAGTCTAATGGGGAACACGGGGACACAGTCTAACGGGGTCTGCTGATAGATAATTTATAAAACAGGGAGGTGAGCACACTTTAGAAGTTTACAATGGACATACTAGGACCACAACACTGCCTGATGTAGGCGGATGAGAATGATAACAGAAAGTCTTTCCAGTTCTAATGAGCCTTATGGGAACCTCTTCAACTGCATTGATGAAATAAGCAAATAGTTTCTGTGCAGGATACTGGGGATGCAGCAGTGAACAAGACACTGACTCATGAAGCTCACATGTTAGCAAGCAAACCAGAAATCAAAATAATCACACAAGTGGCTAATCATGAACTGCACTGTGGGCAGTGAAGGAAGAGGGGAGACTTCTAAGAGAGGGGACAGGGTCCTGGGGGGGGGGCACAATAGATGGGAAAGTCAACTGAAGAAAGGGATTATTTTGAGACCTGAAGAATGAACAATGCTGTTGGACAGGTGAGGTAAAGAGAGCGGGTCAGTCCAGGCGGACGGACCAGCACATGCTGTGATGCTTAGCACATTGATAGAATTGGAAGAAGACCAAAAGGGATCAAAATCATGAATGAGAGGGAGCAGCAGAGGACTGTGCAGAGAAGGGCAGAGGCCAGACATGCAAGGCCATGTAGAGGAGTTTGCTTTAATTCTTAAGAGCATCAGGAAACCAATGAAGAGTTTTAATTGGGAGAGTGTACAGTGGCAACATGGCCAGATTTGTATTTGAAAAGATTCCTCTCCCTAGTGGGAGTGTAGCAAGAAAACATCCAGAAAGATCCATAGAGGCCACAGAAAGATCCATAGAGGACTTGGTGGCATTTCAGGTGGGAGACGATGGCAATTTGGACTAGGATACTGGTGGAAGAACTGGTGAGAAATAGACAAATGGAGTGCATATTTGATAATGAGATGTCCGCTGCTGCTGCTAAGTCGCTTCAGTTGTGTCTGACTCTGTACGACCCCATAGACGGTAGCCCACCAGGCTCCGCCATCCCTGGGATTCTCCAGGCAAGAGTATTGCAGTGGGGTGCCATTGCCTTCTCCAATGAGATGTCTAAACCTGCTCAAACAATAATAATTTCTCGGTGATATGTTTCAAGTCACCACATAGGCTCGTTATAACAATATCAACAATATCAATAATAACAACAACAAACCAAAAATTGGCTCCTATTGACCTTCGATGTGCAAGGGACTACCCTAATAATTTCATGAGTATTAACTGAATTAATCTTTCTAACAAGTCAAAACCGTTAATAAGAAATAAAAAACAAGAGGAAGCAACCTAAATGCCCATCAACGGAGGGATGGATAAAGATGTGGTACATATATACAAAGGAATATTACTCAACTTAGAAAGGAATGGAATTGTGCCATTTGCAGAGATGTGGATGTACCTAGAGATTGTCATACAGAGTAAAGTAAGTCGGAGAAAAACAAATATTGTATATTAACACACACATATACACACACATACATATATATATATATATGGAATTTAGCAAAATGATATACATGAACTATTTTTGCAAAGCAGGAATAGAGACCCAGACATAGAGGACAAATGTATGGATACCAGGAGAGGAAGGGAGGTGGGATGAACTGGGAGAATGGGATTGACATATTTACTGCGTGTAAAATACATAACTAATGAGGATCTATTGTTTAGCACAGAGAATTCTATTCAGTGCTCTGTGGTGACCTAAATGGGAAGGAAATCCAAAAAAGAGGGGATATACTCTTTTTTACTGATTTACTCTGCTGTACAGCAGAAACTAACACAGCATTGTAAAGCAACTATCATCCAATAAAAATCAAATAAATATTACACTATTAAAAAAGAAATAAGAAAATAAGGAAACAGAAGCATGGTGAAGTTAAATAGTCTCCCCCAAGTTCTCCCAGCTATTAAGGTTAAACATAATTTGAATGCCTGGGGCCAGAACAAGGGCAAAGGACTCTTTCCTGTTGCTAATTTCCCATCTAGATGCTAGTGTAATTTACTTACAAGGTGCCAGTGCCTGCCTTTGTCTCCCTATTGCAATGAAAGGGTGCATATACTTCAAAGATATAAATATAATGTAATTCATATAAAAGTCATGGGGCTTATAGGCACTTAGTACTACAGTAGCTCAAAATGAAACACTCATGCAATGAACACTCATGTGCAGTTTGCAGCTCTACTTCCATGTAGGACTCCATGAATTTTTTATTCTCCCCACTTGACAGATGGAAAAAATGAGGCTCATGGTGTTCAATATCTGTGCCCAAAGTGTCACAGCAGGGAGGAGATGGAGGGCGCCATGACAGATACCCAAGTATCTGCCTGCAAACTCTTCCCACCCAAGATGGTAAAGCAAGCAGCCGACTCAGCCCTCCCAACAGAACAGCAAATGGACACGAACCACTGATTGAAGATTGAAAAATTATAATGTGTCCAGTCCTGGTGAGAAGTCTGAACCAAGAAGAAATCAATGCCTGGGGCGGGAGAAAGTGCCTGCTGTCAAATTGAAAAAGAAATGCAAGGAAACCCTAAAACATACACAGGAATTCACATGTACACACACACACACAATTGAATAATGTCTTCCAGAAATTCATGTTTTTTTTTTTTTTTCAAATAGTCTATTTCTCTTAATGTGACTTCCATTGACACAAGCAATTTATACACTGCGTAACTCCGATGGCAGAATCCATGTTCTCTGTTTTCTTTCTGTCTGTACTTTGTGTTTCAGTTTGTTGCAATAAATCTTTAATATGGACTGAATTACGGATTTTAAATAATTAATAGGGCTGATTTCAAATGCTTCCTACCGCAGTCATATAACAGGTGGAATCTTTGGGGGCTGGGGTGCACTCAACAGCCTCATCTTTTCCAACCTTCACCCCTCTCTCCTTACCCCCAAATGCAAGGGGAAGTGAAACTCTGAAAGGTCATGGAGGGGCAGGGAGCAGAGGGCAGCTTGGTGGTGGTCAGTGAGCACAGCTGGATGCCGAGCCCGATGCCAAGGTGTTGGTCATGTCTTCAAAGCCCACAATGAGCTGTGAGCATTCTTAATAGACTTGGCTGCAACAACCTCAATTATTATGTATGATTTGGCAACACAGAGGCAGGTTGCGAGCGTGGTGTAGGATTTATGCATTCAACTCATCTTTACTGAATAGCGATGAAGCATCAGGCATAGAATAATCACTGGAGAGAGCACGGGCCAAAAGCAGATAGGGTCTCTTGACCACGTGAAACCTATAGTTGAGTATTGTTTTGTTGTTGTTGTTGCTCGGTTGCTAAGTCGTGTCTGACTCTTTATGACTCCATGGACTGCAGCATGCCAGGCTCCCCTGTCCTTCAGCACCTCTTGGAGTTTGCTCAGACTCATGTCCATTGAGTCGGTGATGCCATCCAACCATCTCATCCTCTGCTGCCCCCTGCTCCTTTTGCCTTCCATCTTTCCCAGCCTCAGGGTCTTTTCCAATGAGTTGGCTCTTCACATGAGGTGGCCAAAATATTGGAGGTTCGGTTCAGCATCAGTCCTTCCAATGAATATCCAGGGTTGATTTCCTTTAGGATTGACTGGTTTGATCTCCTTGCAGTGCAAGGGGCTCTCAAGAATCTTCTCCAGCAGCACAATTAGAAAGCACCAATTCTTCAGTGCTCAGCCTTCTTTATGGTCCATCTCTCACATCCGTACATGACTACTGGAATAACTATAGCTTTGACTATATAGGGTTACAGAGATTAATTTAAAAAAAACCACAACATGCAGCACCTATATAGAACAGGAACTGTGATAAATGCTACAAAAGAGAGAGGTGGTGCTGTAGTTCACACATAACAAGGGGATCCAACTTAGTCAGATGGGTAGGGTGGGAGGATGTCTGAAAGGACACCAGAGGGTCTGGGATGCAGGATGCGTGGGCTACATGTAGGTGATAAACTGCAGGGCTAAGTCCCATTAAGCATTTGTTCATTTTCTTAAATGCATTGAGAAGCCACATCATGTTTTCGTCTGTGTTCAGGGACAAGACCCAATCAATACAAATGTTCTCTACTCTAGCTTAGTGGAAGAAGAGGGCTTTTGGAAAGAGCCAACCTGGGTTCAAATTTCCACTTTACTGTGTATCAACTGTGTCAGCCTGGGGGAGCTATCTTTCAGCTTCAGTTTCCTTTTATGTCAGATAGGAATAGTTCCCACTCTCTCTTCCTTATTTGGTGCTGCCAGCACTCAGAAAGCAAGTGCACAGAAGGAACATGGTATCCCCCACTCTATGATGCTGCCACCATTGCTATGGCCACTGTTATCAGGGTGATTCCCTCTAGATGGGCTGTCAGCTGCTCTCAGTGTTGTAGCACCCTTCCCTCACTTCCTTAACTGAATACATTTCTGAAAATGTAGCCTAAAGTCTCTTCCTATCTCTCACCACTCATTACCACTATTTGCCAGGCCCTTTTCTAACACAGTCATCGCAATAGCAAGTTACACAGTGTCAATTATCTCCAAGCATTGTTCTAAGTGCTTTAGAGACACCATCTCAAAATGACATGGGAGGAGAAGCACTAGGATGATCTTCATTTTGCTGAGGAGAACGCTGATCCCAGGGTGATAACACACATCAGCCAAAGTCATACCTCTGGGAAGTGGCAGAGCTGAAATGTCAACCTGTACTTGAATCTGAAACTTCATGGAACTAGAAGTGCCATCATGTTCACCGTCAGAACTCTACAGGATGCCTCTCAATAGAGTTTACCCTCGTTTCCACTGTGTAAGTTCTCATGGATCTTCTTTAACCATCTTTTATTTCATTGATCAATTCTGCCTTCCCTCTCCTTGCCACCAATCATTGGTACTCAGGGATCTACAACTCTGGATCTTTGTCATACTCTCTTCCTTGTTCTTTAAGCTTTTCTGAACATAGATCCCTCCTCTTATCAATCTCGTACAGTTGCCTTATAAAAGCCATCAGAGGAATAGGCAGTTAAGTTTTACGAACTCTTGTTCATCCAGCAGGGAGACAGACATTTAGATCAACTAATAGTAGAGACCAAGAAACAGGGTAGACCAGTTTGCCCTTCCACTCCCTGAATCTCCTTCCATACTTGTTAAATCAAGACATTGGGGGGGAGGAAGCCTGGTTCTATGTTTTCTTTATAGCTACCAGGAGATTTTGGTAATTAGGAACCACAGGGATATATAATGTCAGAGGTTTGGACTTGTTCTTTGATTCCTACAATGTTATAAAGTAGACAGTTTCACTAATAAATTTCATATTCTTTGATATGTTATTTCTCTGAACTAAACTTCAATGGGTGAGAGAACTAGAGGTTTTTTTTTTTTAATTTTAATTAATTAATTATTTTGTTAATGGCATTAAGTTATTCTAGGGGTTTTTGTTGTTGTTTTTTATATTATCTATAGCCAGAATTTAAAGCTGGTGAAAGTCTGAAATAAATGAACATTTTTAAGTGGTAATTTTCAAGGTCTTTGTTCGCTCTGGAAGGGTGCATATGTTGCAAATTCTAGATGGAAAACATTTGGAAACACTGAGACATTTAATTTTAGCTGAGAGAGCCACATGTTACTTATGAAACATCTATTTTGAGAACTGCAGCAGAGAATTAAACCTGACATTTCTTATTCTGGTCTACTACCTTCACTGATAAACAAAATAAAATTACAAACACACAGGGAAAATGGCTTTATAGGATACTAGAAAAAAAATGAGGTAAAGGGAGATTCATCTAGACTGAGGCAATTTAGTTGCAACTGTCTTTTTAATATAAAAATCTTTAGTTAATTCATAAATATTTCAGTGGGATCAAGGGTGTCAGTTTAAAGTTTCATGAAAATGCATTCAGAACACCATATAGGGCCACTCCTTGGAACTGGATTCCTGAAATACTTTTTTGTCTTGGGCATATTTTGGGAGAATGTCTAGTTGAGATAGATGGGTAAGATAGAACCCCTGGCTCAAGATAAGAGATGACACAGGCATAGATTCAGGAAGGAACTATCCAGAGCTCAGTGTTGAATAAGAAGTCAGCCCATCTGCACTGCAGCTAGAGGTGTCCTTTGCTTCACAAACTCATGGGCTTGACTCTCAAACTCACCTAGAGCCCCGTGGCATTGGGTATATCTCAAGGGAATTTAGTCTCTCTCTTTACATGAGCAGTCTCCTTTGTAGACAGGCAGGAGAGCAGGGGCACACAGACACAAAAGGCCATGAGGGGAGATGGAGAGAGAGGTAGGGAAGGAGATAGAGATGGAAACAGAGGTGGAGATGTAGAGGGGAAGAGGGAGGGGAAGTGGGAGGGAGGGAGAGACTTTGAGAACACACATTTCTGCCATTCCCACTTCTAAACCAAACCCTACAAAGCCCATGGGACTTCACTTTCAGTCTTGGGATATTTAAAACATTGTCTCTGTCTCTGTCTCTGTCTCCTTATAATAACACCACATCTTACTGAGCTATTTTTAGAGAGATTCTCTTCCTTACCATCAAACAGCCTTGTCTAAAATACAGCCAATTACAAAGTTTTCTTGCTAAAATCTTGAAGATTTGCAGGAGCTCTCAGCGAGTTTTCACTGGCCCAAAGATATGGATTTTTCATGAAACTGCAATGGGAGGGGTCACAAGGAGAGCCCCTAACTACCAGCCATGTGCGTTAGGGACATGAATAACATTTCATTTGATTCAAAGGAAATGAAATATGATGTATTCTGTCCACCTGGGAAAATTCACATTGGCACAAAGGAAAATTCCAAGTAGACTCCATGGAAGATGACTTTTTTTTTTTTTTTCAGTGTATTAGGAAGCAGGATTAAAATGCAAATGGCAAATGTGACCAGCCATGGTTGCTTCTCAGAAAATCAATCTTCTGGGAAGAAAAAAAAAAAAAGAAGAAGTGGACTCTCTTCACAGTCCTTCCTGCCATGCTGTCCACTGAATGGCCAATAAGGAACTAATACATAAGAGTGAATTCAGAACACTATATATTTGGCATCACCAATGCAATGGACATAAGTCTGAGCAAACTCTGGAAGATGGTGAAGGACAGGGAAGCTTGGCGTGCTGCAGTCCATGGAGTCTCATAGTCAGACACGACTTATCGACTGAACAACAAAGTTGGTCTTTGTCTCTGTCTATCTCTCTGTCTCTTGTCTCTGTCTCTCTCTCACATGCACGCGCACACACACACACACACACACACACACACACACACACACACACACAAAATCCCTCTCTCTTTCTCAGTCTCCCTTTATCAACATGGTAGTGCTAAGGGGAAGTGGCAAATGGATTTTTGGGTTTTGGAAATCAAGCAAACCTGTATTTGGTTTCTAATTCTAGTATCAATTGGCAAGTTGATTAACTATTGGAAGTTTCACTTTCCTTAGTTATTTAGTTAGTATTAGTCACTCAATTGTGTCTGATTCTTTGAGACCTCATGGACTGTAGCCCACCAGGCTTCTCTGTCCATGGAATTCTCCACACAAGAATACTGGAGTGGGTTGCCTTTCCCTTCTCCAGAAGAATCTTCCCAACCCAGGGATTGAACCCAGGTCTCCTGCATTGCAGGCAGATTCTTTACCATCTGAGTGATCAGTTCAATTTCTTTACTAAAGATGATATCCCTCATCTTGCTAGGTTGCTGTAACATGAAGTTCTCAGAGACATAAAGTCCCTAGCTGAGCTCCTGATTCACATTCTATCACTTGTAGCTGCTATGAATATTGTGGAACCTTTATTATTAATAATAAAAATGGATGTATTGGCATCTGGAATGGAACTCATCATCCAGCTTTAATTGAAAGCTGCTAATGAATGGATAGATGTTGGAACAACTCCTAGCAGACAAAACATTTATAACTGTGAACTAGACACAGTTGCTGTCCTCAAAGAGTTCACAGACTTAAAGCGTCAGAGACAAATAATCAAGCACATTGGACCAATTTGCTGCTGCTGCTGCTGCTAAGTCGCTTCAATCTTGTCCGACTCTGTGCAACCCCATAGATGACAGCCCACCAGGCTCCCTTGTCCTTAGGATTCTCCAGACAAGAACACTGGAGTGGGTTGCCATTGAGGCAATACTTAAACACAGATACAGACAGGCAAGAAGAGTCTGCTCTAGGGTTTTCAACTTTAAGCTTCCCTGAGCTCACACGTTTTATTTAAAACTCCACTGAATCTGTTAATTGTTCTTTTCACTCACACCAGTGGTTCCAGTAACTTCTGCAACTGGACAGGAAGTGGGTGTAGAGGGTGAAAAGATTTTAAATCAGAGGGTGACAACGAATCTATGCACCAGCCTTGTTCTCCACTTGGAAGAGGCTAATAATAGAGAACTCAGTCGAGAGATGATATGGAGGGAAAAGTCCCTGGATGGGAAAGAAAAACTTTGCTGCTATCACAAAACCATCAGCAATCACCACGGTGATGAGGCCTTACGTCATCATTTTACTATCCAATCTCACTTCATCTGTTTTGGCTTTTATGACAAATCATGTAGGGTCCAAAAAAAGTTATAAGAGGTTTTTTTCTGTTTTTTTCTCCCCCCAGATTTCAATCTCTTGCCATACTTTTAGTGTTTGCCATATCACCTTGCTGCCTATGTTATATTTGCTTGATGTTTTTATTCATCTCACTTTTTATACAACACAAAATTTTTTAATTCTGTGAAAGACGACTATTAGTATAAAAAGGAAACTATTGCACAAATATACACAGATCAGACTTATTATATTCTAGTTATTACTGTTTCTGACTCAAGTCTATGGATATGATACTTCTTTGTTTTAAACATTAATTAATTAAATCCAGGTATTTATCTGGCTGTGTCAAGTCTTAGTGGCGGCATGTGGGATCCCCATTGCCTCATGCAGGAGCTTTCCCGGCTGCACGCAGGAGTCTCCAGTTGCAGTGCATGGGCTCAGTACTTGTGGGTGTACAGAGCTACTTGCCCTGCGGCATGTGGAATCTTAGTTCCCCGACCAGGGATCGAATCCATACCCCCTGCACTGGAAGGCAGATTCTTAACCCCCGGACCCCCAGGGAAGTCCCCCCTGCTTGCTCTGAATGCTTTAAGAGGTATTAAAGGAGGAGTTGAAAAGGGAATAACTTTCAAGGGAGTTGAAGGGAGTTGAAAAGGGAATAAGTTTCTCACGATGGGATCTGATGCTATTTTCTGCAGTGTATGTGGACCACCTGAAATAGACATACAGAACTTCTGAAATCTCACTCATCCTTTGGCAAAGGCTGGGTTTGAGAACTGAGAAAGCTGGCCTAAAATGACCCAAAAGAAGTTCAGTATAGCTCACCAGGCACTTAACAAGCAGGCAGTAGTTGTGAAGCAATATAGCAGGTACTGGTGGGGTAAGAGTGAGCTTACAGATACAAATTGGAACTCCTCCTATCCTCCAAAGGCTCAGAGACTGCTTGGGAATTAGACAAGGGAAGGCAGCTAATACCAAACTGAACACAGTTAAGTCATATCCTACAAACAACTGATCCTAACGAAGGTCTTAAAATAAATGATCGCTTTCTCCCTTGAGCATGCCCACCCCACCCAGGTCACCTCCCATTCTGCCCCCAGCCCTCTTCTCTCTGGGTCGCCACACTGATAGAGTCCCCCTACCTAAGTAACACTGGCCTTACAGCAGAAGGAAAAGAGACCCAGGGAGGCTCACACTGATCCTTACATCCTTCCACTTGGAAATGACATATGCAATTTCCACTCACAGTTCATGAGCTGAAGTGAGTCTTGTAGCCACAGATGGCAGCAACAGGGTGGGAGAACAGAGCCCCCAGCCAGGAAAGGCAGGCAGGAAGGGCCACTCGGGAGGGAGCGGTGAAAATTGTGTGAGATACTACAACCCACTGCATGTTGCAGGAATGAATTTGAGATCTTTAAAAAAAAAATACTCATTTATTTGGCTGCTTCAAGTCTTACTTGCAGCATGAGGAGTCCTTGTTGAATTAGTGTGATTTTCGGCTTCGGGGCATGGACTCTCTACTTGTGCCTGAGCTCCAGGCCATCTGGGCTCCGTAACTGCAGCAGGCAGGCTAAGTTGCCCAGGCATGTGGGATCTTAGTTCCCCCAACAGGGAACCTGCGTCTCTTGCATTGCAAGGTGGATTCTTAACCACTGGGCCACCGGAAAGTCCCTGAACCCAGATTTCCTGGAATTCCGGTAACAACCCCATAACCAACCCACCTCTGAGAAGAAACTACAATGGAATCTGAGCACACACGCCTCTCAGCTGAATTGTTTGCATCAGCAGAAAGACAGAGTTGGATCTGCTTATATACCTACTGTAAGTTACCTCTGTGCTTGACATGGGAAGGAACTCAGATGCTAAAATCATTCTTATAACCAAAGAATGAAATGGTAGAATCACGCTGCAAATATTCTCAGGAGGCTCCACTCCCCTTTGGCTTCTCTACAGAATCTTTGGATATTAGAATATAAGGGACTTCTGGGTCAGGAATAATTTAACTACTGACCTGCAAGGAAGAACAGAATGAACCAGAAGACCTCTAAAAGGCACTTCCAACCCTGTGGATCTGTCATATTTTACCCACAGGACAGATAGCAAATAAAAACTATGTGGAGATAAAATTTCTCGGGTAGACAGATAGTACAATTGCCAAGGAATTTAATTTCCCCCTGAACCAAAAATGAAACCCAAGACAATAAGTGACTATATAAAGAGAACATTGCTTTCTAAATGTTGACATCAGTAAGCTCTTTTCCGTCCAAGTTTGGATTTTTACAGAAAAATGAAAAAAAGTTTTCAAACAGCTTCAGCCCTTTGGTTTATGGTGCCCATCGGGTGAATGCCACTGATGGTGTGGGATCTGGGCTGTCAGAACTATAAATCTATAAAGCTTTGTTGTTCCTGATTTTATTTTGATTTCTTTTTATTGGTTTTTCCAAAAGTTAATTATTTTTTTGGTAAAGAAATGAAGTGTTCAAAATGTCACAACCACTGCCGAACATGCCTTCATGCTAAATAAAACTTGTTCTCCAGGGAAATGATCCAGAAGCTTAGGAGACTCGTTGAAAATGTTATAATTACCAGAGAACATCAAATCAAACACACAAGCAAAAGCCCCAAATGGAGTAAGGATTGGTGATGCAATGATGATTCCAGAGAGAGAGAATGAGAAAGGAAAATCTAGCAAAAACTACTTGTACTAACTTGATGAAGGCTGTTGTGGTGATTTGGCCAAACTACAAGAAGTAAAAAATAAAATAAAAAGAAAGTGTGTGTGTGTGAGAGAGAGAGGGAAAGTAAGAAGGAAAAAAAGAAAAAGAAAAGAATGAATCATCTACTACATGATAGAAAAAATAAAAAAAGATTATGAAAATTTTAGCGAATGATCACTGTTTTTCAGGGAGGCTTCTGTTGATACTATCCTATCCCTTTGACTTCTCAAAATTAAAGCAGAACCTGTAAAATTAGGGTCAACGTCTCAATGTAATTTATCAGACAGCATCTTGTTTTTATCATCAGAGCCTTTTTTCATCATCCAACCTCACTTTGAAACATCATCCACAATAACTTAGATTTCAAACCACAGGTATCAGCCACTTTGTAGTCGTCTGTCAAGTTAAAAGCATTGTAGATGCATGAGAAAGAAGATGTGAAATTTTATGAAAACAGTAAGAGGGACTTCCCTGGTGTTTCCTTGGTTAAGAATCCACCTTCCAATGCAGCGGACATAGATTAGATCCCTGGTTGGGGAACTAAGATCTTACACGCAACAGGGCAACTAAGCCCACATGCTAGGCAACAAAGGTCTAGTGCAGCCAAAATAAAAACTAAAGATGCCTTAAAAAATAAAACAATGAGACAAGAAAAGCAAAGTCCACAATATAAATGGGAGGGAAGACCATGAGTTTGGTGTGAGGCATGACAATTTTAAAACTGCAGGAAAGATGCAACTTAGAGAACATGACAAAGGTTCACCAGTGAATTGATGGCAATCAAAGCTATGGGAGTGGATAAAACTGTCACAAGCAAGAAAAGATCATTTTTGTTTTGTTTTGTTTTAAATTGTACAGAAAAGGAACAGTCTTGCTTCAACAGACATCTGGCTAACAGACCCAAAGGAAGGGATTTTCCAAGATTTCTTTAACTCTCATTTCTTCCATACCAGGTTTCACCAGTTCCAAGGTAGTTGCTCTTATTTTGCATTTCAATTTCTTGCAAATTTGGATGCCATTTACAATGAATGCTGCTGTTGCTGTTTCCTCACTAAATCCTGTCTGACTCTTTGAGACTCCCGGGGACTGTAGCCCACCATGCTCCTCTGATTCTGGGATTTCCCAGGCAAGAATATACAAATGGGTTGCCATTTCCTTCTCCATGTGATCTTCCCGACCCAGGGCCACCTGGGAAGCCCTTATAAGGAATGGTGAGGCATAATTTACTTTGTAGCATTTGTTTCTTTTCTCAGTGGCAACACACATATTCACACACATGCACATCAACAACAGACACACTAAAATCAACAGCATCTTTGACCCATGAAATCCAGGTAAATATTCCACTTTCTTCAAATAAGTGTAGTTTTTAATTCTTAACCACAAGTGATCAAGAGAAGTAATTTCTATTTTATCATGGGCTCCATAATGTCAATATTTGTTCTTCAATGTTGCATTGAGTAAATAGGACCCATTCCTTGTGGGTTGCCATTTCCTACTTCAGGGGATCTTCCCAACCCAGGGATTGAACATGGGTCTCCTGCATTGCAGGCAGATCTTTACCATCTGAGCCACTAGGGAAGTCCTTAAAAATAAGACTGGACCTAATTCATCACTCTTGCAGTGAAAGCCTGAGGAACAACATGAGGCATCCCATGGACCAAAAGGCAGGATGGAGCTTAGCTGTTACCAAAATTTGTTTTGAAGACTCTAGGCCAGTGGTTTTCACACTGAAACACACATCAGCATCACCTGGAGGGCTTATTCAGATTCCAGCCCCTGATCCTAAGAGTTTCTGATTCAGTCTGTCTGGGGTGGGGCAGGTACCAAGTTCCCAGGGGAGACTGATGCTGCTGGTCTGGGGACCACACCTGGAGAACCACAGCTCTGATGGCTATGTGGTCCCTTCAACATCAGGAAAGGATGGGCCAACCCGGACCTTTGAATCATTCTCTTTCTGCTTCAGTCAAAGCTTCAATCTCCATGAGGTTTCCTACCGAATATAAGTTTGGCTGCTTAAGTTGTTTAAACGCAAACCATTATTGAAATAAAAAGAACCAAAGTCTTAGGGTAAGATATGTCTGCTCTAGAATCCCAGTTACACCATGTAGTCCTCAAATTAGTCTGTACTTATTTTATTATCTCTCCAAAAGGGGGTCATAAGACATATTTAGGTCTGGAACCAAGAAGAACACAGCATGTGGTAGACAGAGGGTCTTATATACTGTGTGTATGTGTTTGTGCTCAGTTACTCAGTCATGTCTGACTCTTTGCAATTTTATGGACTGTAGCCTGCCAGGCTCCTCTGTCCATGGGATTCTCTAGGCAAGAATACTGGCGTGAGTTGCCATTTACTACTCCAAGGGATCTTCCCCACCCAGGGATCAAACCCATGCCTCTGTGTCTCCAGACTTGGCAAGTGGATTATTTATCACTGAGCCACCAAGGAAGCCCTTACATATTGTAGATGCTTAATATCGGGTTGACCAGAAAGTTTGTTTGGGTTTTTCATAGCATCAAATGGACCACTTTGGCCACCCCAATACTTGATAGCCACCGACAATAAGCAGCAGAGAGTTCTGACCCTTGAAGGCAGAGAGTCTGCTGCCTGCATCCCATCTGTAAACTTGTGTTTTCTTGCAGTGACCCAGGACAGAGCATCTGTCATCTGCTCACTTTGGAGAGCCTGCTGGTTCCCCAGCCCCGGTTCATCAAGTCTCAGAGCTGCAGCAGGGTCAAAGTACCCAGAGTTTGGAAAGCTGGACGCATACTCACTGCCCGGTTGCCTCTGGGCCTCTGGCATTTGGAGCATGGCTGATTGTCAACCAGCCAACCGTCGTGCCCTGTGGGCAGAGAGAGCCTCCAAACCAGTTCCTGTCTGCTGCAGCTCGGCTCTGTTTAGTACCAGCCGCCTCTTCCTCTGCAGTTCATTACAGGTACTTGCAAAACACAGCTGCCAGAAGCTCAGCAGTGAATGCTGAAGAGGATCTGCTTGTCACTGGCATAAAAAGCACCCCCTCCTCCTGTGTGACTCCCCAGTTTTCCCTCTTCCCCCATCTGCTTGGGGCTTCGGAACTCGGCAAGTGGCAACATCATTGACACCCGGGGTAAAAATGTTCCCTTCTAACTTAAGTCTAAGCTTTTATTAAAAACATTTCACACGCTGGATACTACCAGGAATAACTTTTTTTTTTTTCCCTAAAGAAGAAGGGGGGAGGGGAAGACAAGAAAGGAAAGGAAATCAAAAGAAATCTCTCCATTTAAACACGTGTTTTTAGCTCATAGGATCAACAAAGGACGATAGAAACCGTTTGGACGCTATCACTCTAAGAAAGGAGTTCATCTCATATTTGAACAGCCTGGATGTAGGAGGTAAGGTTTCGATACTCACTACAAAGATAGAAATCTAGCTCTGAGTTCTCAACACAGAACAGAACAGCTTGAGGGTGTTACTTCAATATTTTCCCTTAAAGGTAAGCTTCAGAGTTACATATGGTGTCTGCTTGAGGAAGATTCTTCCACACAATAAATTATAAGTAGATCTTCTTGCAGCTGAGTGTCTATGGGAGAGAGACCAGTGAAATCATATAAAACTTTCTCCCATGTCTATGAACTAACACATAATTAAATCAGTTGGTCTTCGAAATTTGTGACATTAAAGGCTGTGATTTAGCTGATTATATACTTCTATTAAAAACCTACCTTATTAACTCATTCAGATTCCCAGAGGCTTTGACAATGGAGCATTAGGCAAGCATGAAAAGGGTCTCCAGCAACTTAAAATAATTCCAAAATGTAGCAAAGTGAGATTTCTAAGCTAAGTGCTTTCTATGTTTTGGCTTCAGAACATAAAATGTAAAATGTAAATGTATCTTTAATATAAATGGCTGCATCTCCACCTCTGCCTTAACGACCTGCTTGATATATACCATAGCCATTCATATTAATTACAGCATTAATAATGGTTTTCTTAGAGAAGCCATCTATGAATACAGTGATGTCAGGAGACGTAGGGGTCACTGAGAATATCTACAGATTGGCCTTAAGGAACCAGATCCTCACAGTTAGAGTTGACCAGGAATTGACCACTAAACAAGAGAGGAATCTGTTTAAGACTTTCAATTCTTAACTCCAGGTAGGGGCTCGTGGAAGAGAGAACAAAGTGAGAAAGGGGAGGCGCTTTGCAACATCTGGGGGATGGACATTTCATGAAGCAAAGAGACAAAGGGTGAATGCCCCCAAGAATGTCACCTGCATCCCGGTTTTGTGTCTACCTGTCTGGCTGTTACTGGTTACTTTGGATTTCAAGTATTCCAAACTGAATGGTTATTATGGGTACAGTCACGTGCTAGACACTGAACTGAGCTCCTACATACATTATCTTATTTAATCTCCATGGATATTCCTGTAAATGTATGGAATGGGGCCATTTCTACTTTATCTGACAAGGTGGGAAGCTAGAGAATCAGAGAGTTTAAGTAACTTATCTGTGGTCATACAGCTGGTAAGTGTAGCTGGTAATAAACACAAGGATGAGATGAAGTGTTCATTCTGTTCTCACCCGAGGTCCTTCATACTCTCCAAGCCCCTTTTCATTTCCCTTCCCTGAAGTAGAGAGACTGCAAATTGTTTAGTTTTGAGGGACTGAAGAGGTTTGGAAGTAGTTAGAGACAGAATTAATGAGGCATCTAGGATTATGAGTAGCTTTGATCATCCTGCTAAATAATTTAGGTCTTAACCTGCAGAGAATAGGGAGCCACTGAAATATTAAGAACCAACATCATCATTTTCCCAGAAACCAAGTCCAAAGATAGCTGATGATTCTGTTTGTTTGTTTTCACTTTTACATGCAATACATAACCAAGTTTCCCTCTTTTTATGTCAAAGAACCAGTCAGGAGCCTGGTCCTGAATCCTGGCCCTACCAACAATCCTGGTTGTGTGACTCTACATACATTTCTTTGAGCCTCAGTTTTCTGTTCTGTAGGATGGGGACAATAAAACACTCATCATGCTGGTCGCTTTCACGGTCAAGTGGATGATAGTACATCAACTCATGTCTATGTCTGGCCCATGGTAAGCACCATGTTGAGTGTTATAAGTTTTCCTAACTCCTAGGACCTCAGAATGTGACCTTATTTGGGGGAGGGTCTTCACAGCAGATATCAGATGAAAATTGGGCTAATTAGAGTGGGCTCCGGTCTAACAGAACTGGTGTCCTTCTAAGAAGAAGGAGTTTAAGGCACAGACACATTTGGAGAGAAGACACTGTGAAAAGACAGGAGGAGAGGATGATCACTGATAAGCCCAGGAGAGAAGCCTGGAGCAGCTTCTCTTCCCACAGCCCTCAGGAGGGACCAAGCCTGCCAACACATTGATTTTGGACTCCTAGCCTCTGTAACTGTGAAACAATAACATTTTGTTTAAGTCACCCAGTTGTGGCATCTGTGGCAGTCCCAGTCAACTATTACAAGTGTCAGATATTTATTCCTTCCATCACTCCCTCTCTATTTGGATCCAATCTTGAGAACCTTGCGTGTGTGCATGCTAAGTTGCTTCAGTCGTGTCCAACTCTTTGCGACCCTGTGGACCATAGCCTACCAGGCTCCTCTGTCCATGGTATTCTCCAGGCAAGAATACTGGAGTGGGTTGACATGCCCTCCTCCACGGGATCTTCCCAACCCAGGGATCAAACCTGTGCCTCTTATGTATCTGGCATTGGCAGGTGGGTTCTTTACCATTAGCACCACCTGGGAAGCCCCTTGAGAACCTTACATCTAATTATTGTTCTGATTCCTACTGTTCTCCCTGCCCCTGAGCTCAGAAGAGCAAATGGGTTTCATTCTGGAACCAGCTCTGCTCATCACCAGTCTCTGCCTGCAGCACTGCATTGAGACAGATATGACTCAGTAGGTAAAGGTGCCCAGATTGATTAGTAATGTCTGCCACAGGCACAGATGTGGAAGGGGAGGGTATATGCTATGAATTTGTTAACCCTGTCCCAGGCTTGGTGTATTCAGCTTGAAAAACCATTACCAGATTGAGCCTCTTAATGCAGCACTTACATCTTTTCATCTCTCTGCTCCAGAGTTTTAGAGTAGCTTATTTCTGCCAACCATATAAAATGTATACATTTTGGTCTCCAGCAGCTCCTAAAACATGTAGGCACTGACTCATTCATCCATTACAAGAAATTATAATAACTGGAATACATGGAGCCTACAGTGACCTTTGTCTCCATGTGGTTTTCACCATGGCTAGCTTTTGGAGAAGGGGGTTCATTTCTTTCCCTACCCGGCTTTTTCAGTTTGTATTTCAAACACTCTAGAAAGAAAGAAAAAAAAAAACAGCTACTGGAATATTCCAGTTCATGTTCTGAGGCTTTCAAAGCTAACGTTCATCTCTCATTTGAAAAATCTCTAAGAAGGGACTTTCCTGATGGACCAGTGTTTAAGATTCATGCTTCCAATGCAGAGGGTGTTCCCTGGTCTAGAGGCTAAGATTCCACATGCTTCTCAGACAAAAAAAAAAATAGAATACAGACAACAGAAGCAATATTATAATAAATCCAATAAAGACTTTAAAAATGACCCACATCAAAAAAAAAAAAAAAAAGAGAGAGAGAGAGAGAGAAAGAAAGCTCTCCAGGAAAGCTATCTGGCCAGATTAGGTCACATGCCCACCCTGGACAAGTCACCAGTGCAGGGAAAAAGCCAATGCTGATTGGCTGGGCCTGAGTCACGTGTTCACCCCTGCAGCCAGAGCAGTGGCTGGAGTCAGGAAGAATGTGCCTGCAGATCCCACAGCAGTTAAAAACACCAGAGGTTCTCTCTCCTCCTTTAACTACCCAGCCAACCTTACATCCTGTTTATTCCCAATTTCCTACACTCTTCCATCCTATCCTTATTGTCTTGTTGTTGACCCAGGTGGGAACATGTGCCCTCTCTTATCCCCTAACGGACCATGCAAGCTTAGCTGAAACATCCCATGACCGATAGCTGTGAACCTACCACACACCACTGGCAAGAAATAGCTTGGTAGGACTTCCCTGGTGGTCCAGTGGTTAAGAATCCACTCACCAATACATGGGACATGGGTTCAAACGCTGGTCGGAAGGATTCCACATTCTGTAGGGTAACTAAGCCCATGCACCACCACTACTGAGCCTGTGTGCCTGGAGCCTGTGTTCCACAACAAGAGAAGCCGCTCCAGTAAGAAGCCCGAGAAATATATATATACATTTAAAGAAACACCTGGATAGCTCAGGGCACTACCACAAAACTCCCTGTCTAGGAAGAGCTGGATCTGGAAAGTTTAGTTGAGAGGATTGGAGGGGGAATAAAGGCACTTTGAGTATGCAAGATGAAGAATATTTTTGAAAATTAATAGATATAGGTAGAAAGAACTATAGATGGGACTGGGCAGATAGGAGGACTGATTCAATGAAACTTGAAGTGATAGTCTTTTAGAAAACCATCAGATTTGAGTATGAGGCAGGACTGTACATTTACAGAGAATCTAACACGTCTCAAGTCTCTTTGCAAACACAGCACTAAATAGAACTGAGAGGGCAAACAAGCTTCCACTCCCTAGTCAACTGAGAAATTGCTAGTGGTTGCCTGGAACACTGTGTTAAGAAGGATTCAGAGGCTGTGTTTGCTTGCCCAGAAAAGCATGTTTTGATTACATTGAGATATACAATGCGAATCAGTGCAATGTTATAGTTGGGCCTGACTTTATGCTTCTAAAACCACTGTTGACAACACTTTGCTTTGTAGATAATAGCTATTAGAAAAATGACAGTGGAAACCTACGGGGTGAGTGTGCACGCAATTAGTTGCTCAGTCTTGTCCGACTCTCTGTGACCCCATGGACGACAGCCTGCCAGGCTCCTCTGTCCTGGAATTCTCCAGGCAAGAATACTGGAGTGAGTAGCCATTCCCTTCTCCAGGGTATCTTCCTGGCTCACACTTAAACCCAGGGATTGAATCCACAACTCCCGTGTCTCCTACATCACAGGTGGATTCTCTACTTGCAGAATCATCAGGGAAGATCTCTGTCTAAACATTCATTTTACAGTTTGTGAAAGTCCAAATCTTTCTTAAGATTTCTGTGATTGCCAGGGTATGACGGGGCTTAGTGGGGTTCCATCTCTTGTCCTCACCATGTCTTTGTTTTTTCCTCTGTCTCTTGCTATGATTAAGTAATGTTTGAATTAAAATTGACCCGAACGTGAAATATAGTCCCTTTCCTTCACAACAAATATATGAAGAAAATGTTCACATAAGGGTTTTTCATATACAGCAGATTGTATCAGTCAGGATGAGTCAAGGAATGCTGCAGTAACAAATGACTCCAAAAATCACAGGGGCTTAGGAATAACAGAAGCTTGTTTCTCACTCATATGACAGGTCCATCATGGATGTGGTCCGATGGAGTGGGGCGTGGTCCTCAAAACCTCTCAGGGACCTAGGAAGAGCCATGATCTCAAATGTTTCTAGTCACCCTGTCAGAGGGAAAAGTACGTTTACAAAGTACTTTATCAACAATCAAATGTCCCACCACTGGTCACTTTTATTTATAGCTCAGTGGCCAGAACTAGTCACATGGTTCCACTTAAACCAAGAAGACCAGGAAGTGTCCAGCAGAGAGGGGAAACAGAAGGTGGGGGGGCGGTGAGGAGTTGACACTGCAGAAACACACATCTCAAACATCAGGCATCACCACTTCCAGAAGTACGTCGACACACACACTGCCATCTAGCCATTTTTCTCTCCCGTCCCTCCCACCCCGAAGTGACCTGGAGCCCTAATCCCTTTTAAAAACAAAAGCACCCTTGAATTCCTCTTCTCTGCTTCTACAGAACAACTCAGCTCTCTGCAACACCGATCCTCCAGCTCAGCTCCCGACTGCTCTTGGCTAAACCAAGGCTCTGTGTACATTTTGAAACTACCATTTGTGAAAGCCTGTTTAAGCTTCTAGTCTGAAGTCAATCCTCTCCCTATGCTGTTGGAGTGGGTATCTAGACCTGGAAGAAAACCGAGGTGGATTATTCTCCCCCTTACACAACGTGATGTAATTGTGTGTGTGAAAGCAATTTATACTGTTTGAAGTCTTACGGAAAGAATTTGTACCATTTGCGTGACTTCTCTGAACCTTGTTTTCTCATTGCAGAAAGGCAATAACAATTCCTGTTCTGATTATATCACCGTGGCCCTGGGTATGAAAAAGTAGTGTAAAAACATAAGGTATGAATATAATGGCACACAAACAAGACTCTGGTGCAGTCAGTTTAGAAGTTGTTCCAAATTCCAGGCACTGGGCTCTGTTGTTCATTTCCTTCTGGTTACAGTAAGTAGGCATTTTACAGTCTGATATCAAGTGGAAGTTAAGCTTCCCTACTATTCTTGTTTTCACTTTCTTTGTGATTTAATAATGCCGTCTGTATTGGAAGATGATGTGGTTATATCAGTTATTAGAGAATCATATTTTTATGTTCCGCTAAAGGGAAGTAAAGATGAACTCTGCAGATGCACACAGAAAGCTAGATAAAGGCATACCTTCAAGTTGACCCATCCATCTTCCTCTAGGACATGTCAATATGTGGGATTTATGAAACATGGACTGTATTAAACATGTTAAATGTACTTTTTAAATGTAACCAGTGCAGAAACAAGCTCCCCTTGGTTCATCTGTTTGTTTTCAGTTATTGTTGGTTGGTATTATTTTTCCTCAACTGGACTATCTGTGCTTGTTAAGCATCAGTAAATGGGCAGTTATGAAGCAAGCACAAAACATACATATAAATATTTAATAAGAAACTATAGTAGAAATATAGTGTGCGTTTGTGGCTCCACTGGAAAGCTATATTCATTATTCTACAAATTATTCTCACATAAATATTTCAGAAACTTGGGGGAAAAAAGGTTAGAAGAGTGTACTCAGAGCTCGGAGGGTTGAAAGCACTTTCGCATTTGTGCAATGATGAATTCCAACACAGCTTTCATTGTGGAGGTTGGAAATTCATCTTTGGGTTGGTTTTAGGAGATGGAGTTATTTCATGCTTTGTCATAATGCACACATAAATAATAAAAGATTACCAATTAGTAAGCCGGCGCTGTGAGTTTTTTCCTGATCAGATGGCAGACCAACGACTTTCTTGGTACCAGCCAACCTTAAGGAACAGGACTCTTACTGGGAAAGGCAGTTTGAGAAAGAAGAAAAATCACAAGCCATCTTTTTACGCTAGCATAGTGCATTATTCAATCTAAGCCTCCTCAGTCTATTGATCAGGGGTGATTTATATTCTATTCAACAAATATTTATTAAGTGCCCTCTATGTGTTAGGAGTTTCCCTGGTAAAATAGCTGGTAAAGAATCCACCTGAAATGCAGGAGATCCCGGTTCGATTCCTGGGTTGGGAAGATCCCCTGGAGGAGGGCATGGCAATACCACTCCAGTATTCCTGCCTGGAGAATCCCCATGGGCAGAGGAGCCTGGTGGGCTACAGTCCATGGCGTTGCAAAGAGTTGGACATGACTGAGCAACTAAGCACACACATGTGGTAGGAGACATAAGACATAAGAGATGTGAGTTCAATCTCCAGATCAGAAAGATCCCTTGGAGAAGGGAATGGCTACCCATTCCAGCATCTTGCCTGTAGAATTCCATGAACAGAGGACCCTGGTGGGCTACAGTCCATGATGTCCCAAACAGTCAGACATGACTGAGCAACTACCAGACACACAAACACACACACACACAGACACACATGTTCTACATACTACACTATGTAATTAATAAAAATAATGACCAAGAAGAATATAGTTATTCTTGATATCTTGAAATTTCTGAAGAGTGACTTTATTCCAGTTGGTTAATTTTGTAGAGAATATAGGCTCATTCAGGGAGGCTGAATTGTGTTAATATTTTCCTATAATGGTGGAAGAGCCAACAAATTGTTCATTGTGCATTGAATATGGTGACCAGGAAGTAATCAGATGATTCTGTGAACATAAGGAAGACTGGAGGTGAAGAGTCTAAGATGAATTGTGTTGGTGGCTCTTTAAAGGTATCCATATCAGGGAGCTTATAATCATCAAAAATGGTGCTTAGAATCAGTCAGATGTGGACTGATTCCAATCTTCTGAAAAGCAGCAAGGTCTTAACAAGGCTATTTTCCTTAACCACAGCCTTGCTTTAGCCATAAACATAATTCACATCCCTTGTCAGAGCACCAATTTGATGGATGCTGTAGCTATTGGTGACTCAAAAGGTTTTCATGTGAATCATATGGAGTGGCCAGGCATACAGCTGGCACCTCAAGGACCCCTTTCAACTTGAGAGACATGGGTCTTGTTGGACAGGAAAGGTCAAAGCCCTCGGTATAAAAGGCAAATCCCAACAGATGAACTTCTCTAAGGAACTTCTCCTTCCACAACGCACTACATCTCAGACAATTCCAAAGTGGTCAGAGATGTTGAGAGTTTCTGAGTAACAATAATGGTAGCACCATCATCATCATCATTACCACCATAACAACAATACAATTTTTTTTCAAGTACCACCTTTATTTTATGTTATCTCACACACACACACGATGATATTAACGTTATAATATAGTGATATCCAATAAGGCAAGTCCTTTCACTATTCTTTTTCATAATGTCCCTGCCTATTCTTTTACGTTTATTTTTTTACAAATAAAATCTGATTATTTTATATAATTCCAACATAGTAAATCCTGTGTATTCTAGTTTAATTTTGGAAGATTTGCTTCCTGAGCCACACAGTAATACTGCTGATGAATTCCATTATGTGCACAAGCATTGTAGGCATTATATGATTAAGTGTTCATAAGTCACTTTCCCAGGGTCAAACTGTCAACTGATGATGAGATTACAACTTAGATTTTGAGTCGTTCTGTTCCATTCTTTCAATTCTCTGACCACTTCTCACTCCCACTCATCATTCCTCCTCATTATCTGGCCAACTCAGAAGCACCCTTATAATTAACAGAATAAGCTGGGAAGGCAGTCTTCTTGGTTTCCTCTCTTAGCTACTATACTTCCCAGCTCTGTGGCTTTCTGAAAATCACTGAAACTTTCAAAGTCCCCTCATCTGGAAAACGGGGTTAATAAAGATCACAGAGTTACTGTTAAGATAAACAAAATGCCTGCATCCAATTTTCATGGTGAAAATGACAATAATGATGAGGATGATGATAATGACTGAGTTGATGTCATAACATCCAAGACATATTCTACCCCAGTCTAGGACTGGAGAAAATCCTACAGCTGGCATCAAGTCTCACAGAACCCCAATGCAAACTAGCTGTTTAATGTATTTAACTTAATAGTTTGTGCAACAAGCAGCTTTTTTTTTTTTTGTAAACTGAAAATAATTACAAGAACATAGTTATAATTCACTGTCATGGCCTTGAGGAAGTCTCACGTATTTGAAGAAGATACACATAAAACTGTGATAAATTGAAAGCCTATTTGAAATATGTAGACATAGTGAGCACTTCTTGTTTAATTGCATTTTGCTTATACAACTAAAAGACCTAAATTAAAACATAATCATGTTTCTAATGATTTTGCACTCTTTTCCCTGCACCAATGTAAGAAAGCTCAAGGTGTTAAAACAGTTATGCTTTGGGACCGTGCTAACTAATGTATGAATTAAACATACATTTCATACATTGATTTCCATAAGTGAAAAAAGAGGCAAAAATCCCCACTCTTTAGTGGTTTATTCCTTCTTCATGCTTCAGGAGGTAGACTTACTATTATATATATTTTTTCCATTGCATAAAAAAATGAAAGTTTCCCAAGAAAGTAATGCCAGGTATATATTTCAAAAGTTAGGGTGGCTTTGCATAGCCTCTGAAATGCTGAGAATATAGAACACGCTCCAGTATATCTAATTATCTTTATGAAATCTCTCAAAATCAATGGCATTGTACTCAAAACCAGCTGCAGCCAGGGAAGTCAAACAGAGCAGAGTGTCGCTGAGGTTACCGAGAAGTATAGCTTTCTTCTTAATAGCACTATTTTTATGGAACATGGAGTTTTTGAATCATCGTATTCTGTTAACTCTTTTAAGGACCCAAACAGAATTCAACCACTATGGTTGAAGAAATGAATTCAATTTTATCTCGATTTCATGGGGCACTTTTAAATCCTTAAAGACAAAGTACTTTGGTTTTGAAACACAACCCTAGATCTGGCTCATGAAAGTGAAAGTGTTAGTCGCTCAGTTGTGTCTGACTCTTTGCAACCCCACGGACTGTAGCCCACCAGGATTCTCTGTCCATGGAATTCTCCAGGCAAGAATACTTAAGTGGATAGCCATTCCCTTCTCCAAGGAATCTTCCCGACCCAGGGATCTAACCCAGGTCTCCTGCATTGCTGGCAGATTCTTAACCATCTGAACCACCAGGGAAGCCAGCATTTATCTGGATAGGGGTGATTTATTCATTTATCCAATGAATATTAAGTGCCTACCATGTGCTAGTCACCATGCTAAGTGTTGAGCATAAAATGGTGACCAAGATAGACTTGATCCTGTTCTAGTAGAGTTTGTCATCTGGTTGGGGAATTAGGAAATCATATTAAGACAAAACAGATGCTTTGAAGGGGCACTCCAATAGGGCCATGAAAATATCAGGACATGTTATGGAAAAACCAGAAAGAACTTTTGGGCCAACTCAATAAAACAAGGGATATTTAACTGAGAAGGTTTCCCAGAAGAAATGACATCCACAGTCTTGAGAAACATTGGGAATAACTTCACAAAGTGGTTTTAGAGCCTTCAATGATGCAGAGAGAAACACACACAAACACACACACACAAACACTCACAGAGCATGGATGTGTGAGAGAGTGGTATGGTGTGGGGATACAAGGCAGGGGAAGTGAGGACTCAAGGGCCAGTGATAGAAGTTTTAGACTTGATCCTAAAATCAGTGGAAGTGATGGCAGGAATTTCAGCAAGCGGGAACAACGATCAGCTTCGTGTTTCAGAAAATATTATTCTGGCTGGTATATGGGGAAGAGGGGCTTCTCAGGTGGTGCTAGAGGTAAAAAATCCGCCCACCAATGCAGAAGATGCAAAAGACCCAGGTTCGATCCCTGTTGGAGGGAAGAGCCCCTGGTGGAGAAAATGGCAACCCACTCCAGCATTCTTGCCTGGAAAATTCCATGGGCAGAGGAGCCTGGAGGGCTACCGGCCATGTGGTCACAAAGAGTTAGACAGGATTGATTGACTGAGCACACATATGAGGAAGAGACCCGTGAAGGTAAGGCTGGAGAAAGGAAGGCCAGTTAGGATGAGATCATAAAACTCAAAGAAATAAGCCAGAAAAGAAGGAAGGAGAATGGAAACAAGTATAAAGAGTCAAGAAATATTTAGGACGAGGGCAATCTGCTGGACACAATCATTGGCTGTGGTGAATGAGCATAAGGGAGAGTCAAGAGTGACTTGCAAATCCAGAAAATAAAACTTTGGTTGGTTCATTAAAAACAAAGAAACAAAATGCTCCCTCAAAATCTCAGTGAAAAGAACACAAGGAGAAAAATTAAAAAGTCAACTGGTCTACCCATAGGTGTCTGCCTTCATATGTTAATTCATTCATTTATTTTTCCAACATTTCAAGATTACTTAGTAGGTTCCTGATAGTAGCTTTTCCCACTTACAGCCAAGTTTATAAGCATATGGACCTCTCTGAATAGAAGTAGAAAAAAAATCCTGAATTTTTCCTCTTTTTATAAATGAGTTTTAATTCATGCCTTTCAAAGTTAGGGCCTTTTATTAGTGACTGTAAATCTCAGAGAGACAAGAAGTCATGAGATTCTGAAATTGCCTTATAAATTAGCTGCTGGTAGTGAAACAGTTGTTTAGTTTCTTGAGGGGCTGTGGTGGGAGGGATTTTGGTGTTGAAATAATTATTGAACATTAGTGAACCAAATAATTAAACTGTGCTGTAAAATTATGGTTATGGTAATATTCCCATCATCATTTGTTTTGTTTCTCCTAATCTAAATTATGACTTTTTCGTTATTGCTTTGCAAAGCTACAACATAACAGTCAAATCTGAAATTAAAACCAGACTGCAAAAGTTATACAAGGTGATCCAATAAGCTCCACTAGCAATTACTCATGGCAAATACCATCTCCGAGCTCTTAAATCCTCGTTGTAAAGCTACCTTGATGAGCATCAACCAAAACTTTAGATAGTTATGGGTATCTGAAGTGAGGGATGACTAGCTGAAACAATCAAAATGCAAAGGAGATATCTGAGAGTCCGAGGGGAGCATCTTGGAATGTCAGATTTCTGTTTCCTAACAGTCTTTAATCTCAGTAGTGCCGACAAGGGAAAGGCGCGGATACTTTCAAGCAACCAAAGGGAACACCATCTTCTTTCCTTCACTGCCCCATTCCAGGCTGCTAACTCCCTTGGTCTTGCCTGTTAAATTCTGAACAGAACAATATATTCCAACCAAACCATGAATGCATTTCTTCGGGCCTTATGAGAACAGAGGACTGGGTGGTTCATGAGCCCCATACAAAACCCAGCATCATCACCAAAAAGAAAAAGTTTTCTTTTTGCACTGAGGTGACCTGAACAGGAAGGGACCCCAAAAGGGAGGGGACATATGTATATGTATGACCAATTTATTTTGCTATACAGTTGGTTGGATGACCTCATCGATTCAATGCATGTCAGTTTGAACACACTCTAGGAGATAGTGAAAAACAGGGATGCCTGGCGTGCTGCAGTCTATAGGGTCACAAAGAGTCAGACATGACCGAGCAACTGAACAACAAGGAACTAACACAACATTGTAAAGCAACTATACTCCAACAAGAATTAAAAAAGAGAGAGAAAGGTAAATTATCCATTTAACAATTTTCAAATTTGTGGAGCTAACCTAAATCTCACAGCCTCAACTTGTTCAGTGTTTCTCTTTGTCCCTTATTTTACAGATCTTGGCAATAGCGAGCAGACTCCCAGATACTGAGATGACATAAGTCACTTCTGGGTGAGTGTGTGCTTTGGATTGTTAGTTGGGGCAGGGGAGCAGCCACATTTAGAACCAACTGAAATCCAATTCCTCTGATTTCCATGGAGAGGTCAGCTCATGTGTCTTCAAAACACACCAGAATGAAATAGTTGGAAGTTCAACACACAGCTGGTGCTATTTAGAATTTTCTCCATTTCTAAGCATTCAGGATGGACCTCTAAAGATTCATAAAGTTTTGATAATCTGATGAATGTGTGTGTTAGAATTTGTTTTAGAATTTGGGTAAGACTTGTGAAGGTAGGGCTGGAGAAGGGAAGGAGAGTTAGGATATGATCATAAAACTCCAAGAAAGAAGCCAGAAAAGGGGAAGGAGAATGGGGACAAGTATTAAGAGTCAAGAAATATTTAGGCGGAGTGCAATGTTCTGGACACAATAAAACCGTAATCCCAAGAAATGAGACCTAAGATAAGAGACTCTGATGATAGTTTTCCTCTTCACCTGTTTTCTAAGCCCTTCTTTGCCTGTGCACAAAAGTCCATGATAATCTCCTTTTCTTATATGGCCCAATACATGCCAGCAGATCAGTTCCAAGAGAGAGATCTCTCACTGACCTGCAGACAGACAGACAGCCCTCTTTGTTGTGTCTTCACATCACATCGAGAGAAAAAGTTCTGCGGTCTCTTCCTCCTCTTATAAGAGCACTAATCAGTCATGTCTGACTCTTTGGGACCCCATGGACTGTAGCCCACCAGACTCCTTTGTCCATGGAATTCTCCAGGCAAAAATACTGGAGTGGTTTGCCATGCCTTCCTCCAGGGGATCTTCCTGACCCAGGGATCAAACTCACGTCTCCTGCGACTCTTCCATTGCAGGCGGATTCTTTCACGCTGAGCTACAGGAGAAGCCCACCCTCACGGTATCATCTAAACCTAATTACTTCCCAAAGGCCCACTTCTGAAAATCATCATACAGGGGGTTTCAACATGTGAGTTTTCAGGGGTACATATCAATCTGGGGCTTCCCTGGTGACTCAGATGGTAAAGAATTCACCTGCAATGCAGGAGACCCAGGTTCGATCCCTGGGTGGGGAAGGTCCCCTGAAGAAGGGAATGGCTACTCACTCTACTATTGCCTGGAGAATCCCATGGACAGAGGAGCCTGGCAGGCTATAGTCCATGGGATTGCAAGAGTCAGACATGATTAAGCGACTAAATCACCACCACCAAAGGTATAAATAGGACCTGTCCTGAGCGTGCTTAAAGGTAATGACATCCTGGTCGTTGATACATACGTATTGGATATCTTTCCTGATAGCTCCTTCCTCCTCTTTTATTTATTTATGTTGATGCACCATGCAGCATGCAGGATCTTAGTTCCCTGACCTTTGCTCCCTTCAGTGGAAGCTTGGAGTCTTAACCACTGGATCACCAGGATAGTCTCAGTAAGCGCCTTCCTTCTCTTATGGGTCAGTCATTTCTCAGAAATGGAAACATGGCAGCTGGCCCAAAGCTCTGGATTGTGGGACTCACGAAAGAAAATAACTGCTTTAAGAGAGCAATTCCTTGTACACAAACACAGCCTGGAGCCAATGACATTTCAGAAGGAGCTCCCTCCCCAGGCCCAATGCCCATCAGGAAACAAAGGCTCAAGCAGCTGAACACAGCTTCTTTACAAGACCAAGAAAACTTCTTTAAGTGAATATATCTTTTGAGTTGAAACTGACTGCTTTATAGGGAATTCCCTTCAGACTTGTTCCTGCTGGTTATAATGCAATTATTAAATACAAGTTCATAGTAAGAGCAAGTCATAAAAAAAAAAATATTAAGGCTAGATAATACAGCCTCTAAAGGCTTTTGTTTTGTTTCTTTTTCTTTTTTTTTGGTAACTTTAGAATAGTGTGACTTAGATATTTTCCTAAAGCTAATGATCTTTGAAGGCCTTCCTTATCTTGATGGTTTGTATGCTGAGCAGTATGTACATAAAAGTCAACCTCTTTAGAAATTCTTAGCCTCTTAACAAAGCCCTTCACAAAAGGCATTTTTGGCTTCATCTGTTTTCTCTTTAACCCAAAGATGCAGATGAAAGACACCAGCAGACATGGAGGTGATGGGCATGGTTTGGATTCTTTTTCCCTCCTTCTAACATCCATCCATAGCTGTCCATGATTACACAAAAACTATTGACATATTTTATTATTGTTTCACCATAGCTTGAAACCTAAAGTGCATCAGCCACCCCATGCACAAAATCAAAGTGGTAGAAAGTAGCTTACATTTCATGAAACATGAAAAAATAATGAAAAGAGATTGAAGTCATAAAGAATCACCAGAGATAAGGTGAGCAAAGTCATTTCGTAAGATAAAGAAAAAAGCATATTACACAGAAAAAGACTGGGGGAAAGAAAAGGAGGGATGGGTTATTTTATACAAAAATATCACCCATTAGCTTCTATTTCAATTCTTCCATTTCCATATGTACCCAAAGGTGTTGGGCTAGTCAATAGTGCTTCCTTTTATTCCTGTTTTTTTTTTTTTCAATGTTTTCCTTATTTTAGACATTTCTGGAGGAGAACAAAATAAGTGAGCTTTATCAAGCAGTGTACTGATACTAAGTTACTGAGAAGAGCAACAGAACAGTCAGAAATACTACACACAAGAGAGACAAAACATAATTGTACCTGAAAACTTCAGTGTACCATCGTGATCAGCACCACTTATCAACCAAGCAAAACAAACTCATTTGTGAAAACTGATAAAATAACACATAAGAGGGGAACTTCAAGAAGAAAGAGTGAGCTTATGAATTAGAGATTAGGGAGTACTTTGCTGTCGATGTGCAGCATGAGGAAGAATAATAAATCTCCTAGCCCATATTTTGCTAAATTAAAAAAAAAAACTGGAATACCAAATATTATCTACAGAATCATATAAACTGTATCTCTAACCCCTAACACAATTCCTGAATTGTAATAGTAGATTGCTAAGCATGTGTTACCTAAATAGGTCTAGGCTAGGGTATGTGCCAAGAGCTGACTCATTGGAAAAAAACCTGATGTTGAGAAAGATTGAGGACAAGAGGAGAAGGGGGTGACAGAGGATGAGATGGTTGGATGGTATCACCAACTCAATGGACATGAGTTTAAGCAAACTCTGGGAGACAGTGAAGGACAGGGAAGCCTGGCGTGCTGCAGTCCATGGGGTCCCAAAGAGTCGGACATAACTGAGCGACTGAACAACAAGAAAGAGTACGTGCAGATACGAAGAAAAGATCAGAACGGTGTACACTAAACATAAACTGATAACATTACAAGTGCTTTGTCTTCATTGTGTTTTTCTGTAATTTTAACATTATCTACAATGAACAAATATTAAATTAATTATTGTAAGTATTTGTAAGACTCATCCCCACTATCAACATTCACTGGCGCTGAGGAAGAAGGTTAACTTCGGACTGTAATTTTTTGAATTTATTTAGAAAACCCTCAAAATATCCCTTTTATTTTGATTAATATCTTTTTACACAGCATCATAAAAAAACAATGAGCTCCCACCAACAAACTCAAGAGTCCCAAATGCCTCTGACTACTGTTTTCAACCTTGCCTTACAGTAAAAGTATATATATATGTTAGGTTGAACATAGCAAATATGCTAGGAAGCAGTCTCTTCTTCAGGATTCCATGTATTATCTAAAGGTTTTTAAAGCCAGTTGGAATTTTCCATTGTGAGCAATTAAAGTGCATTAATTAGATCATTGATTCTGTAATGTGCTCCTTTGACCCATATAGTCTGTGATCATGTGTATTTGAGTCCATGATAAAAATATGAGAATACGGGATTTTAAAACTAAAGCTAAATGTTTAATGATTTTTAGTTTCCTTTTATTCTGAGATTATATCATTTTTCCTCTTTTGGGAAATGACCATGTCACTTCTTTTCTGAAATGATGATGATTTTGTAAAATGTCTGAACCTCATAAAGTAAGAGAGTCTCCCTATAGTGTGCTCTGTTTGTATTTACAGTATCACTGTATTATAATTTGTTTGTTTAAATGTCTCATGCCTTAAAATTACTGAATTGGATGAGCAAAGAATGAAGGGTCATGTTGACTTTCTTTATATACATATGTGTGTGTATGTGTGAGCGCTGGCACATGCAAGCTGTGTGTGCTTAATCACTCAGTTGTATCCAACTCTTTGCGACCCCATGAACTATAGCCCACCAGGCTCCTCTGTCCATGGGGATATATATATCCCTTATATATATATATATATATATCCCCCATACACACACACACACACACACACACACACACACACACACACACACATACATATAAGCTTTTTTTTAAAAAAAAATTTCGACTTTCTTATTTTTGAATGCATCTCAAAGTGGAAGAGTTATATATTTGGAGAAAAGTCTGGGTATCTAGCAATTTGAAAAGAAAAAAATGATGATTTATGGAATAGGATAAGCATTATTAAAATAATTTTCCTGAAATGACCCCTGCCTCTGTCTAGTAAAGACAATCCTGGCTTTTCTTGTTTGTTGGTTTTGTTTTCTACCCACCCTGCACTCCGATGCAGGTTTGGCCTTTGTGAGCGAAATTAACTAGAGGCTTTGCAAGGTATACATCTGCGCATGAGGAGGAGATATAGAAAGACAGCAGAATCTGTGAGCATTTTGCAAGAGAGAGGGGAATGGAGAAACACAAGGCATGGAGGAAAGAGATAGAAATGGATAGGCAACTTTTAAATAAATATTCAAAATACCATTAAAGAACTTGGTTTTTCATTTTGGTTATGAGACTTGGTTCCTTCTGTTACACACCCTCCTGAGACTATACCATGTGGCTCATTATCTCCCTAGGGTTATATTTGGCATTGACAAAGTGAGGAGCTGACCTCCAATTTGTGCCAAGAGTCATTTTTTAAACCCAAATATTGATATTTTGACGCCATTCTCTCTGCCTCCAACATTATCTTCATCTGACAAAGAAGATGATGAGGGTCATCCAGAAACAGGCTACATCTTTTTTTAAGATTTTTTTTTTTTGATATGGATCAATTTTAAAGTCTTTATTGAACCCGTTACTATATTGCTTCTGCTTTGTGTTTTTGGCTGCAAGGTATGTGGGACTTTAGCTTCCCAGCCAGGGATCAAACCCTCACCCCCTGCATTGAAGGGTGTCCTCTTAACCAGTGGACTGCCAGGGAAGTCCCCAGGCTACATCTTTATTGACCATTAGATTTATCTCCACAACTAAGAAATAATAGTAATAGATATTTAAACACAATCCTCGCTGTGTATTCTACCTGCTGTTGTTGCTTAGTCCCTAAATTGTGTCCAACACTTTCCCATCCCATGGAATGTAGTCCACCAGGCTCCTCTGTCCATGGGATTCCCCAGGTAAGAATACCAGAGTAAGTTGCCATTTCCTTCTCCAGGGGATCTTTCCAACCCAGGGACTGAACCTGTGACTCTTGCATCTCCTGCACTGGCAGGCAGATTCTTTACCTCTAGCACCAGCTGGGAAGCCCCTCTTCCCCATATACCCTTGTCTCCTGCATTGGCAGGTAGTTTCTTTAAAACTGAGCCAGTGTACAAGTAACATAATGAATCAAGAGGTGGTAGAAAAGAGAGCTAGCTCACGTTCTTCTCTGATGGGTCTGTCCTAAATTCCAGTTACAAACTAGGACATGTAAGTCATAGAGTCTTAGGATTAGCGAGTCCCCACTTGCTTGGTTGCCAGTCTGCGTTTCCATAAATTCACCTTGACCATTTGCTTTTGGCTATTTTCTCTAATTTATATCCAGCAGATGCTGTGTCTCAACCTTGAGGGCTTTGCCTCCAGGCTGTAATGTTTTGTGCAATGCGCTTCTTACCCCAAGAACAAACTCAGGTGAGTCCTCCTCACGCACCCCTCGCCACCCTCATCCCTTGCTAACTGGCTTCCTTTTCATCCACTCACCACAACTAGTCTTGTGAAAACGCCTTTGCTCCCCACTAGAGAACAATGTACCAAATTCTTTATAAGGATTCTACAAATTCTCTCAGAGCCAGCTGCAGCCAATTTTTTAACAACATCTGTGATCACCCTTTCACCTCCACGTCTGTTCATCCTAAGTTATTCCCTAATTCTCAAATGTATGTCGCGCCTTATTCATGTTTATTTCATTTTCTGAGATACTAGCGCTCTTTCCTGCTTCAAAATCTCTTCATTCTTCAAGAATGAAGGTCCAGGTTAAATACCACCTCCTTTCTGCAGGCTGCCTGTGCAAGACAGAGCTGTTTGTTCCTACAGGATTGCTAATAGGTCTGCCATAGCATCTCCCGATAGCATTGAATGGAAGTGTTTCAGTTTTGTCTTGTGTTGCTGTTGTCATTTTTTACTTTCTTCATCCATTTCATCAAAACCCACTCTTAGGTCTTGCTATTCAAAATGCTCTTCTGTAAAACAGCAGGATCACCATCACCTTTGAGCTTGCGAAAAGAAAAAGTCTAAGCCCCACTCCAGGCTTCCTGAAATACAATCACTGGGGGTGGTCCAGGAATCTGTGTCTTCATGAGATTTCAAGGGAATTCTTATGCCCAGAGCAGAGGCCAGTACTCATTTAACTTTATGTTCCTAAACACGCCACACACACAGCAAGCAAGCCCTTGATAAATCTGAAAGTGAAATTTAAAAATCACTTTTATTTTCTGTCGAGTGCATCCTTTTCCAAGCCTCCCCTGCAGTTCAATGACACGTTCTCATCAAAATTAGTTTTGCCTTGCTTTTTCCCGTCAGTATTGACTGGAGCTTATTGAGTTTGCCTGACACACTCCACAATCTACATCGCAGCACCTTGTCTGATTCAAGTCTCACCATTGCCCATTCCAAGACTGTTCCCTCGGCAGACCCCCTGCTGGTGCCAAGGGGAACACTTGTTAATTTTAATGGCATTTCTGGGCAGAGAGAAAGTGCAGGCTAGACAAAAAACAGGTCTCTGGCTAGAAGAGTGGGAGAGAGCGTGAATGCGAAAAATGCTCTCGCCAAATATTTATTATCGATGTGTGTTCTTCAACTAGCTGCGAATCTGGAAGACCTCAGGGCCTTCCAAAACACATCTGACCTCATCAGGCACACTGAGGAATATGGGAGGGTGCATGCCAAGTCAGTAATATTGCAACAGAAAGTCCCAACAGACGGACTGCTTACTGGAACGACTGGGCAGTTTAATGTGAAATGAGAGCCTTAGGTGTTGACATTGGATCTGCCCAGTTAAAGGAATATTGAGAGCTGAAGCAATTATCCCAGTAATTGAGTGGGGGAGAGATTCATTTCTTTTGGAAAAGAGAATCATGCCTTTCAATTAGTGGTTTGCATTGATCAAAAACATCAGGAAACTGCTTCACTTGTCCAGCTTTTGTCTTGTGGACCAAGAGTACTTTGTCCTTTTGCTTATGTGTCCCCAATAATCTCAATGAGCTATCACACTTAAAATGAGTATTGCTTTTGGACAAAGCTTTTTTGCAGACCTGAGAATGATAATCAAAAAAAAAAAAAAAGCAATCTGATGCTCAAAAAACAGCACACAGAGCAATGGTTGTAACTTCTTAAATGTGCTCTTTTTTCTTATATAATACATAAGGCATATAAAACAATTTAGAAGATGCTAAAATGCATGCCATATGTCCACTCTGCAGTGTGCATCATAAATACGACACATATAATTGAATCTCTCTCAGCTGGGATTTCTGATTGCAACTCTTTTCTCCACTCCCCCAAAGAGATGGCCACACTGCATATCTCAGTATTTCTAATTCCTATTTGTATGTCTCTGGTTTCCTAGACATACCTCTATTCCAAGAAAATATATTGTATTTTCCATGTTCAAAAACTGTACATAAATGAGGTCACACTGCATGTCTCCATCTGCAGATTACTTTTTGTTGTAGTTCAGTATTATGGTTTTGAGATGAATCCATGTTGACACATAGAGAGCTAATGTATTAATTTTAACTACATGACATTTCAGAGGTTAATTTTGCTACAGTTTATTTACTCTTTCTCTATGGATGGGCAATTAATGTACATATGGTTGACTGTTCTTTTCCCAACGTCACGCTTCCACAATAGTAAAATTGATATTTTCACATAGGTCTCTTAGGGATAAAGTAGGCAAGAGAACTTTATGGGCAGCTTGAACTTTCCATAATGTTGCTGAATTAGTGTCTAAAGCAGTTATATCCAGTTAGAGGGCCCACTGATCCCACATCCTGGTAAACGTGTACTAACTTCTCTTTTTGTTGTTGTTTAGTCGTGTCTGACTCTTTGATGACCGGATGGACTGTAGCCCCCCAGGCTCCTCTGTCCATGGGATTCTCCAGGCAAGAATACTGGAGTGGGTAGCCATTTGCTCCTCCAGGGGATCTTCCTGACCCAGGGATCAAACCCAGGTCTCTCACATTGCAGGTAGATTCTTTACCATCTGAGCCACATGGGAAGCCTATTGTCTTAACTTTTAGTATTTGCCAAATAACTGCTTTTCAGAGATACTCTTTATAGATGAATATTTAGCAAATCTAGCAAAGGGCACGTGGTTCTATTAGAATTGAAAATATTCAGTAATCAGACATATTAAGTCATATCTTTATACTAGGAGCCTTACCTGCCTAATGCTACGTCTGGAACACAATGGACATTCAATACACATTGGTTAAATGAATTCATCTGAGCCATTGCAGATGACTCAGAAAATGAGGCAAAGAAAACATATGTATGCAAAAATAAAGGCAGTGAATAGCCAGCATATGACTATTCTTTTACAAGAGGACAAAATAATGCAATTCCAAACATTCTTTCTCCACTTACCTCAGCAATATAGCTTGTTCTATCAGGCACCCTTGTGGTTTTAACTCATACACTTACAGTCAATGAGCAAAAACCAATTCCACTGCTCAAATTCTGCTCACTTACTATTCAGCTGTCTCAATTCATTAATTTGCTTAATCAGCCCTCATCAATAACACTTCTCTCCACTGCATTCCCCTAACTGAAAGGAAAAGCAAGCTCTGAATACTCAAAAATTTGAATCTATAAAGCAACAAGAATGATAGCAAAAAAAAGAAATACTTGTATAATGTCTTTCGGGGGATTGAAATAACTTCATGTTAACATGTCTGCTATTATCAGGTCAAGGCTGGAAGACGCTTTCTCATTTTACTGATGCTGTAGTCACTTTGGAAATTTGAATGAAATGGTTACAACAGTTAGAGACTAGAAAATGACAATTCTATGGAGGTTAGGTATCAACACAGAGAGACGATCCCCCCACCTTGGAAGATGTCTGAAATGTATCTGACAAAGTGGAGCTCATTTTAATTCATATTTTTATAGGCAGCTCGAAAAAAGACTTACATTTGGGAAAATTTGCCGGTCTATTGCCATTAGATCTACACACCTGCACAAGAACGAACAGCCATTGTTAGAATCACCCAGTTTTCTGCCAAACAGATGGCTGACATGTACAAGAAATTATGATCCTAGGGTCAACGTAAACCCCAAGGATGGGCTAAAGGGTCATAAAATATAAGTTCCCTCATTTGTCTGAGGAGGGGAGGAGAGAATTGTGTATGGAATCCTTGACCCTTTATTATAAAAAAGATAACAGGTAACAGATCGATGGATGAGATGAGAACAAATTAAATGCAAAATATGGAATTTTTATGAATAAGAAATAGCATCTTCTCATCATAAAGAGGAAATCATTTGTATTCCTACCGTTTTTAAAGAACGACCTGCTAGCATCAGTGGTATTAAGGATGCATAATTTATTTCCTTCTCCCAACCTCATTTGTGACCCCATGCATAAATGGATGTGCATCTTTGTGACTCAGTTAAACTATCATGTATGAATGTGTTTTTACCCACCTTTGACTGATAAGGAAAAAAAAATCTTCTTTTGGTGACTGTAGGGGTTAACGCTCACATGATATTGCAGTTACATCTATGCTTCAGAAACTTCATGAATAGGAAGAGTTATTCTGACAACAAGAAGCCTTATTCTGACATGCCATTCCATACAATCACTGTTCTTTTCCTTTGATAGAGATACCTAATGGGTTCTCAATCTCATATGAAGTGAATGAAATCCTCCTTGGAAAAGGATGTAACCATACAAGTCCAAGTGAAATGAAGATGCCTGTTATACAAATGTCCCTCCAAGACTTGTCCCTTCTACCTCTGCCCTGAAATCATATTGCTATCCCTAAGTCCTCCCCATATAAAGGTTGTAGAGTGACTACAATCTCACCATGAAAGAAAGAACCACACAGAAACTAACAGCACAAAAGAATGAATCCTGGGACTTCCCTGGTGGTCCAGTGATTAAGAATCTGCCTTCCAATGCAGGGGGTTTGGGTTCAATCCCTGGTTGGGGAACTACGATCACACATGCCACAGAGCAACTAAGCCCATGCCTCACTAGGGAGCCCATGAGCTGCAACTAGGGAAGCCAGCACACCACAACAAAGTCCTAGCACAGCCAAAAAATAAAAAAAAGAATCGCATCCTTGATGGACTCTAGTTTTTCCCATAATCTGGATGAAAATTCCAGTCCAGAGATGATGGTTACCACCCCTTTAACAAGGGCACTTATGAGGGACCTCTCTCATCCTTCAAGTATTAAATCATAATTACAACAGTCTTTGAGATACTCCTGCACTGGTTTATTATACAAAAGCCAATGTGAAGCTCTAAGTAAGCTCATTCTTGGCATGCCTATGTTTGACTAGCGGATAAAAGTATTTTGTTCCCCATAAAGTGGTGCAGAACCTCCCTCCTAACTTCATCTGACCTAAGAAAAACCAGGATCGTCCTGATGCTTAAAAAATAAAATCAAATAAATGCATCAGATTCTACGGGCTAGGCTCATTAGCTGGGGACTTTGACAGGTTGCTAAATGATAACTCGGAATGAAGAGCTACAAACACACTATAATTAATTACCCAAACATGCTCTACTTGGGCTAAGCTGGGGCAAGAAAGTGCTGACGGAACAGAATTCGCATTCCACTGCTCTCCCTGCCTCTCCCAATTTACAGGAGATGGGAAATCATGAACAATTGATACACTCCGTTAGCTGCGATCACTGGGAGTAACTTTCCATGTAGCCTTAGGGGTATCTTACACAGTTTAACACTGAAAATAAAAGGTAATGTTCTCAGCAACGAGCTAGGGGGATTAAATTTGGGAGGCTTGAAGCAGCCTTGAATTGTAGTCAATAAAAAAGGGACCAAATAGTAATTTTGTAATTTAACTGTGCTGGTTATGCCCAATGAGTCAGACACTTGTGAAATAAACCATGTAAATAGAAAAATGGCTTAACTCTTTCCATCAGCACACATGGTGTTTGCTTTCCCCCATGCTTCTTGGGAGCGGATTCTCTGATTCAATACAAATAATGTGATTATTTTAAAGTGACCAATAAATCTTTCTAAATAGTGCTTCGGTAAAGGTGTTGACGTCTTCTTTGGTACTCATCCTAATAAAATCTGAACATATTTAGAGAACTGGAGGGCCATCAATATGGCAGAACACAGCTCTGGAAATCAACATTATAAAGAGTCAGAGTCCCGAATCAGCAAGAACTAGAGTCTTTTTAAAATCCCAATGTTCTTGACCACATCAAAAATTACTGTACAGGGATCTGTGTCCCTGTGGTTGTTGCAGCACCCACTTCACAAACAAACTAAATAAGGTGACCAGCCAAAAAAGAAATGCAACTGACGACAATGTGCAATGATTTATTCAAAAACTAACTGTAGGAGATACCCAATATCTATCTGATCTCCTCCCTTTATCCCTCCCTCCGTTTTACCTTTCTTCTCTTTTTTCTTCTCCTCTTCCTTCTTCTTTTCTTTCTTTTTTGAGGGCTATTTTGCAGCTTAATTAATAGTATCCAAATTGACTGCTTTAGGTGTCTGTCAGTTAATGGATTGAGAATCAAAATGCTTAAGATGCAAACTGTTAAAAATGTCTCCCTAATGCTGTCTGTCGGTGATGAGATCTGTTCTGTTTTATTTTTGACAGATAGAATCATTATAATTGCTTCATGGTAGTAAGTTATTGAGATCACTATTTGCTTTTTAAATTGAATTTGTGACCATGTCCGACCTTTTGAAGAGTCAGGATTATATAAATACTCCCATCTCCTTAATTTGAAACAGTCTTTGAAGAACATCCATAAGGGAACATTTCTGTGTCTTACATTGGAAGGACTGAGGCTGAAGTTGACGCTTCAATACTTTGGCCAACTGACGCGAAGAGCCAACTGATTGGAAAAGACCCTGATGCTGAGAAAGATTGAAGGGCAAAAGGAGAAGGGGCAACAGGGGATGAGATGGTTGGATGGCATCAATAACCCAACAGACATGAGTTTGAGCAAACTCTGGGAGATGGTGAAGGACAGGGAAGCCTGGTGTGCTGCAGTCCATGGGGTCGCAAAGAGATGGACACAACCGACTGACTGAAGAACAACAACCCATTTGTTATTTTTAGGGTCATTCATGACCTTTATATCCTGGGTACAGAGGGCAGTGGTTCAAGTGGTGACACTGTGGTCACCTTTGTAGGATCAGGGTTTTTTCACCCAGATCCTAACCTCAAATAATGAACCTAAGAATTCAGCATCCATAATCACAAGGGTTATGATGATTTCAAAATAATACATATTGGGAATAAAACTATAGCATCACACTCAACAATAAAATAGCTAACTAAAGAAAATCTGTCTTGATCATTCACAAGTTTCTCATGGCCAGTATAGTAGGTGGTTGCCAATGCATATCTGAGGAAGGAAGGAAGCAAGCAAGCAAGGAAGGAAGAGGGAAGGAAAGGAAGGAAAGAGAGACAGGGAGGGAGGGAAGAAAGATGGATGGGAGGAAATTCTTTGCTCACTCAATATCCTCTAAAGAGAGAGTTCCCTAGAGCTAATGAATCAGAGGACTCCAGCAGTATAGAAGATGCAATCTGGGCTTCCATCACTGAAATCTCTCTTCAGATTTAAAGACCTCTTACCCTTCTTTCCATTTTGTGTGATTGCTTCTTGCAAATCCTGCTTACCTTGGTTTGGCTACATCAGACCCAAGCTTAGAATGTTAACCCCCTTCCCCATCTCTCCCACCCTCCTGCACGTGTTCACTGTGTGCTCCTTTTTCCATCACACTCTGTGCTGCGTCCTGGGGATTGCAGATTAAGCAGGACAGGCATAGCTACCGCCTTCAGGACTGCAGTGGAATCTGTTGTTTTGTCTACACAGCATTCTTCCCTTCTTTGAGGACCAACCCTCTCTCCACCAAAGCTTTTTCTTGGTGGCAGGAAGGTGAGATGGTAGTTTCAGGGGATGTTGGTGGCCAGGTGAAAAAGGTAAGCTATGTCAGAAAAAAGGGGAGAGGAAGTCCCAGCTTCACCGAGTTTCCTATTTCTCATGGTCTCAGAGGTCTGGATACACACTTGGGTCTCCAAGAGTTTGCCTTCTTAGATCTTCCCATATTTATATAACACATTCCTTATTTATATAAGCCTTTTAATAACTAACCCCTTTCCTCTACACAGGTTCTGCCATTGGTACCCAAAGACACCTGCCTATACTATACATATCCGTCTTCCATCATCCTTAAGTTCTCTAACTAGAAAACGATGCTAATGGTATATGCCTCTCCTTGCATTAATGGAACCAGTGGAGATGAGTAAGATGAATAACATGACTACCATCAAATGCAAGCTCCACGGAAACCCAGAAACCATTATCGAAACAAATAAAAGTCAGACCCTCGTATTTCGAGTTGCTTTTACAGTACAGAGCAATGGAGTTTTTGTAAAAGGGAACATGATCACATTTGGCTTCAAAGAAATCAGGATTTCTGGAAGGAACAAAGACTTAACTGCCTGAGGTCTTTCCTTCTTTCTACCCTTTCTTTCTTTCTGGCCTGCAGACTAATAGCTCATTATGGAGATGACTGTCTGAAAAAATAAAAGTTACCTAGACATGCAGGTCACTACCCAGGAAGAGCTAATTATCTGCATAAATCCTATGGATCCCGGCCCTGGATATCGTAACCATTTACTGTACTGGGCATTTGTCACCGCATTGCCAGTCTCACTTGCGGGGGGGGGATCGCCCCACAGCGGTTTCTTCAAGTGAGGTTGAGATGCAGGTCCTCTCTTTGCACTGAGAGACCCAGTGTCCCAATGATATGTGTCCTGGTAATAAGCTTCCACAGGTCTACAATTAACACAAATGTGCAAATTGAGAGCATTTTCTGCTGGCCGTGCAAATTAATTCCATCCAGTTGCTTCATCTAGTGCTAACAGGTGAGTTTCCCTGGTGGCTCAGGGGTAAAGAATCCACCTGCCAAGGCATGAATGTGGGTTCGATCCCTGGGTTGGGAAGATCCCCTGGAGGAGGGTATGGCAATCCACTCCAGTATTCTTGTCAGGAGAATTCCATGGACAGAGGAGCCTGCAGGCTGCAGTTCATGAGTTGCAAAGAGCCAGACACAACTGAAGCCACTAAGCATGCAACAGGTAGGAATGCATGTGCTAACATCCCTCAACCATTCTTAACTCAAATCCTGGGAGCATCCACCACTGTCAGATTCTCAAGTAGGGACTGACTTCAGGTACCATGTCATGGACACTTTCATCCATCAGAACTATTTTGCTTTTAAACTAGGAAGTCCACATCTTCTTTATACATTCACCTGCCGATGGACACTTAGGTTGTTTCCATGCCCTGGCTATTGTAAAGAGTGATGCAATTAACATTAGGGCCCATGTGTGTTTTTGAATTATGGTTTTCTTAGCGTGTATGCTCCGTAGTGGGGTGGGGGTGGGAGGGAGGTCCAAGAGCGAGGGGATATATGTACACATATACCTGAGTCACTTAGTTGTACAGTAGAGATCAACACACCATTGCAAAGCAACTAGAATCCAATAAAACATAAATTACTTAATTAAAAAGTCAAAAGTCCAATGGTTAAGGAAAGGGGCAACTGAACCAACACCGGTAACCACTTTCCCTTCCTGAACTAAAACTCAATTTGTTGCAGCCAATGCTTGAGGTATTTCTTCAACATGGTTACATCATCATCACCATCATCATTACTGTCATTAAAACAACATCAACAATAACATAGCCAACATTTGTTTGTCAGTTGCTGTGATAAAAATTATAGATGTGATCACTAAGGCTCACAAAAGCCCTAAGGGTTGGATACTAGAAGTATTCTCCTTTGAGGAAGGAGGAAACTGAGGTTCAGAAGGAGTTAAGCAATTTCCCCAAGTTCACATGATCATTAAGTGATGAATTGAGAGGAAGAGGGTTGTCTGAGGGATGGTCCCAGAGGCTTTTTCTGGGTTGCTTGGCAACAAGCTAGCCAGTTTCCCTTCCTCCAGTGGGAGAGACTACATGTGATGCCATCTCCTGATGTCATCCATCGACACTGTTCCCAGCGTGCACTTCACCCGGACAGCTCGTTTCCGAGACACAGGGATGCGTCCCCTGCTTGCAAGGCTGACTTCACACTTACTGCAGGAGGCTAGATGATTGGTCACTCAAATATATCAGGTCCTAATTCCTGGAAGCTGTAAATGATGTGAGGGAAAAGATTCTTTGCAGATGTGACTAAATTCAGGATCTTGAGATGAGAGATGAATCTGAATTATCTGAGCAGCCCCACATCCAAGCTCAAGTGTCCTTCTAAGGGAGGGACAGAGACACACACAGAGGAGAAGACTGTGTGCCTACAGAGACAGAGACGGGAGTCATGTGGCCACCTGTCTGGGACTGCAGGAAGTCTCTCGAAGCTAGAAAAGGCAAGAACACAATCTCCCCTGGACCCTCTGGAGAGAGTGCTTTCAGCCCCTGGACATTAATTCATACACTTTGGCCCCCCAGAACTGTGAGAGAATAAATTTCTGTTGTTTAAAGTTGCCAAGTTTGGGACATCCCTGGTGGCCCAGAGGTTACGATTTCACCTTGCAATGCAGGGGCTGCAGATTCCATCGCTGGTCAGTAAGCTAATATTCCACATGCCTTCTTGCCAAATCAACAACAACGATAGCAACATAAACAACAGAAGTGATATTGTAGCAAATTCAGTTTTGCATACTAAGTCACTTCAGTCAAGTCTGACTCTTTGCGACCCCATGGACTGTACCCTGCCAGGCTTCTTTGTCCATGGGATTCTCCAGGCAAGAATATCAGAGTGGGTTGCCATGCCCTCTTCCAGGGGATCTTCCTGACCCAGGACCATACCCACATCTCTTACATTGGCAAGCGGGTGCCACTACTGCCACGTGGGAAGTCCAACAAATTCAATAAAGACTTAAAAAATGGTCCACATCAAAAAAAAAATTTTTATTTTAAATAAAGTCACTAAGTTGATGATAATCATTGATAGCAGTTACAGGAAAGTAATACACTCACCCTGCCTCTCCTAGAAAACAACAAAAAAAAAAACCAGAAAGCAAAAGAGAGTAGTGAAGTCCCTCTCACAGAGCACAAGGACACCAACATCTGTCCACACCTGGTCCATGATGCTTCTTCACAGGAAGCCTGGGGATGAGGGGGGGTGTTGGTGGGGTGCAGCCTGCTGGCCCTTTGCTCCGTGAGGTCCATTCATGCCCTCGGTTTGCCACAGCCTTGTGCCTGATCTTGGATCTGGGATTCTGCTCATGTCTTCCTGACCCCAGGGCTCTCTTCTTGCCTCAACAGTAAATAGGAGGATTGTTGAGAGGAAGTATGCAAAGGTAATTAAGATGAGATCTCTGGAGTGAAAACTCTCAGAGTCTGAAAGAGGGGCTAGACATTTAAATAAAAACATTTAATATACTAATAGATAAAAAAAAAGAGCTCAGAAAAGTAGTTTGTTATACTGATGGAGTTTTAAAATTAAGCTTCCTGTTTTGAGATCATTGTAAATTCATATGTAGTTGTAAGAAAGAATACAGAGAGATATCACGTACTCCTAACCTAATTGCCCCAATGGTAACATCTTGCAAGCCTGTAGATGATATCACAGCCAGGAGAGTGATGTTGAAACAGTCAAGACACAGTCCATCAATTCAAGGATCTCTTGCACCGCCCTTTTATAACCATACCTATCAACTCTACTAGGATATCCTATGGACAGACAAGCCTGGTGGGCTACAGTCCATAAGGGTGCAAAGTAGTCAGACACAACTGACTTAGTGACTGAACAACAACAAAAAACCACCTCTACACCTTACTCCTGACTTCTGCAACCACTCATCTGTTCTCCATTCCCATACTTTCATCATTTAAAGAATACTATAAAAACAGGATCACATGTATGCAAACCTTCAGGACTGGCTTTTTTTTTATTTCACTCAGTATAATTCCTCAGAGTTTCAGTCAAGTTGCTGCATGTGTCAATAATATGTTACTTTTCATTGCTGAATAGTATTCCACGGTGGGGATGTACCATGGTCTATTTAACCACTCACCTATTGAAGGGCCTCTGGGTTGTTTCTCATTTTTCATTATTAAATAAAATTGTTATGAACTTTTGTGTGAATGTCCTTTCATTTTCCTAGCATAAACGCTCAAGAGCACAATTGCTGAGTTGTATGGTAGCAGCACATTTAGTTTTACAAGAAAATGACAAACTATCATTCAGAATAGCTGTACCATTTTAAATTACCACCAGCAATGTATGAGGGATCCTTTCCAACACTTGGTATTGTCATTATTTTTTTTTTTTTTGCCAATAGATGATTTTTATCTGGGCATAGTTGTATCAGAATGAGGGAAGGTGGAAATAATGCAAAATTGTGAATCAGAGATAAACTCATAGAAGACATGGAAAGAAGGGTATGGATTAGTTGAGGCCAGTAAGGATGCCTCAACAAAGGAGAGAATTTCAACTGGGTGGGCATTGATCTGGTATTGCTTATTCCTGCAATGTCTCCCATCTCTTCTTTCTCACTCAGTGTATCTGGCCTCATTTCTGGTTCTCTACTCAAACCTGTTCTTTACAGCCTGGCTCTTTGCCATCTGTTGCTTATTAGCTTACTCATCACCCCCTCAGAGAAGACCTCCAGGGCCAACCTATCGCAGTAGATTTTTCTTCCACACACTCTCATCATTATCTTCTTTTGTGGGATGTCCTATTTGATCCTTTCATCATGCCTGTCCCCATTTGAAAGTATGTAATAATTTATTTACTTTTTAAAAGCTTCAAGCCTAAAAACAGGCTTCATTCCCAAGAGATCATCAGAATCCAACTCAGTCCTTGGCTTCTAAAAGACCTCAACAAACTGTTGAATGAATGATTGAATGATGGGGAGACAGGCACCCCAAACTGAGGAACTTGGCATTTCACTTTACAATTCAAGAGACTAAATGTGTAAAGGGTCCTTTTCTGTTAGCCAAGTTTAGAAGGTGTGTATGTATGCAGAGGTAGAGGGTGGATTTTTCTGTTTATTTGAGATTTTAAAAAGTCACTCATGTCTTTTGTTCACCTTCTAAAATCCATATCTTTAATAAAAATAAAGCCCAAGGTCCCTAACATAAATCAACTTCCTATTCTAGTGGGAAAATGAGTAACTATAATACGAGGTAGAGAGAATTGGGCTTCCCAGGTAGCACTAGTGGTAAAGAACCTGCCTGCCAATGCAGGAAACATAAGAGATGTGTGTTCAGACCCGGAGTTGGGAAAATCCTCTGGAGTAGTAAATGGCAACCCACTCCAGTATTCTTGCCTGGAAAATTTCATGAACAGAAGAGCCTGGTGGGCTACAGTCCATGGGGTCACAAAGAGTCAGACACAACTGAAGAGACTTAGTAGGCACACACACACATTAAGAATTAAGATACAAGACAGGACTAAAAACAAAGAACCATGGTCAGAGAAGAGAGACAGTGAAGGCTTCTAGTGCTAGAGACTGGGGTGGCTTCTTGGAGCAGGTAGCATTTGAACTGGATTTGAAGAACTCATCATATTTAGACATGTAGTCATGGCAAAGCAGCATTTCAGTTCTATATAAAGAATTTGGATACATTTTTCTTCTTTTGTCAGAATCTATTTCTCTTAAAAATGAATCTAATTCCTGGCAATGAGCGGTGTATTCCAGGAGCGGACTTTAGGTACAACAGAAATGAATTCTTCAATACTGAACCTCAGTGCTATCAACACATGTCTCTGATACTTGGACATTTTCCCCCCTACACATTTAGGAATTTTCAGTAAGTTTCTGGGTTCCTTTGTTGCATCCTGTAAGGATAGTTATATCTGAATCAGACAAGAAGAATCTACCGAGGATCGCATAAATACCCGAAGACAGCTGTTTAATTTTCCCTAAGTCTACAGGTTCAGGAGGGTACAAGACTAAGCAAGGTGGGTACTGCCTAAATGTGGTTTGAGAGCAGAGCAGTCAGGATGCCTAAAATGTGTGCACAGGGCAAGGTGGCGTTAGCCAGGGGAGGCAATGCCTTGGCCTTTCCTTGCCATTCTCTTGTTTCTGTTCCTCTCCACATGCAAGGGAATGAGACTGGTGAATTCAGTCTGACCCTCTCTTTCTCTGAGTCTAGAATTTGCTGTTTAAATGCTGGCTATTGCATTTCTGCCACTTTGCAATGTTATTTAGGTTATCGCACGCAACTCCACACTTCTATCTATTAACTGATCTTTCTACTACCTATTTACCATCCTTTCTATTTATCTCTATCTTGGGCTACCCTGATAGCTCAGTTGCTAAAGAATCCTTCTGCAATGCAGGAGACCCCAGTTCAATTCCTGGGTCAGGAAGATCCACTAGAGAAGAGATAGGCTACCCACTCCAGTGTTCTTGGACTTGCCTTGTGGATCAGCTGGTAAAGAATCTGCATGCAATGTGCGAGACCTGGGTTCGATTCCTGGGTTGGGAAGATCCCCTTGGAGAAAGGAAAGCCTACCCACTCCAGTATTCTGGACTGGGGAATTCCATGGAGTGTATAGTCCATGGGGTCGCAAATAGTTAGACACGACTGAGTGACTTTCAATTTCTCTCTCAGCAATCTATTTAACTAGACTTGACCAACGGTGATGAAAATAGCAGATACTGCCTTCAACCTAGAACTGGCTATCTGTTGTCTGCTGGCCATGTGTAATCAACAAATGCGTGGGTCTTTCTTTTTTTTTTTTTTTTGGTGGGCATGAAATGTATTTTTATATAATTTGTATTAGTGGCCAACATTTAAAAAAAAATGAAATTTCAAATATACAATGCCAAGTGTCTCCAGTCAAATGAAAAAGGTGTGGACACACAATATGGACTCTTCCAGGTGGTCACAAACAACTGCAATGTGGGGCCCCTCTGTTGAATGGCCATGGGCTCCCCAGGTTACCAAAGTGTCAGTCACTGGCTGTGTCACTTCATTTGGAGGCTACCATCATCCACAGTTTGCTTGGCATTAGAAAGTCCTGGGGGAGTAACTTGGTCTCTTCATTCTTTTCTTTGTACAATGATATTGTGAGGTCTTGTGAATCACTGCAGCAATACATGATTGCTTTAAAGAATACAGACACATAAGCATTCACAGTTGGACAAATGATCTAAGAACTATGACTGCAACTGTCTAATGACATCAGACTCCTGAGGTTAGGTTGGGGTTGATGGAATTATCTGAATTGGGTCCGAATGCCCCTTCTATTCATGACCTTTGTCATCAGCTTTACAGCTCCCCCTATTGGCAGTGGAGTACACGGCCCTAGAGCTTAGACTTTGGTATCAGCCACGTGATCTGTGTTGGGCGTAAAAATACGGGCCACAGTGAAAGGGTTCCAGCTCATCCTCCCATCCTCCCTGCTGTCAACAAGGAGATGATGATGGAGCATGAGGCAGCCCTTCCAGAACACCGCTGCCCCAGGTCTGGGCTCCAGAAGGTGCACACTAGAGCTGACTCCAGTGCCCCCTCCCAGCTCCCTGTGATGAAAAGCTGGGTTGGGCTGGACCCACCTTGTGAAGTAGAGGTGCCCAGCTGATCCCTTCGAGGAGCAGCCCACTCTCAGCCAACTCAGAGAGGCATATGTTAACATACATGTTAATTGACGTGAAATGTGATGCAGCCTAGAAGTGAGAGTGTCGGTCGCTCAGTCATGTTCAACTCTCTGCGACCTCATGGACTATGGCCTGCCAGGCTCCTCTGTCCATGGGATTCTCCAGGCAAGAGTACTGGAGTGGGTTGCCATGCCCTCCTCCAGGGTATGTTCCCAACCCAGGGATCGAACCCGTGTCTCCTGCATTGCAAGCAGATTCTTTACCATCCGAGCCACCAGAGAAGCCCTTAGGTGACGGAAACCATGGCCCTGCAGTTGGAGGTTTGGGATGTCATGTTCCCCAGCTGCGAGACAGGTATGGGTAAACCATCTGTGAGCGGGGCTGTCTGAGGAAGGACAGAGAAAGTTCTTAGCTCACGAGGGAGACACTTCATTTCCCAAGAGAGGCAGAAATGAACCTATTTTACAGCTCTGTGATTTGAGACCTTCCTTCTCCCTTTCCACATGCACAAAGTTTACAGAAACAAGGAAATCGTCTTGCCCCACAAACATAGTAAAACTGCATCTCTTGGAAGTGTTAGCCATCGCCTCTCTTCCTTTTTTTCCAGGGGGTAATTTAGAGACAGCCTTTCCTTCTGTAATTTTCTTCCAGGCTTTACCAGAACTTATGAGCGTGCCTTCCAAGACCAAGCAGGCTTATTAAAGCAGCTGCTTACAAATGAATAAATAAAAAATAAGGAAGTGGCTATCTCCTATCAAAGACAAATGACCTAATTTTGTTAGCAGGATCATGTTGTAAGGTCAGCTTTATTTTCCTGGAGCCTGGAGAGCATTACCATTCATGAAATTTTATTGGTTATTTGACGTCTGTAGATGCCCAACTCTTTCCCCAATACATGATTCATAGGGGCCAAAGTCTCTGAGCATTTCCACATCAGAGCTCTGATCTTACCTCTCGGAAGCTCTCCAAACAGCTCCCCGGCTTCTTCCCCCACCTGGTGTGTCACACGTTTTATTTCTCATTTGCTGGGGGCTTATTTTTCTCTCTCTCTGATTACGACCCAGCTGTCATCTGTGGAACACAATGCTGTCTCTTGTTTCCCATTGTCCATGGATAATGGTTGAGGAAGTCTGGGCTTAAGGCAACACAACTTGCTGTCTAGGAGTCATCTTTACTTGGTTAACTGGGTCAAGACCTAAAGGGCATCCACTTTTCCTGAAGACATGACACTGGAGCTCACTGAGACTGCTCATCTAATAAGGGATAAAGGTGTCACAGAAACTTTTTAAAAAAAAGCGCATCTCATTTCTCCTCTCCATTCTTCAATTCAAGAGAGATGTATTGGACTTCCCCAGTGGTCTAGTGGTTAAGAATCGACCTGCCAAGGCAGAGGACATGGGTTCGATCCCTGGTCCAGGAGGATCCCACATGCCAAGGGGCAACCAAGCCTGTGCGCCGTAGCTACTGAGCCCACTCGGACCTAGAGTCTAGGCTCTGCAACAAGAGAAGTCACTGCAGTGAGAAGCCCACGCACCACGATGAAGAGTAACCCCCACTCACCACAATCAGAGAAAGCCCACTCGCAGCCACAAAGACCCAGTGCAGCCAAAAACAAATAAGTAATTAAATTTTTAAAAAAGAAAGAAAGATGTACTGAGGGTCCAGTACGTAGGAGGCACTGGACCAGACAATGTAAGCATGAAAAATACAGCACTTCACCTTGATGGAGCTTGCGTTGCAGTGGCAGAGCCAGACGAGTAACAGGGACGGGCACAGATTACACATGGTGATGTGGGTACTGTGGGAGGCAAACAGCCTGATCTCTGTGACACCTGAGGAAGGAGCATCTCCTGCTGATGGTCTCTGAGAAGGTGACACTTAAGTTGAGACATAAGAATGAGAAGGAAGATCCATGTGGAACTGGGACTGAGATTATCCCAGCACGGAGGGAGAGCACAGACTCTTTGAAACATGACAGAACCCCCCTTGTCAGAGGGCCTGATGAAAGGCCAGTGTGAACAGGGGCTGAAGGCAGGGGAGGATGTACAGGGGGCTGTGTTGGAGACAAAGGGGCTGCCAAAAATAAGTGTGATCCTTTGGATTTTCTCCAACTGGAACTGGAAATCACTGAATGGTTGTAAGCCAAAGAGTAACCTGATGATTAAGAAGATTCCTCCAAGGACTTCCCTGGTTCTCCAGTGGTTAAGACTCCAAGCCCTCAGGACAGGGGTCAAGGGTTTGTTCCCTGGTCATGGAACTAAGATCCTGCATGATACACGGTGCTGTCAAAAAAAAAGAAAATATTCCTCCAGAAGCCATGGTGAGAGTAGGTTTAGGGGCAATAGGGTAGATAGGGAAAGCAGTTAATAGGCCACTGCAGCCCTTCAGTGATAAGGTGATGATGGCTTAGATGATGAGGGGGGTAGAGGAGAGAACAAGTAAAAAGTGAACACATCACTGAGAAAGGGCTATGCCAAAAATGGTGCATTTTTTGATGGTGAATAGGCTACCTATTCCAGTATTCTTGGAATTCCTGGTGGCTCAGATGGTAAAGAATTCACCTACAATGTGCAAGACCTGGGTTCAATCCCCGGGTTGGGAAGATCCCCTGAAGGAGGGCATGGCAATCCACTTCAGTAATCTTGCCTGGTGAATCCCATGGACAGAGGAGCCTGGTGGGGACTACAGTCCATGGGGTCACAAAGAGTCAGATGACTGAGCAACTAAGCACATCACAAGCCATCATGATCCAAGCAACCCCTGTGATTTGAATGAGACAGATGAAAACTTTGGTGATTTTATTCCTTATTCTTAGACACTGGGGCCACATCTAGAGGTTATGAAGGCATTGGGGAAACAAGCAGTTCAGGAGTGCTTTATCCTGGGGTTCAAATCCTATTTCTATTATTGATTACTCACAGAGCAGAAGAGTCAAGGAGATATGCCCAAATCCACTAGTTTGTCTCTCTGCAAAGAGGAGCCACCAGAAAAGCATTGTTATCTGAGAGCAGTAAAGCCACTCTAAGATTAGAATTTTTTTTTTCCCCTGGGACTTGTGTTTTTCTAACCACTGCTCCCCCCATGAGAGCAACCATAACCACTCTGCTTGACTCCATTCTTGGTGAACTGGATACTTCCATCAAACTTGGCAAAAGGTTCTCAAGGAGAAGGAGAAGGATCTGTCACCCACTGTTGAAACCCAAGAGGTATTCACTGTCTCAGAATCTTTCACTTGGAAAAGCATTTCCTTAAAATGTGTTTTCAGACAAAAACAAACAAACAAACAAACAAAACCCAGAAGCAACCTGAATACCCATCAGCAGGAAGGAGACTGGTTAAATCGGTTATGATATGGCCATACATTGATACACTGGGATGTTGCAGAGCCATGGGAAAGAAGGAGATGCATTCATATGCACCCACTGTGCAGGACAGAAATGTATAATCTAATTTTTTTCTAAACACACACACAGGTATATATGTAGAATTAGGTCAGCAGAGTTGCCCTAAGTAGTGAACAATCTCCAGGCGGTTGAATTAAGGAGGAAGTGTTTTTTCTCTATGTAAGCAGGAAGCATTTGTGTTTGCAAAGGTGGACATGAGTTGCTTCTCCAATTGGGGGAAAAAATGATATATGCTTTTATTTATTTAAAGAAAAAAAGTATGCTACTGAAACTATACCATGTCTTACATATTTCCTTACTGAAGTTATTCAAATGGCTAGCATCCAGATGTATTTTTCATGCTAAAAAAAATGTTCTTGAGCTACGTTTGAATGAAGAGAGTGAAGTTCATTGGCTTAACAGAGAACATAGAAACTGCAGGTGTAGGTGGGCTGCCATCCACTTTCAGGAAGGTTCAGTCCCTGAGGTCTCCCCATTGTTTTCCCCAGAGGGCTTTGGCACTCTTTACTACTCAAGAGTCAGCAGCAACCGAAAGCATTTCTGAGGGTTTCGAGAGTAAAATTAGCTCTGGAACCGTGAATGGACAGCTTGCAGGAGAGGAGCCCCATGATAAGACCTGTCTCATCGGCCCAAGGTTAGACAGCTCAGAAAAATCATCCAGAACTATAGAATTACTGACTCTCCATTCCCAAGCATACTCGGAGGCTTTTATCTTCAAGCAAACACAAGGAGAATAAAACTGGAAAACGAGGTGTCAATTAAAACACCTCGTGGTTGCTTTTTGGCTTTTTTGGTGTAATTAGGGTATTTCAAGTAGATCCCTGTCTAACACGGTGGAAAGAAAGATACCTTTCAGTTTCTGAAAACATGAGCTTGCAAACTAAACCTCATGTCTTCCTTTCATCTCACAAGGAATTGTCAATAGAACTCCTGTATTATGGTCACAATGGTATAATTATAATATTATAATTAAACACTATAATGATGATCATATTAATTCTCTGTTAAAGAAGACTGCTATTACGCTCAATATTTGATGAAGGAATGGCAGAATGAACAGGAATCCATAAAGGCAGGAACCAGTGAGGGAATGAATGAAAAAATTAATCAATCAATCAATGTCAGAGATGGCTCAATTTCTCCTCACACCCTAAAGTTGGCTTCTTATTTTTAGGATTAACTTCCAATGTATTCCAGAGGACTAATACATTGACAATGCTTCATTTTAAAGAAATAAAGATATCTTTTTCTTCTAGCATTTCCAGTGATTAGTGGTGCTTTTATGTACCTTAACTGACAAAATGGTGTTTGATGATTATCATGAAAGATAAACTCACCAAGGAGGAGACAGGTCATTTTAACAGTATTGATAAATGTTTTACCATTCAAATTTGTGGTAGGTTCATGGATTTTAGTTTGACTGTGTTTCCCAGTATCCATATTTGTCACAGGTATTTTTTTTTATTTGTTTCAACCAAATATTATGTAATTTTAAAAAGAAAAATAAAGACAGCAATAGCACCATGTATTGAAGCAAATATATGCTATAAACAAACTGAGGCCTAGAAATCTAGCAACTTGAGATGAGAGAGATAAAACACCCAGAATATCCAGTAAAAACAGTACAATGCCTACATAGATTGAGATAAAGATGAACTCTTTAAACCCAAATGTTTCAACTGCTCAATTTTCTCTTCAATAGTTTGCATATTACAAGAAGAAATGTGTGCTCTCTAATATCCCAGTGAACAGCCGCTTAATTAAAAGAAAGAGAGTTTGCAAAAAAACACAGGCTGTGTGTCTCACAGCTAATTGAAATAGCTACAGAGGCCCCCAAAAAGACAAGTTCAATATTGTGGAAATATCAGCAGGTCTGGCATTTCAGTGTTCTCAGATACCCTCCTTGTCTGTCTGATTAAAATTTCACTTGGCCTTTCTGTCCATAATAAAAGAAACCTATTTGTGCCCAGAGCTGTTCGGCAGACAGCAGACGCATGTTAAATTTCAGGGCATTTATTGAGTCTGTGGATGGTTGAGCAGCACTGCTGCTGAGAACACTTCATCAAGCTTTGTGTGGGGACCGAGGCAGTGGGGCTGATGGTGGTGTGTGGGGTCATTTTCAGACAGAGGCAGCTGTGTTGTAAATGATAGATACACCTCCCCCTTTATTCCTCAAAAAATAGCGTGCTCTACCTTACATGGTCTTCAATAATGAACTCTTTATGGGCAGGTGACTCCTCAGGGCAATTTTCAGAGTTGGATAGGAGCACCTTGGAAAATTGAGCATTGCACCTTCTGGTATACCCTGTCAAGGTATGTCCATGTGTGTGTCTCTAATTGAGAGCAACTGAAGGGGCAAAGCGAACAGATTGCTACTACTACTACTACCAACAATGATAATAAGATTATAATCATGATAACTCTTTTAAGTATTAGCCTTTAAAGATAACACACTGCTATATTTAAAATGGATAGCCAACAAGGATCTACTGTATAGTACATGGAACTCTATTCAGTGTTACATGGCAGCCTAGATGGGAGCAAAGTTTGTGGGATACACGGATATGTATGGCTGAGTCTCTTAGCTGTTCATATGAAACTACCACAACATTGTTAATTGGCTATACCCCAATACAAAATAAAAATGTTAAAAAAAGAGATAATTAATATTTAGTGAGATTGTACAATGCCAAGTTCACTGATCTGCATAGTATTTAATTAAAGCTATTATTCTTCCAAATTTTCTATGAGGCAAGTGAGGCTTAGAGAGATTGAATGACTTATCCAAGATTATACAAATAACCCCCAGTAAAAGCTCTGACCCAGGCAGTCTGAGTCCTGTATTTGAATTCTGAAGCATTCTTATACTGCCTCCTAAGGTGTGCAGCAGTCCATGGGGTCACAAAGAGTCATACAGGACTGAGCCACTGAACTGAACTGAACTGAAGACATGGTTATTTTGGCCCACATTCCTAGTGTTCCCTCATATCTAGTTCTCCTATCATCCCTGGTCATTTAAGAGACTCTAGCACTGGGGTGAAGCAGGGTGACTCATTCTGGCAAGGAGACCATGCATGGACATCCCCTCCATCGCAGACAATCTGAGAATAGCCCTCTGACACTCTCTTCCCATGCAAACTCACCTTGGGTGATGTAGCTACAGAAGCAGCCTGGATCTTGACACACATCATGGACACCTGCAGCACACCTGTGTGAGCTCAGGATCTACTCGAAAGTGTCAGAACATTGAAATGGATGGCTTGTAAGTTACCTGGTGCAAGCTAGTTTTATTTTATAGTTATTTCAATGCAGAAAATGAACTTTCCCAAAGAACTTATAATTGAATAGTTTGCAAGCTGCAGGATTCTCATCTCAGCACTGCTTTGGCAGAGGCTAACCCATATATGTCATCTACAACTCATCCTTCTCTGATCCTGGTTTACTCTAAAAAGAGTAGAAGTGCCCATCTGTGACTAGCTAGCTGGGTCCTCTAGCCATCCATCTAGCCACATTTCCATCTTCTGCTTTTATGGAAGGTTTCACGCATGTCAGCCTCTCTGCTCAGCAGGGGGAATTCAACCACAAAGGCAGGGCAGAGACACAGCCTCTGCCTTCAACACACTCTCAGTCTAATGACAGGGAGAGTACAGTACAGCAGTAAGTGCACTGCAGAGTGGAAATGCAAGATTTTCACTTGCTTTTTTTAAAACAAAAAACAACATGTAATTTCTAAGTGTTCTTCAATGAACTGGGGTTATATTTTAATAAGAAAACAAAGAACTGCATTATGGTAATAGACAAGCTATCACAGGAGGCTATGCAGCATAAACTGGAACCCAAGAAAGAAATAATCTGTTACATCTGTACGAGGGTGAGAGGAAGACTGGATGAGACATGCCTTCACCCATATCCTGAAAGATGATCTGATTTCCCCAGAAAAAAAAAGGTTCCTGTTTTGAGCTGCCATTCTAAATCACACAGAAGGAAGATCTAAAATGTTATGGAAGTCAAGATACCTCTGAAAGGTGTGTAGCAGAGTCCTCAGAAAACCATGAGTTTGCTGGGAGATGTGACAAAACAAGGCGAAAACACCATAGGGTTTCTGGTTGCCTCTGTTACTGTGCATTTCAGTTCCTGACTTCAAATGCTGCAGAGGAGAAATCCTTAACTACATCACTGTTTGCAAAACAGATTCTAAGGAGTGGACGGGAAGGCAGAACGGTGGGGCAACTTCTTATTTTCCAGAATTCATGAGGAAAAACTGCCTCGCGTACTCAGTAACATGTTACCACATTAATAAAGTAGCAAAGCCATTAAATATTGTAAATTGTATAATAGCAACTCCAAATGCATGTTCAGTTGTGCCCAACTCTTTGCAACCCTCTGGACTGTAGCCTGCCAGGCACTTCTGTCCATGGAATTTTCCAGGCAAGAATGCTGGGCTGGGCAAAGGCATCTCAAATTTCTAAGGAAGCTGCTCAGTGGCAAAGCTTGGCTGGCTGCTCATTAGCAGGTTTATTTTTCCTCCAGGGACAAAGACTGCATTTCCTATCTTCCCTGGCAGCCAGGTGTGGTCATGTGACTGTTTTGAGCCAATGGAAGTGAGTGAGGGTGCTGCTCTGTTTTCATGTTAGGCTTGGCCCATGTGATCCTCCCTCTCCTTGGTAACCATTATGGCAGAGCCACATAGGGGAGGAGCTTGGGTCCCTACATCGCTTCTAGGAGGATCACTGGCCACCCATCAGGAACACCCATTTTGACCTGGTGGGTAAGAAGATGTAAACTTGAGTAGTGTAAAGCCACTGAGACTTGGGAGTTTATTACTAAAGTGTGTTATCACTTGGATACTAGTGCTACTTCATTTTGTTGTCCTGATTATGCAGGATAAAGTACAGAGGAGTCAATGCCTACATCCAGGTTTTCTTTGGAGGCTGAAACTCAGAAAGGAAAGAAGTGGATCATCACAGGTGATTTTGTTTGCGGAGGTTGGTCCATGGTCCTTGCTGATGGAGCCATCTCTACATGAGAGGTTGGGCTTTTGAAGTCAATCAATCAAGATGAACTTTGGCTTCCAGGTGGACAAATCCACAGAGACAAGGGGAAAAAAATCTGCAAGAATGACTCTGGGAGTCAGAGACATCTAAGTGACATGCAACTGTATCTTGCCAGTAGTTTCAGATCAAGGAAAGAGGATCCCTGACTTTAGAAACTGTTTAGAATGATCAAGTGTTCCCCTTGCCAAACTTCATGTTTTAGCAAGCTTGCTTTTAAGAACCAAATTCCCTCCTACCGATCTACCCTTTCAGCATCCATTGTGATAGTTACTGTCCTTATATAACAGACAGTTAGTGACCACTTGCTCTGTGCCAGGCAATGCTTCAGGCATCTTTTTACTCTTTCTCGTCCAAACAAGTCTGCTCAAAACAGCCAATGAGATCTTATTGAAATATTTATAGGGCCGTGTCCCTGTAATCCTTTAAATGCCTCCAGTGGCTTCGCAGTGTCCAAGCTCTCTCATAGCCTCCGAGGCTGACTCCTCTAGCCCCTGCTCACACTGCTGCTCCCTCCCTCCCTGGACTCTGGGCATCCTCATCTGTCAATTCTCGGGATGTGCCAAGTTCTCTGTCTCTTCTGGCTGTCCCTACACTGTTGCCTTGGTCTGGAAACGTGCCTTCCTCCTCTCTTTTCCTATCTAATCCTACAAACCCATCAACTGAAATGTCAGTCCTTTGCAGAGGTCTCTCCTGTACCTCCCATCTAAATGAGGTCTTTCCGCTATAATTCTCTGTAGCATCTGGTGTTCTCCTTTTGTGACACTGATCATGGCTGGCAGCCATATCTGTCAACAACTGATGTTTATTGGGTACCCACTCAATTAGAGGTGCTGGTGGTAAAACACCAGGAACACAAAATGCATGCCTCAATGATACATAGCTTTTTGAGGGAGACACACAAGACATTTGTAAGCAAATAAGATCTTGATAGATGTATGAGTGCAGTAAGGAAGTGATCAGGGTAACTGTTGGATAATAAACCAGGCAGAATGCCACTCTAGATGAGGTAGTCAAGAAAGGTGGCAGTTAGGGAATTCCCTAGTCCAGCGGTTGGGAATCCACCTGGAATGCAGCAGACATGGGTTCAGTCTCTGACCTGGAAAGACCCCACTATGCTGCTGAGCAGTTAAGCCGGTGTGCCACGTCTACTGAGTCTGCAAGCTAGAGCTGGAGAGTCATAGCTACTGAGCCCATATGCCTAGAGCCTGTGCTCCTAAACGAAAGAAACCATTGCAATGAGAAGCCCGCACATCTCAGCACCTCAAGGGACAGTAGCTCCCACTCACTGTAACTAGAGAAAGCCTGTGGAAAGTGCAGCCAAAAATTAAATAAATAAGTAATTTCAAAAAAAGAAGTGTTACTTTCTCAGTTGTGTCCAACTCTTTGCAACCCCATGGACTGTAAGATTCCAGGCTCCTCTGTGCATGGAATTCTCCATGCAAAAATACTGGAGTGGGTTGCCATTTCCTCCTCCAAGGGATCTTCCCAACCCAGGGATAAAACCTGGCAGATTCTTTACCATTTGAACCACCAGGGAAGCCCTAAAAAAGAAAGATGGTGGTTAAAATAAGTTTTGAAGGATGAGTAGGGGACAGCCATGGGAAGAGCCTTCTAAGAAGACAGGAGTAAGTGAAAAGGCCCTGCAGTGCAAAATGGCTTAGAATATTCAACTAAAGGAAAGGAGGCTGGTATGTCTGGAGCCTAGCCTGAAGTGATAATCACAACAGTAAGGAAGTAAGCAGAAATTACATAAAGATTTGTGTGACTACACATTTAATATCTGTCCCTAACCCTCCTTCACAGGTGGTATACTGATAAAGAATCTGCTTGCCAATGCAGGAGATGCGGGTTCGATCCCTGGGCCGAGAAGAGTCCCCTGGAGAAGGAAACAGCAATCCACTCCATTATTCTTGCCTCAAAAATTCCATGGACAGAGGAGCCTGGTGGGCTATAGTCCACAGGGTCGCAAAGAGTGTGGCATGACTGAGTATATGCACATACACACACACACATACACACACCTGGAGATGGAAAGCTCAGGGGCTGGAGGTACAGGGACACTAGTGTTCCCATAATCCCACAAAGGCTAGTACAGGACCTGACACATAGTAGGGTGTGGTGGTGATTCCGTCGCTAAGTTGTATCCAACTTTTTGTGACTCCACAGACCATAGCCAGCCAGGCTCCTCTGTCTATGGGATTTCCCAAGCAAGACTTCTGGGAGTGGGTAGCCATTCCCTTCTCCAGGGGATCTTCCCAACCCAGGGATCAAATCCGGGTCTTCTGCATTGCAGGTGGCCACTTTACCAGCTGAGCCAGCAGGACTTGCCATGAAGTTGGGACTCTATGTAATGAATAAATGAATGAACACAGCAGTTGGGTTGCTCCCTTCATATGGGAAGCTTCCCAGCTCAAAATAGGTAAGAACAGTTAGGGAAACCTGCAAAGGTAGCCACCTTCCCATAATGGAAAAGAGCAAAGGAAAAACTTAGTTGGTAAAGGATGACTGCTGTGTGCATACATGGCAGTAAGGAAGCAGGGACAGACAAGAGGTAAATATCTTGGAAATCTTCACTTCCATCTGTGATTGCTGCAAGCATCCAATCTCTGAGACCCCAGGACATTTATACTAAGTCAGAGGCATTAAAATTAGGCAGCACCTCCAGATTAAATCTAATAGATCTTCCATTTCATTTCCGTCAACCACTGCTGGATTTTGGCACCATTTTCACTGCAAATATGAGTAATGTGGACCCCTTAGTCACTATTAAGTAGCAATCTGGGGAAATCATCTACGTCCAATAATCCATTTCTCTAATTTAGAACACTCTGCAACCATATAATGAATAATACTGTCACCAGCTCTCCGGTAATGACATATGACATATGTCTGCAATTGCTCTTTTCAAGATAAATCCCATTGTGTGGTTCCCCTCTGAAAATCCTACTTGTTTATTCACTTGGGTTCCTCACACACAAATACAGTCAATTCATTTCTGGAGATGAATTTAGGAACAGAGTCACATCCCTGGCTTTGAAATAACAGGAAAAAGTTTTATCCTCACCTAATAAATGGCATTAAGTTTTGTCTACTAATGGTTGATTACTATGCAATTATATTCTTAAGTGCAGGCTGTCAATTAATTCCAAAGTGCCTTCTTTAATTAGTGACACCAGTCAGGATATTCCCATTAGCAATATCTTCCCATTTCTTATAAAAGTAATTTAATTCCACCCCCTCTTAGAGAATGCTAGGTTCTCTTTTAGAAGTTAAGACTTTGTTTTTCTATTAAATGATGCTCTCTTGATATTCACGGCTGGGATGATCATAAAAATCCCTCAAGTTTTGGGTTCTATGCTTGCAACATTCTCTCCTTCCCAAATATGAGCCAATGGAATGAAAACATTCCCCAAAGAACCAGCTCTTTTCCTACCCAAGAGATGAACAAACAGGATAAAAGTTATGAAAAACAAAACTAAGCTTCTAGAGATCATCCTTGTGTCAAACAATGCTTAATATTTTTCCATTTGAGGAAACTCTTCACAACCCTGCCTCTGGGTAAAAAATAATTTCCCTGAGTTAGTCAAATTATTGTGTTAAACACTCACCCTATTCTAGATGTAATGATCAGAAGGGGAAATATCTTGGATCTGATGCGGGAAACATATTGGGCCAAGTAAAAATTATATAAAAGACATTTGTCAAGAGAGTTTGTGTGTTATTATTGTATGATTAAATATGTTTCAGGGCATTTTTGCTGTTGTTCAGACACTAAGTTAGGTCCAACTCTTTGCAACTCCATGGACTGCGGCACACGAGGCTTCCCGGTCCTTCACTATCTCATGGAGTTTGTTCAAATTCATGTCCATTGACTTGGTGATGCTATCTAACCATCTCATCCTCTGCCATTTCCTTATTCTTTTGCCTTCAATCTTTCTGAGCATCAGGGTCTTTTCCAACAAATTCAGCTCTTTCCATCATATGGCCAAAGTGTTGGAGCTTCAGCTTCAGCATCAGTCCTTCCAATGAGTATTCAGAGTTGATTTCCTTTAGGACTGACTGGTTGGATCTCCTTGCAGTCCAAGGGAGTCTTCTCCAGCACCATAGTTTGGAAGTATTGATTCTTTGGCCCCTACCCAATAGATGCCAGGTGCATCTGCTCCACCCCAGAATGTAACAAACCCACATGCTCCCAGACACTGATTGCCAAATGACCCCTGCGTGCAAAATTGTCTCGGTTGAGAACGATGGCCATAGAGGATGATATTTTCTTCTTTCTGTTTCTAAGCTCTTCTTCTAGGTTTCTGTGACATTTTGCTATACCCATCTATTATGTCTTTGATAGTTGTTAAAATCCAGATACAAAAGAGTGAAAGTTCACCTCATCAAACTTATTCCATGAACTAATCAAGAATAATAGTTGTGTATCATTTTAGACTTCCACTGTGGGAAATTCATAGTATCTCTTAGGAATCCAAGTCTCTACACACTTCAAGAAAATATGTTTATATCATGCACATCATTATGCAAATATCCTGTTTCCATTTTATAGACAGTATTATACTAACACTTTTCCGCACTAGTACCCATAAGTTAATGTTGTCCTTTTTAATGGTTGAGTAGTGTTTCATTGTATGAATGGGCCAAAATGTACCCAAGAAAGTTTTGACAAACATTGTGTATGTATACATACATACATGCAGGTGTGCATGCATACATATACATGTGTGTGCATGCATGTATACGCATAAATGTGTATGTGTGCAGGTGTGCTAAGTCACTTCAGTTGTGTCTTACTCTATGAACTGTAACCCACCAGGCTCCTCTGTCCATGGGATTCTCCAGGCAAGAATACTGAAGTGGGTTGTTGTGCCCTCCTCCAGGGACACATATATATGTATGGGTGTGTGTGTCTGTGTACAAAGGGCTTCCTTGGTGACTCAGTGGTAAAGAATCAACATGCAACACAGGAGACACAGGAGATGTGGCTTCAATCCCTGGGTTGGGAAGATCCCCTGGAGGAGGGCATGGCAACCCACTCCAGTATTCTTGCCTAGAGAATCCTATGGACAGAGGAGCCTGATGGGTTATGGTCCTTGGGGTTGCAAAGAACCAGATGTGACTGGAGCAACTTAGCACAGCACATGCAATATACTTGTACACACAATATACATATGCGTATATACATATACATTTTTTTCGTATATTATACAAAGTATATGTATAAAAACTGCAGTGAATTTAGTTCTTCATAAAAACTGCAGTGAATTTAGTTCCTCATATATATTTATTCCTCTGGGTATATATTTGTATTTATGTAGATTAAATTCCTAGATTTAGAACTTCTTAGCTTTCTTTTTTTTTTAATGCTATTTTTTTTTCTGACTACATTTCATTAACTCCCTTTCAAATGCTTTCCCCTCTGGGGTCACGCAGGACACAGAGCATATCTTTGGTCTCTCTCGAGCTCTCACCTTCCATTCATTAGGCAATCGCTAACAGAGACACTGCAAGGAGCAACTGACTGGGCTGGGGTCCCAGTTATGAGTCACTGACCTTCCTGCTGAAGCCCACTTACTCCCTGGCATATGGCCCATATCACAGGAACCTTGTCCTCTCCTCTGCTGGGTCTTGGGGTCTGCCAAGCTTGGAGCCTTTTGCTCATTTGCTCCAGGGTCTACTCTGCATCAGCCCTGAGCTAAGTGCTGGGGAGGAATTGATGAGCACAAAGCAGGTAGGATGGCCCCTCAGGACCATAGGGTTCAGTGGTTTAAAAAAAGATATTAATCAAAATTGCTTAGAAATACATGTAAAATTACAGCTGGAATTTCTGATGCCCAGGAGAGAAGTCCCATGTTCTCTGACAGATAAGAATAAGGCCTGATACAGTCAGAGAATTTGGGGACAGGGGTTCCTGGACAAGATGAAGTTTCTGTGGCTCCAAAGTCTATGGAAGCATTAACCAGGGAGGGTGACAGAGTTGGTGGAGTCTATGTGCCAGTTCGGCCTATGCAAACACCGCTGGTGGGAGGGGAAGGGGGTCTTGGAGAGCAGAACGGATCTCAGCACAGAGGAAGGGGAAGGAGCAGGGTGGCCTGAAGTGGAAGGTGAGGCTGGAGGCAGGATGCTCTGAGACTTGCAGGCTGAGAGGCGGGTTTGGCCTCCTGAGAGAGGAGTTGGGTTTTGGGAAAGCACTGGAAAGCAGCAGAAGGGACATGGTCACACCTAGCCTTTGAACAGATCACACTACTGACATGTGATGGATAATACACAGGAGCCACCAGCTGGCACCCTCAGAGGCCTCCATGAATGGAGCAAACCTTGTCTTCCTTACTGTAAGCCCCTTGCCTCCAGGAATGATTCTGGGTCTGATAAAGGGCTGATCATCTCTTCCCATTTTTTTTCTTCTTATGTTTTTTTTTCCCTCAGAGTATTTCTTGATTTAAGTGAAATTCATTTTTCCCATTAAAAAACATGAGATATTTAGTATAATTCCCATTTACAGTGGTTGTTGTTCAGTCTCTTAAGCTGTGTCCGTCTCTTTGCGACCCCATGGACTGTAGCCTACAAGGCTCCTCTGTCCTCCACTATCTCCCGGAGTTTATTCAAATTCATGTCCAGTGAGTTGGTGATGCTACCTAAACACCTCATCCTCTGTTAACCCTGCTCCTTCTGCCTTCAGTCTTTCCCAGCATCAGGGTCTTTTCCAATGAGTCGGCTCTTCGCATCACGTGGCCAGAGTCTTGGAGCTTCAGCTTCAGCATCAGTCCTTCCAACGAATATTCAGGTTTGATTTCCTTTAGGATTGACTGGTTTGATTTCCCATGCTTTCTCCCAAATAGTCTTGGTACACTAATGATTGCATCTTTATTTTTATTTTTAATTATTTTGTACCATCATCTTTTATTATTGGAGTATAATTGCTTCACAATATTGTGTTAGTTTCTACTGTACAGCAAAGTGAATCAGTTGTATGTATACACTGCCCATTTCTTCCTTAATGGGCTTACTTTCTTCATCCATGACCACTGGCTTTTTGGTGTGCTTTAGAGGAGAGCGTTTTCAGTCCTTTGGAGATCATATTGAAGGGAAGAGCTTTTGAAGAAAACATAATTTTTAAAAAATCAACAAACTGGCATCTGCTTTAATTAGCCTCTAACAAGGGAATTCATTAATTCAAAAATGTAAAAACAAACAAACCAAAAAAAAACAGAGCCGCCTCTTTAGAAGAATATGATCTCTTATAATAACTGGTGTTAAACTGGAGGTAACTAAGAGACTTAATAAACATGTACACAAAAACCTTCACATTTCATCTACTCAACTTCGTGCCCATGCTTCCTTCTCCCCATACTGAAAAGTTAGTTTAGAGCATGGCTAATCTATTGCGATGCAATCATATTTTCACCTTATCAAATATCCCCATGTATTCCTTCTACCCGCTCAAAAATGGAACAGCAGTGATTTAGATTTTATTTGGACAATTCTTTATTCATCATACGGAAACACATTCAATTGCATCCAAGGAATTCAATTTCAAACTAATTTATCTTATGTTGATGTTTAAATTCATGAGATTTGGCTTAGACTCATCCTTGTAGTGTAATAAATTCAGAGTCAATATGATAATTATTAAAATAGAAATGAGCATGAGAAAAATAAATCGCGTGGTCTGAGGGTAAGTTCTCTTGTGTCTGAGCTGTAAGGCTTGTAGCAAAGAAAGCGAGAGAGAAGAAAAAAAGAGAAAAAAAATAGTCGAGGGAGGGATGAAAGCAGAGGAGGAGAGAGAGAGTGCGTAAGAGCACGTGTGCGAACGCTTATCTGATGCACTGTGTTCCAGTCAGTTTCAGGGTTTCTTCAAAATCTTGCATCCATTGGACAGCAAGGAGATCAAGCCACTCAATTCTAAAGGAAACCAACCCTGAATATCCATTGGAAGGACTGATGCTGAAGCGCCAATACTCTGGCTACCTGATGTGAAGAGCCCACTCATTGGAAAAGACCCTGACAGTGGGAAAGACAGAAGGGCCAAAGGAGAAGGGGGCGATGAGATGGTTGGATGGCATCACCCACTCAATGGACATGAGTTTGAACAAACTCAGGGAGATAGAGGAGGACAGGGAAGCCTTGCATGCTGCAGTCCATGGGGTCACAAAGAGCTGGACATGACTTAGTGACTAAACAACAACAGAAGCCTCAGCACAGGCGAGGACTGCTAGAGTGGTAGTAATACCAGCTGACAATGAGCACTTCCTGTGGGCCAGGCAGTGTTGCACGGGAAATCTGGCTCAACCTTTACAGTCTACATAGGTGAGATGATGCCTGTCCTCCCCTGGTGAGAAAAATGAGATTGGGAGGTGTAAGATGACAAGATCAAGGTGAAATATGTAGTAAGAGGGGAATCCAGACGAACAGGCCAGGTCTGGCTCCATCATCTTAACCATGATGCGTTATGCTCACCCCACCTGTAAAGATGGGGAAAATATGAATTCGGATTTGCCAGACTCCTAGAATCTTGCACTCACATTAGAGAGCTTCCCAGGGATCGTAATGCTCTCCCTTCCCCAAGATGAAAGACCCAAGTTCCTGAGTAGGACCCCTGGTTCCTTCCCCACCATCTGGGAACCATCCACTTGCTGCCACTGTCTTCAAGATCGCAGCCTCATTTTCACCATGCTGCTGCTGCTGCTGCTAAGTCGCTTCAGTCATGCCCAACTCTGTGCAACCCCATAGATGGCAGCCTGTCAGGCTCCGCCGTCCCTGGGATTCTCCAGGCAAGAACACTGGAGTGGGTTGCCATTTCCTTCTCCAATGCATGAAAGTGAAAAGTGAAAGTGAAGTTGCTCAGTCGTGTCCAACTCTTTGCGGCCCCATGGACTACAGCCTACCAGGCTCCTCTGTCCATGGGAATTTCCAGGCAAGAGTACTGGAGCGGGTTGCCATTGCCTTCTCCAATTTGCACCATATTGATTGCTTTCTTCGTCTCCAACCAGTTTCTTTCATTCTGCTATTGATCGAGGACTCATGCTTCCTGCAGAGATACAGCGAATAAAGACCCACTAACTGGGAAATGATATTGTAGTTTTAAAAAGGAAGAGAGAGAGGAACTCAAAAACACTTCCTATAGGTGGGTCTTTGGACCTTCACTATCCAAATATACTGTTTCCAGAGTAAGGCTTTCCTTTCTCTTTTCAACTTGCTTGTTCTAGACACATAACTCCTTTTCTCCTGTAATGAATTTCCCTCATCCTTCCCAAATCAGCCCCCAAAAGCCCAATAATCTCTGACTTTCCCATTGATTCTTGCACTGCTTGTGTGAATTTCAAAACATCTAGAACAGCCATTTTCAACTGGGGCAATTTTTCCCCCAGAGGACATTTGGAAATGCCTGGAGACCTTGTTGGACGTCACAGCTTGGGTGGAGAGATGGTGTTACTGGCCTCCAGTGAGCCAAGGTCAGCACCTGCACGCTCAGTCGTGGACAACTCTTTGTGATCCCATGGACTGTAGCCCACCAGGGAGCAGAGGTCGGAGATGCTCTTAAATATTCTACAGTATATACAACAGTCCCTGCCCCCAACAAAATTTATCTGACCCCAAGTGTCAACAGTGCAGAAGTGAGGTCGAGAACCCCAGCCTAGAAGGACACACTAGCTGTTGATAATGGCTGCCTCCAGAAAGGATATGGGGACAAGAAGACAGAGTTTAAGTCGCTTCAGCTGTGTCCGACTCTTTGTGACCCTAAGGACTGTAGCCTGCCAGGCTCCTCTGTCCATGGGATTCTGTAGGCAGAATACTGGAGTGGGTTGCCATGCCCTTCTCCAGATCTTCCTGATCCAGGGATTGAACTCATGTCTCTTAAGTCTCCTGCATTGGCAGGCAGGTTCTTTACCACCAGGGCCTCCAGAGAAGCCCCAAGAAGACAGTATCACTTTTTCATTCTTCCACTTCTGAACTGTTAACAGCTTTTCTTTACAACCCACATGCATTATTTTTGAAATGTTATGCTGCTGTTCAGTTGCTCAGTCGTGCCTGACTCTTTGTCACCCCATGGACTGCAGCACACTAGGCTTCCCTGTCCTTCACCATCTCCTGGAGATTGCTCAGCATTTTAATTGGAAAAAAAAGAAGAAATCCAGAATTTATTGCACATCACAACTTTGTGTTCAAAACAAAGTGACATCTTGAGTTGTTGTCTTGTTGGACAGACAACTACTTACATTCTTGAAATTTCTCTTAACTATTCTACAACTTTAAGATGAAAAATGTAGACAAAGATTTTGAAGTCCACGGGAAAAAAACAACAGTATAGTATGTACACACTTTCATTCACGTTGTTGTTGCTTAGTCACTAAGTCCCATCTGACTCTTGTGCTACCCTGTGGACTGTACCCCACAAGGCTCCTCTGTCTATGGGGTTTTTCAGATAAGAATACTGGAGTGGGTTACAATTTCCTACTCCAGGGGATCTTCTCGACCCAGGGATATAATCCACGTCTCCTGCATTGCAGGCAGATTCTTTACTGCTGATCCACCAGGGAAGCCTTCATTCACATCACTAGCTCCTTATTGTTCAAGATGCAGACTGGATGTCACCTCTTCCAGGAAGCTGCTCCTTGCCCTGATTTGTGCGGCACACCTTCAGCATGCTCTTTCCTAAAGCACCCTGTGATTCCCTCCATCCATCTCACAGCATGGAACCTTAATTGTCTCTGCTCACCTGTCTAGCTTCCCTAAGGCAGGGGTATCTGATTATCGATCTTTAATTCTGCAGCAACTAGGATACTGTGTGATTCTTAATAGTTATACAAAACTTCAATGGGATGGAACTAATTCAAAGAATGAAATAAAAACAGACACAAGGATGAAAAAAAATAGGAATATGCTTCTACTGACTCCAAGAAAAAAGAATAGGGGAATTCAAAAGCAAGGGATGGGGGGTACTTCCCTAGTGACCCAGTGGCTAAGACTACAGTCCCAGTGCAGGAGGCCTGGGTGTGCTCACTGGCTGGGGCACTAGATCCCATATGCCACAACTCAGAGCTTGCCTGCTGCAATGAATATCAACATCCCGCATGCCAGAACTAAGACCCCGTCCAGCCAAAGAACAAATAAACAAGTGAATAAATTGAAAAGACATGGGGGGGTGGGGAGTGGGGAAGAAGGAGGAGTATAGTTAAGTAAGGAGGGAGGTGGCACGCAGCCTCATTGGTAACCTGAGGCGGGTGGAGATTATAAGGGGGAGGAGTGGTTAACACAGGCCCCTCCCAGCCGGGGATCCAATGCTGGTCCCGTCTTTGACCAGCTCAGACTTGGATAAAATGGCTACTCAGTTTCCCATTTGCGCAACGGAAGTAATAGCGGTTGTCAAGTCATGTGATGAGGAACATGAAATCGGAATCATACATGTACAGCACCCAAGGAGAGTGCGTACACGTTGAGCAGCTATCAGGGGTGGCTGTTCTTGGTGATGAATTCTAATGGTGATCAGAACAATTCCCATCAGCACATACTCATTAATACTAATCCGTGCCCTTTATGTGGCTGATTCTGCTGGGTATTTTAAGGCATAAAGAGATCTGAGATTCAGTCATTGCTCTCAAAAGGCTTAGCCTAGCTGCAGAGTCAGACCAGCCCCAGCCCTGTCCATGGGGTCTTTTCCACCCCTCTCCCTTCCTCCAAGCCTAAGCTGCCCAGGAAAGCCAGCACTTGGACCTTGAAAAACACACCATAATGTATATGTGCGAATTAGCATGGGGTTGTCTACCCTCATACCTTATGAGCGGCTTCATCTGCCATAACTTAGACTGTGATGGGAAATAAAATGCAAGCACGGCAAAGTGCTCACTGTGCACGGCAAGACATGTTTTATCTCTAGCCACGGAGTGGAATCGCATTCCTGTTGTGAAACCCAGATTGATGCATGCGTTTTATTTATAACCCTTTCTCCCGAAGTTCCTCCAAGTTACAAGTTGGCAATGAAAGTTTGCAGTGGCTTTTAAAAGGCCTGCTGGCATCTCCCCCTGACAGCCAAATTCTTGCAAGTGACAGGAACAGAGCACAGGATGGGCGCGAGTCAGCAGGCACTGACGAATGTACGTGTCCAAGAAAGAATAATTGTGATGGAAGGGAACAGGCAGAAAGCAAAACTTGTGAGCAAGGTCTTCATCCTTAGCCCATCGTACCAGCATCTTAAACTGGGTGCATTCAGCCATTGGTGCTTTTCCCTTCCATCATTCCCTGGACTTGGAGCAGGTCAAGAACTCCTTTCTATTTCCATCTGCGCCTTCTCATTCCATCTCCTCCAGTAGCTGCAGAAAATGCCCCCAGAACCATTTAGCTAGCAGCGCCCTCCGTTTAGTGACCATTTCTCAGTTCTATACATCCATGCTGCCATATTTGGTCATGCAGAAGTTATGGTAGTCAAGAAATACTAACCTCTAAATGCTAAGTTGCTTCAGTCATGTCCGATTTTTTGCTATGCTATGGACTGTAGCCTGCCAGGATCCTCTGTCCATGGGATTTTCCAGGCAAGAGAACTGGAGTGGGTTGCCATTTCCTCCTCCAGGGGATCTTCCCAACTCAGGGATTGGACCCAGGGATCGAACCAATGTTTCTTATGTCTACCTGCATTGGCAGGCATGTTCTTTTACCACTAGCACCACCTGAGAAGTTCAATACTAGAGACAAGCAAATCAAAGATGAGCACTCTGGAAAACAGTCCAACACTTCTTCAAAGAATTCAACATAGTGTGACTGTATGACTCAGAGATCCCATTCATAGGTACACACTCAAAATAACACAAACAGGTGCTCAAACAACGCATGTACACACATGTTCATAGCTGCACTATTCATGACAGTCAAAAGGTACAAACAACCCCAATGTCCATCAATGGATAAATGGATCAAACAAATCATGGCATAGCATTACAATGGAATGTTATTCACCCATAAAGAAAGGAATGATGTACCAAATAGATATTATAATGCTACACAGATCGTAAATAGATGCTATCAAAAATATTACGCTGAGTTTAAGAACCTAAAGACAAAAAATCATGGGCTCTGATTCCATGTTTGTGAACAATTCTGAGGGACAGAAAGCAGATTCATGGTTGCCCAGGGATATGGGAAAGTAGAAATGAAGATAATCGCTTTAATGTGTATGGGGTTTTCTTTTGGGTGACACAAGCATTTTGGAACTAGATAAAAATGACTGTGCAATAGGTTGAGTGTACCATGTGTCACTCAATTGTTCACTGGAACACAGTTATATATTTTCTTTTTTAAAGATTTTATTTTTTATTGGAGTATAGTTGATTTATAATATTGTCCTAAATTCTGCTGTACTGCAAAAGGACTTAGTTATACACACACACATATATATTCTTTAATTTATTTTTAATTTTGTATTGGCCAATTAACAATGTTCGCATAGTTTCAGGTGAACAGCTAAGGGACTCAGCCATACATATACGTGTATCCGTTCTCCCCCAAATTCCCCTCCTATCCAGGCTGCCACATAAAATTGAGCAGAGTTCCCTGTGCTGTACAGCAGGTCCTTGTGTTATCCATTTTAAATATAGCAGTGTTTATATTATATGAAATTCACCTCAAATAATAACCAACAAAATATATATCAAAGACTACAGCAGTTTTCTAAATCTGGGACAGAATAGGTCAGGTACCAAGATCCAGTTTTGGAGGGGAAAAAAGCCCAGAGACAGAAGTTATGGTCAGGCTTAGCTGTAAAGTGACACTGAGTCTGAAACAGGTGCAAGAGTCGAGTCCACATGTGTGGACTTACAATAAAGGTCTCAACACAGACACAGGGACCTGATATTGAACCTGAGAGCTATGAATACTATTTTCTAGCTGTGTAATGCTGGCGACTTCACCATTGCTGAGCCTTGCTGTCCATACTGGAAACAGATGGGGAATCTTTGGTGGGTTGCCTCAAGAGTCCAATGACAATGATGGCAAAACTCTATTGTAAGTAATTGCATGTAACACACAGTAAGTGTTCAACTAATGGCAGCTTTAATTATTGTGCAATCACCATGCATGGGATGTGTGGTCAAGGTTGCCAAGGATGACAAAGGTCAGACCCAGACATGTCCTCCTGAGGCCAGTGGACTGTGTAGAGACCATTACTCTCCTGCTGACAACAGAAGCACGTGAGGGTGATCCCAACTCCACAAGTACTTCTAATGCCTCTGCTGGCCTCATGCCTACTAACATGCCATTGGTCAGATGAAGTCACATGACCAAGACCAGCATAAAAGAGACAGGGAATATCCACCTGGTACACACCAAAGGACATGTGGACAGTGAGGGAGGAGATGAACAAATGTGAAATGTTAATACAAATATACCATGACATCCCAAGATATTTGTGTTCCCGATTTAGAGACAGGAAACCAGACATGTAGCAACAGTGCCAAGATCATTCAGCTTGAAAATGACAGAGCTAGATTTAAAACCAGGTCATCTAACTTTAAAATGCAATAAAGGGACACAGTGAGATTCTGGGGAGACAGTGTGGGAATAAGATATGAGGCAAACTTCATGGAGGTCATGACCCTCCTTGTCTGATATGAGTGACATTCCAAGGGTGTTTCACAAATGCTCAAATTATTACCATTAATAGGATTTCTGTAGCTGGACATGAACTTAAGAAAGAAAAGTCCTCATACAGTAGAAATGTGATTAAAGGGACTTCCTACTTTAAGGGACCTACTTTGGAGCAGACCTCTGTCCAACTTCAGGGAAGTCTGCTCCAAAGTAGCTTTTTTTTTTTCCCCCAAATTAAGTCTTTATTGAATTTGTTACAATATTGCTTCTGTTTTGTTTTGGTTTTTTGACAGTGTGGCATGTGGCATCTTAGCTTCCTGACCAGGGATTGAACCCATACCTCTTGCATGGGAAGGTAAGGTCTTAACCACCGGACCAACAGGGAAATCCCCAAAATAAGTTTTAAAACAATCATTTCCATCATGAGACACTCAAAGAAGGTGACACCTGCAGCTGACAGCTAAGCAGCATCCTCCTATGTGAAAGACGCGTTCTGGTTAAGTGCGTTTGAAATTATGACAGATTAAGGTGATCAGAAATGCATTACCCGGGTGTCTGCTTTCACTTTAAAATCTCCAGAAACAAAGTTCCTTGTCTCCAATCGTGTGGATGATTTGATGTATTATAGGTCCAGTTAAGGGGTGAGCACTCACTCATAACCCCTAATCAGCAATATGCATGCTGCCATGTCAAAGTTTTCTTCCGGAGGGTCTTCCTGCAATGAGCTACCTAGATTTGAATTCCAGTTCATCGGTGTGCAAAAGTCATGTGAAGATAAACTGGGGCCAGTCTTACAACAACAAAACACACAACTGACTCTCATCCAGATGCCTTCTTCAGTAAGTCAGAGGTGCCACAATTCTTTTAAAATGGTAAACACTCAGAAAGGAGCTCTTCTCCCTGAAGTATTTCCCCGTCTTATTACAGCTAAGACTCTATATCTCAAGGTCTTCAAGCACCTTCTAAAAGCTCCATGTTGCCCTTGGCATCAATGGAGTGGAATTACTTTTCCAATTGCACACAAAGGCATAGACACAGTGTTGACATTTTTGGTAGGAGCTGATTTTTTTTCTCCTAATTATTAAGAACAGAATATTAGATCATTAGAATTAGAATGAGTGTTGTCTGCAAACAATGGGAGAGTTTTTGCTTGGCAGTCAAGGCAACACAGTGCAGTGGTTAAGAGTAAGTGATCTAGGACTTCTCTAGTGGTCCAGTGGTTGAGAATCTGCCTGCCAATGCAGGGGACATATGTTCGATCCTCGTCTGGGAAGATTTTGCATGCCTTGGAGCAACTAAGTTGGGGAGCCACAAATACTGAGGCCCACATTCTAGAGCCTGTGCTCTGCAACAAGAGAAGCTATCGTAATGAGAAATCCTCACATTGCAATGAAGAATAGCCCCGTTCGAAGCAAGTGGAGAAAGCCTTCACACAGAGACGAAGGTGCAGTGCAGTCAAAATTAACTGATTGAAAAAAAAAAAAAGGGAAGAACTCTGGAGTCAGGAAGATCTGAGTTTGAATCCTGGCTCTGGCAAATTACAAGCGGAAAACCTTGGGCAAGTCACGTACTGTCTCCAATATTTAGTTTACTCCCCTGTAGGAGGATTGATTCCATGAGATGCTGTGTGGATAGATAGTATGCAATGTCTGCCACTGAGGATGCTGGAATAACGGCTGAAAAATACAGACAGATCACAGCACTCGTTTACATCATGTCTTTCAGTGGATTCCCTGTTCATAGGGCACAGCCCGTTAACCGGACATGGTCCTGCAATGGCCAGCACTTCTCTCCTCTTCAACCTCGCCTCCAGCCCCATCCATCCTCCTGTGTTGCATTCTTAAGGACTTTGCTCTTCACTCCCTCAGGTTCCCTAGACCTTCTCTGCTGCTCTCTCTTCTCCCAAATCAGCCTGGTGAATGCCACCCACACTTCTAGCATCTTCTCAAATGTCACTTTGAAGAAGCCTCCCTGGATTTACAACCACGATCTCTGTTTTCTACTCTTGTGGCCCCAGTGTAACTTCTCTTCACAGCACGTGTTAGAAATTGTAACTTTTCATTTCTTTGATTGATGCCTGTCCCTCCACCCTGCATAAACTCTAAGCTCTATGAAACTGGAGGCCTAGTCTAATTTGCTCCTAGGACCTGGCATCAGGCCTGACACCTAGCAGGTATCCAGTAGTTAGTTATTCAATTAAAGACACATAGTAGGAGTCTGATGGTTATTGATTCAATGAATGGATGGAAAACAATGTCACAGAAAAGAAGTAAAGGGAATGCAGCCTGGTGCTCTGTGATGACCTAGAGGGGTGGGATGGGGGTGGTGGGAGGGAGATCCAAGAGAGAGGGGATATACGTCTGCATATGACTGATGCACTCCACTGTACAGCTGAAACTAATACAACATGGTAAAGTAATTATATTTCATTAAAAAAATAAAAACATTTAGGACTAGTGCATGAGCTCTGTCTTAATTAGCTTCCTTGCCTTCAGTTTAAACAGCACAAAAGGGTATTTCTGACTCTCCTTTACATATCCCCTCCCTGCCTTCCCCTTTATGTTACTATATCACAGAAGACAATAATAATAATTACTATTCTAATATTGATGATTCAATGAGACCATCTCCTGATATTGGCTGGTTTAGTGTGGTGTTGTTTTGTAGTTTTAAATAAGCTCCCTATGTGGGCTATTAAATAAAGTGGGGACAAATGAGAGAAATTATGCATTCGCTCTTCACTCCAGGACAAGTTGTTATGTTTGCCTGAATCTAATTTCCCTTCATCTAGATCACTGAACCGAACCTCAGCTATTGCTGGTGCCAAGTTGAGAGTGTTGGTGGAGGCCTGGTTAATAACTTGCTGGTAAGTTCAGCAAGTGAGGAATTGCACCCAGTCTGGGCCATTATTTCTCTTCCTTTATGTAACAGGGCGTTTGGGATTGAGCTGAAATGGAGGCAATGGGAGGGTAAACACTACCTTCCTGTTCTAGTCCACTTATTCCCAAAGGACCCTTTCCCAAACTCCATGTGCTTCCTGCTATTGACAATCCCAGGAGGTTTTATTTTATTACTAGAGAAGGAAGAAGAAGAGTTTGATAGGAGGTGAGAGTTTCGGACTCAGAAAGGGGATAAGAAAACTCAAAACGGAATGGGAGGGCATCTGTGCCCTGCTCAGTTCTTGGGGTTGATTCTGAGCCACCTGTGGATGGAGGGGGTTTAGGTGCAGAAGGTGGGGGAGACTTGGTATCAACATAAGGAGATCTCCTTTGGGGAGCAGGCGACAGATCACAGCACAGAGCTGGAAAGGGGGCCATCTGCCCTGTCTCTAAAGGAAATAGAAGGATGGTCTGGGATCCCAAAACTAGAGCCATGGGAGCATCCAGTGGGGATGTCTAGGAACGGATGTCAGAGTTCTCCAGATAAGAATTAATGATGGTGGACCCCTGGGAGCAGCTACATGGTCAGCGCAGGGCTGGAAATGACAGATGTCTGATTCATGGAATGTGGGTTTCAGTGTCAACCTGGGAAAGATGGCCAGAAATAATTTTTTTTTCCTCCAATTTTTTTTATTTATAGTTTTTAAAAATTTATTTCTAACTGGAGGATAATTACTTTAAAATACTGTGATGGTTTCTGCCATACATCAACATGAATCAGCCGCAGGTATACAAAAGTTCCCTCTTTCTTGAGCCTCCCTCCCACCTCCCTCCCCATCCTAATTATACATGATTTCCAGTGTTGTGTTAGTTTCAGGTGTACAGCAAAGTGATTCAGTTCTTTTTCAGATACTTTTCATTATAAGGTTAATATATGATGTTGAATATAGTTCTCTGTGCTATACAGTAGATCCTTGTCTATCATATACATAGTAATGTGTAGAGGTTAATCCTAAACTGTTAATGTATCCCTGCTCCACCTCACCCCCATGTCCAGAAAATCCTCTGGAGAAGGAAATGGAAACCCACTCTAGCATTCATTCCTGGAAAATTCCATGAACAGAGGAGCCTGGTGGGCTGCAGTCCATGGGGTCACAAAGATTTGGACACGACTGAGAACACACACACCGCGCCATGTCAATGTGTATATGTTCATCCCAAACTCCTCATCTATATCTCCCCTCCCCCTTCCCCCTTTGTTAACCATAAGTTCATTTTCAATATCTGCGAATCTATTTCTGTTTTGTGAATAAGTTCATTTGTATATATTTTTTAGATTCCACCTATAAGTAATATCATGTGATATTTGTCTTTCTCTGCCAGAACTAATTTGGATATGCCCTAGGATATGGTGGAAGCCCGATTTTTAGTAATAAGCCAGTGATTTTATTTCCTACAGTCATAATTTTGGTATATGTAGTAACTGTGACCTAATTTTTCAGCCATAAAACAATAAGTCCCCCGGACAGAGAGGTTGTATTTTTTTTTTTTTTATTGAGAGTAAACAAAATTTCATGGTTTTCTTCATATAGCTCAGCATTGTTTAACTTGTTGCCAGGACAATGTGTCATTTTCCTGAAATACAATTTTGTAAACACTAAGACAAAAATAAACAGAAGGAGGGAACTTTTTAAAATTCCTCCTTTCCTTCCTTATTTTGCCAGTCTCCAAAGAAAGACAGCAACAACCTCTAGAAGCGTCTTAACTCTGACATGACTGCCCAAGGATTCAGGAACTCCCCACCACTGTGTAAAGCTCTGACTTCGATGATGCTGAGTTAGAAACCTTATGTGGTAAAGCAAAGGACCTACAAGGAAAATGCCAGCCTTCTGCACTAATGGGCAACCAGCGCACAAATCTCCAGTTTGCTCAGGGCCACTCTTGTTTTTCAAATATGCAGGGCAAACCTGGGCATTTAAAACAGAATCAAGTCCTGGCAGTGCAAATTAGCACTTTGCTCTCTACGCTGCCATTCTAAGGTCCTCTCAGGAAAATCTCATTGCTTGGTCTGCAGGGAAAAATAACTATTGAAATGCAGTGCCAAACAAAAGAGGAAATGCAAAGAGCATTTTAAAATTCACAGACATTCATTCTAACATGAGGGAAAATAATTTATCCCTTGGGGTATTACTTTTAAGAGTCATTAATTAATTAATTTTAAATGACTTTGCTTTAACAGCAAGCTTCTTATAAAGGCTACATCATATGGAGACTGATTAAAAAATACATACATATATATATATATATATATATATATATATATAGGTTGATTCAAAAAAATCGAACCAGCTAACATGTATTGCACTATGTGTTTGGAGATATGGCCATGGCTATTCCCATTCCTGTTGAGAATAATTAACATATATATATGAAATTCTAGTCTTCAACATATTCAATATGTTTCTCTTTGTCTTAATATCAGCATTCAGGTTGTTAATCTTCCCCAAATCAGTTAAAAAGTCAAGCTAATTTTGGAATCATATGAGGACTAGCTACATTAAATACTCTCTTCTCCTAAATTGAACAAGCCAGAATTCTGTGACATTCATGGAGAAAAAAAAATATCCTATAATATGCAGGGAAAAGATAAAAATGTTAAATGTTACTTGGCAAAAACCTTACCATATTAACAGAGGTGATTTTATCCCATACAATTTATCATCTTGGCCAACATCATTGGGTCCAATTCTATTGTTGCACAGTTGAATGGTAATTTTACTTCTCATTCCTTTTTCTTTCCAGTGCATTTTAAAGGCATCTCAGGTTTTCCCTTCCCTAAGTCCACTCCTGCAAAGCCAGTTCAGTACAATTCTTTTCAAACCCCAGTATCACTTTTCTGTGAATTGGAAGGCCTTAAAATTTATCTCATAAAATTGAGTTTCCAATAAAGGTCTCTCTGGCAGACAAAAGTAGCCAGGTGTTTTTCTTGTATTTTGTGATCTTAGTTTTTCCTGTGTAGATTTCATAATTGTTCCCACAAATTGTTTACAATTAGTTTGGAACAAGACAGTGAATTATCTGGCAGTTCTGTAGTTATAAGCAATAGAACCTATGGCTAACTTAAGAAAAAAGGGGGATTTATAGAAGAATATGGTGTATTTATGGAATTAAGACTCATAAAAGGGTAATGTTCATGAAGAAATAAATACCATTGTTCATCATCATATCAGCCATTCTTCTAGAGAGTCAGAGTCCCAGGAGAGAGAGGACAGCTGGCCAGGCTTAGATTCCGTGTCCATCTCTTCACCATACTTGGTCAAGAAGGAGAAGGAACTCATAGAAGCTGTCGGTATGGTCCTCAGGGGACTTCATGTTTTTAGGACATCTGTATTGTCAGACCCATTTGGATCACAATGTGGTAGAAAGGTGATCTCTCCAAAATAATATGAATAAAAAAATTAAAGAGTAGGGCTGGTTATTTTCTGGATAGCTAAAATCGAAAGCCAAACAACATAATTTACTCCAGATTGTATGGACAAAGACATGCAAGTCAACTAAGGTAATTGAGACTTAATCCCTAATTATGTATATATAAAGGTGCATTTGCTATGAATTATCATGTCCGGAAATTAATACCTGTGAAGGAAGAAAAAGATAGCTATTTCTTTCCTGAGATCTTTCAGAGCTGACCTTATTTTGTTATCGAAAGAGATGCAGGGAAGGAGAGCGAGAGGGAGAGGGAGGAAGGGGAGAGAGGGAGAGAAAGGCAGAGGGAGGAAGACAGAGAGAAGGAGGGAAGGAGGGAGAGAGAAGGAGGGAGGCAAAAGGAGAGGGAGAGATGGAGAGGGAAAGAGAATCTCAAGGGAGCCTAGCCAGGGAAGCAGCTCTAGATGTCTGATCATATCAAGCTCAACTCAAAACGAATGGGTCGGCTCATCTCGGTGGTGTTTATTCATTTGGACAAAAGCAACTCTCTCCAATTTCACAACTTCCAGAAAGGCAGTGGGCTGCTGAATTATACTTGGTATGACAGCACTCTTCCAGAGAACTGGAATGAGATTTTTTGGCAGCTAAAGTGTTTTTTTAAAAGCCACTGCTTTCTATGATTGCCCCCATCTTATAAATGACTCTGCTGCTGAGAATGACCAATTCAGAGACAACAAAAAACTCCTTTCCACAGCTCCGCAGACCTCATCTAAACTCCTCAGATTTCAGTTTGTTCTGTGCCGTGTTCCTAAAGATGTCTGATGGGATAGTGATTCTGTCCCAAGGTGCATGCCACTTCTGGTTTGATTTTATATACAACAGAATGAAGTCTTGGGCCGTTAGAAACTTACTCAACTCTGCCTCATAGAATAAATTACAGCTCTCCAGTGAAGATGGGGAAGACAAAGGGTTTTTGAAGTACATAGACCTGGCTTACTGTGTTCCTTTCTCCCTGAGTCTTTAACCTCTGAACCTCTGTTTCCTCTTTTATAAAATAGCATCTATCTTACTAATTAAATGCAAGAGCACATAGAAAGGTTTGGTGCAATTACTGTTGTGGATGGGAAACATACGTTAGTTTCTTTCTACCCATGCTTTGGGGTTATCTGACACTGTTTCCTACTTAGGGTGTCACAGGAAGTATTGACTCTGATGGCTACATATTTGCAAGGCATGATGATTTTCAGTATCTTGGAGACAGAGGCAGGGAGTTTAGACTGTCTGTCTCCATTGCTGACCTGCAAATAGGTTCATCAGTTCCATCTTTCTCGAGTCTATAAACATGCATAAATATACAATATTTGTCTTTCTGTTTCTGATTTACTTCACTCTGTACAGTAGACTCTAGGTTCATCCACCTTATCAGGACTGTCTCAAATGCATTCTTTATTAAAGCTGAGTAACATTCCATTGTATATATGTACCACAATTTCTGTATCCATTCACATTGACTGATTTGTGTATATTGAAGAATCCTTGCATCCCTGGGATAAATCCCACTTGATCGTGGTGTATGATCCTTTTCATGTGTTGCTGGATTCTGTTTGCTAGTATTTTATTGAAGATTTTTGCATCTATGTTTATCTCTGATATTGGTCTGCAATTCTCTTTTTTGTGTGTAGTATCTTTGTCTTATTTTGGTATCAGGGTGATGGTGGCCTTGGAAAATGAGCTTAGGAATGTTCCTTCCTCTGCAATTCTAACTCGTTTCTAAATATTTGATAGTGGGAAGCTGTTATATAGCACAGGGAACTTAGCTCAGTGCTCTGTGGTGACCCAGGGGATGGGATGGAGATGGGGCGGTGAGAGAGAGACCCAAGAGGGAGGGGATATACATTTATATATAGCTGATTCACTTTGTTGTACAGGAGAAACTAACTCAACATTGTAAAGCAACTATACCCCAATTAAAAAAAAAAAAGACTTTGTCTCTGGAAAGAGAAATAGGGATATTTGGGGGCAGAGATTGGAAGAAGAATTGATATCCATTGTGTATTATTTTATAAAGTGTGAAATTAGATACACATGAATGCATTATCTACTAAAGTTTAACTTAAAATAATAACCACCACCCCAAACCCAAAAATGAGATGATACATCTGGCGAACAATGCCCATCAGGCAATATTTATTGAGTATCCACAACAGCCACTCTCAAGATGATCAGAGAAAATGATGCTGTTGTTCTTTCCATCTAACAGTCACTCAATGGAGAAGCTGTGGGGATAAGCTCATCAGAATACAGTTTACTCACTTAAAGAAAAGAAATCCTACTTGGATGGCTTTTTAGGAAACTAATCCTGCCAGAGGAGAATTAAAAGGCTGCCTCAATAACATGGGCATAATCAGAAGGAAATCAGACTGAAGGAGAAGCTGCAAGGAAGGAGGAAGGAAGAACTGAGGCAATTCCAAAGGTCTGAGACCTCAGCAGAATATAGACACCACCTGCTGGAAGCTGCTAGACAACTCAATAGGACCAATAGACACATGGAAGAAAGAAAATGTTAGTCACATGAAAGATAGACACAAGAAAGCTCGGTCGTGTCTGACTCTCTGTGACCCATGGACTGTAGTCCACCAGGCTCCTCTGTCCATGGGATTCTCTATCCAAGAATATTGGAGTGGGTTGCCATTTCCTCCTCCAGAGGATCTTCCTGACTGGAACCCAGGTCTCCTGCATTGCAGCTGGATTCTTTATCATCTGAGCCACCAGGGAAGCCATTGATAGATAGACACATAGGGTTAGAATAAGTGTCTTGATGTCATACGTCAAGCAAGTTCACAACAGTGAATGAGCACATGGATTCACGATTCCTTTACTCAATTTCAGCATTATTCTAGCATTCCCTGTCTCAGTGAATGGAACCATGATCCACCAAAGAAACCAGAAAGCAGAAATTGCCTTTCACTCATCTTTCTCCCCAAATAGCTATTACAAATCAATACCAAATTCTATTAATGTTATGCCTTAGGTTTATTGCATATATTTACACATTTACTTCTCTGCATCTCTCCCAACATCTTAGTCTAAGGCAACATCACGTCTTGTTTGAACTAATATAATACAGCAGATAGTGAAGGACAGAGGAGCAGACACGACTTAGTGACTGAACAACAACAACAACAGACTAACTGGTCTTTCTTTTTACTCTAGAATCTATTGCATTTCTGAAATTGAAACCAGTGCTTCATTAAAGAAGAAGGAGGAGGACAGGGAGGAAGAGCTGAAGGAATCACAAAGCTAGAAAAATGCCCCTCTAGTAACATAGGTCTTCCCAGGTGGCTCAGTGGTAAAGAATCCGCCTGCCAATGCAGAAGCCTCAAGAGATGTGGGTTCAATCCCTGGGTTAGGAAGATCCCCTGGAGGAGAAAATGGCAACCCACTCCACAATTCTTGCCTGGAAAATCCCATAGGCAGAGAAGTCTGGCAGGCTTGGGGCTGCAAAGAGTTGGACATGACTGAGTGACTGAGCACGCACACACACACACACACACTACTAACACAAAACAATACTATCTCATTCATATAAACTGTACTGTTTTAGCATATATCATAATCCAAATTCAGTACTATCTATAAATAAAGGATATATATATGTATATACATATATAAAGGCAACAAATGATAAAATTTGCAGGGAGGAATACAGATTCCATAAAAAGTATTTTTTTTTCAAATACTATTCACCTAAGCTGGTGAATACATACAAATGGTTTTATTTACTCCTCAGAATAGACCCAGCAACAATTATTTCTGAAATCATTTAACATTTATTAGCTTAAGGTAGTATATGAATTTGAAAAGAATGCAAATGCACTTTTTTAGAACACTATATTCGTTCTGGTTCTAGATTTTTCTTATTATAAAGGACAATTTCCCCTTCTATCTTTGGAAACATTGATTTTCTGGTGATATTAAACTAAGTATTGAACATTATCAGACTAATATAAAGCTTTGTAACGATTTTCAGAAAAGAAGAGTACTCATGAAAATCTTTAAACAAATACTAGCTATGGAAGAGCATCCAGTTAATTAGTTTACCAATTATTCTCTTATATTGTGACCTGTGACAATTCTACGGTGATTTCTACTCCAATTAATTCTATTCTAAATCATCTAAATATTCTAATAGGTGTTTGTCCGGGTCATCTTTGCGAACTATATACATCTCCGAGATGCTGGATGATATCTTATGTAGACATAGCAAGGGAATATTATTAGTATAAAGATATTTATTGCTTTTCTTTTCCACAGTCTACCAAAGATAACTCCATTTCCAGTTTTGTTTTTGGAATTTCATTGCTCAGAACTACCTCAATGGGTTAAAAAAAAATAGACCAGGAGAAGAAAAGACTAAGATTCATTTGCAAAGAGCCAAGTTTATTATCAGAGAAAGGGTAAGAGAGAAGGTCTGGACAATGAGGAAAAGGAGGGTGTGGAAGGGCTTCAGATGGCATGAGTATGCGGATCTTTTTGGAGAAGAAAATGGCAATCTGCTCTGACATTCTTGCCTGGGAAATCCCATGGGCAGAGGAGCCTTGCAGGCTACAGTCCATGGGGTCACAAAGAGCCGGAGACGACGTAGCAACTAAACAACAGCAGCAGTGGGAGTCTTGGGAAACACAGTGGAGGGAAAACTGTTTCTGAGAGAAACAAAGTACATTGCATGAAGGATGCAAAAGACTGGACAAGATGGGTCAGGACAACATTAAAGATGTTCTCAGCATAATTAATAGTCGACCTTCCCTTGGTAAACATCCTTCAAGAGACACCAGGAACAATCTGATGCACTAAAAATGTCAGATGGTCTGTATTTGTGTGTTATCACAACAAGGCAAGTCATAATTGGATCTGACTTTCTGTTTTTCAGTGACAACCAAACTTCTCTGTTTGGGATAAAATGGACTCTGAAGAACATAATTCCAGTTCCTACACTTTATCACACACACATGGACATCACCAGATGGTCAATACTGAAATCAAATTGATTATATTCTTTGCAGCCAAAGATGGAGAAGCTGTATACAGTCAGCAAAAACAAGACTGGGAGTGGATTGTGGCTCAGATCATGAACTCCGTATTGCCAAATTCAGACTTAAATTGAAGACAGTAGGGAAAACCACTAGACCATTCAGGTATGACCTAAATCAAATCCCTTATGATTATACAGTGGAAGTGAGAAATAGATTTAAGGGACTAGATCTGATAGACAGAGTGCCTGATGAACTATGGACAGAGGTTCGTGACATTGTACAGGAGACAGGGATCAAGAACATCCCCATGGAAAAGCAATGCAAAAAATCAAAATGGATGCCTGAGGAGGCCTTACAAATAGCTGTGAAAAGAAGAGAAGCGAAAAGCAAAGGAGAAAAGGAAAGATATTCCCATCTGAATGCAGAGTTCCAAAGTATAGCAAGGAGAGATAAGAAAGCCTTCCTCAGCGATCAATGCAAAGAAATAGAGGAAAACAACAGAATGGGAAAGAATAGAGATCTCTTCAAGAAAATTAGAGATACCACGGGAATATTCCATGCAAAGATGGGCTCGATAAAGGACAGAAATGGGATGGAACTAACAGAAGCAGAAGATATTAAGAAGAGGTGGCAAGAATACACAGAAGAACTGGACAAAAAAGATCTTCACGACCCAGATAATCACGATGGTGTGATCACTCACCTAGAGCCAGACATCCTGGAATGTGAAGTCAAGTGGGCCTTAGAAAGCATCGCTACGAACAAAGCTAGTGGAGGTGATGGAATTCCAGTTGAGCTATTTCAAATCCTGAAAGATGATTCTGTCAATGTGCTGCACTCAATATGCCAGGAAATTTGGAAAACTCAGCACTGGCCACAGGAAAGGCTGGAAAAAAACGCACAATTGCTCATCTCACATGCTAGTTTGCTCATTTCTCCAATCAGCAATAGAAAGGATGTTCAAGCTAAGAACTAAAGAGCCTCTTGATGAAAGTGGAAGAGGAGGGTGAAAAAGTTGGCTTAAAGCTCAACATTCAGAAAACTAAGATCATGGCATCTGGTCCCATCACTTCATAGGAAATAGATGGGGAAACAGTGGAAACAGTGTCAGACTTTATTTTTTAGGGCTCCAAAATCACTGCAGGTGGTGATTGCAGCCGTGAAATTAAAAGACACTTACTCCTTGGCAGGAAAGTTATGACGAACCTAGGTAGCATATTAAAAAGCAGAGACATTACTTTGCCAACAAAGGTCCATCTAGTCAAGGCTATGGTTTTTCCAGTGGTCATGTATGGCTGTGAGAGTTGGATGGTGAAGAAAGCTGAGCCCCAAAGAATTGATGCTTTTGAACTGTGGTGTTGGAGAAGACTCTTGAGAGTCCCTTGGACTGCAAGGTGATCCAACCAGTCCATCCTAAAGGAGATCAATCCTGGGTGTTCATTGGAAGGACTGATGTTGAAGCTGAAACTCCAATACTTTGGCCACCTCATGCGAAGAATTGACTCATTGGAAAAGACCCTAATGCTGGGAAGGATTGGGGGCAGGAGAAGAAGGGGACGACAGAGGATAGGATGGCTGCATGGCATCACTGACTCGATGGATATGGGTTTGGGTGGACTTCGGGAGTTGGTGATGGACAGGGAGGCCTGGTGTGCTGTGATTCATGGGGTCGCAACGAGTCGGACACTACTGAGCGACTGAACAGAACTGAACTGAACACTTTATCTATGAGGAGTCAGTGTGACAAATGCACCTACTTGGAAATAGGGAAGGGAACGGACCTTCACCCCAGCCTCATGGGTGCCAAGGTTCCCTTTTTTTTTTAAATTTATCTTTAATTGGGGGGAAACTGCTTTACAATGTTGTGTTGGTTTCCGCCTTACAACAATGCAAATCAGCCATAAGTATACATACATTGCTTTCCTCTGGAGCCTCCCTCCCCCCAGTCTCACTCACTTAGGTCATCACAGAGCACCTGGCTGGGCTCCCTGTGCTATATAGCAACTTCTCAGCAGTTATCTAATTTACACATGTAGTATATATATGTGTGTGTGTGTGTGTGTGTGTGTGTGTGTGTGTGTGTGTGTGTGTGTGTGTGTGTGAATGAGCACACAGCACTCTGTCTCAGCCATCTGCAACACCGAGGCTTGTACTCCTTAGAAAACCAGCTCTTCTAATGAACAGTGCATTCTCATTATTGACACTCCCATGAAAAAACACAGGGTGAAATCTGATATTTTTCATCCAATTGATATCCCCCAACTTGCAGAGTAACCACCTGCACTGTCTAGAGTCCCGTTTAGGAATCTTTACCTGTAGATGGAAAACTGTTTATGTGTCTAGAGCTATTGACATCGTCAGTTCTATTACAGAGCATGGACTATTCAGTCAGTCTTCAATTAACACATATTCACCTGTAATGTGTCAGGGCTAGATGAGGGGCTAAGGGTGGATCTGGTTAGAATGCAACCTTCAAGAAGGAAGGAAATTTTATCTTTGTCCACTGCTGTGGATCGAAGTACTTAAAATGATAGGGATAAGACAAGCATTTTTACTTGACTTCATTAAATTTATCACATCAAGGCACACTCTAAGGTAAATCTTATCAATATATTTTCGAGTGTAAATCTGTATACACAGCTTAGCTTCAGGTGTAACCTGTGTGCATGTGTGTTTATAGTCACTCAGTCATGTCTGACTCTTTGTGACCCTTCGGACTGTAGCCCACAAGGCTCCTCTCTGCATGGGATTTCCCAGGCAAGAATACTGGAGTGGGTTGCCATTTCCTCCTAGGGGATCTTCCCGACCCAGGGATCGATCTCTAGTCTCCTGTGTCTCCTGCATTGGAGGTGGATTCTTTACCCTCTGAGCCATTCGGGAAGCCCAAAGACACATTTTGTCAGAAGTAGGATATAACATGGAGGTGTGAGGAGATTCTGCATTCTGACCAATATCCCAGGTCTATATTAGTGGGAACAGCTTACTAGTTAATAATATTTTACAGCTTACAGCATCATCTTATTTTGTAATGGGAGTTCTTTAGAAAAAATTCAAAATGTAGGCTTGAACTTCCTTGCGTAATTATACAATGACTTCTCCTTACTATGGGAAGTAATTTTCTGATAATTACTCTTAAAAAAAGTAGGCCCAGGTCTCCAGTCATTATCTGGTAAAACATCTGCACATTTGTACGAGGGAAAATGAGTATTGGTGAATGATTCTTTGGCTAAAGTCCTATTGGTTTAAGAATCCTCTTTCCTTGTCTTTTCAATAACATTGCTGTTGTTCAGTCGCTAAGTCATGCCCAACTCTTTGTGACCCCATGGACTGCAGCATGCCAGGCTACCCTGCCCTTAACTGTCTCCAAGAGTTTGCTAAAATTCATGTTCATTGAGTCCATGATGCCATTTAACCATCTCGGCCTCTGCTGCCCCTTGTTCCTTTTGCCTTCAAGCTTTCCCAGCATCAGGGTCTTTTCCAATGAGTTGGCTCTTCATATCAGGTGGTCAAAGTATTGGAGCTTCAATTTCAGCATCAGTCTTTCCAATGAATGTTCAGGGTTGATTTATTTTAGGATTAATAGGTTTGATCTCCCTCCTGTCCAAGGGACTCTCAAGAGTCTTCTCCAGCACCACAATTCAAAAGCATCCATTTTTTGGCACTCAGCCTTCTTTATGGTCTAAATCTCAAATCCACACATGACTACAGGAAAACTATGACTCTGACGATGGAAAACCATATTTGACGATATGGACCTCTGTCAGCAAAGAGATGTCTCTGCTTTTTAATACACTGTCTAGGTGTGTCATACCTTTCTTTCCAAAGAGCAAGTGTCTTCTAATTTCACGGCTTCAGTCATCATCTTCAGTGATTTGGAGCCCAAGAAAATAAAATCTTAATTTAAAGGGCATTAACTTTCATTTTGGACTTCCCTGGTGGTTCAGACGATAAAGAGTCTGCCTGCAGTGTGGGAGACCCAGGTTCAATCCCTTGGCCTGGAAGATCCCCTAGGAGAAGGAAATGGCTACCCACTCCAGTATTCTTGCCTGGAGAATTGCATGGACAGAGGAGACTGACAGGCTACAGTTCACGGGGTTGCAAAGAGTCGGACACGACTGAGCAACTAACACTAACTTTCATTTATATTAATAAATGATAAGCAGAATTTTTATTGGGTAATCATGAACTGGCTCAATCATCTTTAAATTTACTGACTATCAGGCTATATATGTGTGTCTTATTTTGCATTGAATTTACTATCAGGCTATATATGTATGTCTCACTTTGCATAAGTATCTTGAATTGGAAGGTCCCTATTGGAAACAAGCTTGCATAAGTTAAATGCAATTGTATTTTCAATATAAAAGTCTCAATACAGCAAGAGACTTGCATGGTTTTATCTCAATGCTAGGTCTTATTTGTATATCCTGAATATACAAGTACCATCACACTTAGTAATTTAACAGTATGGTGAAATATATATGAGTATCACCTTTAAATTTTTCTTTCATGTTTAATACAGATTCTCTCTACCAAAAGCACCATCCAGGACATCAGCATTGACCAGAAGCATGTTAGAATTGGCTAACCTCAGGTTAATCCCCAGATCTACTGAATCAGATTGAGGGCAGGAGGAGAATGGGGCAAAAGAGGATGAGATGATTGGATGGCATCACTGACTCAACGGACGTAAGTCTGAGCAAACTCTGGGAGATGGTGAAGGACAAGGAAGCTTGGTGTGCTACAGTCCACAGGGTCACAAAGAGTCAGACATGACTTAGCTACTGAGCAACAACAACAACTGACTCAGAATCTGTGCTTTTAACAAGATCTCCATGTGATTCCTCTGCACACTAAAATTTGAGAAGCCCTGCCCTAGATAAACATCTCACTTTTTCATTTCTTCAACAACTATTTATTGATTTCCCACACTGTCATCAGCTACCATGGAAAGACACTCATACGGGGTAAGACTGCTAGTGAGGTATCTAAAGGATTTCCACTTGAAGAGCTGAAATGATTTCTAACTCCCTGGCAAAATAACCAGAAGAAAATGAAGAAAAAAATCCCCCATCTTGTCTTCCACTTATACAGAATCATTCACATGAGATACTAGTTTATAAATCTATTCTGGACTTCCTTGATGGTCCAGTGGTTAAGAATCCACCCACCAAGGCAAGTGACACGAATTTGATCCCTGGTCTGGGACGATCGCACATGCCGTGGGACAACCAAGCCTGTGTGCCGTAAGTATTGGCACGCCCTAGAGTCTGTGCTCCACAACAAGAGAAGCCACCACAACGAGAAGAACAAGCACCATGAGAAAGAGGAGTCCCCACCTGCTGCAACTAGGGAAAGCCCATGTTCGGCAGCGGAGACTCAGGGCACCCACAAGTAAACAGGAAATACAAAGCAACTAACACTTTCACTTTGTCATCTACTAGTTTCTGGAGAGCCTTACGTAGTATTGGTTTGGCCAAAAGGTTCATTCAGGTTTTCCTGTAACATCTTACTTTATCCAAAAGGTAAGGAGAGCACTTTTAGTTAAACCTGAATGGTCTAGGGGTCGACCCTGGTGCTTGTTTAAAAAGCAAAATTCTAGGGAGAGAAAGGGCAAGAGTTGGGAAGAATCAGAATAAGTGGGGGATCCTGAATTTGCTTTTTAACAAGTCGGTTAAAACTACGACCTCTGGAAGATGTCCCCATACATACATTGATGGGCAGGTTATTACATGGTTATTACTATGACCTCTGGAAGATGTTTCCATATATATGTTGATGGGCAGCTTTCGCATCACATGGCAGCTTGCTAGACATGCATAATCCTTGGGTCTCCCCCAGACCTGAGTCAGAATCTGTGTTGAACAAGATCCCCGGGTAACATCTAAGAACATGCAAGTTTGAGAAGCCCTCTACTAAGTATGAGAACCACTTCCCTAAGTCATTACATGTGCTCAGCTGCTCAGTCGTATTTGATTTCTTGAGACCCCGTGGACTGCATCCCACCAGGCTCCTCTGTCCATGGGATTCTCCAGGCAAGAGCAGGTTGTCATTTCCTCCTCCAGGGGAGCTTCCTGACACAGGGATTGAACCTGTATCTCTTGCCTCACCTGCACTGGCAGGCAGATCCTTTACCAATGTGCCACCTTGGAAGCTCAAGTTATTACATAAAGAACACAAGCGTACCTCCCAGACTCAGGGTGGCTGACTCTTCTGATTTACCCAGAACCAAAATATTTCCAGGATGCTGAGTTTTAAGTGGTGGACCCTACATTTACTTGACAATCCAGATAAATGGAGATGGTTGGTCACCCTACACCATCTTCATGATACAGGACAGAATGAAGACCATGTGTTTCTAAGTGTTACCCCTCCCACCTCATTCTCTGCCCCCCTCCCAGGATGGTATCAAAATAATCTCACTTTTCCTTTTCTTAAAGTAAAAACCCCTTTCCCACTTCAAGATGGAATAAATGGCCATTTAAAGACAAACTTGAGACATTAAGAACAAGAATTCCGTTTTTTTCCCCCCCTAAACCTCTACAGAAAAGTCATCAGTTCAAACTGCAGATTGAATTACAGTCCCCAAAGCATACTAGGGAACACAATCTAATCACAGACGGCTCAATAAAATATGGTGCTACTAAATCTCCTTTACTTTTACTCCAATTGTTCTCTTTATCATGGATTATTTTTATTATCTTGAGCATATAAATATTTTAGCTCCACATATACAATTTAATTAGTTCAAAGTGCAAAATTAAAGCCATGCAAGCACATTTGTTCTGGTCACAGAAACCAAAGGCAGTAGTCAACCAAGAACAGATATATGTGTCTTTGAATGGAGACAGCTGTTATCTTGGGTAGCATGGCTGCAGTTAGAATGAGAGGTTTTATCTGGGATTCCTATTTAAACATCAGGGGTCTGGAGTTGTTGCTGCTTCAGAATTAGGCAATGTTTCAGCTCCCTGCCATTCTGAATTAAGGAATATAGCTGTTCTCTGTCTCTCTCTCTCTATTAAACAGGACCACCTGGTGCTAGCCTCCATTCCTTTTGTCTCAGAATGTTTTTCACCTTTCCCAAGTTCATCGATTCTCAAGTTTTAACCTTTTAGAGAGTTTATCAAAAGGACAAATGTCCAGGTACAAACCATAGGAATTCAGGAAATATGGGGGCAGGATCCAGGAGCTTTCCTCTAGAACAAACACCTCCTGGCGATGCTCAGGCATGGGGTCGGAAGAACAGAGAGAGAGAGGCCCTGTTCGGATCAATGCCACTGATCACCATGAGAGACAATATTTATTAGGTGCTGATTATCTACTCCAATATTCCTGCCTGAGAAATCCCATGGACAAAGGAGCCTCGTGGGCTACCTTTGTCCATGGGATCACAAAGAGTCAAAAACGACTGAGCACAAGCGTGTGCACATACACATCCGTGCCATACACTATTTAAGGATATGGCATATATTTGTAATCTTTCTAACATCCTGATGATTTGAGTGCTATCACCACCATCATCATTTCTAGTGTGTAGGTGAGGAACCAGTGGTACAGAAAGCCTGATTACCTTCTCCAAGGTCAACCAACGGCTTGGTAGAAATGGGACTGACACTCAAGCAGAGTGATTCTGAGACTCGTGGATTTCAGACAGGAAGCTCACCGAACAATTTTGAGTGCCTGGACCGCATGAAGCCAGGCGTCATGGGCCCAAGTGTCACAGTTCAGAAAGACTGGACTCTTAGAGTGACTAGAAGGAATGATCCAATTGACTCATAAATCTCTAGGTCTCTCTCAGGACCAAGGACAGCGGTTACAGTGAGTATTGCTGTTGTTTTCGCTGCTTCTGTGGCTGTAGTTTTAGCTCCTGTTTCATGAAAAGGCTTATTTTAGTCCAATGGAAAACGGCATATGCAATAACCACATCAAGCCTGAGGAACCTGAAATCAAGAACCATTAAGCATATGCTTTGGGAAATGATACACGTTATATACATTTAACTGTTTCACGTCCCTGCCATCACATATTAAACTGTATTAAGCAATAAACTTATTCCATCTCTCCCTCCCTCCTGCTCTTTCTCTCCTTCCTTCCTTGCCTCCTCACCCGCACCCCAAACAGGACCACCTGATTATAATCTCCATGTCTCTGTTTTTCACTTTTGCCCACACCCATAGCTCTCAAACTTTAACCTCGATGAGAGTTCTCTGTTGCAGATTTACCAGGATCCCAAGGACTAGTTCTGGATTCATAACAATATCCACACAAGGCACCAAAACTGGACAGAGATTCTCTAGCAGGTGAGGGTGGTTCAGGCTGACTCTTTCTGCCAAATGTTGACAATGCTGTTGGGAATCCTCAGGGTGGTGACACGAGGAATGGCAGAGCCTTCCACCCCTGAGAGGACTGATGAGTTTATTTCCTTCCCTGCAGCATCCCAGAGAATGGAAACCTTTCAGACCAGCAGCCCAAATCTCAGCCTTATGCACAGCATCCTACGTCCACCTGCTGTATTAGGCCATTTTCTCCCTCTGATCCATCAAATGTTCCTACTTGAGACGTGGAAAAAAAGGTATTCTAGATAGAGATCATGGTCCATTTACCAAATGACAACAAAGATAGCAATCATATAAATTCTTATCTTTTCTCTGCTGCTTGCATGCTCAGTAGGGCCTGACTCTTTTGCGACAACACCCCCTCCCCCAGACTGTAGTCTGCCAGGCTCCTTTGTCCATGGGATTTTCCTGGCAAGAATAGTGGAGTGGGTTGCCGTTTCCTTCCAGGGGATCTTTCCAACCCAGGGATTGAACCCGAGTCTCCTCAGGTTCAATCGCAGGGTGATTTTTTATCACTGAGCTGCCAGGAGAGAATGTTGAAATTGATAGCTAGGGGATATGAAGAAGCTGGGAGGTAGACACAGACACATCTCCATGGAGGATTTACAGTCATAAATATGTGCTCAGCTGAGGGAGTTCATCATGTAAGAATTTGTAGCCCATAAATAGCATCTGTATCTATCTATCTATCTATCTATCTATCTATCTATCTATCTATCTATATAAGAATTTTAATAATGTATTTAAAAGAAAGAGAGATGGAAAGAAAGGGTCCTCCTTTCTGGAGTATCTATTATAGATATAGATACAGATGTAGTGAAGTAGCTACAAGAACAATTAGGTAATGAAATCACAGATGAAATCTATTAATGACAGTGAAAGAAAAAGTTATTTCTCAGTCTTGGGAAATGACCCAGAGCAGTGAATATTTCTTTGGCAGTGCAGGCTGGGGGGTTTAGTGATTTTAAGAAATTAGGCTCTTTTTTTTTTTATTTCTTGGTTTAGCCAGAGAATGACTGTGGTAACCATGACATTTTAAATATATAGTTTCATGGAAAATAAACCCTTACCCCAGTGGTTCTTTTTTTTTTTTTTTTTGGCCATGCCACGTGGCTCGCAGGATCTTAGTTCTCTGATTAGAGATTGAACCTGCGCCCTCAGCAATGAAAGTGTGGAATCATAACCACTGGACTGTCAGAGAATTTCCCCAGTGGTTCTTAACTTGTGAATTTCACCCACCAGCAAACCCATTAAAAACATGTGAGAACATGAAGGGGAGAAAGGCTAGGGTTGGGTGACTGTGGGGAAAGACTGGCATCTGTGTTCCATTCCTTATTTCCCCAAAGAAGACAAAACTCCTCATGCTGATTTATTTCTGATTTTGCTTTGAACTGGGGAGAAGCTGAAATAGTGCATCACCAGCTCTCCAATTAACACTGGGAAAAAAAATCACTGGGTTAGAAGAGCATTCAAAGCCTCTTCTATGAAGGTGAGTGTGTAAGTTCAAGAGCTTCCCTGGTGGCTCAGTGGTAAAGAATCTGCCTGCCAATGGAGGAGATGCGGGTTCAGTCTCTGGGTTGAGAAGATCCTCTGGAGAAGGAAATGACAACTCACACCAGTATTCTTGCCTAGGAAATCCCATGGACAGAGGAGCCTGGTGGGCGATAGTCCACGGGGTCGTCAAAGAGTATGTTGGACATGAGTGGGTAACCTTGAAGTCACAGACTATCCCAGCTTGAAATCAACACTGTGGACTATCTGCTCCTTTCTTTGAATCAATGAACTTGGTTTTCAGAAGGGAAAGGTAGATAAAATACAACCAGAAACAGAATTCCATTTTTTTTTAAAGTGACATGTATCATGCCAGCTCTAGAGAGAAAATGCATAGTATACAGAAACAAGAATTAGGTTGATTGTCAGGAGATGTGAATTTTAGTCTTTACTCTGTCTAGAAACTAGTGACTTAGGGGAAATCATTCACTATTTGAGGTCTCAGTTTGCTCATCTGTAAAATGAATGGGTTGATCCAGAAGCTCTAAGTCCCTCTTTTTTTTTCATAATAGTGGAGTGAAAGCCGTTGACAATTACTTTGGACAGCAGTGCCTGCTCCAAATAAAATCCATGCACCATCTGCTACTGAAAGGAAAAAAAAAAATTAACGCATGTTCCCCTACATCAACCACACATCCATTTGAAGAGCAGTGAATCCAAACTGCTATTATGATTTACATTAAACATTCTGGAACGCATACACTAGAGCCATGAATGATCTTTGCGAGGGGCTGGGGGTGGTTTCTCCCACCTGCTTTAGATGCTTACAGAATATTCAGTGATTTATATGTAGGTCACTGAACGAAATGAGTGTTCTGCTAAACAGCCTATGCAAATGACTATGCACCAATCACTTAAAATAATTAGGAACTTATAAAATGACCATATGCAGTCATTATGAATAATTATATTAAGCCACAAAGGAAATTGCTCTCCCAACCCTCCACCTGAATCCTGAAGGGAACCTGAGCCATAGAGAAGCAGCAGGTAATTAAATACCAAATTAAAGAGAGAGAGGAAAAAAAAGAAAAGCCGTAGAAATCTAGTTAGGCAAAGCCATTTTCTATAGTTGAGAATGCCTTATACTTGTATCAGCCTGGTTTGAAAGTTCTCATGTGAAAACAAACAAACAAAACAACAACGGGGCAACAGAAAGAGCTTGCAGAAGACCTGAAAGTCCTTTTTTTTGCCCCCCAGCAACCCTGGGTCAACTTCTCCAGGTAGTGTTGAGAAGGTGAACCTTGGGAACACTTTCCAACCCAGGATAAATTGAACAGTTCACTTCATCCCATACTTCCTAAACGTGTAGTTCAGTTATTTCCAATGTTAGTTGGCAGTATGTTGACTCTTGTTTGGTTGAAATTCCCTAGCATGCTTCATTACCTAGCCAATAAAGCAATCTAACGGAGTTATTGAATCATACCCTGCTTGCTCTATTACCACCCTCTTGTTTTTATTTCGATGTGTGATTGCTCTCCTGGACTATTGCTCAAGAGGGAGATATATGTTTCATAACATTTTTTTTTAACGGTTCCCATCAGCTATACAAGACCTTGACTTTAATACACCACCTCCTTCTAAATGAAGCAAAGAAACAAGCAGTCAAAGCCATACATCAACATAAATCCAAACAAACCATGGAAATGCATGTCTGTTGCTGTGTGATTTTAATTTAATATAGTCGAGCAACAGAGAGAAAACTGTGATGACTCATTATTCTTATTTCCTACAGAGTCAATCACTTTGATTCTTTATTTCTTTTTGGCCTGAGAGTAAAGTTTCCATTTTTATGTTTGTGAAGAGTCAACGACTTAGCATTGGCACAAGGGCCAGGCGTTGAAACATCAGCAAGTCAGTGATTGGGTTGGGGTGCCCAGAAATGTCTGGAAATGGACTAAAATGTCTAAACACTTTAGGATGCCAACAATGTCCACCAGGACACAGAGGTTGAGAAGAATTTCTCGTGGATTGTCTTGGGTTAAGAACAAGTGGGGAACTTAGCATCTGATAAGGAACTAGTGGCTCAGATGGTAAAGAATCTGCCTGCAATGTAGGAGACCTGGGTTTAATCCCTGGGTGAGGAAGATTCTTTGGAGAAAGGAATGGCAACCCACTCCAGTATTCCTGCCTGGAGAATTCCATGGACAGAAGAGCATGACAGACTATACTCCATAGGTTCATCAAGAGTCAGATATGACTGAGCAACTAATGCTTTCACTTTTTTTTAAGGAACTTATAGAATCTAATCAATCTCAGTGGAAGACAATCAAATTTCAGTGAAAAAGGTCAACAAATCTGCCATTAAATTTCATTTTAAAAATTACATATGAAACTTATGGGTAAAGGGGAGACTGAATGTCTACTCCCATTGTGCCACTAGGATATTCTTAAAATTGCAAACACTATCTTTGTAAATGTGATCCCATTTAGTGAACAGGATCACAGTATCTGTGTTAAATTCTAGAATATTAAAAAGTAAGTGATAAACTTGTCTGGCTTGGGCTATTGTCTTGTGCAACTGGATCAGGAACTTTTGTGAGATGTGACAGATAACATCTAGTGACTGGTTAACAGATTAGTGGTATCTGTTTTAATCCCCTTCAAGAACAGCCTATTTTGAACTTTGGAGAGTGTCAGACAAGGCAGACATGAAAACCTGCAGTCAAGAAGACTTGACATCAAGCTGCCATAGAGAACATCATTGCACGACAGCTTTTTACAACCCCAATTTAGCGCTGGGTGGCTGGGTACAAGGAGGGACTGGGTGGGGGTTCGGGAACACTGCAAGTTTAGTCTTGAAATGGAATGCTTTTCAGGGAGAACCAGGAATGTGGACTTCATCTCTCCACCAGTCTCTCTGGAAAGTGCAAACACATTGACTCTGAATTATATACTTTAAACTCTTCCTCTTTTCCAAATTAGAAAAATTACAATCACGATTTTCTAAAAATACCCCCAATTACAGAATCCTAACATGCTAAAAGAGACTGACAGTGTCCTTAGGCATCATGTTATTCTACCTTTCCCAAATTTTTGAAGCTTCTGTGCTTTCTTCATGGTTTTCAGTATACAATTATCATCTCTACTTGTAATTTATCAATAGCATCTTAAAACTGAATCTTGATTTTTTATAAATTACTCACTTTACCCATGTTTTAAGAAGTAATATACACAAAGCACAGTCTCCGTGGTCTATATTTTTTCTATTATGTAGTAGAACGAATAGCACTATTAAAATTTATTTAGTTCTCATCAGTGATATGTGTGATAGTTTGTATAGCAAAATTCGATGCATAATTTTTTTTTCATTCTTCAAATAAGAAAACAGAACTCCAGAGAGAAAATGACTTGTTCAAATTCGCACCTGTAAATCCATTACAGATTTGGGGACAGGACTCAGATCTCCTAAGCCCCAGTCTCAAACTAAGCCACACACTCCCTCTCCCGCTCTTTTTCTGGCTCTGGACATGACAGATAACACTTATGAAGCTACAGAACCAAACTTACTTAACATATACAAAGTACTGCACCGAGGCAGACTTCATGGGTGTATGACCCGTACAGTCACACAGGATCCCATACTCAGAAGGCTCCAGCACTTGGTTTAATGTTCTGCTTTTGCTCTCTTAAATTTCTTATCAAGTTTTTAGCAAATGGCTCTGAATTTTCATTTTCCACAGGACTTCACCTATTATGTAATCAGTCTTGCCTGGAGGGTGAAAACATAATACAAGGAAAAAAAAACCCTTAAAATACATAATCAATAACCAGCCATACATAACTGACTTATTAAAAAAGAAAAGCAACTTCCACATAGCAGAGATAATGGCAGCTGCTGAAACTAATCTCCAGCACCTTCTCCAAACTCTATGCTGATTGTTGTTGTTGTCGTCGTTTTTCAGTTGCTAAGTCACACCCGGCACTTTGCAGCCCCATGGACTGCAGCACGGCAGGCTTCCCTGTCCTTCACTATCTCCCAGAGTTTGCTGAAACTCATGTCTGTTGAGTCGGTGATGCCATCCACCCATCTCATCCTGTCGCCCCCTTCTCCTCCTGCCCTCAATCTTTCCCAGCATCTGGGTCTTTCCACACCTGCAGCATTATTTGGAGACAAAAAAACACAATAACTTGAAACAACCTCTGATTTCAAAATAAGCACCACATTCCAGTAGAAATATTTCTCCTGAGTTTTGACAAGAATAAGGAGAGCTCAGAAAAATATAGGGAAGAGAAGAAAGAGGAATAGAAGTGTTAAGATTGAACTAAAATGACTCTGAGAAGGAACATCTATCTTAAATGTGAAACTACAGAGAAACAGAACTGGTGGTTCAGAGCGCTAACTACAGGGAAGGGACTTAACAATGTTCTCTGGGATGTGAGGAGGCTGTATTGGAAAGAGGATTGTTTTGAGAAATCGGTGGTAATTAGGATGAAGGAACTGACCTTTGGAAACTATAAAGTGAAGGGAACACAGAGCTAGATGGAGGAATTAAAGATCCTGTAACACAAAGAAATGCAAAAAGAAAACAATATACACAACTCCTCCTCTTGAACCTACCTTTCCCCAATAAAAACCAACCATTAAAGAAAATACACTTGACTAGAGACAGAGCAGAGCATTTGTGAACTTGAAATCTTGTGAACCACTCCCACCACTAGCCTCGTAAACCAAAAGTGATAATCCAAGCATGTCAGCTGCTGAAGAGTCTTCCCCACGTTCCAAGCATGCAACAGAAGAAAACTGAAATACAACATCCTGCACTCAGTTAAATATCTCAAAAAAGCACTTGAGAATGTCTTAATGATTAACTCACAAATACAAAGTGGAAATGGTCGAGACATACGAATACAATGAAATGGCCATTGACTGAGTTAATGAATGAAATAAAAGAAAAAAAAGCAAAAATTATATAAAAAATAAAGTCAAAATTATAAAGTGCTCAAGGGGGAAAAATGGATTTGAATGAGAGTTTACAATGACCGTTAAGGAAAAACAATAAAAAAATCAAGGAAATAGATCACAGAGTCAGTGGAGGGGATGGAAGACATGCAAAGAATATCCAATTTCTGTAAAATGAAAGTCCATGGAGAAGAAAGAATATAAAGAAAGTAACAGAGTGGAATGAATATTTGAAACTATAATCCACTTTGGAATAAAAACAAACAATCAAAATTTATAATTACAGAACTTATAAAAAATAACTGTAATAAAAATACAACGTATTACAATTCAGAATCTAAGGTTCATTTTAAAACAATGACCAGAGGAAAATTCATACCATAAATACCTTCAATAAAAGTTTTAAAATGCCAATATATTCACTAAATTCCCACCTCAAAACTTGATATAACCAGAAATCAATGAATTACAAAAAAGAAAAAAACCTTGGATACTATTACTAAATCATATTTCTTGTAAAATAAAACCAACAGAAACTAATCACCTCTTCATGAAGGGGCGAGGGGAAGGAGAAAACACAGAAATACAAATAAGAAATTACAAGAGGGAAGCCATTAAAGTTTTTTTTTTTTAATCATAGGGGACTACTTTGCAAAGTTCTGTGCAAATTAATGTGAAAATCTTGCTGAAATGGAGAACATGGCGGGGGGGAAGAACAAAAATCCCATAGAAAGATGGGCAAAAGAAATGAACAGACAGCATCCACAAAAAGGAATCAATATAAAATGCCTCTTGAGTACATGAAAAGATGTTCATGGCATTGAATCAATGTGGACTGGGAAAGTGCACCAAGTGCAATAATTTGCTTAAGTTCATACAACCAGTACAAGTATTAACAGATTGCAGTGATTTCCTGGTTCCAAAATGCTTTTTATTTTTCAAACATACCACCTTGACTCTATCAGCGGTTCACGTGCCCTCAACATGCTTAGGTTTCTTTGCCTTAAAAAGTATAGAATTAAATTAGACACTATCTAGAACCTCTTAAGATTGTAACATTCCAGGATGCCTCTCAAAAACTGAACCTCATCCTTCAAATGACAGCATTTGACACCACTGACCACAAAGCCCATCTGTTCTGTTAAGTCTTGGCAAACCATAGGGTGGTTATCATGGCTTGGGAAATAATTCAGTGGCATTCATTCTCTCATGCCCTGTCATCGTTTGGGAAGGTGAAGATATCAGTCACTCAGTCGTGTCCAACTCTTTGTGACCCCACTGACTGTAGCCCACCAGGCTCCTCTATCCATGGAATTTTCCAGGCAAGAACACTGGTTTGCAGTCATCCGCCTTAAGTTCTTTCTCAAGAAAACTCTACTTAGGAGAAAGGGGTTCTGAGTTAAAGTTCTGCTCTACCAAATTCAAGGAGGTTGGTTAGTGATGTCACCTAGGAAGTTTCATGACATTTATATTTCTGTACAGCAGGAGAGTCATTTTCAGGCTGGACCCATCTGAGTGGAGAGACTTTTCAGAGAATCAAACCATACTGTCCCATCATGCAGCAGGAAGAAGAGAGAAAATACAAGGAAGGAATCAGGAAGTTTGGAAAGGGACTCTGAGTTCTTGAAGCTTAAAGGCAGCCACAGACTCACAGCTTTTCTCAAACACAGCACTGTCATTTCAGGACATAAGCTGGAGACAGGCATAACCACATGGCAATACGGAGGCATCCTTAGGGATTGGTTGAACATTCTGTGTCCCAAGCAGGCTGAACATCTTTACAGAGGGAATAACAATTGTTATGAAATTAATTCCAAGAGAATTAAATGCCTCATTGACTGGAGTGTGGAGCCCACAGGAAATACTCTGCAGATGGTGGGGAATTTAGAAAAAGGGAAATCCTGTTCAAATCAGAACAGACATGATGCAGACCTCACTAAGTTACTTCTTACTAGCCACTTACTAAACAAGGATGGGAAATTAATATTAGAACTCCTCCCCGTGGTATGGAATTATGCTTGTGCTAACTTTACAATGTAACAGAAGTATAATTCAATTTTAATAGTATTGGGTTAAGTCATCATATTACTGGGGGATGCTTAGTTCTGTAACACACAACTCCAGGTCACTGAGATTAAGCCAAGAGAAGTGTGTTGCTCATTTGCAGCTCTTTCTAGGGTAATGGATGAGGGGCTATGCTCACATAATCACTCAGGGACTCAATTTCTTTTATCTTGTAACATATTACAGGCTATGGGGGCTTCCCAGGTGATGCTAGTGGTAAAGAACTCGCCTGCCAATGCAGGAGACACAAGAAACACGGGTTGGATCCCTGGGTTGGGAAGATCTCCTGGAGTGGGAAATGGAAGCCCACTCCAGTATTCTTGCCTAGGAAATCCCATGAACAGAGGAGCCTGGCAGGCTATGGTCCATGGGGTTGCAAAGAGTTGGACACAACTGAAGTGACTTAGCACACATGGGCACGCATGGTGCTGTAGACTGAATATTTGTGTCCCTCCAAAATTTGCATGTTGAAGCCTAATCCCAAAGGGATAGTATTTGGAGGTGGGGACTTTGGGAAATGATTAGGTTGCAAGTGTGGATCCCTCATGAATGGGATTAGTGCTCTTAGAAAAGAGACCCCACAGAGCTCCCTCGCCCCTTCCACCATGTAAGGACACAGCAAAAAGATGATCCATCTATCAACCTGGAAGTAGGTCCCCATCAGACATCTATTCTGCTGAAGCCTTGATCTTGGACTTCCAGCCTCCATAATTGGGAGAAATAAACTTGTGTTGTTTGTAATCCGCCCAGTCTACAGCATCTGTTACAGCAGATCTAAAGGACTAAGACATATGGCATCATCAGAATCAGTCTCTGCTGTCACCATAGATGGAGAATATGCTGTGAAGGGTAACATGGGGACTTATGCTAGATCCAGAAGGGGCAAACATCATTTATATCCACTTCCTGTTGTCTAGAGCACAGTCACATGACTTCAACTTAACATGTGAAGACTGGGATGCAGTCTACCTGCAGGCAAGCCCAGGAGAAAAAGGATTTGGAAAACAAAAGGCATTGCTGATGCTGTTGACTTGTTCATTGTTTTGCTATTTCTGCATAAGCTGAAAGAGCTTCTTTCTGTTCTGTTGCTGACAAATTCTGAAATAAGGTGGGGCCAACCAGGATCTTGTCTTTAAGATTATGCTGCCTAGAATGGCCAGATCAGGTAGGAACCTGCCTTCGACAATGCTGTCCCCTCTCTCCAGCTCAGTTCTGGCCGTGTGTACCACATTTAACCTTAGCTCCACACACCTGATAAATGTTTCATGGATGTTTCTTGGAGAGCTCTGGGAGCAAGAAATCACTGGATCTTAGTGGAGGTACAATCTACCGGGGAGGCTTTCTCTGCATACATTCAGAATTCAAACCAACTGGTACACTGCTGACATTTCAACCTAAGTCTCAAAGCAGGGGGTTTGCAGCCAGATGGGTGACCTGTGAGGTGGGGATCGCACAGTCATCTGAATTTCAGATAAGATCCCTAAGACTCCATAAGCCCTTTTTAAGAAAAGGAACTGCTGACTAAGCAACTCCCTGCCTTCTGGTCTGAAACCTGCTATCTTCAAATCAATTTCCAACTCTCAGTCAATAGTGACCACGACCCTCACTGTGACCCCACCACCCACTTCTTTTCGGTGGGCTTTCTCTTTCTTATTCCCAACAGTTTAAAGACAGTACTGGATGGGAAACCACAGTGCAAGGGGCCTCTATTCTTGGAAAACAGCCCTTTCCCAAATCTTTTGACTCCTAAGTCAGCACATAATCCTACTCTCCTCATCATCTCCATGTGAATTAGGGAAATGAATGTCTTTTTTTTTTTTTTTTTTTCTTTAAATAGCCTTCCTGGCTTACATGGTCCACTTTTGAGGATCTCTGAGCTCTGTCTGAAATGTTCATGGCCACCATCTTTAAAGGGACTATGTTGCTTTTCTCTTGCTTTTGCTTTGCACCTGCAAAAATATGTTCTCTCACTTGCTCTGTGTCATGAAAATGCTGTTAGTGAATAAGTCCAAAGTTAAGACAAGGATTCTGGTTGGACCCATGGGAAATTCCATCAGTATGGAGTACATGGCATGAACCTCTGTTTTGTTACCTGGGAGGGATTACAGTTGAGGGTAAAGAGACTTTAGACCCAAGAAGCACTGGCTCCTTTCTGGGCCCACTGAGATCCTTTCGTTCTGACACACACCTCTGATAAGCGAGGAGCCCAGAGTCTAGGGGATGCCCACTTGGATTCCAAATCCCACTCGTTTGGAGGTACCTGAGATCCCAATGTTTTTGCCACAAGTAGATTGGTCTCCCTTCAGTTCTCTCATACAGACTTCTCTCCCGAGTAGGCCCTCTCCAGGGCAGACTGCACCGCTTATGTACATATCCCCATGTCTGAGAGTGTGAGTCAAGGATTAGCCGCTGGGGAGAGTGGACAGAGCTCAGAGTGCTGGCTGGGGAGGTCAGACACACGCATGCAAAGTCCCCAAATCACAGTGCCATTGGCCAAAGCCAATGCTGAGAGGAACCCAGTCAACGGCACTGGTTTTAGAGTCTAATACCCTCTGGGTCAAATTCCATCTCTGCCACTTTCTAGCTCTGGAACTTAAAAGAAGTTGTCATATTGTTGCTATTGTTTCCTACATAGGTCATGTGTCTTCACCTGGAAAAGGGTGATCCTAGCAATGAATTTATTTTTTTTTTAATTTCTTCTTTTATTCAATGTAGTATTTTCACAAAGAACCTACAAAGTAGCAATCTTTAAAAACAGCACACCATTGTTAGGCTTACTTATTGCCTAAATATACTTCAAAATTTTATTTTTGAAGTATAAATATAATAATAATAATATATTATTATTAATAATAATAATAATATAAATTATTTTTATTTTGAATCCCAATTGTGGGATCAACACAATCTTTTCAGTGTTTAGAACGACAGGAATGATAAAGGTTCATGTTTATTGAATGCTATTTCTGACCCAGAATTTCTGAGTGTTCTACTATACTCATCAGCTCATTTAATCCTCACAATAATTCTATTATTATTGCATTTTACAGATGGGAAAACTGAGACAAAGAAGTAACCTGCCTGAGGTCACAACATTATTAAGTGACAAAGCTAGGATCTGAATCCTAAAGAGTCTGGTCTAGCAATGAATTTATATCACGTGAAACTGGACAATGGTCAGAAAGTGCTCACATGGAGCATGGACCACGTTGGGCCTTCGGTAAGCATTTCTGATGGCTGTTTCGGGGTTGGAAACACACAAAGCATGGCATATTCAGTGGAAAATTGGCCCAGACATTTTGAAAGTGGTTGCTTAAGTGATAAGAACAAACTCTATCCAATGCAGTCTGGTGACATCAGGACCACAAGGTGTTACACAGACAGATAGGATTCTTTGTGCCAACACTCTGGTTTAGACTCTTGCTAAAGGATCAGTGTATTTGTGCTCAGCCTGGAGCCAGGGACCCTTTGCCTGTCTGTCACCTCCCTCTCTCACAGTCTATATCCAGGACTCTGGGGCAATTTGCTGGACCATAGAAATGACTTGAAAAATGATGTGGCTTGTTCCTCATTATCCATGGTGTTTTGGATCATTGCTTTGGTTCACATCAACTCTTTTTTTTTTTTTTTTTTTTAGATTGGGGTATAGCTGCTTCATAATATTGTGTCAGTTTCTGCTGTAAAACAAAGTGTATCAGCTATGCATATACATACATCCCTCCATCTGCAGCTCCCTCCCAATGCCCCCATCCCACCCCTCTAGGTCTTCAGCACCAAGGTGATCTCACTGCTATATACAGCAGCTTCCCACTAGCTATCTATTTTACAAACTGTAGTGTAGATAGGTCAACCCCAACTTCCCAGTTCATCCCACCCCCTTCCCCATCCCACTAGTTAATTTACACATTGTAGTGAATATAAGCCAATCCCAATTTCCTAATTCAGCCCACCCCTTTCCCTACCCCTTGTCCATTCTCTATGCCTGTGTCTCTATTCCTGCCCTGCAAACAGGCCCATTTGTACCATTTTTCTAGAATCCATATATATATATATATATATATATATATATATATATATATATATATATATATCCACATATATATACATTAATATATGATATTTGTTAAGTGAGTTAGGAAAGTGATGGGGGACTTTTCTAATTTGTCTCTTTGGTCATTTTTCTCAAGAACAGACCCAATCTGGTAGAACCTTTAGCTCAAGAATGAAATATAACATCACACTTAATAACAAATACTTTGTGGGGAGAAACCATGACCACTTTGTAAAGTCATATCCTGTATTTCATATGAGTAATATATATTATGTGAAATGCCCATATTTACTTCACTCAGAAGTGCAAAATAAAAATCAATGTCAATGGCAGCCATAGTTTATCCATGAAAGAAAAATTCCTTATCTAAGCTGTTAAAAAATACAGCTTGCACCATTTCTCAAGCAACTGCAGAAGAACGCTAGGTGACAATAATTCTAAACCACCTTAACTTAGCTCTTGAGTAGTTCTCTCAACTTCTAGCTATATTTATTCCCAAATGTCACATATATAAAATATTCAATTAATATTTAAATGTTGCCACCAATAGGCAAACATTGAATAGAATGAATAATAGGTATCATTAGTTCAATAAATGATCTATTAGACTAGTATCTTGTGTTGGAAATCACACACTCACCAAAAGAAACAAAAAATTATGAACAGGGTTGGGTGTATAAATTCAAGAAATGTATACCTATCTCGTAATTGCATCCATAGGGTTTAGTTGGATTTCAATTCAAGTAAACTAATTTTACAGGGTTTATCTGGTGGCTCAAATGGTAAAGAAACTGCCTGCAATGCTGGAGACTCAGTTTTGATCCCTGGGTAGGGAAGATCCCCTGGAGGGAAGGGAATGGCTACCCACTCCAGTATTCTTGCCTGGAGAATTCCATGGACAGAGGAGCCTGGCAGGCTACAGTCCATGGGGTCACAAAGAGTTGGACATGATTGAGAGACTAACACTTTCACTTTTCAAACTAACTTTACAAATATGTTAAATAATTTTGAAAAAATAATGTGGACACTGACCAGATCAACGTTCATGTTGTAGAGTTAGGTGTGAGCCTGTCTTGAAAGTGGATCTGCTCCTTTAGGAATACACCCTGAAACATTTACGGATGAAATGTACAATGTCTGGCCTTGGCTTCAAAACCATCCAGGAGGGACTTCCCTGATGGTTCAGTGGTTAAGAGTCCACCCTGCAATGCAGGAGACTTGGGCTTGATCCCTAATCTGAGAACTAAGATCCCACATGCCCTGGAGCAGCTATGCCCACTGTAACTAGAGAGTCCGTGTGCCACAAAGAAAGAGCCCACATGATGCCAAGGAGGGCCCATGTGTCACAACTAAGTCCCAACACAGCCAAATAAGTAAATACATATTTTTTTTAAAAATCCAGGAACGTGGAGGGAATAAGTGGGGATACAGATGAAACACAATGGGTCATGAGTTGATAATTATGGAAAGATGTAATGGTTTATTTTACTATTCTCTACATTGATATGCAGCATTGTTTTCTATAATAAAACACTGAAAGACATTCCTGAGATAAAAGAGATATTTTAATTTATTTATGAAAGTGATTAGAGAGACTGAATTGTTATCAATTGTTTGATCTTTGGAAATCAATTCTCATGAAACCATCATTGTATGACTTGGCACTGTGAATCTAAAACATGTTTTTGTTTTTTTTCCAACAATGCATCCTACTTTCAATCTATTTGTTATTCCACTTATGTTGAAATGATAAGATTGATCCCACATGTTATGACTTCACACCTGGAGTATAAATGTATATTTATGTGAGTTTTAAACTGATATCTATACTGCTGTTCTTGCACAGATATTACCACCTGCACTGAAATTGGAATTTGGGAAAAGCTTAGACGAAGCCATTTCAATATGGATGGAAGTCAGCTTTGGGCAATCCTGATGCCTCCCAGGAATACTCTTAGTGCAAAGAGTGGAAATGAAACTGGAAGGCTGCTCCACCACAAGGTTCAAAATGCAAACCTTCTCTTGTGTTTTCTCATCATATTCAGCTTCCTGGTTAAAAATTCATCAAAACTACCAGTTATGAATATCAAGTACTATCAACATGTATGAGATTAAAACATCAAGGTCTGAAGATTTAAGAAACTGTCAGGGCAAATAACTGAATTAAAAAAAAAATAACAACAACTGAATAACTTGTGAAATTTCCATTATTCTCTCTTTTTTTCCCCTTACTCTGATAGGAATTGCAAACAGACCTGCAAGGTCTAAAGTTGCCTCTGGGAAATGAATTACAAAATGGAATATAGAAGCCTTCCTAATAAAATCATTAAAAAATAACTTGAGTGTACATGCAGCTGCAAACTGATCCCTAGTGTTTTTGTATGTTTGTTTGTTTGTCCTCTGCCCCACCACCCCACCCTTTACCAGTTTTTCTTCTCAGGAACAGGTAAATATTATTAACTTTAACACTCTCTGTTAGATACAGGAGGAAAGTAACTTGTTCATGCACTTATATACCAATCAATTACTATTTATTTATTTTTAAAGCAATGCCAGAGAATGTGCGAGCATTTCCTCTTTTCTCGGCAATTATCTTCAGTCCAAGGTCATATTATAATTTTTCTTAGGGTCAGGATGCAGAGAGATGGAGTATCTGGCACATAGTATAGGGGACTGCTTACTCTAAGCCTGGCGTTTCACTAAATTGAGAATAACGTGCTTAAAACAGAATCCCTCCCCGTAGGCAGCTTTCAGATCAATGTGTCGTCCATGAGAGAATAATATTAGTTTTTTCACTATAATTACAACTGCATGAAAACTGAAAGTGTTAGTCGCTCAGTCATGTCCAATGCTTTAAGATCCTATGGACTGTAGTCTGCTTTTGTCCATGAAATTCTCCAGACAAGAGTACTGGAGTGGGTTGCTGTTCCCTTCTCCAGGGGATCTACCCAAGCCAGGGACTGAACCCAGGTCTTCTGCATTGCAGGCAGATTATTTACTGTCTGAGCCACCAGGAGAGCCCGCAAGTGCATAAGAATCACACATACACAAACTGCTTTAACCTCAAGGATAATTCAGGAACTATACAAAAACAGGTGTAAATTTCCCCTTAAAAATTAATATTTGCTGAAATGAAAATGGGCCATATCACTTGTTCATTTCACAATGCTAGGAAGAAAAGATACAACGCAAGTCACTTCTGGTCCCAGGTAGTAACCTGTTAGAGTATCAAATTTAACTTCGAATTTGATTGCATCCATGCAGAAAGGTTTAGCACCCTAGCGTGGCTTAGTCACAGGAACGCACTGAGTCTCAAAAGACGCACATAGCTTTATAAGTTGTTGCTGTTGCAATAATTCAAGTATGTAGAGATGGCATACTGATTTGTCATGGATGAAGAAAACTGACGACCCAGAGAGTCAGCTGGGTCTCCCAATCGCCCAGGAAACAGTGTAAACCCTGAAGGGGATCTGGTCAAGTTCTTGTGATCCTAGCAAATCTTCCATGTGTTTTAATTCCAGGCATTGTAAATTTCACCCCTTTGCTTCTCCTTAGTGTATTTCTCTCCTGCTCTTTTTTCTCTCTCTTCCTTAATTTTGTTCCTACTTAACATTAAAAACCCCTGCTCCAGTAAAGTGTTGATTTCTTTCTCAGAACCTAGGAAAGAAATTTGTGACTGGGATCAGACTTGGAATCAATAAGCCCATGCACACAATCCCTGGTTAGCCATTTCTCTGTCACTGGCAGGAGACTTAGAAACAGGCATTCACTGTCGTTTATCAGCCAAATGAAGCCTATGGAGGCTTTGCCAACAGCTTTCCACGATAGGGGATTTTCATAAAACACAAGGATTTCATCTCAGGGACTGACTCTGTGGTTCACGCATTTGTTTGTGTGACTTCCTTCTCCCCTCACTGTTCCCTGTTTTTGGGTTCACAGACTTGAAGGCCACTGAGATGGCTATTTTTCAGTGCTTATTGCAGAAAACAGAAGGACTGTATTGGCTAAGTCCCCAGATTCATACTCTCTGAAATGACTGGGACAAAGGGTGGGAGAAGGCTGTCTGGGATTCAGAGATAATTGTATAATCCTCCATCTTTCTCTTCTGAGGTTAATTCAAGGAGATGGCTTGACAAAATTGAATCTATAATTGGTCTCATTTTGCTTGATTAGTTTTTAATCCCATCACTTTTTCTTCTTGGCAAAATAAGATGTTAAAATCCCCTCTCTACCCCTCTCTAATCCCAAACTGATCGGTATTAACAATTTGATGTGTATCTGTGTATCTTTATAGGCTCTTTGTCTACGCTTTTTAAGTCCATTGTATGTACATGTACAGAGATAATAAAGATGCATTCACATTTCTTAAAAGAGAGAAGATCAGGCCATATAGAGCTGTATTTTCCAATATGGTAGACACTTTTCAATGGGATTATTTAATATTGAAAGTGAAAAAGTGAAGTTTCTCTGTCAGTGTCTGACTCTTTGTGACCCCACAGAATGTAGCCCACCAGGCTCCTCTGTCCATGAGATTTTCCAGGCAAGAATACTAGAGTGGGTTGCCATTTCCTTCTCAGAGGGATCTTCCCAACCCAGGGATTGAAACCAGCTCTCTTGCACTGCAGGTAGACTCTTTACTGTCTGAGCCACCAGAGAAGCCCTTTAAGATCGAATCAAATAAAAAATTCAGTTCCTCAGTTTTACTAACCATATTTAAAATGCTCTATAATGACGTGTGGCCCATGGCTACAATACGGGAGGGCACATGGATAGAACAGTTCCATTGTTGCAGAACGTTCTACTGGACAGTAGCTGACATGGTATATTGCTAATTATCCATAAAATTGGAATTTTGTTCTTCCTTCTTACAAATAATTCTTGAACAGTCTTTGACTAACTTTGAAAAGTAAGACTATCAGAATTCCCACTTGCTGGCAGAGATGAAAACTTGGCTGTAGATACTTAATTTGGTTCAGAAACCTATTTTTTAAAGCCCTATTTGTATGGATTATGATCTCTAGCACAGAACGCTATGGATCCATTTGTGATGCCCACGTAGTCTATCAGCTTTGAAGTGTCTAGCCTTAATGACTACATTCCAGCTCTTTCCTAGGACAGTATTCCAGTTGGGAAGGGGATACAGTAGATATGTTCAAAAATAATCCCTCGAAAGCTTTCCTTCAAATTTAGGCAAAAAAAGTGGGGGGCGGGGCAACCTGTGTCACAGAGACTCTGCAGTCTTTCAGTTATCTTGCTAGTTTGCCATTCTGTGTTCTGATAACTTGATATTGTGCCAAAAGCCCAATACTAGGTGATTTAAAGCTAGGACATTAATAAAAATCCGAAAGCCAAATGAGCATTTACAGGTAGAAAAAGCAAAGAGTGTTTATCTGGTCTCCGAGGAGCTAATTATAGGTTCCGTTGAAACTGGGAGGGTCATGGGACACACATGGACGTGCGTGCGCGCGCGCACACACACACACACACACACACACACACACGCACGCACACGCACGCAGGCGCATGCGCAAAACTGTTAGTCGGCGCCTACTTCCAAAGAAGCAGGAAGCTGCACTGCTGCATAAATAAATCATTCGGATGGCTCGCTGTTTGAGCACAATCGATCGCTCCACCATACTAAGGTCAGGCACTATATACTGGGAGCCTGCGCTGACCCACAGTTGTATATAAAATATGATTTTAAAGGCAGCTTCCCACCAGCCTGCTTCTACCTGAGAGGCTCGCCATCCATCAATCATTTATTCTCCTCTGCCTGCCCCAGCACCACCCCCAGGCTGCAAACTTGGGGAAATTAACAGGATTGAAAGGAAGACTGGCCCTCAGGAATCCCGAAGTCCATGTCCTCAAAATCATACCAAACTAAATAGTTTTTCTAGAGTGTACTGAGCAGGAACTAATGGACCAGATCTAATGGCTGAAGGCACCCTTAGTTTAAATTATCTTGATGATCTTATATGGACATTGTACACATTGCTCAGCGTGAGATGAACCTCTTCCAGCACTTTCAAAGATCAGCATCATTCTGAGAGGGAGAGGGAAGCAGAGAAGTGACAGAGGTGTATCTTCTCCTGCATCAGGATGTCTTAGCCTTGGCACAAGGAGCTAATTACTGGTTACAGGTGGTTGCCCTCTGCATTGTAGGATGTTTAACAGTATCCTGGCCTCTAACCATTAGCTACAAATGAGCCTATCTCCTCCCCTAGTTGTGACAATCAAAAATGTCTCCAGGACTTCCCTGGTGGCCCAGAGGTTAAGAATCTGCCTGCCAGTGCAGGGGACACAGGTCCGATCCCTGGTCCTGGAAGATTCCACATGCTGAAGGACAACAAGGCCTGTGCACCACACCTACTGAAGCACGAGCGCCCTTGTGGTGGCTTTCCTTGAGGAAAGCCACCACAACAAGAAGTCCGTGCAACACAACTGGAGACTAGCTCCTGTTCGCCGCAACTACAGAAAACCCATGTCAGCAACAAAGACACAGCACACCCCCAAAGAAATAAATAAACAAAAAAATTAAATGTATAGATATTACCAGACATTACCAAACATTGTGAGTAGACAATGGGGGGCAAAATTTCCCCTGGTTGAGAACTGCTGACTTACACACAGAAAGGCTGGTCATATCTAAGAAGCAAGCAAATTAGACTTAAGCAGAGGTGTGTGAGTTTGCTCTGGCTATCAAAACAAAATACCACAGACTGGGTGGCTTAACTAACAGAAATATATCCTGGTGGCCAAAAGTCCTAGATCAAGTGCCAAGAGAGTTGGTGTGCCCTAAGGCCTAACTCCTTGGCTTATAGACGGCCATCTTCTCCCTGTTTCTTCACGTGGTCTTCCCACTGTATGTGCCTATGTCCTTATCTCTTCTTCTTATAAGTTCAATAGGGAAGAACAAATCTGACTCCATATTAGATCTGTTTCTCTTACTTTAAACTGTGTATTCTATTGTTTTCCTACAAGTTAAGAATATTGCCCATAGCCTGAAATATACAGGATAGCCCATTCTCAAGGCTCTGATATTTAAACATATAACATTTTTCCACTTGTATGGAGATAAAAAGTTGGACAAGGGAGACTAACATTTGTCTGGGAAGTTTATAGGAACATTGTCACCTGACCTATACGGACAGCGGCAAGAACAAAGGATTCCAGAACCAAGAGGTTTGCAACAACCAATCACATCAAAAGAAGGCTGAATCCTAACTCAGAGAAGATGGTTCTTTGGAACACTAGTCCATCAGCTTTCAGGTCTGCTGGTTTTCTAAATAAAGTTACTAACTCTTCCCTCAACAAATCATCTCTTGATTTATTGACCTGTCATGCAGTGAGCAGTATGAGCTTAGACTCAGAAACGTAAGGATACCCATAATATTACATTAGAGACCACCCTAACAATCTCATTTGAACTTAATGAACTATGGATGAAGGTTTGTGACATTGTACAGGAGACAGGGAGCAAGACCATCTCCATGGAAAAAAAAATGCAAAAAAGAAAAATGGCTGTCTGAGGAGTCCTTACAAATACCTGTGAAAAGAAGAGAAGCGAAAAGCAAAGGAGAAAAGGAAAGATATTCCCATTTGAATCCAGAGCTCCAAAGAATAGCAAGGAGAGATAAGAAAGCCTTCCTCAGCAATCAATGCAAAGAAATAGAGGAAAACAACAGAATGGGAAAGACTAGAGATCTCTTCAAGATAATTAGAGATACCGAGGGAACATTCCATGCAAAGATGGGTTTGATAAAGGGCAGAAATGGTATGGACCTAAAAAAAGCAGAAGATATTAAGAAGAGGTGGCAAGAATACACAGAAGAACTGTACAAAAAAGATCTTCGTGACCCAGATAATCACGATGGTGTATTCATTCATGTAGAGCCAGATATCCTGGAATGTGAAGTCAAGTGGGCCTTAGAAAGCATCACTATGAACAAAGCTAGTGGAGGTGATGGAATTCCAGTTGAGCTATTTCAAATCCTGAAGATGATGCTGTGAAAGTGCTACACTCAATATGCCAGCAAATATGGAAAACTCAGCACTGGCCACAGGACTGGAAAAGGTCAGTTTTCATTCCAAAACCAAGGAAAGGCAATGCCAAAGAATGCTCAAACTACCACACAATTGCACTCATCTCACACACTAGTAAAGTAATGCTCAAAATTCTCCAAGCCAGGCTTCAGCAATATGTGAACCGTGAACTTCCAGATGTTCAAGCTGGTTTTAGAAAAGGCAGAGGAACCAGAGATCAAATTGCTAACATCCGCTGGATAATCGAAAAAGCAAGAGAGTTCCAGAAAAACATCTATTTCTGCTTTATTGACTATGTCAAAACCTTTGACTGTGTGGATCACAATAAACTGTGGAAAATTCTGAAAGAGATGGGAATACCAGACCACCTGACCTGCCTCTTGAGAAACCTGTATGCAGGTCAGGAAGTAACAGTTAGAACTGGACATGGAACAACAGACTGGTTCCAAATAGGAAAAGGAGTACGTCAAGGCTGTATATTGTCACCCTGCTTATTTAACAGAGTACATCATGAGAAACGCTGGTCTGGAAGAAACACAAGCTGGAATCAAGACTTCCAGGAGAAATATCAATAACCTCAGATATGCAGATGACACCACCCTTATGGCAGAAAGTGAAGAGGAACTAAAAAGCCTCTTGATGAAAGTGAGAGAGGAGAGTGAAAAAGTTGGCTTAAAGCTCAACATTCAGAAAACTAAGATCATGGCATCTTGTCCCATCACTTCATGGGAAATAGATGGGGAAACAGTGGAAACAGTGTCAGACTTTATTGTTTTGGGCTCCAAAATCACTGCAGATGGTGATTTCAGCCATGAAATAAAAAGATGCTTATTCCTTGGCAGGAAAGTTATGACCAACCTAGAGAGCATATTAAAAATCAGAGACATTACTTTGCCAACAAAGGTCCATCTAGTCAAGGCTATGGTTTTTCCAGTGGTCATGTATGGATGTGAGAGTTGGACGGTGAAGAAAGCTGAGCCCCGAAGAATTGATGCTTTTGAACTGTGGTGTTGGAGAAGACTCTTGAGAGTCCCTTGGACTGCAAGGTCATTCATCCAGTCCATCCTAAAGGAGATCAGTCCTGGGTGTACATTGGAAGGACTGATGTTGAAGCTGAAACTCCAATACTTTGGCCACCTCATGCGAAGAGTTGACTCATTGGAAAAGACCCTGATGCTGGGAAGGATTAGGGGCGGGGGGAGAAGGGAACGACAGAGGATGAGATGGCTGGATGGCATCACCTACTCGATGGACATGGGTTTGGGTAGACTCCAGGAGTTGGTGATGGACAGGGAGGCCTGGCATGCTGCGATTCATGGGGTCACAAAGAGTCAGACACGACTGAGCGACTGAAATGAACTGAACTGATTCCTTAAAAAACAACAACAACAAAAAATCCCTTATCTCCAAATATAGTCATATTCTGAAATATCAGGAACTAGGACTTCAACATACGAATTTATTGTCTCCTTTTTAAGGAGACAATTCAGCTCATAACAAGAGGCAAGTCCCAGACCCAACTACATGATTTTTCTGTATCACTAAAAACGTAGATGCATTATCTGTTACACGTTCAGACCTGTTGATTAGAATCAGGCTCTCTCCAATGTTCATCTTTTTCCTGTTAAAGAAAGAGTAACTTCCTTGACCGGGGATACAAGGAGAAAGAACTGAGTGAGCATACAGCTCCATCTCCTTTCATTTGCATCTCCCTGCCAGGCAGACAGAGAACCTCCTGGTCCCTTTCTTCCCTCCCAGGGAGTCTCTGGGGCCAGATAAGAAGGACCCTAGGCTCTGAGGGATGTCCTACTACTCAACTATGCCATTCGGGACACAAAATCAGCCACAACTCATAAATGAATGGGTGTGTCTGCATTGCAGGAAGAATTTATTACAGTAACAGGCAGGCGGGCTGGGCTAGATTGTCAACTCCTGCCTTAGAACATTACATATATTACTGGATTTGTATAATTTCAGTTGATACTACACTCAGTGGAATTTAAGTAAAATCAGGGCCACCTGGAAAAGTGACAATCACTCTCTTGTTAAGAAAAGCCCAAGAGCCGCAGCTCCCTATTTTTCTCAGCCATAACTATGAATGGATATGTACAAGAATATTTACAGGAACAACCATTTTAAAGGGCATTTAAACTAAATTTCTGTTCCTTGCTTCCTTCTCCTTTTTGCTGACCATGCTGCCTCCAGCTCTGGTTTCTAATTTCTTTCCTCATTAAAAGTCCTGTCAACCTACCCAAGAATAAAGTTGTTCCTTTAAAAATACCCATCTCATAAAACCCTGTGCCCAGAAGGCATAAGATAAATAGAATGGTTCATGAAATCCCCCTCCAAATAACAGACTTATGAGAAATAAACCTGATTTTTTATTTCAAATCGCTCCAAACAAATCATCTTCAAACCTGAGGTGAGAGTCCTCAGGATGGGTTTTGCAGCATCACCCCTGGGCAAACACTCCACATATCTAGAGGTGCATTTAAAACATATCTCATCCTTTTGTTATACCTGGGTACAGATCATCAGCAAAGATCAGGTCACAAGATTGTGTCCTATTTCAGCAGGGAACCTTAGCAGAGATGGCTATGGAATACCACCTGTTACTGTGAATCAGAGTTAATTGGCACAAATTGGGGAGGCCACAGGGAAGTCTTGTTTATATGTATAAGGATGCTGTTGTGGTACTACTACCAAGAGGTAGGACAAATGGTAATTCTTCTGAGTAAGTAACAGCCCAATGCTTGTTAACAGGGGGTGAGTATTTATAGAGACAGACGTGAATACTAAAGAATGTTGGGCTGCTGCTAAAAAGAATGTGCAGATGGAAAACACTGTAAAATGAAAAAAAAACACAATATTATATATATATATATATGCATATATACATGTGCACACACACACATATATATATATATATGCATATATATATGTGTATGTGTATATATATACACATACACATATATATATATACACACACACACATACGGGCTTCCCAGGTGGTGGTAGTGGTAAAGAATCCACCTGCCAATGCAGGAGACATAAGAGATGGCACTTTGATCCGTGGGTCGGGAAGACTCCCTGGGGGAGGAAATGGTAGCCCACTCTAGTATTCTTGTCAAGAGGATCCCATGGACAGAGGAGCCTGGTGGGCTATAGTTCATGGGGTCACAAAGAGTCAAACGCAACTGAGCATCGTATATACGTGCGTGTGTGTATACACACATGCATACATCATCTATCTATATATGCAACATGTATAGAGAGAGGTCTTTTTGATCAAAATTGTATCAGTCTTTGGATTTTCAATAAATATATATGAGTACATTTATTCATGTATCTTTTCATCTCAGATGTACCGATTATCTCTAGACACTTTTTGTCAATATATAGAAAATAGATGCTATTTACAATAGCTCCCTCTGGGAAGTACATTTAAAAAGCTTGTGTGGGTTGGAAAGGGAATTTCATTTTTCTACTCTATGCACTCTTATGTTTGATCTTCTTGGAACAATCATATTTGTTTTTTTAAAGAAAAAAATTAGACCATCCACTCTAGGAGAAAAAAAAAACTATGAAAATGCTTTCAAATAGCATTCTTTATTGTTTTAAAAATTGCAAATGCTTCTTGTTTGGGAAAAAAAAAAAAAAACAGAATGAAGTCAACATTTACCCTCACTCTCTACAATACCCACTCAGGACTCCAGGGGCATCTGCTCTCAACAGTTCAGGATATGTGTCAAAGGACTTGGTTTTATTTTAATTTATTTATTTTTAATTAGAGGATAGTTGCTTTGCAATATTGTGTTGGTTTCCACCATACATCAACACAAATCAGCCATTAGGTATAGTATGTCCCTTTTCTCTTGAATCTCCCTTCCACCTCCCACCCCATTCCACTCCTCTAGGTTGTCACAGAGCATTGGTTTGAGTTTCCTGAACTGAAGGGTCTGCTTTAATTAAATCAGATGATGTTCCTTGGGAAAAACCAACTTCCTGAAGCTACGGACAAACTTGGTCCTAAGAGCCTTGGCCCCATAGCAGAGAGGGAAGGGAGAGTAGCTGCCCTGTGTTCCACATGCCCTCAAGCCTGGTCAGGAGGATGTAGCATCTTTTGGTTTCACTGAAGGTGGTTCACATCAGGCTGAGACAGTTTCCACTGGGCTGAGATGGTTCCCAGAAACTTCAGTGAGCTCAGTCACTAACGGACATCGACAGGGAAAAGACAGGCAATAACCAGGTAATCTCTCATAATCCAAGCCTTTGAATTATGGTTGGCCACGGTGAGGTGTGTTTCAAGCAAAGATAAGGAATGGGAAATGTGTCCACAGTTCCACGCACTGCTCATTTGGAACTGGAGAACTGACACCAGAAAGAACTCAAAGCATTGAAGGAAATGGACTCTCAGCCTAAAACTGTTCCGAGGGCAGACAGATGACTGCTTGAGAAACATATATTCATGTCACATGAAAGACAAAATTCCAGGGTGTGACTTGGGAGTTGAATTTAGCAATTATCACTGAGTCATCATGCAGAAACACAGAAATGGCAAAGGGACCATGCTCCACTCCAGAAAGAAGCCCAGGAATAAGGTAAGGTGGAAGTCACAAACACACACACACATGGGTGTAAACACACACACGTAGGTGTGGACACACAAATGAGTTCAAAATCATACACTTCCTCTATGTTCAGCCCTCTCACAAGACTGAAATGAAGCAAGTTTGGGGAATAATTTGATAAGAATGGACTTTCTTTTCCGGAAGAGTTTACCTCTCAGGTCCTACCTAGATGGATTCAGAGTAACACCTACACTGCTTTAAAAATATCTTTACTTGGCTCATACTAATTTTTGTTTTATTACAAGAGCATTTTCCTATGAGTCTAAATCTTAGCCCTAACTTAATTTTGATCATTCATGGGACTGTCACATTTTCAATCCATGTAAGATGCAAAAGGAATAGCCTTTGTTGTCAGATTCACATATTCAGCTAAATAAGGAAGAAATTCTACTAGCTCCTTCATGATATCACTTTCCACGTTCTTGACTATGTCTAGTTTTCTATCATAATTTCTTAGATATCATCTTACAGGATGTAGGAAATATATATTTTCCACAAATGTTGGACAGCTGATCTAATCATTGTACTCCTCAAAACTTGTTTGTTTGTTTCAAATGTAACATTGATTCAGACTAGCTTAAGCAAAAAGGGATCTCTTGGATCATATGAGTGAAAAACCTAAGAATAACTCTGGATTTTGGCAGAGTGATTTTCAAGAGCTTGACCATGAGTCATAATCGCTACTGGGCTTTCTATACCATTGGTCAGGCTCTCAAGAAGCACAGATAGTGCCAACAACTTCAGTCTAAACATGCTCAGTTACCAACAATTTTGATTCATGTTCTGAGAGAGTCTCCCTTGTCTGGATTTGGGCCAGATACTCATCTCTCCTGGCCAATCCCTCTGTCTGTGAGATGAAGCTTTGACAATTGGGCAGGATTAGATTACATATCCAACTCTAGAACTAGGCAAGGAGTTTCTCCCTGTAAGCATGAGAGGGGGAGGGTGATGGGAGAGATGGTTCTTTATGTAAAATACAGGCCTCTTTTCCAGTAGTCATGTATGGATATGAGAGTCAGACCGAAGAACTGATGCTTTTAAACTGTGGTGCTGGAGAAGACTCTTGAGAGTCCCTTGGACTACAAAGAGATCAAGCTAGTCAATCCTAAAGGAAATCAACCCTGAATATTCATTGAAAGGACAGATGCTGAAGCTGAAGCTGAAGCTCCAATCCTTTGGACACCTGATGCGAAGAGTCAACTCATTGGAAAAGACTCTGATGATGGGAAACACAGAGGGCAAGAGGAGAAGGGGGAAGCAGAGGATAAGGTGGTTGGATGGCATCATTGAGTCAGTGGACATGAGTTTGAACAGATTCTGGGAGTTGATGAAGGACAGAAAAGCCAGGGGTGCTGCAGTCCATGGGGTCGCCAAGAGTTGGACACAACTTGTGACTGAACAACAATAGCAAACCAGAGGGAGAAGAAATGGTTGTTTGAAAAGGTGAAAACAACAGTTACTTTGAAAAAAGTAACTACATGCAAAATTGACCCACCCTCACGGACAGAGGAGCCTGCGGGCTACAGTCCATGAGGTCACAAAAGAGTCAGACGTGACTTGGCAACTAAGGAACAACAACATCAAGTCAATAGCCAAAATCCTCTCTGAGGACCACTGTTAGTTGTGAATTCTACTGAAACCCCAGCAGGACATTCAAAAGAGGCTCTAGAGCTGTGCAGTACAAGATGATAGCTACTAGTCATGTGTGGCTATTTAAATTTTAACTAATCAAATTAGATAAAATTTAAAATGTCATTCCTTGGTAGCAGTAGCATGAGTTCCAAAACTCAGCTTAAATATGGTTAGAGGGTATCTTATTAGACATCGAAGATGTAGAAAGCTGCATTATTGCAGAAACTTCTACCGAATTTGAGTATTTTCTCCTCCACCCCACAATTTAAAAAAAAGAAAAGGAAAAAAAAAAGGATATTTGACTGGTTTTGGAAGTGCCTAATGACCTTTGAAAGGTCCTGTAGGCTGTGGAGACTAATTCTAACAGTTACGGTGAAAACAAAAACAGATGCTCAAGTGGGTCAAAATTATGTTTTTCCCTGAACATTATACAAAATTAAAAAGGAAGAATTATTTGTTTTCTCCAACAGAAAGAGACAAAGAGCACATATAAAAGCAAAGGCAACAAAGGGACAACTAAATCAAATGTCAGTTGTACTGAAAGGCTCCTGTTTCTTTTTTATTTTTTTTCCCTATCTGAAATTTTGCAGTAATAATTATAGTTACACATAGACTTCTGACAGGTTGTACTTGCTCTGTGTTTTCTCTCCAGTGGTTGATGGAATGAATTTAGTTGTGTGCAGAGTTGAGTTGAGGTATATGTGATGGCTGGAACCAAATTCAAGCCTCTACATATAGAATCCTGACTGCTCTGGTCTCTGCCTGTCCCTCTGACATTCAGTCTCTCCTCCCCACTTGCATCACAGGCTTAATTCAGAGCTTCAGTGTCCTTTTATTTGCTGCTGTATCAACCTAGAACACACTTCCGAGATTCCTTCTCATGTGCTAGCTCTGTTCAAGCTTCATATCATTGGAAAACCTTTTCTGATCACCTCAGCCAACACACACATTATTATTCTCCACCTCAATATCCCATCTGTTTATTTGTGATACAATCTCTGTTTTATTTACTTCTTTTGTTCCTGCCTGATCCAAGTAGAATGCAAGTTCCACAGGGGCAGAGACCACGTGTGTCTTATTTCCCACGATTGCCCCAAAGGTGAGTGGACATTCAGTGAATATTTGTGGGAGGAATGAATAAGTGGATAGAGAGAGTCAGAGAAAAGACTGTGGGACTGTGCTCAGCAAACTGGCCTGCCTAACCTGTCAGTAACAGGAACTAAGAAATACACCACCATGTATTGCCTGATACCATCACCATTAGGAGATACAGAACTCAGAGGAAGTATTTTCCATTTTCCCTCTAGGATGGGCCGTTTCCAAAAGGGCTGCACTGGATCACTGATGCACAGCAAGGACAAAAGGAGGTGAACTCAAATGCCCTCGTGTCTTGCTTAATTTGTACTGCTGTGCCTGTGCTCAGTTGCTATGTCATGTCCAACTCTTTGCGACCCCATGAACTACAGCTTGTCAGGCTCCTCTGTCCACAGGATTTCTTCCAGGCAACAATACTGGAGTGGGTTGCCATTTCCTCCACCAGGGGATCTTCCTGACCTGGGAATTGAACCCATGAACCTGCATCTCCTGCATTGGTAGGCAGATTTTTTTTTTTTTTTTTTGCCACTGAGCCACCTGGAAAGCCCCAAACTTGTACTCTAGCCACTGTTATTTTAAAACAAGATGAAGAGTTAAGATGCTTTAGTAGAGGATTTTAGGGTATCCAGAGCTTAAGTTGACTAGGGAACTTCTCCTCTCCAGATGTGAAGGCCGGGATGCAGGAGAAATGCACAGATATTGTAGATCCCATTATGAGTGATTCCGATGGCCTGTCATCCTTCATGGTGTCCAGACAGTACTACCAACCTTCTATCTCATTCTCCTGGTGGCCACTGTAAAGAAACTTACTGGTTCATATTTGTTCAGATCACACTGTTATTTGTAACTACAGGGTATATCCAAACACTTAGCTTGATTTCCTGAGCATAGTAGACACTCAAATACACAAATTAAATGCATGAATTTCAGAAGATTTTTACAAATGGTAGCCAAAGAAAATTTGCCATGCTCACACATTGCAGTGCACACATAATTAAACATTGAATATTTGTTTGCAATCTGTCAGGTGTTTTTGGAATGATAAAGGTACTATCAGGTTGTTAGTCACTTAGTCGTGTCAGACTCTTTGCGACCCCATAGACTGCAGACCACCAGGCTCCTCTGCCCATGGAATTCTCCAGGGGAGAATACTGGAGTGGGTAGCCATTCTCTTCTCCAGGAGATCTTCCCGACCCAGGGATCAAACTGGGTCTCCTGCATTTAAGCCAGATTCTTTACCTTCTGAGCCACCAGGAAAGCCCCACTATCAGGTGAACACTGGCAAATATTCCTAATAAAAAGGAGATTCTAAAATATACCCGAAACTTTGACAGGAAGCCAATCAGAAAGTGAAATACAAGATTGATAAGGCACTAGAAAAGTAAATGGTTGCTGAAGACTGGTGGTTAACTATAGTTCACTTACCAAGAAAGTTACTCCATGCTAAGGTCATTTCCTCTGTTGCTGGAATCCTAAGTCAGTCAGGCAACAGGAGAGGCCAGAAATCCTGTATCTGTCCTTGTGTTTGTGAAAACTACAGGAATAAGAGAGAAGTGTGGGGCTGGATAAAGATACTATTTTTTTTTTTTTGCCAGATGAATGACTGCCAAAAAGTGCTGATAAAATGGCCTGGGAAGCACCAGGAAGGTGATCGCTGGTGATGAGCTTTAGGTCTCTACCCTGACCTTCAATGAGATCAATGGTTTTACCAATGACTCTGCTTCTCACTAACAAGAGTCAATTGTGATAAACCATTGATTGATCAATTCATTTATTCAACTAATAGTTATTGAACAGTTTTCATGTGATACATATTAAGCTGAGGGTCTTAGGTTAACCAAGACAAATGGGGCCATTTCTGCCCTAAAGGAGCTCAGCTTAGGGATGAAGAAAAAAAGTAATCTGACATTTCTATGAGTCTTCAGAATACAGTCCTACTCTATCTTAGGGACTTGATAAGTACCTGGAGAGTGAACATGGCATGGTATATCTGACATCTTTCTACTGGACATCCGTGTGCACTTTCCTCTCCTCCTCCACTTCCTGTTAGAAAGATTTTTCTTACCTATCAGCTGCCAGCTTAGATGTCATCTTTTTCAGAAAATCTTTTTTGGACTCACCCTACACCCACCTCTGTCAAGGAAGTGCACCCTTCTCTATATGTCCTAGGTGGCTATGACCATGGTAACATGTTATTTTATTCTGCAAAAGCATTTTTTCTTTCCTGTTTCCCTGATTAGTCTATATGCCCCTTGGGTTTAGGGTCTGTGTCTCATTCATACTGTCTCGCTAAACTTCAACCTCTTATGGGGCCAATTACACAGCCTTTAAATTTATCATTTAATATCAAGTTTAATTGTGTTCTGGCACTGAGAATGAATCTCAAAAACTTTCACAGTTTCTTTTGTCTCTAAATTTTTTGAGGGCAATTAAACATGGTAGCCTAGGATTTCAGCTTTTGAACAAATGTGTTTGGAGCAAGAATTTGTAAAGAGCCCATTCTGGTGAAAGTGAAAGTCACTCAGTCGTGTCCAACTCTGCGACCCCATGGACTATACAGTCCATGGAATTCTCCAGGCCAGAATATTGGAGTGGGTAACCTTTCCCTTTTCCAGAAGATCTTTCCAACCCAGGGATCGAATCCAGGTTTCCTGCATTGCAGGTGGATTCTTTACCAGCTGAGCCATAAGGGAAGCCCAAGAATAATGGCGGGGGTAGCCTATCCCTTCTCCAGTGGATCTTCCTGACCCAGGAATTGAACCGGGGTCTCCTGCACTGCAGGCAGATTCTTTAGGAACTGAGCTATCAAGGAAGCCCCTACTGGTAAGTCATGAACTAATCCCCAAATTTAAACCTTTCTATTTGTTCTTATGGAAAATAATTTGTAATACCATTGTGTGTGTCATTATGTTCAATTAGGTACTGTTTACTAAAATTTAGGTTCTAATTGCATTAGTAAGCTTGCTAAACATTTTTTTTAAATAAATTTATTTATTTTAGTTGGGGGCTAATTACTTTACAATATTGTAGTGGTTTTTGTCATACATTGACATGAATCAGCCATGGGTTTACATGTGTTCCCCATCCTGAACCCCCCTCCCACCTCCCTCCCCATCCCATCCCTCTGGGTCATCCCATTGCCCCAGCCCTGAGCATTTGTCTCATGCATCGAACCTGGAATGGTGTTCTGTTTCACATATGATAATATACATGTTTCAATGCTATCCTCCCAGAACATCCCACCCTCACCCTCCCCCTCAGAGTCCATAAGACTGTTCTATGCATCTGTGTCTCTTCTTCTGTCTTGCATATAGGGTTATCGTTACCATCTTTCAAATTCCATATATATGCATTAGTATACTGTATTGGTGTTTTTCTTTCTGGCTTACTTCACTCTGTATAATGGGCTCCAGTTTCATCCATCTCAATAGAACTGAATCAAATGTATTCTTTTTAAAGGCTGAGTAATATTCCATTGTGTATATGTACCACAGCTTCCTTATCCATTCGTCTGCTGATGTACATCTAGGTTGCTTCCATGTCCTGGCTATTGTAAACAGTGCTGCGATGAACATTGGGGTACACGTTTCTCTTTCAGTTCTGGTTTCCTCAGTGTGTATGCCCAGCAGTGGGATTGCTGAGTCATATGGCTTGCTAAACGTTTGTGATACAAATCCCAATATTAATATGCTGCCAGTTCCTGCTCAGTCGCTCAGTCGTGTCCAACTCTTTTGTGACTCTATGGGCTATAACCCACCAGGCTTCTCTGTCTATGGGATTTCTCAGGCAAGAATACTGGAGTGGGTTGCCCTCCTTTAGAGGATCTTCCTGACCCAGGGATCGAACCTAGGTTTCCTGTATTACAGGCAGATTCTTTCTGATCTGAGCCACCAGGGAAGCCCATGCATGTAAAATAGATAACTAGTGAGAACCTACTATATAGCACAGGGAACTCTACTTGATACTCTCTAGTGATCTATATGGGGAAACATATAAAAAGAATAGGTACATGTATATGTATAAGTGATTCACTATGCTATATGGCAGAAACTAACACAGTGCTGTAAATCAACTATAAACCAATAAATTTTTTTTAAAAAAGAATATATCCATAAACCAAGCACAGTTTAGCATAAGAGATGCAAATGCTAAATTGAAGCACACTACAGAATAGTTTCCTAAGCATATATAAATAACCTTTTCAGACAAAAATTTCTTAACCAAATATTCCAGTGTCAGTTTTCTGAAATCACTTATCTCTTGGGACTGATTAAATAGATTAGTTTTTTTCCCAATTACCTGGGCTTCAAATTAATTGCTCTTTTGCCTCCTTTGCTTCTGAAATGAAGTGCAGATCCACCATTTATGATGTGATGAAAGTCATCATGATGAATATATTTTTAAGATCTTGTCAGATGTGCTTGTGCTGATTTTTAATAATAGCTCCCAACTAATCAATAGATAATTTAATTTGAAAATGTGAAGCTGTAAACTTTAATGCTCTGTTTGGTATTTTCTTATTAATTGGAAAGATGGCAAGTCAACTTTTAGGCAGAGAGCTAGGGATGCATATCCATTAAAATCATATCTGGAGGGACTTCCCTGGTAGGTCACTGGTTAAAACTTCAACTTCCAGCAGGGGTATGGGTTTGATCCCTAGTTGGAGAGCTAAGATCCCACATACCCCAGGGCCAGAAAACCAAAAAGCATAAAGCAAAAACAATATTGTAACACATTCAATAAAGACTTTAAAAATGGTCCACATCAAAAAATTAAAAAATAAAATCAGTTCTTGAAGGTTCTGTGGCTTAAGGCAGATTTTGCTCCCAAGGACCACACTCTGTACACTTGGTCTTCAGTGAGAATCTTTGCTCCTCCTCCATTCAAGCGAATAAGATCATCTCTATGTCACATGCCAAGGCTCTGAGTTACTCTAAAAGCTCTCCTTCCCAATGTATATATACATATATTTTAATTTGCCTATGCTGGGTCTTAATTGTGGCATGCAAAAATCTAGTTCCCTGACCTGCCATAGAACTTGGGGACCCTCCATTGGGAGTGCGAAATCTTAACCACTGGACCACCAGGGAAGTCCCTAGTAATTTTTTTATAACCTAAACACAAAAAGAAAGACAGGGCTTTGATCTACTCCAATGCATGATCTTATCTTGTTTTACCCAAATCAATCAATAAGGCCATGGTTGTAATAGCCTAGTGTAGAACTGCATTGAATGCTAAGTTGTCCAGTGAACTGACCATTCCTTCTAAAACTATTTGCATTTGTACATGCCACCTAGCCCAGGAGGACTACTGCTATCACTGTGTTTAAGGATTTGTTTTAAATGCATGCATTTCCTTGGTATAAAAAATAACACAGGTTATAATTGCAAGAGGCAAAAGATGGATAATTTGTCAAATTCTTCCATTTGACTCAAAAACACTCAACAATGTTATAATTATGGACATGTGTCATTTTATGTTTATGCTAACCCATAGACTGTACAATACCAAGAGTGAACCCTAATGTAAATTATGGACTTTGAGTGATTATGACACTAGTGTGGTTTCCTCAGTTGTCAAAAGTGCACCACTCTCATGGAGGATGTTGATAATGGGGGAGGGTATGCATGTGGTGGGGACAGGGTATACAAGGGAAATCTCTATAACTATCCTCTTAATTTTACTCTAAACCTAAAACTGCAAATGGAGCTTAAAATGAAAAAAAAGTCCCCAAAAAATATAATACTCTTAAACTCCTGACTCCCCTTTCACCTTCATATGCAACAGAAAAGTAGGGACAAGTATTAATGCTAAGCTATCTTCTGGGCTTCCCTGGTGGCTCCGCAGTAAAGAATCCACTCACAATACAGGAGACTCATGTTCAATCGCTGGCTCGGGAAGATCCCATGGAGTAGGAAATGGCAGCCCATTCCAGTATTTCTGCTTGGGAAAGCCCATGGACAGAGGAGCCTGGTGGGCTATGGTCCACGGGATCGCAAAGAGTTGGACACAACTGAGCATGCATGAACATACATAAAACTAGCCTGTAATGGATCAGGGCCAAAGCTTTGTACATATTGCTTAGCATAAATTTAGTCAAGGAAAGGGATTGTATATGCTAAGTCTATCAAAGGCTACTATCAAAGTTGAAATTTAAGAACTGGCAAAGACAAAGTGAAAATTGTTGATGGATTCATATAAAATCCTGCATGAAAAAGAAGAGACCCTGCCACAAACATACCCAGACTCAAACCCCAAGAATGAAAATGTCAGCAACAGTCAGGCGGGCAGAAGTGGAAGGCCAAAACACGTGCATACAGGTGCACACACACACACGCACGCACACACACAGGGGACTGACATACCTTGAAATGAAGCCACTTGTGTTGCAAATTAACTGGCAAGACAGAGGTAAGTGATATGAAACTGCTGACTCTACTACATTTCAACTTTCCTTCTAGAGAATCTAATCACACTCTTTGTCTCATAGCTGAAAACTAACCATTGAGAAAGAGAAGACCTGTTCTCGCAATAATTTGATCAGTTAATTGTACAAAGGGATACAAGTTAAAGACCCATTTTCTATTTTAAAAATCACAGGTTCTTCCTCTTTCTGAACACTTCCTCTTCCCTCTTTGAACCCCTATCACCCAGTCCATAAATTTTACTAGGAAAATGTTTCTTATCTCATTAGGGTAAAACACATTATCTGGAATTTTTCTTATTTATAAGATGATGTCAACTTGTGCCCCCACCACAAGTTTTTAAATGCCAGTAATTGGCTCCTTCAGTGGCTCAGATGGTAAAGAATCCACCTGCAATGCAGGAGATGCAAGTTTGATCCCTGGGTTGGGAAGATCCCCTGGAGGAGGAAAAGGCAAACCACTCCAATATTTTTGCCTGGAAAAGCCCACAGACAGAGGAGCCACAGTCCATGGGGCCACAAAGAGTTGGACAGGACTGAACAACTGAGCATGCAGCAGACTCCCTGACAACTGATGTAAACTTTAATGCAGAATTTCCTTCCTCTCAATTAAGAATGACTAGAGGGATGGTGTGTCTGGCTACTGATGCATTTTAGGATCAAGAATGTGTTGTGGTCGCTTGGTACGATTTGAGGATATTCTGGGACAAGGATGTGTGCTGTTTTGAATGATATTTAAATTGCTCTAATATATTCCAAGCTGGACTCCCATGTCAATTCATCAGTGCCAAGGCTCTGCCTAACATTTTGCTACAAACTGGGTTCAATTGTAATTTGTCAACCCCAGCACCCGTTGCTATGACAAATAGCTTCGGTCTGGTTAATCTTTTGAACATAATAGCATTCTGCTACTTTGTTAAATCTATTATGTTGTGGTTTACATATGCTTTTGGGAAAATTTTTATTGGGACATTTTACACTAAATTATCTCTAGTCTACACTAACAAAGCAAGTAGAGGAGCTGATGCTAACGGTAGCTTCTGGGGTCTCAAGAATGCCAATTTTTCTTGGATCTCAAGCCTTGCAGGGGGTGGTGAAGGCACAGGCTTTAGAGTCAAATTACATAGTGTTTTTTTTTTTTCCCTCAAAGATCTGTTAATACTTTATTAGCATTTTCTGGATGGACAAAATATAATGCAAACCAAATAAGATGTTTATTCTTCTTTTTAGTTCAACAAAAATAACTGACATTCTGACTGCTGTTTCTTCTTTGTTAAAGAATTATTGATAGAATAGTTTAGACACACGGTTGACACTTACTGTATAATGATATGCACAAGTTATCTTTTAACAATTGTAATCCTAAAATATGCTCTTTATATTTTCCCCTTGTAATACAGGAGCCATGCTCCTATAAGCAAAATTTGCTAATAACAAAATAATTTTACAAGGAATGACAAAAAGGCTTTTAAAACAAGTCCTTAAATAAAAGGATGGAGCAACAACAGAACATAAATTGTTGGGTTAAGAAGACCGTTTAAACTAGCCCCGCAAACCATGTAGTTTTAAATCACAGGTCCGTGTCAACTTACCTGCGTCTTTTCCCTAACTTTCTAAGCCCTGTTTTTTGTTTTTTTCTCTTTAGTGAAATAAAGAGAATAATTTAAACTGCGCTTCAAAAATGGGAGGGTACAGGCTCAAGAGGGAGGGCGATACACATATACATATAGCTGATTCACGTTGTCGTACAGCAGAATTTAACACATCGTAATTATCTTCCAAGTTAAAAATAAATAAATATTTGTTTTAAAGTAAATGGTTTCTGAAAACAAACGGGAGGGTTCAGAGTGACAATTCATAAAAAGTGCACATTAAAAAGAACCAATAATCTCAGCGTGTGGCTCCAGGTTTTACATAAAACCTCTGACACGGAAATGCCAAGACAGTACATTTCTCACAACGGCTGAAAGAAGTTTAGACTTCGGGAGGTGTCTACCGTGGATGCCACTATACATAAAACTCCCAAAGCAAGCCTGCTGCAGGCGGAGGCCGCTGGGTCCCCAGGGACCGCTACCTCGGAAGGACCTCTCCGTGCACTGTCATCCAAACCAGGCTGATAAGATTGCCGAAGTGGGCACTTACTGACCTCATCTCCCCATTTGGAACTGGCTATAAATCGCCCCTCTTGGTCTTAACACACAGGATGTTTCTACTTGGGAAAAGTGCATCAGCTGCAGTTTTCAGCAAAGCATCCTCAAGAAGTCAATTTCACCTTTTGGCAGTTCTGAAAGCATCCTGATTACTTTAAGGCCAATAGCTCTGAATAAGGGAACTGGTCATAAGAAGGGTTGGGGGGGTATGGCGAGAGAAAGAGTTTCAAGGAGTGAGAAGCAGTTATTTTCAGTAAGGGGAAAGTGACAGGACAGGAAGATAATTCTCCTGTAATATATTTATAGCAGAGTGATTAAAAGTTTGTGTGTGTGTGTGTGTGTTTTAAGTTCTAATTCCTTGCAGAGACAAAGAGCCACGGTACTCCACGATAAAAAATTGAAACAACACGATGCCCTGCTGACTTAGAGATAAATGAAACATCAAAACTCCAGTCAATATTTAAGGCGTTCTGACAGGCTTGGCATGGAAACGTTCCATTTCCTGCTTTTCTCCTCTCTCTGCGTCTCTATGAGCTTCCTTGTCTTCCTGAATCTCTCTTGCTCTCTGAATCTCTCTCTGACTTCCTCTGTCTCTCTGAACCTTGCCCAAAGCACCACCTTTATAAAGACATGGAAACTTACATTACCATATGTAAAACAGATAGACAATGGGAATTTGCTGTATGACTCAGGGAACTCAAATGGGGGTTCTGTATCAAACATTTGGGGTGATAAGGGGAGGGAATGGGAGTGAGGTTCAAGGGGGAGGGGACATATGTACACCCATGGCTGGTTCATGTTGATGTTTTATAGAAAACAACAAAATTCTGCAAAGCAATTATCCTTCAATTAAAAAATAAATTAATTTAAAAAAAGTACTCCCTAAATATTCACTGCTATGTTATCAATGAAAAAAGATAATTGAGGCCAATTTGTAGAGGGCAATTGTCTGTGTGAATTAATGTTGAGGAGGGCACAAACAGTGTTTTAATTTTCCTCATAAGAAAAAAGAGCTGAAATTATAAATAAACCACCAGGAAAGGACTTCAGATGCTAAATCCTCAACGACAGGTTTTGAAATATAATTCTCAAGATGGCTTTGCATTCACAAATAAACTTGACTCCAATTTATACAAACTTTTTTTTTTTCTTTCAGGAAGATAATTATACCCAGCACCACTTAAGCAGTTAGGATGGAGGCTCTTGAGTCGAGGGTGGGAGAGGAATCAGCAAAGCATTTCTGGAACTTGCTCAAAATAAACCAGGTTAACATTCTGATCTGAAACCTGAAGCAGAGGCCCTTGTATCACTGGAGCTGCCAAGAGCCGAGTCTGGCAATCAATTTATATTCAAAAGAAAATATTATCATGGTACGAGGTGAAATGACCTGTGTGCACATACCTCAGAATAGTTAGGTACAATCGTGGGTGTCTTTATTTTTTATTCTTAAGTGGGATAAGTGGACGGTATACACGACCCAGCCATCACGGGGTCCCAGTTGATAAGTGAGCTCCAAGAAGGCATGCAAAGGAACACACAGCTCCTCAAGGAGCCAGGCTCCTCCCCGCCAGTAATTAAGCATTCAGACCAGTAAACAGCTTGCTTGGAATGATTTTATGACAAATGACCGAGAGCATATCAACCGGAAAACTCAGCTCGGCAAAAAATCCCTCAAGCCCAGGAATCTCAATCAATGCAGAGCAGACAGCAGCCCGGATGGCAGCAGCATCCTCTCACCCTGAACCGCATAAATCCAAAGAGGCCAGAATTGCTTCACTGGCTCTGACACAGTGAAGAAGGGAGGGGGGAGGAGGAGGGAGGGGGGAGGAGGAGGGAAGGGGGGAGGAGGAGAGAGGAGGAGGGAGGGGGGAGGAGGAGGGGAGGGGGGAGGAGGAGGGGAGGAGGGAGGGCGGAGGAGGAGGGGAGGGGAAGGCTCAGGGTGGAAGGAAGGGAAGAGAAGGAAGATAAGAAACCCATGTCTCAGTAGTGGGGGTGCTCTATTTTTAGTTTTTTTAAGGAACATCCATACTGTGTTCTCCACAGAGGCTGACAACCCTCAGAATGGGAGAAAATATTTGCAAACAAAGCAACGCGTAAAGGATTCATCTCCAAAATATAAAAACAGTTTACGGAGCTCAATATATTTAAAAAAAAAAATCAATCAAAAAAAAAAAGTGGGCAGAAGACCTAAATAGACATCTCTCCAAAGAAAACATACAGATGGCCAAGAAGCACATGAAAAGATGCTGAACATCACTGATTATTAGAGACATGCAAATCAAAACTGAAACATAGTATCACCTCACACGGATCAGAATGACCGTTATAAAAAAATCTATAAACATGCTGTAGAGCATGTGGAGAAAAGGGCACTCTTGCACTGTTGGAGGGAATGTAACTATGTAACGAGTTGGAAGATTGCATCAACACATATACACTACCATGTGTAAAATTGCTAGCTAGCGTGAAGCTACGTTATATAGCACAGAGCACTCAGCTCAGTGTTCTGTGATGACCCTGAGGGGTGGGATGAGGGGGTGGGAGGGAGGTCCAAGGGGGACGAGATATATTTATACATGCAGCTAATTTACTTTGCTGTACAGCAGAAACTAACAATCCTGTAAAGCAATTATACTTCAAAAAAAAATTTCTCTTTCTTCCTCTTGGTCTGATGCTTCTTCTACTTTGAGGAGTTGATGAGGAGACCAAATTACACTGTTTCTATTCAGGCAGAGAAAACAAATATTCAAAGAGAAGACGAAAACAGGCCAAGAGTCATGAAGCTGGGGGTAGAAGGGGAGTCAAGGGGTGATGGCAAGATAATCCTGCTACAAACATGGTCCCCAAAGCATCCTCAAGTAATAGAATGGATGTGAGATGCAAGCATACAATTTTAAACTCAGTCTGAAAGTAGTGTTAGTAACTCATTCATGTCCAGCTCTTTGTGACCTCATGGACTGTAGCCTGGCAGGCTCTTCTGTCCATGGGATTCTCCAGGCAAGAATATTGGAGTGGGTTGCCATTCCCTTCTCCAGGGATCTTCCCAACCAAGGGATCAAACCTGGGTCTCCTGCACTGCAGGCAGATTCTTTACCATCTGAGTCACCAAACTCAGTCTACGAGCTATCAATGTGATTGTTAACTTTGGTACTATCAGTTCAGTTCAGTCACTCAGTCGTGTCCGATTCTTTGTGACCCCCTGAATCGCACCACACCAGGCCTCTCTGTCCATCACTAAATCCCAGAGTCTACCAAAACCCATGTCCATAGAGTCAGTGATGCCATCCAACCATCTCATCCTCTGTCGTCCCCTTCTCCTCCTGCCCCCAATCCTACCCAGGATTAGAGTCTTTTCCAATGAGTCAACTCTTCGCATGAGGTGGCCAAAGTATTGGAGTTTCAGCTTCAACATCAGTCCTTCCAATGAACACCCAGGATTGATCTCCTATTTAGGATGGATTGATTGGATCTCCTTGCAGTCCAAGGGACTCTCAAGAGTCTTCTCCAACACCACAGTTCAAAATCATCAATTTTGCGGCACTCAGCTTTCTTCCCCAGTCCAACTCTCACATCCATACATGACCACTGGAAAAACCATAACCTTGACTAGACGGACTTCTGTTGGCAAAGCAATGTCTCTGCTTTTAAATATGCTTATCTAGGTTGGCCATAACCTTCCTTCCAAGGAGTAAGTGTCTTTTAATTTCATGGCTGCAATCACCATCAGCATTGATTTTGGAGCCCCCCAAAAAATAAAGTCTGACACTGTTTCCACTGTTTCCCCATCTATTTCCCATGAAGTGATGGGACCAGATGCCATGATCTTAGTTTTCTGATTGTTGAGCTTTAAGCCAACTTTTTCACTCTCCTCTTTCACTTTCATCAAGAGGCTCTTTAGTTCTTCCTCACTTTCTGCCATAAGGGTGGTGTCATCTGCATATCTGAGGTTATTGATATTTCTCCTGGCAATGTGGATTCCAGCTTGTGTTTCTTCCAGCCCAGCGTTTCTCATGATGTACTCTGCATATAAGTTAAATAAGCAGGGTGACAATATACAGCCTTAACGTACTCCTTTTCCTATTTGGAACCAGTTTGTTGTTCCATGTCCAGTTCTAACTGTTGCTTCCAGACCTGCATACAGGTTTCTCAAGAGACAGGTCAGATGCTCTGGTATTCTCATTTCTTTCAGAATTTTCCACAGTTTATTGTGATCCACACAGTCAAAGGCTTTTGCATAGTCAATAAAGCAGAAATAGATGTTTTTCTGTAACTCTCTTGCTTTTTTACAGTCCCAACATTTTATTATTTAGCATTTGCAAACCTACAGAAAAGTTGAAATAATTTTGCAGCAAATTCCTGTTAACATCTGTACTCTACTCTTAGCATTTTCCTAGGATTTTGCTTCATCTCAGAACTTTCCATATGACCATCCCTCCAATAATCCATCTTATTTTCAGTGCATTTTGAAGTAAATTTCAGACATCATCACCATCCCCTTACATACTTTGCAGCACATGTTATATTAACTCAAATTCAGTGCCTGCATTCTTCATGCCACCATGACTTCATACAACTACCTGACAACTATGAAATAGTTAACATACATTTTCAGATTTTCACAGATTTCCAAAGAGAATACACATCAAATTCAAATGTGTATTTTTTTCCTTCTCAAAAAAATAATTAAATTACTATGTAGCCACTGCTTATAAACACCTGGTCAATCAGGAGATAAAGATTCTCTGGGAAAACACATAAACTTAACTATGTGATTCTATTTAATTGTGAGCAGAGCAGCTGGAAGGAAAGATAGAATCCCACTCCAAAAATGAGGGAAACGTTTAGTAGAGTATAGAGGGCTTCCCTGATAGCTCAGTTGGTAAAGAATCCGCCTGCAATTCAGGAGACCCCGGTTCAATTCCTGGGTCAGGAAGATCCCCTGGAGAAGGGAAGGGCTACCCACTCCAGTATTCTTGGGCTTCCCTTGTGGCTCAGCTATTGAAGAATCTGCCTGCAATGCGGGAGACTTGTGTTCAATCCCTGAGTTGGGAAGATCCCCTGGAGAAGGGAAAGGCTACCCACTCCAGTATTCTTGTCTGGAGAATCCCATGGACAGAGAAGCCTGGTGGGCTACAGTTCATGGGGTTGCAAAAAGTCAGACACAACTGAGCAACTGAACTAACTAACTAATTATGGTAAGGTGACCTGAGAAGTCTAAAGAAGTTTAAAACACTGAGCTGAGCCAACACAGAAAAGAACTCCAACTTTCAGCTGACAGCAAGTTCCTGCTACAAGGAGTATCCTCTAAGATCTCAAAATCCTACACATATCTGAAAAATGTGAAATTTTCTATGGCCAATTTTGTGGTTCATTCCCCCAACTTTTTTCCAATGGATGTAGCTTATTAATTAAACTGAGATCATCCCATTCCATCCAAGAATGTCAAAGTTATTGGAGGTTTGGAGTACATCCAAATTTCATCTTAATCTATCACTTCAGTGTTATAGATGACAAATCAATATTTTTAATACTTTTTCCATCTTAATGTTTTCTGATGGAACAGAGCCAGAACATCCTACGAGAAATATGCAGACAACTAAAGCTATACTTTGAACATAATGGAATGCAGAAACACCAGTTTTATGGTACATGCAGGCAGTGGGTCACTGGAGTGGACAGACTCACAGCAGGAGTTAGAGAAATTAACACCTTTTTGACGTTGAAAGCAGCGGTGACTTGTTACTGAGTCACCTATTCCAACTGGGATCCTATTAAGGTGCTTGATTTGAGGGCAAGGACATAAAATCTCAATTAAAAATATTGTTTGCTAAATCCTGGACTCATGCTGGTACCCATGGAAATTTCATATAAACCAGCAGTGCTTCTCCATCTAAAATTCAATTATGTAAGCCCAAGATCATACCTGGTCAGAGACAGCTTCATTATGAAAATAATAACAAGCAAGTTATGATAATCACCTATTCTTCCCAAGATCATGAGGGTAATAAATAGTGCAGGTTCAACTCCCAGGACTGCTGCTCCTGGCTCTATCAGCTCAAGGGCTTCCCTGGTGGTTCAGATGGTAAAGAATCAGTCTGCAGTTCAGGAAACCTGGGTTCAATCCCTGGGCCGGAAAGATCCCCTGGAGGAGGAAATGACTGTCCACTCCAGTACTCTTGCTTGGAGAATCCCACGGACAGAGGAGCCTAGTGGGCTACAGTCCATGGGGTCGCAAAGAGTCAGACACAATAGAGCGACTAACACTTTCAATTCATGTTTCGAGTAGCAAGCAGAGGGTAACCAAGGGACTGAAGGAATAAAGCACCATTAATGGGCTTTCTTTGACACTGCCTATAGTCTGACTCAAATCCATTTGAAAACTCCCAAATAACGTGATGGAGGAAGTACTATATGCTCTACCTTTATTCTATTCAATTCAGAGGGTGACTCCATTTCATCTCACCTACAAATCAAGTGAATCCTTAGAATAAATGGAGTAGCTATCATAGTCAACAAAAGAATCCGAAATGCAATACTTGGATGCAATCTCAAAAATGACAGAACGATCTCTGTTTGTTCCCAAGGCAAACCATTCAATATCACAGTAATCCAAGTCTGTGCCCCGACAAGTAATGCTGAAGAAGCTGATGTTGAACGGTTCCATTAAGTCCTACAGGACCTTCTAGAACTAACTAAAAAAAGATGTCCTTTTCATTATAGGGGAATGGAATGCAAAAGCAGGAAGTAAAGAAACACCTGGAGTAACATGCAAATTAGGCCTTGGAGTACAGAATGAAGCAGGGCAAAGGCTAATAGGAGTTTTACCAAGAGAACACACTGGTCATAGAAAACATCCTCTTCCAAAAACACAAGAGAAGATGCTACACATGGACATCACCAGATGGTCAACACTGAAATCATATTGATTAAATTCTTTTCAGCCAAAATGGATAAGCTCTATACAGTCAGCAAAAACAAGACCGAGAGCTGACTGTAGCTCAGATCATGAACTCCTTATTGCCAAATTCAGACTTGAATTGAAGAAAGTAGGGAAAATCACTAGACCATTCAGGTATGACCTAAATCAAATCTGTATCAATTATACAGTGGAAGTGATAAATAGATTTAAGGGACTAGATCTGATAGACAGAGTGTCTGATGAACTATGGACGGAGGCTCATGACATTGTACAGGAGAAAGGGAGCAAGACCATCCCCAAGAAAAAAAAATGCAAAAAAGCAAAATGGCTTTCTGAGGAGGCTATTTTTAATAGCTGTGAAAAGAAAAGAAGCAAAAAGCAAAGACACACCCATTTGAATGCAGAGTTCCAAAGAATAGCAAGGAGAGAAAAGAAAGCCTTCCTTAGTGATCAGTGCAAAGAAATCGAGGAACATAACAGAATGGGAAAGACTAGAGATATATTCAAGAAAATTAGAGATACCAAGGGAACATTTCATGCAAAGATGGGCACAATAAAGGACAGAAATGGTATGGACCAAACAGAAGCAGAAGATATTAAGAAGAGGTGGCAAGAATACACAGAAGAAGTATACAAAAACATCTTCATGACCCAGATAATCATTATGGTGTCATCACTCACCTAGAGCCAGACATCCTGGAATGCAAAGTCAAGTGGGCCTTAGGAAGCATCACTATGAACAAAGCTAGTGGAGGTGATGGAATTCCAGTTGAGCTATTTCAAATCCTAAAAGATGATGCTGTGAAACTGCTGCACTCAATATGCCAGAAAATTTGAAAAACTCAGCAGTGGCTTCAGGACTGGAAAAGGTCAGTTTTCATTCCAATCCCTAAGAAAAGCAATGCCAAAAAACGCTCAAACTACTGAACAATTGCACTCATCTCACACACTTGCAAAGTAATGCTCAAAATTATCCAAGCCAGGCTTCAACAATATATGAACTGTGAAATTCCAGATGTTCAAGCTGGTTTTAGAAAAGGCAGAGGAGCCAGAGATCAAATTGCCAACATCTGCTGGATCATTGAAAATGCAAGAGGGTTCCAGAAAAACATCTATTTCTGCTTTATTGACTATGCCAAAGCCTTTGGCTGTGTGAATCACAACAAACTCTGGAAAATTCTGAAAGAGATGGGAATACCAGACCACCTGAACTGCCTCTTGAGAAATCTGTATGCAGGTCAGGAAGTAACAGTTAGAACTGGACATGGAACAACAGACTGGTTTCAAATAGGAAAAGGAGTACGTAAAGGCTGTATATTGTCACCATGCTTATTTAACTTCTATGCAGAGTACATCATGAGAAATGCTGGGCTGGATGAAGCACAGCTGGAATCAAGATTGCCAGGAGAAATATCAATAACCTCAGATATGCAGATGACACCACCCTTATGGCAGAAAGTGAAGAAGAACTAAAGAGCCTCTTGATGAAAGTGAAAGAGGAGATTGAAAAAGTTGGCTTAAAGCTCAACATTCAGAAAACTAAGATCATGGCATCTGGTCCCATCACTTCATGGGAAATAGATGGGGAAACAGTGGAAACAGTGGCTGACTTTATTTTGGGGGGCTCCAAAATCACTGCAGATGGTGACTGCAGCCATGAAATTAAAAGACGCTTACTCCTTGGAAGAAAAGTTATGACCAACCTAGACAGCATATTAAAAGGCAGAGACATTACTTTGCCAACAAAGGTCCATATAGTCATGGCTATGGTTTTTCCAGTAGTCATGTACAGATGTGAGAGCTGGACCGTAAAGAAAGCTGATCCCTGAAAAATTGATGCTTTTGAACTGTAGTGTTAGAGAAGACTCTTGAGAGTCCCTTGGACTACAAGGAGATCCAACTAGTCCATCCTAAAGTAAATCAGTCCTGAAAATTCATTTGAAGGACTGATATTGAAGCTGAAACTCCAATACTTTGGCCACTTGATGCAAAGAGCTGACTCATTTGAAAAGACGCCTGATGCTGGGAATGATTGAAGGCGGGAGAAGGGGATGACAGAGGATGAGATGGTTGGATGGCATCACCGACTCAATGGGCATGAGTTTGAGTAAACTTTGGGAGTTGGTGATGGACAGGGTGGCCTGACATGCTGCAGTCCATGGGGTCGCAAAGAGCCAGACACGACTGATTGAATTGAACTGAACTGAACAAATAGAGTGAATAGTTGCTGCAGATGAAACCAGACACAGAAAATGAGGATGTTCAGTCTATCCACGTATGAAAGTTCCAAGCATATGGACCACATCCTTTCATGGTAAGTTATCCACCAGGGTTCTTGGCTTCCTTAATCAATAGAAATTGATCAGAGGCCAGATGGGAAATTCAGGAAGGCTTTCTTGGGACCCCTGCTCCAATAGTAAGGAGTGAGAGCAAATAATGGATTCCTCTGCTCTTTCCCCAAGCGGGGAGAGCAGGTTCTTAAGTGGGGTGAGACTATGGGTGGCTCCAGGGGTTGGACTGGAGGGATGGCTTAGGTGGCTTGCCCACCCTCTCTGTGGTGTTCAGTGCAGGGGACATGTGCAGTGCCTCGCTCTTGCCCCAGGCTCTTCAGAAGCATCAGTTGGGTTTTTGGTCTTTTTGTATCTTGTCCATAAGTTGCCCCAACTGCACATGCATGCAGTTATTTTTCAGTCCCTTATAATTTTTATTTTTTTGTATTTGTTGCTCCAGGAGAGGTCTGTCCAGGAACAAGCACTGCAGGAAAGGGTCCCAGGTCCCAGTCTGTCTCATGGGTACTGGTCACTGCATTTCTCTCTAGTGAGCACATTTTCTAAATACATCTTCAATCCATCCTCTTCTCTGTTTGAGGCCATTGCTCTTTCTTTCCTGTATCATGGAAATACTTCCTTCTCAGCCTTCTATGCCTTGTCCAGGCTACAGTCAGCAAAAGTGATCTAATACTTTACATCAGAGTTTGGTACTCTCCTACTTTAAATCCATCATTATCCATCACCGTGTCATAAATAAAACATAAACTGCTTAAAAGGCCTTCCTCTTCAACTCCACTTTCTACCGCTCTCCCTACTCACCTTCTGTGCCTTATGACAACCACCTTTCTTAGTTCTTTCCCACACTGTCTCTGTTTCTAAAATGTTCTCTGTCTTCTGAGACCAGCGGGCACCTTAGCATCACTTAGATCTCTGCTTCAATGGGTCCTTCTCGGAGAGAATGCTGGCCAGCTGATCTGAGGCACACACCGCTGTACTTTCCAACAGCATTCACTGCTTCAGCCATCCGGTTCCTTCAAGACACGAGTCCCTTTTGGCATTATTTGTCATAATTTTTTTTTTAAATTAAACCCCTTTAAAAAGGGGCTGTAAATTACTCATCTTTATTTTTTCAAATTAATTTATTTTTTAATTGAAGGATAATTGCTTTAGAGAATTTTGTTTTCCGTCAAACATCAACATGAATCAGTTTTTCACATGTTTCCTGTTCTCGCCAAAGAAATAATCAGTCCATAAAGGCAAAAAAGGAGCTCTCTCTTACTCAACCCTCTACCCCCAATGCATGAGGTAACCCCTCAACAATATCAATAAATAATAACCCTCTAACTTCATGATTGAATGTTTTTGTCCTGAGGTCACAGCAGGTGTCATTTTTCATATCAATTATCAAATATATATCTCTCCTAGTGATGGACAAGGAGGAACTTCAGATGCCACACTCTGGTCACCAGTATATGTTAAGGCTCTTTGCCAATTTATTTGAGTCTCTGATACACTGCTGGTTGATACCACACCAAGAAGCATATGTCACGAAATATTAAATGTGAATTAAAAAACAGAGTACCTTAGTAGTCGGAAAACATAAATTATGCTCAAGCCAGCCCAGTTTCAGCTCCTACTGCTATTTTAAGCCCAGCTGCAATTAAGTGCCTAAATGCCATAACATCACATCCATCATCAACCTCCTCTCTCTGACCCATTATTAAAACCAAGAAGTGCTGTGAGGCTATGAGAGAATTATTCAATACAAATGACTTAACAGCTATTGATGAATTTACCTTTAACAAATGCCCTCCAGGAGAGCTCATGATTCAGTAGGTTTTGTTACATTTTTCCCCCTTCTCCAGGATCCCCTTCTGCTTCATCCAGCACACCACTCAATGCAGACACACAGCTGTGGTTCTGACAGTAACAGAAAGATCATAACCCGATACACCTCTACTGAAATCTTAATGTTAGCCGCTGGGTGATGGCTACATCAATTTCAAAGATGTCCTTCCAACCCAAGACTGTTAAGAGAGAAAAATTCATAAAACTCTGAGAGTACCCTCTTTTCATTTGTGTGTCGACTAACTCCCAATAGCCGGAGACAGTTAGCTTGGTCCTTATTATATTCTGAGGATGTAGAGAGAGGGAGAGAGAGAAGTCTTTCAGATATGTGTTTCCTGTTGACTATTATTCCAAGGGAGACAGAAAGCAAGAGGAAATGAAAATATTTTCCATTGCATTCTTCAGTGATTTTAATCATAAGGCTGCTCTGTTAACACTGAGAAACTTTCCAAGTCGTTGCTATTCTTAAGCAAGAATCTGTGCACACGGCAAATGCTGCTGGCTCATTATTCAATGAGGTCACTTAGATTCGTTACCCTCAATATACCGATTAGGAAAGAATGCCCCAGAGATGAAGAAGGTATAGGAGGTCAATAAACGGTGGGATGAAGGGAGAGAAAAGGAGCTTTGAAATCCGCTTGGTTGCCTCCCGGGGACATGCTTATGGGCAGATTTATTTACACTCCCTTGGGCCTCAATGTGCTCATCTGTAAACTGGGAGGAAAGACACTTCCCAGGTCGGTTATGTGTATGGAGCACTCAGGTAACAGGAGCCAGCATCCACTGAGAGATTCTTGGGGGGAGAGCACTAGCACTCACCTTCTCTCAGGCACTGTGTGAAATGCCTTGTGTGCACCTCCGTTCTCGCATGTAATCAGGTTGATGTCATGGCTGAGCTACTGTAAGGATGGGGAATCCAGACTCAGAAGAGAGGGGCAACTTGTGCAAACAAGACCTCGCCTTTACACCACAGCAGACCCAGGACTCATATCCAGATCTGTCCGAGGCCACAATCTGTTCTCCTGAACACGATATGCCCCCCACCCCCACCACCAGCAGTTTCTCACTAAATATTGACCTCAATGACAACTGTGGACAGATAGGTCAGACTTTTCATGGATACCCAGATTAGTTCCTCATGTCATATATTCCCATGATAAAAAGAAGAAAAATTCTTCCCTTTCAAAAGCGTGTGTCTCAGCCATAATTATTACCCGAGGTCTGTGTTCTTCCTTAGACCAAGTTAGGGATCTTTGCAGCCTTACTGTGGAATCCTTGACATCTTGTAGGTACTCAACAAAATCTTATTGAATGAAGGATAAAAACTAAGATGAGCAATTATAACCTCTGAGAATTCTTAATACATCAAAACCAAACTCAAATGCTCTGTACTCCAAATAAGGCATATATATATATGCATAGGAAATCAACCCTGAATGTTCTTTGGAAGGACTGATGCTGAAGCTGAAGCTCCAATACTTTGGCCACCTGATGTGAAGAACCGTCTCATTGGAAAAGACCCTGATGCTGGGAAAGATTGAGGGCAGGTGGAGAAGGGGGTGGCAGAGGATGAGATGGTTGGATGGCATCACTGATTCAATGGACATGACTTTGAGCAAACTCCAGGAGATAGCGAAGGACAGGGAAGCCTGAGGTGCTGCAGTCCATGAGGTTGCAAAGAGTTGGACACGATCTAGGGACTGAATAACAACAATACACATATATGTATGTATGTGTGGATATATATATATATATATATATATATATATATATGCATATATTATGTATGCATATCTTATATATGTCTGTCTGTCTATCTATCTATCTATCTGGTGTAGGGGAGGAAAAAGAAAGAAGAGAAGAAGTAAGGAAGACCAGGTCTGTATATCTCTGGTATCTATCAAATTGCCCAAAAGTTCCTTCATGTTTTTCCTAACATCTGATGGAAAAACCCAAACAAAATTATTGGCCAACGCAATACACACAGCATAGCACTGAATCTATAATGGCATTCAGTCAAATGTACATTATTGTCTAATTGAGATGCTAGTAAACCACACCAAAAGTAATGTCAGAAGGGATTTTCTTAGCCAATTCAAATTAAATATACAACCTCAGTTAATACAAAAAAAGTGTCAGTAAAACAGCACAATGAATAAGAGTGCCATTCCTCATGAAAAATCCATCAAGCTGCACCACTAAGTCTTGAATGTGTCTTTTAAAAGGGGAGGGAGTTAGCAAACACAGCCTAACCCTCATGATGCTGAGGTTGACACAGTGTTATGTTTTCCACTAGTTTTACAATTTTGAAGCTACAAGGTATGGATTGCCTATGAAAGTTTTATGTGGGGAAAATGACTTTGGGTGGTGGGTCAGTACTGAGAATAAATCATGATTCAGATGCATCTGGGCATGTGGGTTGACGACTCCAGGAATCTATTTCCAGGAACTTGTATCCATGAGATAGACAGTGCCCAGGAAATGTGTTCTGAGATTCACTGGTGGTCCAGTGGTTAAGAATCTGCCTGCCATTGCAGGGGACATGGGTTCGATCCCTGGTCCAGGAAGATTCCACATGCCTCAGGGCAGCTAAGCCTGTGCATCTCAACTACTGAAGCCTGTATGTCTAGAGGCTCTGCTCCACAAGAGAAGCCACTCACCGTGAGAAGCCCGAGCAACATAACCAGAGAGTGGCCCTTGCCCGCCGCAACTAGAGAAAGCCCACTTGAAGCAGTGGAGACCCATCACAGCCAAAAATAAATAATAAATAAATAAAATAAAGATTCTCAAAACAGAAGATTTGTTTCTATTTATGCACAAGAGGGAGATGCATACTTGAGGGGAGCATGACACTGCAAGGTTTTTTGTTTGGTTTTCTTATAAGACACAATGTCTCAGATTTTTAAAGAGAGCAGCCACATAAAATGCTGGAAGTACCACTTTTAGGAGGGATTCTGTGAACATCCCAACAACAGTGCTTCTTACATTCCAGACGACGGTGCCACCGGGTAAGATCACTTAACAGTCTCCTTACTTGGCACTTCACGCAGACCTGCAGTGGTAGCATGCAGATCTAAGAGAACACGGGTGAGCTGACTAATGTCTCAGAAAGCTGTGAAGAGGGGACGTCTGCAGAGTAGTAGAGCTCCACGGGATGGAATCAGATTTGAGTTTGCACACACATAACACACCTGCTGGAGTCTGCCAAATACTTCGAGAAGAGGGCCAGGAGATGGAATCCCCACAGGCTAGACATCAACGTTTGAGTTATTGTATTTAATCAAAACTCATAGGCACTTCTAGTCTGGTGAGCACACATGACATCTGGAATATATTCGCCGATACTTCTTTTTTTAACCATGCACATTTGACATCATGGTAAGCCCTAAGTATGAGCTTAATGCAATTGATAAGGGTTAAGGTTTAAGAAGACAACAATGGCAACACTGTCTAATATCTGTATGAAGTCTGGAAAACATGTTGGATCATTACCCCCATCAAACTTTTTTTTTTTTTTTTTTAAAATGTTTTAGACACTCTAGGTCATTTGAATTTCACTTCCTTCTAAATAGCTTCGGTTTAATTTCTTGTATTTCCCTACAGCCATAAATGAAGTGATTATTTGAAACTTTTTAAAATTCTAATATGGATGTTTAATGGTATAAATTCTTCCTAAACACTTTTTAGAGACAGTACACAAAATTTTATCTGCTGTGTGTTCATTTTCATTCAGGTCAATTTCTCTTTTGGCTTCTCCTAAATTCCTCTTTAATCCATGAATTATTTATAAGTGAGCTAATTAGTTACCAAATATTTGCAGTTTTCCTGTTACCTTTCTGTCAGTTATTTCCAGTTTGACTCTGTTGTGATCAAAGACCACAGTCTATGATTTTTTTAACTCTTTTAAATTTGTTGACTTTTTGTTTTGTTTTGTTTTTTTAGTCTCTTTGTTTTGGTTTTAAATAGCCCAGTCTACTAAAATAATGTCTCTTTTGCTTTTGAGGTAAACAGTTTTATAGTTGCTAACCAGAACAAGTGGATTTATAGCATTGTTCAAATCTTCCATATATTTAATGAGATTTTGCGGCTATGTATCCTATCAGTTATTGAGACAGTAGTACTGAAATCTCTAGCCATTTCACTTTGCCTTTTCACTTATTTTAGCTTTATGTATTTTGAAGTTCTATCGTGAGGTGTATAAACATTTAAGACGGTCATGCTGTCTTGGTTAATTGACCACTTTTCATTATGTAACAACCTTCTTTATTCCTTCTTTACTCCATAGTAGTATTCTCTTTTTCTTTTATCTGGCATCTTGAGATCAACAAAGCTACTCCAGTTTTCTTTAGAGTAGTGTAATCATGGCTTATCTCTTCATTTTTTATTGTTAAGTTGTGTCTTTATGTTTAAAGTATGTTTCTTGTAGAGAGCCTATAAATGGCCTTTTTTTTTTTATACTAAATGGGTCTTGTTCTTTTTATACATTCTGTCAATCTCTGCCTCTTAAGTGGGCATATTTAGATCATTTGTATTTAACGTGATTATTGATTTATTTAGATTTAAATCTATATCTGCTTCATCTGTTGCTTGCACCCTTTTCCCTCGCTTTGTCTACTTTTGGATTACCTATGTGATTCCATTTTATCTCCTGTTAGCTTTAACTGTAAAGCTTGTTAGCTGTAACTGTATTGTGTCCTACTAGTGGATGATTTAGGGTACTTTTGAAGTGATACCTTTATAATCTTTTGTTTTGAAATGGAAAGACAGATGCAAAGATAGTACAGAAAGTCCTCTACCCTCCTCATCTAGTCAGTAATATTGGTGATTCATTGGCTACATCTTACAGTATAATATACATAATAGCATAACCAAACATTGACATCGATGTGTCTGTATGGTTTATACCATTTAACCACATGTGTAGATCTGTGTAACCACTACCACGATCAAGATTCCCTCTTGCTTCTCCTCTAAGTCACAGCTATCTCCTTTTCTTCAACAAATCCTTAACTCCTGGAAACCACTAATTTTTAATCAACAAAACTGCTATGAAAATTGTGTGCAGGTTGGTTTCTTTTCATCATTGTTGTTTTTGTTTGGTTTTAGATTTAATTTTTTATTGCTCTGGGCTAAGTCACTAGAAGTATGATCACTGGTTCATATGGTAAGTGTATGTTTTCTCTGAAAAACTACCAAATTATTTTCCAGAAGGGTTGTGTCATCTTATACTCCCATCAGCGATGTACGAAAGATCCAGTTTCTCTGGATTCTTGTCAGCACTTGGTAATGTCCCTACTCCTATTTAGCATTTTCTAATATGTACGTGTGATAGCTCATCATGTTCTCAATTTGCATTTCCTTAATGGCTAGTGATGCTGAACATCTTCCCACATCTATATGTCCTCTTCCGTAAAGTGTCTCTTCAAGTCTTGTCCATTTTCTAATTGGATGTGTTTTATCTGTAGCCTTTGAGAGTTTTCAAAATATATTTTCAATACTAGATTGTATCGGATTTCTATTTTGCAAATATTGTAGCTTGCCTTCCCAATATCTTAATCACAGAACAAAAGTTTTTAATTTTAATTAAGTCTAGTTTATTTATTTGTTTTTTAATTTTATGGATAGTCCTTTTGCTATCACGTCACCAAGCTCAGTTCTAAAGATTTTCTATGTTATTGTCTAAAAGTTTTATGGGTTTGTATTTAACATCTAATCAATGATCCATTTCGAGTTAATTTTTAAGAGATGTGTGAGGTATAGATCAAGATTTCTTTTTTTGTTTGGTTTTTCTCTTTTTGACCTATGTATGTTTGGATATCCAACAGTTCTAGCACCCTTAGTTGAAAAGACTATCCTTTGCCCCACTGATTTGCTTTTAGACCATTGCCAAAAATCACGGGTCATTCATATGTAGTTATTTCTATGTTATCTACTCTGTTTGATTCTTCTCTGTGTCTATCCCTCAGCACATACCATATTGTAAAGATTACTGAAACAACAGAAGTCTTGAAACTGGGTGGACTGATTTCCCTCACCTTAGTCTTCGTTTTCAAAATTGTTTTGGCAATCCTATTTTTTCTGCCTATCAATATAAATTTTAGAATAACCTTGTCTACATGTATAAAAAAGTCTTGCTGGGATTTTGATAGGAACTGCATTAAACCTCTAAATCAATTTGGGGAGAACCAGCATCTTTATTATGCTGAGTCTTTCAATCCATGAATACAGTATGTTTCTCCACTTCTCTAGATCTTTTCCTTTTCTCATCAGCATTTGGAAGTTTTCAGTATATGAGTCCTGTATGTATCTTGTTATACATACGTCTAACTTTCTTCACTTGTTTGTTTTAACCTTGTATTCTGTGATTTTGCTGACCACAAAGTGGTCTCTCTTGGTAGATTTCTTGGGATTTTCTACACAGACAATTATCTCATCTATAAACAGGGACAGTCTTCTTTCTTCAAGTATAATCTGCATGTCTTGTATTCCCATCTCTTACCCTTTTGTGCTAGCTGAAACTCCCATAATAGCTTGAATAACAGAGGTGTCTTCTTCCCCATTTCGGGGGAAAAATAATCCAGCCTTTCACCTTTATACACAAAATTAGCTAGATGTTTTCTGCATATATTCTTTATCATGTTAAGGAAACTGTCCCCTACTGTTAGTTTCCTGAGAGTTCTGAGCGGTCTCCAAGTTTGTCAAATGCTTTTTTTGGCATCAACAGATATGATCACAAGAGTGTCCCTCTTTAGCCTATCGGTATGATGGATTACGCTGATTGAATTTGGAATACTGAACCAGTGTGGCATTCCTGTAAAGGGTATAATTGTTTTATATATTGCTGAGTACTATTTACAAATTTCTGTCAAGTGTGTTACATCCATATTCACGAGGACTATCAATCTGCAGTGATTTTTCTCTTTTCGTTTTATACAGTCTTTGGTTTTGATGTCAGGGCATAAAGCTTTCATAAAATAAATTTGGATATGTTCTATTCTCTTCCCTTTTCTGGAAGACACTGTGTAGAACTGGTGTTAATTGTTCTTTAAACATTGGTAGAATTCTCCAGTGAAACCATCTGAACCTTGTGGGGAAGTCTTAAAATTACGAATTCAATTTTCTTAGCAGTTATAGGCTTATTCAAATCATTCCTCTCCTATTGGGTGAATTGTGATAGCTTGTACTTTGCAAGGAATTGGTCTACCTTATCTGAGTTGTCAAGTGTACGCGTATAGAGTTTTTATAGTATTCTTTTATTATCTATTTTACTGTCTGCTGGGTCAATAGCAATATCCCATTTCATTCCTGATGTTGGTAATTACTGCCCTCTTTCTTTTTTCTTTTTTTCCCTTCCGTTACTCTTGCTAGAAGTCTGCAATTTAAAAAAATATTTTTAGAGAACCCGGTTTTCTCTATTGTTTTCCTGTTTTCAAAACCATGACATATGCTCCCATTTATTTCCTGTTCCATTTGTGCTTGCGTGGGGAGGGGGGATATATAGCTTTTCTTTTCCTGTTTTTTGAAGTGGGAGCCTATTTATTGATTTTTAGACTTCTTCCCCTTGTCCTGTGTTTTTTTTGAACGCATTTACTACTGTGCATTTCCCTCCCATTGCTGCTTTAGCTGTCTCACAAGTTTTAGTACATGTTTCTTTTCATTAAGCATAATGTGTTTTTTAAAAAATTATCTTGAGGCTTCTTTAACCTATGGATTACCTAGAATTTTACAGATTAGTTTCCAAGTGTTAGCAGATTTTCCTGTTATCTTTATGTTCAGGACATGGTTTATCTTGATATATGGCCTGTGGGCTCGTAAGAAGAGTGTATTTTGGGCTATTTGGGGGTGGAGTTATCTACAAATGTTGGTTACATCCTGTCAGTTGATGATGCTGAGTTTTCTGTTCTTGTTGATATCTGATCTATTTGTTCTTCAGTGTTGAAGGAAGGATGGTTAAGCCTCCGATTATAAGTATGGAATCTGCCATACTTTTTTTTTTTTGTGGTTCTATCCATTTTTTATTTAAATTTAACAGCTCTTTTGTTTGGTAGATAAAAATATGAGTCCTGTAAATTATCTCCTGGGTTTGACTCTCCTCTCTAGTACACCATCCTAAGGACAATAGGTACCTTGGTCCCTGGACAAACAGCCATGAGTACGTGTATGTGTGTGTGTGTGTGTGTGTGTGTGTGTGTGTGCGTGCGCATGCTTGTGGACACGCTAGGTAGGATGCCATATCTTACTTACATCCCCAACGAGGGAGTGAACCCACACCCTCGACAGTAGAAGCACGGAGTGTTAAGCACTGGACTTCCAGGGAAGTCCCCTGGACAAACAGCTCTGACCCCTCAGTGCAGAGAGTCCGCCAGCCTTCCCTGGGTTCTCCCTCTCTCTGCGTGGAAACTCTTAAGCCAGTGAGCTAGGGCAACTGTTTCCAAGCTCTCAAAGGTCACTGTCTCTCACTGCTGTTTATATAGTGACATGAACTGAACACCTTCTCTCTCCATTCATTTGTTAAAACTCAACTCCTGTTGTGAGGTATTTGGAGGTGGTGCCTTTGGGAGGTGATTGTCATGCGGGTGAAGTCCCTCAGACTGGGGTTCCTCATGCTCTATTATCAGAGGCCTCAAAAAGCTCCCCGACCTCTTTTACTGTGTGAGGACACAACAAAAGGACAGCCCTCTATGAACCATGAACTGGACTCTCACCAGATACTAAATCTGCCAGTCTTAATCTTGGATTTCCCAACCTCTCCAAACGTGAGAAATAAATTTCAGTTTGTTTATAAGCCACCTAGTCTATGGCTTATAAACCTATACATTTTTTATATCAGCACAAATGGCCTCAGACATATACTGTCATGCAAACCAGCATTACATGTATTTTGTCCTTTATACAGTCATTTAAGCTGACAGATTAAATCTGGTACCTTGGCCAGAACTAGAACTCCAAGCTCTTTTGTTGTTGTTCTTTTCCATTGTAGAGACACATTATCATATATACTGGCAACAGTTGGCATTTATTTAATACTCTGCTGTGCGCCAGGCACTCTGCTAAGGAATGTTCACTCATTAGCCTATCTAATAAATACTTTGAAGGCCTCATAGCTTCTGCCATCATTAAAAAATACAGGTGAAGCATTTTGTTTTAAAAAGAAGTATTTTATTGTTGTTGTTCAGTTGCCAAGTTGTGTCTGGCACTTTGCAACCCCACGGACTGAAGGCTTCCTTGTCCCTCACCATCTCCCCGAGTGGGCCCAAGTTCATGTCTGTTGAGTCTGTGATGGTATCCAACCATCTCATCCTCCAAAAAAGTCTACAATATTCTAAATGAAAGGGGTTACTAACTAAAAGATAGACACCCTTGCTATGTCTCTGTTTAGTAAACGGGTTCTTATATTCCACACTTCATTTGCGTACCCGGACACAAAAACAACAGAAGGCTTCAGAACATTTGGGGGAAAGAAACCCGCCCATCTAGAATCTGCTTAACATTTTTCACTCTTCTGCACTAAATTTCCCTCACATTAAATAAGCCTCAGGTGAGATAGTGCATCTCAGAAGCAGAGTGCAGTTTGAAACCGGAGTTGAGTAGGAATGACCACTAGAAAGCTGAGTACTGCTGATTCCTCAGTGCCTACTACATGTCTGACACATTGTAGATGCTCACTGAACACTGTCTAAAGGAGATTCACCACTTTCAGAAAGTCTCCAGGTCAGGGATATGTGGCAGGGACAGGACTTAGAGCTGTTACTCCTCCAAGCCGCACCTAAGACAAGACATCACCAATCAACCACAGCACTCCTCCCTGTTCAGTCTATCTATACTCAGGCTCTGGTTCCACTGCTTCAGACTCCAGATCGCTCAGTTGCTCGATCCCCGCCCCCTGCTCCCTTTCCAATGTACCCACATTTAGAATCCAGTGTATGAATAAATCATTCCACACATGGTCTGAGAAGGCAGAGTAAAACACAGACCTAATATAAATAACAACCTCTCCTTCTAAACTGCTCTTTTCTGTGTTAACAGCATAGGAGTGAGCTGTACTTGTATATGTCCCCAGTTCATGGCTAAAAGTATTAAAAACAGCAAAAGGGAAATCTTAGATGGGTCAGAAAATATTTGGATAATCATGTTGATGTGTCACCAACCCTGTTCAATAAACAAATTAATTTAACTGAGCAGATCAACTAGGGAAATAAAATGCAATTATTCCAAAAGCAAAAGCAAAAAAACAAAACCTTTTCACTGTTCAACCATCTGCTTATTCCAAGTGGTCACCAGAGGAGGGCCTCTGAATTATGAAACTAATGGTCCAATTGTAGAATACATCTCCTCAGATTTCTGTTCAGCACGGTGCGAGAGGACCACCACTCTGGCTCACCAGCCCACCACCCCAACCTCATGTCTCTTGGAGTGGGGAGTTTCTCATAGTTTCTCTTTAACTGGAGTTTCTCATATTCAGCCTTGAGTGTCTGGGGAAAATGCAACTCCAAAGGGGTAGCTGTTGTTAATCCATGTGCAGCTATTCACAACCCTATGGACTGCAGCACAACAGCTTTCCCTGTCCTTCACTATCTCCCAGAGTTTGTTCAAACTCATGACCATTGGGTCACTGATGCCATCCAACCATCTCATCCTCCTTTTCCCACTTCTCCTCCTGTCCTCAATCTTTCCCAGTATCAGGGTCTTTTCCAGTGAGTCGGCTCTTTGCATGAGGTGGCTAAAGTACTGGAGCTTCAGCATCAGCATTAGTCCTTTCAATGACTACTCAGGGTTGATTTACTTTAGGATTGACTGGTTTGATCTTCTTAATGTCCAAGGGACTCTCAAGAGTCTTCTCCAACAGTTTGAAAGTATTAATTCTGCAGCACTCAGCCTTCTTTACAGTCCAACACTCACATCTGTACATGCCTACTGGAAAAACCATAGATTTTACTATATGGACTTTTGTTGGCAAAGTGATGTCTCCGCTTTTTAATACACTGTCTAGGTTTGTCATAGCTTCTCTTCCAAGGAGCAAGTGTCTTTTAATTTCATGGCTGCAGTCACTATCTGCAGTGATTTTGGAGCCCAAGAAAATATAATCTGTCACTGTTTCTACTTTGTCCCCATCTATTTACCATGAAGTTACGGGACCAGATGGCATGATCTTAGTTTTCTGAATGTTGAGTTTTAATTTGGCTTTTTCACTCTCCTCTTTCACCCTCATCAAGACCCTAGTCATAGGGGTAAGACATAGTTAACAGCAAACAGTGCCTACCACTCACAGAGCTCTGAATAAATTCTGGTGAGTAATACCTAATTTCTGAAGGCCTACTCTCTGCCAAGTGCATTCAAGGTTATCTATCTAAAACTTTCCAGTCCTAAAAACAGGCCTTGAACAATAGATACAATTTCCCTAATTGACAGGATTGAATAACCAAGTTCAGAATTTAAGGAACTCCTCTAGACCACCCCATTGATGAATGGCTGAGTTGGGATTAGAACTCTGGTTTATTTAACGTCCAAGCCAACACTCTATTCATTAAACCATATGCATCTTGTCCCATAAAATTGGAGACCATGTGCATTATTGATCACATATAGCAATATATCACCAATTTTATTTTTAAGACACTTTTTTCACAACATTTACAAGGCATCAAAAACTTTTGGAAAATTACTCTTTTTTTATGTTGCACCTGTTTCATTTTATAGATCTAGATTTTGTAGGACACCCTTTCCACATTTTTAAGTGAAATTTATGCGGTCCCTGTTGGGGAGAAAAGGAAGGGAAGGGAAAGTAGGGAATCGGATGGTTAGTGCTACATGTAGAAACCTCCTTTGCAAAGAATATACTTGTAGAGAGAGATGAAGAGTTACCCCAGAAGAAAGAACATCTGGATAAGAGAGACATCATCCTAGCTATTTAGGAGAGCCATTAAGAAAGCAACCTTCTGATTGACATGGACCCAAATCCTAGATGGTCCACTTTCACTCTGGGGCAATTTAAATAACTTACTTAACTTCCTGCACAGAGGCCCTCTTTCCTAATGTGGGGATATTAATACCTTCATCCCAAGGTTTATTGAGAGGATTAAATGAGATAATCCGTGTCAAGGATTCTGCAAATTGGAGCTGTTATGATCAATGATTAGCAATCTTGTAAACTCAGAACTCTAGCCCTGAGGATATTATTTTCTTTTTGAACAAAACAAATACATCTATACAAACCCTTCAGTGCTCAGTGTTCAACAAAGGGCATTTACAGACATTCAATGAGAGTTGAACGGATGGGTCAGACTTCACACAACTGCCAAGCTCACAGATGTGGGCCGGGATCCAAAGCAAAAAAAAAAAAAAAAAAAAAATAGGATTATAAATAAAGCTGTTGAACTCTGTGTAATTCAGGCAGAAGTCCATGCAGGCTGGTGAGAAGACTGGAACTTCACACTCAGGCAGACTGTGTGGAAGTGCTTTAAGACATCCATGGCAAAAAGAAGCACATGCATATGCTATACCCCTAATGATGCCAGGACTGAGCCTTAAGTCCCCTAAACTCTCGGAGGGATTCTGCTTTTATCATGACCCTTTGGCAGACAAGGATACTATCCACACTATTTAACCACCGCACCCCTGGACAGCATGGCACCTGCCAATCAGAATGTATTCTGACCATCAGTAGCTCTGCAGTGAGGACCTCCTCTTCGGTCTACCAGCAAGTCATCACAATGGGATTAGAACCCAGCTCTGTCAGATTCCTGAGTTTAGGGTTTGCTCATTTGTTGGAGGGAAGGGTTGTTTTTTTCTAAAAGACTTTACTTGAGAAGCAGTTTTAGATTCATAGCAAAAATCTGAGGAATATACAGAAATTTCCTATGTCACCACTGCCCTCCAAACATAACCTTCCCCACTATGAACATCCTCCACTTGATGGGTACATTAATTACAACTGATGTACCTACACTGAACATCGTATCCCCTAAAGCCTACAGTTTTCATTAGGATTCATGCTAGATGTTACATATTTGATGGGTTTGGACACATGTATAAAAAACATGTATCCATCACTATAGTATCATACAGAGTATTTTCACTGCCCTAAAAGAGCTCAGGTTTTTAACCACTGTAGTCTATAATCATGAATTATGTGTGTGTGCTAAGTCGCTTTAGTCGTGTCCAACTGTTTGCAACCCTATGGACTGTAGTCCACCAGAACCCTCTGTCCATGGGGATTCTCCCGACAAGACTACTGGAGTGGGTTGCCATGCCTTCCTCCAGGGGATTGGCCCAATCCAGGGATTGAACCCGTGGCTCTTATGTCTCCTGCATTAGCAGTCAGGTTCTTTACCACTAGCACCACCTGGGAAGCCCTCCAAATTGATCTCTAGACCTTATACTTAGAGATTCTGATTCAGGAAAACAGGCTAGAGACTGGGCATCTTGACAATCAATGTTCAATCTTGTTTCTGATCCTCAGCCAGGTATGGGAAACTTCCAATAAATGACTAAAGTGTCTTTCATCTCTAGAATTCCATAATTCAGTTAAGAGCCAATCTGGTCTAAGTGTCTCTAACGATGATTCTGAAAATAGCCTGAGGCTCTAGGAGACTGGCATTTCATATGAAAATTCTTATTAATCATTGGTGAAAATTTGCCACTAAATGACCAGTCTCCCTGGTAACCAATGACATCATCGTGTGTGCGTGTGCACGCGTGTGCACATCAGTTGCTCAGTAGTGTCCAATTCTTTTGCAACCCCATGGACTGTAGCCCACCATGCTCCTCTGTCCATGGGATTCTCCAGGCAAGAATACTGGAGTGGGTTGCCATTTCCACCTCCAGGGGATCTTCCCAACCCAGGGATTGGATCCAGTCTCCTGCACTGCAGGTGGATTCTTTACCATAGGAGCCACCAGGGAAGCCCAAGGGCATCATTATCATTCTTCAATCCAACCCCTTTTTCAGGACTATATAGATGGATCCCTCATACTTACTGCTTACTGTATGATATATTTCATGGCCCCTAGCAAACACAAGGGAGAACAAACGAATACTCCCAACCAATTGTTCCCCCATCTTCAGTGACAGCAGTGGTGAACAATTCTATGTCTTCCAAATAAATCCTTCATATCTTCTCAGACTTTATCCTGATGCCCTCCTCCTCTCCAAATAGATAAAGAGTTATAATTACTTTAGGCTTCTTTTAGGGAAGCAAATATTCAAATCAAAGCAAGGAGGGATTGCCAAGGTGGGAAACTATCTTTTTAACATACAGCCCAGGCATTTCTAAAGAGCATCAAGATTATCTCCATGGTTATTTCCAAACCCTCCAAATTATTTCCTGGAGGAACATGCTGAAGAAGCTGAAACACCTGTCAGAGCATTCAGACCTGAGGTTCTGATAAGCTATCCTCTCTTCTTAAAGTGAGACATTCCATGCACATTTTAGGAAGGCACATCATGGGGCCATTCTCTCTTTTAAACAGCTTTCTTCCATAGCTCATTCGTCCTACAGGTATCAGCACTTAACCATGAGAAGGATCACTTCTTCCCAGAGGTAGAAACAACCTGAGCTAAGTTAACATAGGAGATAACTTTACAACCCGAAGTGTGAAGAGGCAGAATCCTGCTTTCATATATATCCCTGCATTCAAACAAACAAATCTGTAATCGTGAATTCATCCCTCGGTTTCTGCTGGGGATTCACTCCAAGATCCTCAGAGATACCACAATCTGGGGATATTCAAGTCTGTTCTGTTACATAAAATGGCACAGTATCTACATACAACCTAAACACAGCCTCCTGTTTCCTTTAAATCATCTCTCCGTGTGTTAGCTGCTCAGTCATGTCCAACTCTTTGCGATCCCATGGGCTGCAGCTCACAAGCTTCCTCTGTCCATGGGATTCTCCAGGCAAGAATACTCAAGTTGGTTGCCATTCCAGTCTCCAGGGAATCTTCCTGACCCAGAGATCCAACCTGGGTCTCCCACATTGCAGGCAGATTCTTTACCATCTGAGCCACCACAGAAGCCCTTTAAATCATCTCTAGGTTACTTATAATATAGAATACAATGAAAATTCTATGCAAGTAGTTGTAAGCACAAAGCAAATGCTATGTAAAGGGTTGCTGGCATGCAACAAATTCAAATTTTATTTTTTGGAACTTTCTGGAATTTTCTTCAAATATTTTCAATTTGTAGTTGGTTGAATCCATGGAAGTGAAATCCATAGATCTGTGCTCTGTGCTCAGTCACTCAGACGTGTCCAACTCTTTGTGACCCCATGGATGGTCACCCACTAGGCTCTTCTGTCCATGAGGATTTTCCAGGCCAGAATACTGGAGTGGGTTACCATGTCCCCAGGGGATCTTTCCCACTCAGAGATCAAACACAGGTCTCCCACATTGCAGGTGGATTCCTCACCATCTGAGCCACCAGGGAAACCCAAGAATACTGGAGTGGGTAGCCTTTCCTTTCTCCAGGGAAATCTTCCCAACCCAGGAATAGAACCAGAGTCTCCTGCATTGCAGGTGGATTCTTTACCAGCTGAGCTACCGGAGAGGAAGCCCAAAATCCAAGGATACAGAAGGCTAATCGTATTAAGGTTTACAGGTCTTAACTTAGAACAGGATAATGTAAACTCTGTAGCCAGTCAGAAACACTTCAATAACAAATCTCACTGTAGGGTTTCGATAACATTCCTAGAGGCAGAAATAAGGCTGTCCAGGCGGCTATATATAGACTCTGTCTTTGTTATTTTGGTCTATTATCAGCAGGGAAGCCTGGTGTGCTGCAGTCCATGGGGTCACAAAGAGTTAGACACCACTGAGTAACTAAACTGATCAGCATTTTTGCATTTTCTAGTAGATTTGTTTGAAGGTTTCGAGAGACTACCATGCTCATCTTGCCAGCCACGAAAACACCTGCAGGACTGGAGAACAAGGCAGGCACTTGATAAGCAATTTTTGGATAAATGAGTGAAAGAGTGAGTGAATGAATTAGACTAGCCATGCTTGTTACTCCAGACTGAATATTAGAATCAATTGGGAAGCTTTCTTAAAAAAAAAAAAATCCCAGGAGATCAAAACAGTCAATCTTAAAGGAAATCAGTCCTGAATAATCATTGGAAGGACTGATGCTGAAGCTGAAACTCCAATATTTTGGTCACCTGATGCGAAGAACTGACTCACTGGAAAAGACCCAGATGCTAAGAAAGATTGAAGGCAGGAGGAGAAGGGGACAACAGAGGATGAGATGGTAGGATGGCATCACTGACTCAATGGACATGAGTTTGAGCAAACTCCAGGAGATGGTAAAGGACAGGGAGGCCTGGTGTGTTGCAGTCCATGGGGTTGCAACGAGTCAGACATGAATGAGCTGAATTGAAACAAACAAACAAACAAAAACCTGATGCTCAGACCCCACTCTTAGAGAAATCAAGTCAGAATCTCTTAAAGGGAGGTAAGGGGCTTGGAGACCCCTTACCTCCCTCCCTACTTCTCTCTCTCTGAAATATATAATATTATGTACTGTGCAATGATGGCTGAGAAAGAAGAGATGAGAATAATCGTATTTAAAAAAACTAAGCTTCTTAGTTTAGTATTGAATATTTCCATTGCAACAGAAGCTACTCATAGCTGAGGCCATGAGAATGTCTGAAAATAAGGATCAAATGAATTATTTTAAGGCATTCCCATTTGCTTTGTTGACTGTGTTAAATGAAATGAATGCTGGTAAAAGAAACACTACTTTGACTAAGTGTGTGTGTGTGTACATACATAGATACAGGTAGACAGATACACATAAATGTCCATATATACATGTACAGCATTAACTAAAAATTCATCAGTTCTTCTTCACTGTTTTGAATGGAACATGAATTAGATTAACTATCCCGATTATGCAGAGAAATTTAGCTTAATGACCTACAATTACTTTAATGGCTTTGAAATTCAGAAGGTAAGAAGACACTGTGCTTCTTCCATTGAGCATTAAATATAAAATGCCTCTGATTGACTGTCATGAAAACCCAATTTTATTGCTATTTGAATTATTCAGAATCAATATTCGGCATTAGCCAGCATGGGGAAGCTCAAATATAAGGCAGCTTCGGAAAGAAGGTTTCCCTATACTGAGTAATTGTGTTTTGTGTGGAAGATAATGAGCTGTTTGCTGCATGTCACCACTTCAGATGCATCGAGAATTAACAACTTTATCTTCCCTTTATATTATGTAATAAAAGGGATTACTTCATAGAGATGAACAATTTTCAAGGTTATGAAACATTCAAAATACAGTTGGGCTCAAGGAAACCCACTTCCTCTATAAGGAGAGAGAGAGGTTTTTAACTGTTTACACAAGAGAGAAATTTGCTAAAGTTATGTTTTCAGTTATTTGATAAGTAAACTGCAACCCTGTATTTCCCCAAGCAGAAAATTGCTTACAGGCAAAAATATGACACCAGAGTTGTCTTGTAGAACCTCCACTTCAGATGTGACTGTTGGAAGTGGTGCTGCGTGAAGAAATTTGCCAGAAAGTAGAATGAAAAAGTTAGGGAACAATAGTAAAAAAAACAAGAAGAATATACAGTGTGAGATTGTCTCATCTTTACAATGCAGCTGGCCCTATGCTAAGAACCCAACTGCATTATTTCACAGAAGCATCAGGACAAACCCATGAAGGCCGAACTAGTATGATCTCCCCATTTTCCAGATAGGGAAGGTAAAGGGACCTGAGAGAATTTTCTTCTGTCACTAACTGCATAAGAGCTATAGCTTGGATTCCAAAAGAGGCTGTATGATTTCAAAGGGAAATAATGAAATCCTATATTCTAAGAAGATCCTGATGCTGGGAAAGATGGAAGGCAAAAGGAGAAGGGAAAGGCAGAGGATGAGGTGGTTGGATGGCATCATCGACTCAGTGGACATGAACTTGGGCAAACTCCGGGAAAGAGTGAGGGCCAGGGAGGCCTGGCATGCTGCAGCCCGTGGGGTCACAAAGAGTTGGATGCTACTTAGACATTGAAAAAAAATATTCTAGAAATTATCTTGTTCACATGATATAAGATGAGAAACAGAGAAATGAAGTAACACGCAAAGGAAAACATGAAAGACTTAATTGCCTTTCAAGGCAGAAGTCGGACGGGTCCTACTGAAATCAATAAGGTACTTCAGGGGGGTGCTTATGTGTGTTAACCTTAGTGCTAAGTGGCTGGGCATCTGTAAGTGAGCCCATTCCTCAGTCCCACGTCTGGGAAGGAGGAGCTAGGGTACCCCAGCCCCAATTCACACTGAAACTCTGCTTATCTGCCGAACTCTACTCAAACAGGTCTCCCAAGAGCTGTTTATACTGTTTCCTCTCCTCTCATTAAAGTCCTGGATCAGGCTAATAAATCAGTGTACAATTTGTGTATAATCTAATTTTTGCCTTGTGCTTCATCTGGTGTAGGTGGAAGCAGGGGGAAAATGAAAAAAAGCAACAACTGGAAAATGAAGACTAATGAGAACTTGGATCCTTAAGAAAATATCCTTTAGAGATGCCCAGTTGGAGGTTGTCGGGGGGGGGGGGGAGAAAGGCAAAAAATGAGTGTGAACTCTTCCTTCTTTGAAACTGTGACTTGTGAGTGTGCATCTAACCCCCATGTACATATAGCTAGACACGTGAAAGTCAGGAGGAGTTTTCCGTGTGCGCGGCCACTTCTCTGGGTCCACACTGCCTCGCTCCCCGGCTGGGTAGCACACTGGCTGTGTCATCAGGAGGTGTGAGCTGGGTCCTGGCCATCCTCTGTTTACCCTACCAGATGCTTACAGCACAGCCAATAATAATTCCCAAACCACCCCCACGTCATCCCACAGAGAACACTCGGTGTTCCTAAAAACTAGCCAGATATATTAGGTACCTGGGTAAGGAACATCACAATTACATAAGCTGATGGTATTCAAAGACACAAGCTGAAGGAAGAAGGAGCCACAGAAAAAGAAGAGTGTGTTTGCACACTGAGGGTTTCAGTTCCAACATTCCTTGCTAACTTGGTCTTTGGGCGGGCACGCATGGTTGAATTCATTATGTTGGCTGAAGCAGTGGAAGATTACAAGGACGGCAGCTGTTTACTTTAAAGGCATCTTTCTCTCCTCTCACTTTTTATCAGGACCTGAACACACCAAAGCATTGTGCTGATTTCAGTTCACCTGGTGCCATATTTGCCATCGCCTATATAGTACTGATGACAGGTGGGATTTCATTTCATTTACAAAGCCTGGCTTCCTGTGTGGCGCTAGTCCTAAGGAATCTGCAGGTCAGTGCAGGATATGCAGGAGACGTGGGTTTGATCCCTGAGTTGGGAAGATCTCCAGGAGGGGGGCATGGCAACCCACTCCAGTATTCTTGCCTGGAGAATCCCATGAACAGAGGAGCCTGGCGGGTTACTGTCCTTAGGATGGGAAAGAGAGGGACACATCTGAAGCAACTTAGCACAAAGTGGGGGGAAAAGTTATCTTTTGTAGGTGCAAGATTTGTTTTTGTCCATTGACAGGAAGTAATTTGGAAGGACTCTTCATTAAAACCTGATGGGACTATTACATAAAACCAGAGTCACAGCGAAGCTCAAAAATTTCCCTCGATGGGGGAAAAACCGGTCAAGGTCTAGAGAAAAATGGTGAGCTCTTTCTATGCACGAAATGAGGATTCAGTTTTAATAACAGTAAAAAGGGAATATACTGCCCCCTCCTGGCTCTGCTAAACAAAGTCCCATTCTATTTAACATCGAACAGCATATTGACGCAGGAGTCAAACTGAACAAATCTCAGATGCTCTCTCTTAGCCGAAGAGAGCAAGGTTGATTTGCAATTCTGAAAGGATAATGAAAGGGCCAGTGTTATTATTTAATACAAAAATAGATTTCCTGGTTCCTCTCAAATGTTCATCATCAGATACAGGGAACAATATCAAACTGAATTACCAGGGATCATCTCTGATAAATCAAATGAAGAACACGGCTGGAAAAAAAAAAAAAAAGGCAAACTGTGAACAGCCCGATGCTTGAGGAGAGTACAGAGCTCCATAAAATACATTAAAACAATAGACTCTTATTTTTGGATTCCTTTACAGAAGAAAGAGAAAAATGCCCTGGATGTGGAGTTTGAGAATTGATGACTCAGCAGAACTCTTACATGTTGATGTTGAGGAAAATAGCCACTTCTTCTCTTTTGCTAAGTGGGCACCATGCGTGCTTTCAGCCAAGGGCCAATGGGGGATCCTCCTGGTTCTCCTTTTTCCCCTTGGTTTATGCCTGCTTGGTATTCTCTGCTCAGCCGTGGAGTGAAGCTGGGAAAGTGGTGGGAATCCTTGGGCAGGACACCCAGATTCATCAGGTTAAGACCTAAAGGTGGTCATTGTGGTTTAGTTGCTAAGCCTTGTCCAACTCTTTGTGACCCCAAGGACCATAGCCTGCCAGGCTCCTCTGTCCATGGGATTTCCCAGACAATAATACTTCCGTGGGTTGCCATCTCCTCCTCCAGGGGATCTTCCCAATCCAGGCATCAAACCCATATCTCCTGTGTTACAGGCAGAGCCACCAGGGAAGCCCTAGACCTAAAGGATATAGTCAGAAAAACTCATCACCAGCTACTAAAAAGGTTTCTATTCTATTTTTTTTTAAAAATAGCTTCACTTAGGAAAAATATATATTTCTCTACGTCATTCTTTGTTCTAAAAATGAAACCATGCCTTTAAAAATATTCACATACGCACATAATAAAATCAAACATAAAGACCACAATATGAAATAGTAAGCAAAATTCGCCCTGTCAGTTACCTTCCCCAGAGGAAACCAGTTAATTTTGGGTGTGGAACCTTCCAGAAATAATATGTATATGTGAACACACTCTATCTATAATTGTATTACTTTTTTCTACTCAAATCAGAACATAATCAATATAACATTTTGCCCTTCGCATTTTCATTGAGTAGACCTCCTGAATTTCAGGCAGATTCTTTACCGTCCTAGTTACCAGGGAAAGCCTCAAAACACTGGAGTGGATAGCCATTCCCTTCTGCAGGGGATCTTCCTGACATAGGGATCAAACTTGGGTCTCCCACATTGTAGCTAGATTCTTTATCATCTGAGCCTCCAGGGAAGCCCTGCTATATAGCATTTTGCCCTTTGTATCTTTGTAAAGAGTAGACCTTTGAGATCACTCCATAGCTGGACCTCTAAATTGTTCTCTTTTTTATCCCTGGTTGTATAGTGCTGTATTTTATGACCTACATAGTTTCAAGTAATCCTAACAATGACTTTGTACAGCATGTGCCTGTATTATGTCATTGTCCAGGTGAGAAACGTGAGAAAACTGCTTATCCAAAGCCACAGAGTACTTAGTGAGGGGAACCAGGATTTAAGCCCCACTTTTACCCACTGTCTTAGTCTATTGGGGCGGCTATAACAAAAATATCAGAAACTGGGTGGTTTAGAAATAACATTTGTTTATCATAGTTTCAGAGGCAGGGAAATCCAAGATCAAGGCACCAGCAAATCCTGTGTCTGGAGAGGATATGCAGACTCTCATCTTCTCCTTGTACCTTACCAGGCAGCTCTGGTGAGCTCTCTTTGGTCTTCTTAATAAGAGCACCAATCCCCTTCACGAGGGCTCCACCCTCATGACCTAATCACCTTCCAATGGTCCCACCTCCTAACCACATTAGGATTGGCACTGAAGCTGAGGCTCCAGTACTTTGGCCACCTGTTGTGAAGAGCCAACTCATTGGAAAAGACCTGGATGCTGGGAAAGATTGAGGGCAGGAGGAGAAGGGGGTGGCAGAGGATGAGATGTTTAGATAGTATCACTGACTCAACTGACATGACTTTGAGCAAACTCCAGGAGACAGTGAAGGACAGGGGAGCCTAGAGTGCTGCAATCCATGGGGTTTCAAAGAGTCAGACACAACTTAGGGACTGAACAACAACAGCAACCTAATCAGACTGGAGGTTAGGTTTCAATGTACAAATTTTGGGGGGCGGATATAAACACTTGTGGGGGGATATAAACCCTTGTATTATAGCATTCAATGCATTATACTGCCTTCTTAAATGTTAGCTGTTGTTACTATTTACTGCTCCTACAAATCATTTAATTATGGGCTGTGTGACACCAAGAGAGAAACAGCATTTTAGCCATGTTTAAATGGGTATGGCTTGGAGACGTTCAAGTTCATAAGAGAGAAACTCAAGACCCCCCCCCTTAATTATTCTGGAGAAATCTACGAATTCTCATAAACACCAGACAAACATGATACTGCATACATGACACAATTCTTCTAGGCAAAATGCCATTCTGTTTACCTTCAAGGTAAGGATACTCTCAATGGTTTATGCAGAGTTCTCCAGGAAGTTGTGGATGGAAGGGAGTGAGATGAAAGATTGCCAGTTATTCTACAAATGGCACACCTCCCAAGGAGATAGCCAAGAGGGCATGATCTGAACACATCATTCCCATTAGGAAAACTATTATAAACAAAGCAAAACAAAACAAAACCAGAAAAGAAAATAACCAGGGTTGGCCAGGATGTGGAGAAATGAGAACCTTTGTGCACAGCTGGCAGACGTAAAATGTTGCAGCCACCATGGAAAGCAATACAGTGTGGTTCCTCAAAAGTAGAAACAAGAGTTAGCATATAATCCAGCATTATCACTTTGGGGAAGAAGCTCACAAAAATTGAAAGCAAGGTCCCAAAGAGGTATCTGTATACCCATGGTCGAAGCTGCCTTATTCACAGTAGACAAAAAGTAGAGGCAACTCAAGTGTCCGTTCACGGATGAATGAATAAGCAAAATGTGGATTATACATACAATGGAATATTGGGCTTTCTCTAGGTGAAGCTAGTGGTAAAGGACCTGCCTGCCGATGCAGGAGATGTTTGAGACACAGGTTTGATCCTTGGGTCAGGAAGGTTCTCTGGAGTAGGAAATGGCAAGCCACTCCAGTATTCTTACCTGGAGAATCTCACAGACAGAGGAACCTGGCAGCCTACAGTCCATAGGGTCCCAAGAGTCGGACACTACTGAAGTAACACAAGTGTCCATCCATGGATGAATGAATAAACAAAATGTGGAGTATACACACAATTGAATATTATCCAGCCCTTAAAAAGGAAGGAAATTGTGACCCAAGCTACAACATGATGAACCTTGAGGATATAATGCTCTGTTAAACAAGCCAGTCATAAAAGACAAACAACCTGTATGAATCCACTTATATGCACTTATATCCTTAGAATTGTCTAACTCGTAGAGACACAGGTAGGAATGGTGGTTGTCAGGGGTTGGGGGACAGGAAATGGGGACTTGATTTATAATGAGCATACATTTTCAGTGTTGCAAGATGAAAAAGTTCTGGAGACTGGTTACACAACAATGTGAATATATTTCATACTATTGAACCATAGATTTTAAAAAGGTTACAGTGGTATACATCACAGTATACTGTGTATTTTACACAATCGTGTATTTTACCACAATTAAATTTTTACACAATTGTGTATTTTACCACAATTAAATTTTTAAAATTATGTGAAGAGGGGACAAATCATCCAGCAGAGGACACATTCTGTTATTTATCCTGCACTGGCTCTGCCTGACACTGAGTTAAGAGATCTACATTTGTGATGTCTTTGTAACCCTCATGATCCTTATGTCAAATAGGCACTGCCCCATCTTCTCTGACATTCACCTATGGCTTAGAAACCAGCTAACATCATGACGGAGGTAGAAGCAGTGGCATGGTGACTGCAGCCATGAAATTAAAAGATATTTGCTCCTTGAAAGAAAAACTCTGACAAACCTAGACAGCATATTAAAAAGCAGAGACATCACTTTGCCGACAAAGATCTGTATAGTCAAAGCTACGGTTTTTCCAGTAGTCATGTATGGATGTGAGAGTTGGACCATAAAGAAGGCTGAGTGCCAGAAAATTGATGCTTTTGAACTGTGGTGTTGGAGAAGACTCTTGAGCGTCCCTTGGATAGCAAAGAGATCAAACCAGTCAATCTTAAAGGAAATCAGCCCTGAATAATCATTGGAAGGACTGATGCTGAAGATGAAGCTCCAGTACTTTGACCACCTAATGTGAAGAGCTGACTCGTTGGAAAAGACCCTGATGCTGGAAAAGACTGAAGGAAGGACAAGAAAGGGGCAATAAGATGGCTAGATAGCATCACAGAGTCAATGGACATGAACTTCAGCAAACTGCTGGAGATGGTGGAGGACAGAGAAGCCTGATGTGCCACGGTCCATAGGATTACAAAGAGTCAGACAAGACTTAGCGACTGAACAACAAAAAACATCATGGTGGCAGTCTATCAGGGTGCAGTAGATGGATCCTGCAAAGAGAACTACTCAATCATAGTTTTGCCACGCAGCAATAACCTCCATCCTTCAGGAGCACCTACTCCATCAGCAAATAGGGAAACAGACGCATGAATGAAACCGAAGTTTCCTACCACTTATATAGGTGCTAGCATAAATGCAGTGCCTCCGGTCTCTTGCTCCCGCCAAAACATCTCTCCTTCTCACTCACCACCTGCCAGCAGTACTGATCTCACGCTTGTTTCTGCACTTTGCCAACCTCTTTCCAGGTTCGAGGGCTTTGCCCTTGCTGTTCACCTGCCCTGGCTCACCCTTTCTTGACTTATGCTTGGTTGCTCCTCCTACACCCTTAGGTCTCCATTCAAGTGTTACCTATTCTGAGATGGCTTCATTTTGGAACAAGTTATTCTAAAGACAGGCCTCTCCGACCACCACCAACTATCACGCCATCAATTACTCCATTGCATCCCCATACAGATTCCTTTACCTAATTTATCAAAACCTGTAATTATTTTTTTCACATAGGAGTTTACATTCTATCACTGATATCTTCCACTGAAATAAACGGGGCTTCCCAGGTGGCGCTAGTGGTAAAGAACCCTCCTGCCAACGCAGGATACTTAAGAGATGCGGGTTTGATCTCTGGCTCAGGAAGACCCTCTGGAGGAGAGCATGGCAACCCACTCCAGTATTCTTGCCTGGAGAGTCCCATGGACAGAGGAGCTCGGCAGGCAACAGTCCATGGGGTCACAAAGAGTCGGACACGATTGAAGCAACTTAGCACAGCACGCACTGAAATAAAAACAAGGATGGAGGATTCACCACTTCATACCAGCACTTGGAATAGTTCCAGCATACCTGCTACCTGGAAAGGACAGATAAATAAGTATTAGCTGCCATTATAATTTTGTGTGTTAACTTTGTTCCAAAGAGACACTGAAAGTTAAGGATTGAGACATCCTGTCATGGAACTCAGCAGTCATGTTTTCTGCAGAAAACACCCACCAACTGCGTGAGAACTAATCACTGGCTTTGAAAGAAAACAAAGACAGACATTCTTATGCATTCAACTCCAGGACTCCTCTGGGCAGGAGCCACTCTCCCTCTGGGTCAATTGAGGGAACGCCTGAAGAACACAGTCTTTCATCTGGGTCCATGTTCAGACTCACAGCGCCCACAGCACAGACTAATGGCACATCCCTGGTCCAGCAGCATCATCAATAACCAAACCTCATGACTGGGGCTTTCAACTGGTTTATCACTTGTCAGTTCCAAAGACGTCCGCAAAGCTGACAGAGATAGTTGATCCAGAATGTGACATATAAAAATCACTATATTTCTGGGAGAAAAAAAATGACTTCCACGTCTCAGGCTCACAGGCTATCTTAATTCATCTGGTTGACTATGCACGATTTGGGGTTGTTAAATCTCTGCCTCTGAACCTCTGAGTTGGGCATTTTTGAATTTGACATAATGAGTGTCAAACGTGTCAAGCAGATACATCATCCTGCTCTCAAATTTCTCATGCTCTTGTAGGTGAGACTCCATTGGACAGTACATAGTCTAGAACTACCTTATACAGACAATAACAAAGGGGTTGATTTATTACAAAACTGAGAAGTTTAAGGCTCCAGGCTCAGTTAGATGCCGGTGCCAACATCCAAATGATTTCAGAAACGAACATCCTTTTAACAGCTTGTTTTGTGTTCGGATTGGCTTTCCCTAGTGTCTCAGTCCAATCAGGTTCAATCCTTGGGCCAGGAAGACCCCTAGGAGGAGGAAATGGCAACCCAGTCCAGTATTCTTGCTTGGGAAATCCCATGGACAAAGAGGAGAACGGTGGGTGAGCTACAGTCCATGGGATTGCAAAGAGTCGGACACAGCTGAACAATTGAGCACACACATGCACCTTCCCAGGGTTTCCTCACATGATAGAAAGCAGACTAAGAGAAACAGACAGAGACAGAGGCTGGGCGGGGGTGGTCCTGCCTCTTCTGATAAGGGCATTAATCCTATTCATGACTGTCCCATCTTCATGACCTAATTAACTCCCCAACGTCCCATCTCCAAAAACCATCACTTTGGGGCTTAGGTTTCCAACACACAGATTTTGCAGGGGTGCAAACATGCAGTCTGTGAAACCGATGTATTACAACATGGTCATCGGATATCCCAGGTCACCATTCTATTCATTTCCTAACCTCAGGAAAATGAGTTCCTTTCTAGGAACAAGTCTCATTGAATAGAGCTGGTCACATGTCCATTGGCGAGCCAATCACCATGCCCAGAGGACAGGAAAATGCTGATTGGAAGAGCCCAAGCTACCAGGAGTTGGAGGGAGAGTCAGTCCTTTCTGAATGAATCAGACCTTTCCAGGATGGGTTCCATTCCCAGAAGATAGAAGAGGAAGTTCTGGGCAGGCAGGTAAGCAAGCAACGAGATTTTAGCTGCAGAAATGGGCATGTGAAGGCAGAGTTGCCCACTAAATAAGAAAAATGCAGTAAAACAAAATATAACAAAATGGGAAAAAAAATCTACCCTGTGTTGGTTATTCTCATCTTCTAGTTGCATGAATATAGTTAGGTATGGGAAAGAAGAGGGAACTGGGGTGGGGAATAGGGGAGTTGTTCGGTACCAGGGATACCAAGAAGACAGTATCTGAGGTGGATTTATATAAGTGAAGAGTGGCTTGCCCAGGTGAGCAATCCAGGCAAGGGGAAAGAACGTGCAAAGGCAATTTCTTGCTTCATTTCTAACAACAATGCTATGAGGAAGAGTATTAAAATCCCCATTTCAGAAATGAAGAAAACTGCCAAAGGTCACTCTTTTTGGTGGGATTTGCTTCAGAACAGTTGGGCTTCCCAGATGGTGCTAGTGGTCAAGAACCTGCCTGCCAAGGAAGGAGACAAGAGATGTAGGTTTGATCTCTGACTCGGGAAGATCCCCTGGAGGAGGACATGGCAACCCACTCCAGCATTCTTGCCTGGAGAACCCCATGGACAGAGGAGCTTGGTGGGTTACAGTCTATGGGGTCACAAAGAGTCAGATACAACTGAAATGATTTACCTTGCAATCTAACTCCAAAAAATAAAACAAAATAAACACACACACACACACAAACTCATGTTTTCACCAGGACTACCATGTATCAATACAACTCAGCCAGGTGAGCTACCACAACTGCAGTGGCTCCATCATTGTAGACTGAGAGGTGAATGGCGGCCCCTAGAGTCTGGCCAGGTCTTCCTCATTGTGGTGGATTCTTTACCAGCTGAACCACAAGGGAACCTGCATTAGCCACTGGACCAAGGAGATAGGTAGCAGACTGAACCTTAATCCCAAGGCACCTTCATATCTTGCTAAGAAAACCGGATGGTATTAGTTAATGTTCCTATGAAACATACCATTTTATTTCCTCATTCTGCATAGCCTACAAGGATTTAAAATGAATTCTGCCATGGAATTTGCTTCTTTCCAGCTCTCAGGATAAAAGCCACCTAGAAAGAACAAGCCAGGCATTACTAGCCCAGGTGAGCAGCAGCGTTTTAAAGAAATGGGTTTTCCAAGTGTCTTATCTGGGTGGGGGAGGAAGCCAAAAAGAAGAGAGGAAAGCCGCTAGAGAAACCAAGCTCAGCCAATCTGAATTTTTAGCTTTTAAGACTTCTTGGAGTTTTCGGCGACAGAGGCAATGAAGTCCTCTTAGAGAATAAATTGGTTAGGACACAAAGCTCCTTACAGACTAGAACCTCCTTCCTTGCCAATTACAAATTTGGTAGTCATTTGATTATTAACCTGATGGCTTGCTACGTTAAGTAGCATCACATATTTATAATGCACCAAGATAAAGCTGTAGCTAGTTCAAAATCACTAGCCTCATCTGTTCCTCCTCACCCCAGTCCCACACTCTAAAGCACTTTTGAAGATAATTCAGGAGAACAGGGTTTTAAAAAGATGAAAACTTTTCCTGCATTGCCTCAGGGAAAGGTTCCCTGTTCCGTGTGTGTGAGTGATAAGGTTTAGCCCCTTTAATTCATTCTGAGGAGTGTCAGTGAAATTCTTTATTTGGAATCATTGTGGCTTGGTGTCCCAAGTGGCAGGCACCTCTGCATCCATCACTCCCCACCACCACACACAGACTTCAGGGGAGGGGCAAAGCTAACCCCAGTTACAGAACCTTCTCCCAGTTATCCCCTACCCTATACATCCTACCTCTTCAATCTTTACCAGTCCATCCCAAAGGAAATCAACATTCAGAAAACAAAGATCATGGCATCCGGTCCAATCACTTCATGCAAATAGATGGGGAAACAATGAAAACAGTGACAGACTTTATTTTCTTGAGCTCCAAAATCACTGCAGATGGTGACTGCTGCCATGAAATTAAAAGATGCTTGCTCCTTGGAAGAAAAGTTTTGACCAACCTAGACAGCATATTAAAAAGCAGAGACATCACTTTGCCAACAAAGGCCCGTCTAGTCAAGGCTATGGTTATTCCAGTAGTCATGTGAGAGCTGGACCATAAAGAAAGCTGAGCACTGAAGAATTGATGCTTTTGAACTGTGGTGTTGGAGAAGACTCTTGAGAGTCCCTTGGACTGCAAGGACATCCAAGAAGTCAATTGTAGAGGAAATCAGTCCTGAATATTCATTGGAAGGACTGATGCTGAAGCTGAATTTCCAATGCTTTGGTCACCTGATGTGAAGAACTGACTCACTGGTAAAGATCCTGATTTTGCGAAAGATTGAGGGCAGGAGGAAAAGGGGATGACAGAGGATGAGATGGTTGGATGGCATCACCGACTTAATGGATATGAGTCTGAGCAAGCTCCAGGAGATGGTGAAAGACAGGGAAGCCTGGCATGCTGCAGTCCATGGAGTCACAAAGAGTTGGACACGACTGAGTGACTGAATAACGACAACTCTCTCCTTGTGGCTCAGTGGTAAAGAATCCTCCTGCCAGGGCTGGAGACATAGGTTTGATCCTTGGGTCAGGAAGATCCCCTGCAGAAGGAAATGGCAACCCACTCCAGTATTCTTGCCTGGGAAATCCCATGGATAGTGGAGCCCGGTGGGCTACAATCCATGGGCTTGCAAGAGAGTCAGATACGACTTAGCAACTAAACATCAGTGATCATCTCCACAAAGATGCCTCCACAACTAGATTTTTCAGCTGCACTCAGCCTCCACCCTTGGATTCCTCACTCTCAGCTGCCTCTAGAGACCTTAGTTCAACTGCCACCAGAATCTCAGAGGCAATCTCCCAAGGAGGTAACACTTGTTATTCTACTCACAGTGTCAGTGCTTGCTGGCCTGACGTTTCAGGTATTTGTGTTCAGTGTCTGAATTTGTTTTGCTGGATGTTGAAACCGCTTTGCTCACAAGGTGCACTGGAGAAGCCTTACCCTTCAACCAATGACTAATGAGAGCTGGGGTATAAATACCCCAGCTTCCCTGCCCTTCGGTAGGATAAATCTACAGTGTGTGCCTACACAACTTCCATGCATTCCTATACTGGGATTGAGCTCCAGTTACACACACTGGTCAGTGGCTTGATAAAACAAACTCTGCCCATTCCCCTCTCTTCCCCTTGTCACTTCACCATTCCTCCACCATCACTGCAAGGATTTCCTCTCCAATAAATAGCTTTTATATGAATCCTTGCTTCAGGGCTGTATATGAGGGACTGGACTGAACCCAGGAAGGTGGCCTCTTCCTACACATGGTCGACTTAAAATATATATATATATATATATATATATATATATACACAACCTAAAAGTTATGTTTTATTTGGTGGGAATTTTTAGGACTTCAAGGCCGGGAGATAGCATTTCAAGTAATCTTGAGAGAACTGTTCTGAGGAGGCAAGGGAGGTGCCAGGTTATATAAAGGTTTTGCAACAAAGGGCAGGAAGTCTGAACATCAAAAGGCTATTGTTAATTAAAGGAAAATTAGATATCTCAAGTTAAGGAATTAAGTGCTTTTCTGTGAACAGGAAGATGCAAGAGTCTGGGCTCACTGAAACCATTCCTTTGATCTGCACCTCAGCTGTCTGGGGCGAGTATCCTGTGTTTTCACATCCTGAGTTTCCTCAGAGTTCACCATGAGGAGTGGCCACAGTCTGATCACTGCTAGAAGGAAAGTATTCTTTCCTTCCTGAGTTCCCTCGGGGCTCACCAGCTCACCTTCAGTGGTGGCTGCAATCCCTGATGACTGTGGCATTCAGTGGTGGCTGCAATCCCTGATGACTGTGGCACCCTTTGCTTACTGATATAGCAGGAAATAATCCATTTCTCACCATATTTCCCACATGCAATTTGTCTCTAAGTCCATAAACCTATCTCTGCACCACTCTAAGATGAATCTCCCCTCTCCCTCATCGGAACATGATACCCTGCCATATACCTTCTACCTGGGAAGAAGTCAGGAAAGCTTCATAGAAGGTGTTATTAGGGCTCAGTATGAAAGGTGGGCAGAGGTTACCAGCTAGGAGTAAGGAGGTGGATCAGAAAACTGAAATGAAGAAAGGTACAGAAGCCTGCAAATGAGGGAGAACAATGTATGTTTGAGAAACTGACATTTCTTTTTTTTTTTTTTGTGGAGCTGTTATTCTCAATGATGGCAGGGCTTTGCTCATTAAGGAACATGTGGCTATGTCTTGGGATGTTTGGGATTGTCACAGCCAGGGAGGGGTGATGTTGGCTTCTAGTGGGTGGAGGTCGCAATGCTGCTCGACCATGCACAGGACACTACAGAGAATGACCAGACACAAAACACTGATACTGCTGAAGGAGAGAAATCCTGATCTGGAGTTTAGGGTTTAAAGCAGTTTGGTGAGAGAAAGAGGAGGTTAGCAGGGACAAGGTCATTAAGATTCTTCCTGGCCTTTAGGGTTAAACTCCATAAGCAATGGAAGGGGGGGGACATTATTCCTGAAAAACTGGGGAGTGATGAGATCAGAGCTGTGTGAAATGCAGTATTTATTTCCAAATCAGTTAGCAAGGATGTCACAGTCATCAGCAAATGCAGCCCTCTGGTGTGAGCTGGTGAGCCCTAAAGGAAATCAGGAAGGAGAAGAATACCTGTGACCAAACAGCTGCCAAGCGTGCTGGCTTGCTGTGGACAGGGAATGTGAAAACATAGGAGCTGGTCCCAGATAGCTGAGATACATATGAAAGGAATGATTTCAGTGAGCCAAGATGCTTGCATCTTCCCATACATAGAATACTAAATTTCTTTAACTTGAGCTATCCGGTTTTCCTTTGTTAACAATCATCTTTGATGTTCAGACTACCTGTTCACTTTGTTGCAAACTTTTTTATAACCTGGCTCCTTCCCCTGCCTCCTTGGAGGTATTTCTCAGGGTTACTTGAGATGCTACCTCTTGGGCTTGAAGTCCTAAGAATTCCCACCAAATAAAACAACTCTCTACTTTCAGGTTGTGACTGAATTTTTTAAGTCGATAGTTGCAAGTGAGAAAGGAAAAGATAACCCTGGGTCTGGGCAGAAGATGAGTTGGAGACAAGCAAAATTGAGAAAGAACATGAGACTGGTGAGGAAGATACTGCATACTCCACCTGCAAAATGATGTCTGGACCAAGGAAGTGGAAAGCAGAGGAGCAGAGATGTGGGTGTATTTTTAGTCATACCAATATTTTGACTACAGTGCCTACCCTATGGCAAGGCTTCAATCAAAGTTTTCTGAATAAATGAATTCAAGAATGAATGACTAAAGTATGTCATCTCACCATGGAAGGCACTGGACTGAGGCTTGGGTGCTGAGCTAGGTTGAGGCCAGGTTGGCAGCTCTCCCGAAGGCAACATTTGGGTTTTTAGATCCAGTTACATTGAAATCAAATGGTCTCTTCTTGCTGAAGCTTATTTGAAGCTAGATTCTTTCACTTGCAGCTGAGAATACTCTACTTACATATAATTTAGAATGCATGCATTCTAAATCACTTCAGTCATGTCTGACTCTTTGTGACCCTATGGATATAGCCCACCAGGCTCCTCTGTCCATGGGATTCACCAGGCTAGAATACTGGAGTGGGTTGCCATGTCCTCCTCCAGGGGATCTTCCCGACTCAGGGATCGAACCACATCTCCTGCATCTCCTGTACTGCAGGTGGCTTCTTTACCCACTGAGCCACCTGGAAAGCCCCAGCCTGGAGTAGCACCATCCGATATGGTAGCCATCACCACAGGAGGTGGTTGACTTCCAGACACTTGGAACATAGCTTGTCCAAATGGAGAGGTGCCAGAAGTTTGCAATGCACAATGGGAGTTAAAAGAATTATATGAAAAAAGGAACATAAGCTGTCTCCTTCACGATTACATTGATGACACGCTGGCATGATAATACCTCACATATAATAAACTACGGGGAAATACAGCACTGTGTTTAATGAATTTTCACCTGTTTCTTTGTACTTTTTTTTTTTTTTTTGAGAATGAGGCTACTAGGAAAACTAACATGACATATGCATCATGTTTTATTGGCCAGTGCTATTATCGATGAGCATTTTGGTTTGGAGTACTTGAACCCTGGTCAGCACAACTCAAAACCCAGGCCATTTGGGCTACGGTTGCCTCCCCACTCCGCCCCCGATTTTACTAGGCGTATCACCTCCTGTACCACCAGACCATCCCTCAAAGGGTGAGCGGCATATTTCAGACCCCTAGGTTCCTGTATCTCATTTCACGATGAGCACAGGTGGCTGAACCGTCTGCCAACTCTCAAAACTGCCAAGTGATTCACCTTAAAGGGGCCCCTTAGAACGGTGATCCATCTGGCCAGTAGCCCCGGGCCGTTCTCTCTCCAGCCTCCCCATGCCTCCAGGCTGTGTACCAGCCAGCATCCTTCCCCATCCACCTTGTGGCCCCAGCCTCGGAGATGCTCCCCTCAGTGTCTCCAGGGCTGAGTGAGCTTCATGAGAAACAAAACCCACACTCAAAGTACCAGGGAGCCATTCCACTGAAACCCACAACACTGTAATTACCATAAACCCTTCAGCACCACTGGATCTGCGAGGGAGAAGAAATTAAATCAATGGGCATAGATCGGATCGAGAGCAATCTTACGGGAAATGCATGTAAATGCACCATCTTACCTTGGAAATGAGTTTTAAGATTAATACCCTTCACAAATGGAAATGTATAAAGAAATATGCAGGAGAATAAGCTGTGGCAACAATAGGTCAACCCTTCTTTTTTATGAGCTGCTGGCTATATTGTATGAAGAACTCATGAAGCTTAACATTTTCAGTATATATATATACACACACATACACACACACACACACACACACACACACACACACACACATAAAACACCCTGTAATGCAAATTCTTCAAGAGAATAACAAGTGATGCATGCTTGAAATTTATTTTTAAATCAAGAGCAAAATGAAACCCTTTAATTAATCTCAGAGAATTTAGCTCCTTCTCTTTCAGATCTGTCTTGAGCACAGTTAGATGCTTAAAATAATTGCATCCGCTCGTGTGAAACTGCAGCAGTAATTCAGTGGGTTTATACTTGTGCAACCTTTTAAAAACAGGCCTTAAAACATTCATCTGTTGAACCAATTTACCAGCTTTCAATAAAGCATCTTTAAGATACTTTCTGTTACATTTATATGACATAAGCTATATTATTTTAATAATCTGTGCTTGAGATATATGGTGATGAGGGAATTATCGCTCACCTGGGGAGATGGTGTAATTAGAAAAGAGGCACAGTCGGGAAATAAAAATGATTAAAAAAAAAAAAACTTGCTGAAATTAACCAGCCACTGCTACTAGGATTCTCTGATGTTGGCTTAAGTTGTTGAGGAAGCACTGGAGTGAGAAGCAGAGAAGAAGGAACCCGAGCTAACTTGTGGTGCCTGAAATAATTACAATTTCTTACCCGTAATTTCTCAAGGCTCACAGGGAGCCAGGTTGTGCACCCAGCCAGGGCAGACAAATGAACGCCTTCCCCGCAGCCAGTCCAGGGGGTGCCTGAGCTGAGTTAATGTGCTGGGGCCAGAGGATGGGAGCAGGTGTAATTATCCTAATGATTTATTGAATGTTTGATTAATTGGAAATTAAGTGAATGCACAGTGGCAGAACTGTCATAGCAAATCGCTCAGCTGTTGGCTTAAAAGGTGTTCTATTTCCCTCCAGTAAAGCAATTAAGAGCATCTTAAATCGTTTGGGAGGTGGTTGATTTCGGCGTGGAATTGTCCAAGGTAGGGGCAGGAGGAACATGGTGGAAAGACCTTAACAGGCTTTTGCTGGGTGGTGGTTGGAGAAAGGAATGTTTTTCAAAAAATGAGCTGCAAGAGCATATCATTTTAGAAGTCCATTCATACCTCATTGAAGAAAAGAGAGAGGGGGCTCTGTCATAAAGAATCTGCCTGCCAATGTGGGAGACACAGATTTGAACCCTGGTCCAGGAAGATTCCACATGCCATGGAGCAGCCAAGCCCATGTGACACAACTATTGAGACTGTGCTCTGGACCCTGGGAGCTGCAGCTACGAAAGCCTGCACGCCCTGGAGCCTGTACTCCTCCACAAGAGAAGCTCCCGTAATGAGAAGCCTGGACATCGCAACTAGAGAGTAGCCACTGCTTGCCACAACTAGACAAAAGCTCGCACAGCAACAAAGACCCAACATAGCCAAAGAATAATAATAAATAATTTTTTAAAAGCAACGTTGGACCATAAAAAAGGCTGAGCTCCAAAAAAATGATGCTTTCAAACTGTGGTGCTGGAGAACACTCTTGAGAGTCCCTTGGACTGCAAGGAGATCCAGCCAGTCCATCCTAAAGGAAATCAGTCCTGAATATTCATTGGAAGGACAGATGCTGAAGTTGAAGCTCCAATACTTTGGCGACCTGATGCGAAGAGCTGGCTCACTGGAAAAGTACCTGATGCTAGGAAAGACTGAAGGCAGGAGGAGAAGGGGTGACAGAGGATGAGATGGTTGGATGGCATCACTGACTCAATGGACATGAGTTTGAGCAAACTCTGGGAGACGGTGAAGGGCAGGGAAGCCTGGGGTGCTACAGTCACAGGGTTGCAAGAGTCACATATGACTTAGCAACTGACCAATAACAAATAAATAAAAAGAGGAAAATGAGAAAATAGATGATGGCCTCAAGATAGCTGGGAAGACAGTGGTTTTTGCTTGTTTGCATGTAGATCTGTTTCTGATCACCCTCAGGGTGTCTGCAGCTCAGACAACTACTATGCTTCATTGAGAAGAGGGCTCTATAGGACAGACTCAACAGAAGAAGAGGGCTTGGTGAGAGAAGGTGGGGCTGGTATTCTACTCCAACTTACCTGCTCTGCCAGGTGCCTATGGGCAGCAAGTGAAGTTGCTTAGTCATATGCGACTCTCTGTGTTCCCATGGACTGTAAAGCCTAGCAGGTTCCTCCATCCATGGAATTTTTCAGGCAAGAGGACTGGAATGGGTTGCCATTGCCTTCTCCAGTGGATCTTCCTGACCCAGGGATCAAACCGAGGTCTCCCACATTGCAGGCAGATGCTTTACCCTCTGCGCTACCAGGGAAGCCCAACCAGGAAACAAACATACTAAAAAGGAACATCTCTGGTGGTTCAGGGGTTAAGACTCTGTGCTTCCACTGCAGGAGGCACAAGTTCCATCCCTGGTCAGGGAATTAAGATCCCACATACCGTCAAAAATATTTAAACACACACACACATTATTCTTATGGCAGAAAGCAAAGACAAACTTAAAGAGCCCCTTGGTAAAAGTGAAAGAGGAGAGTGAAAAGCTGGTTTAAAACTCAACATTCAGTAAACTAATATAATGGCATCCAGTCCCATCACTTCATGGCAAGTAGATGGAGAAACAATGGAAACAGGGACAGACTTTATTTTCTTAGGCTTCAAAATCACTGCAGATGGTGACAGCGGTCATGAAATTAAAAGATGCCTGCTCCTTAGAAGAAAAGCTATGACAAACCTAGACAACATATTAAAAAGCAGAGGCATTATTTGCCAACAAAGGTCCATATAGTAAAAGCTATGGTTTTTCCAGTAGTCATGTATGGATGTGAGAGTTGGACCACAAAGAAAGCTGAGCACTGAAGAATTGATGCTTTTGAAATGTGGTGATGTAGAAGACTCTTGAGAGTCACTTGGGCTGCAAGGAAATCAAAACAGTAAATCCGAAAAGAAATCAGTCCTGAATATTCATTGGAAAAACTGATGTTGAAGCTGAAACTCCAATACTTTGGCCACCTGATGTGAAGAACTGACTCATTTGAAAAGACCCTGATGCTGGGAAAGATTGAGGGCAGGAGGAGAAGGACGACAGAGGATGAGTTGGTTGGATGGCATCACCGACTCAATGGACATGAGTTTGAGCAAGCTCCGGGAGTTGGTTATGGGCAGGGAAGCCTGGTGTGCTGTAGTTCATGCGATTGCAAAGAGGTGGACATGAATGAGTGACTGAACTGAACTGAACACATTGCTGTGCCATGCCAAAAAATAAATACACACATGAAAAATTCACCATGATCTTCTCTTCTACCCATGTAAGAAGGAATCAAGGAGAGGATAATAAAAGAGCTTTCCTTCTGAATCTAGGCTTTTGAGAAAGTGCCTCAAATGATCCTCAACCACCTGAACTGCTTCTGTTTCTAGACTTCTCTTTGTGGGGTAGCACATTCTTTCCATCCAGCACTCTTTACCCATCTTGTCTACCTCCCCTCTCTCAGATCAGCACAGCTAAGAGTAACAAGCCTGATGTTTTCTGAGCATTGCCGCGAGCTTGGGGAAGGCAAAGGCTGATACAAATTGAAATCATAAATAAGAATTTAATAAACTTTCTCTATTGGCTTCCTGCCTCACCGCTAAAGTTGCAGAACCTGAAATTAAAATACTTCAGAGCAGCAATGGGAGGAGGCGACTCAGATGTACCTGTGGGATTGTAGATGCACATGACCCTCAGGAAACAGAAGTTCCCCAAAGTCAGTCCAAAACCTTCAAATAGCCATACCCTTTGACCTCTTCTATGGGTGAGCTGTGTCTGTGCATGCTCAGCCACTCAGTCATGTTCAACTCTTTGAAACCCCATGGACTGCAAACCTACAAGGCTCCTCTGTCCTTAGGATATCCCAGGCAAGAATACTGGACTGGGTTGTCATTTCCTTCTTCAGGGGATCTTCCCAACAGGGATCGAACCTGTGTCTCCTGCATTGGCAGGCAGATTTGTAACCACTGAGCAACCAGGGAAGCCCAGGGATAAGATATAGCAAATATGCATATGTAAGGATGTTTAAGGCAGTGATGTCTACACTAGTGAAACAAAATTGAACAAAACAAAAACAGGAAAGCTATCTAGATGCTCAAATCTTTTCCGAAGTAGAGTTCAAGGAAAATGGTTTTTAATAAAGGATTTTAGGGAAAAGAAAGGGGGAAATGCATATTCAGTTCAGTTCAGTTGCTCAGTCGTGTCCAACTCTTTGCAACCCCATAAATCGCAGCACTCCAGGCCTCCCTGTGCATCACCAACTCCTTGAGTTTACCAAAACCCATGTCCATCGAGTCGGTGATGCCATCCAACCAGCTCAACCTCTGTCTTCCCCTTCTCCTCCTACCCCCAATCCTTCCCAGATTTAGGGTCTTTTCCAATGAGTCAACTCTTCATATGAGGTGGCCAAAGTATTGGAGTTTCAGCTTCAACATCAGTCCTTCCAATGAACACCCAGGATTGATCTCCTTTAGGATGGATTGATTGGATCTCCTTGCAGTCCAAGGGACTCTCAAGAGTCTTCTCCAACACCACAGTTCAAAAGCATCAATCCTTCAGCACTCCGCTTTCTTCACCGTCCAATTCTCATATCCATACATGATCACCGGAAAAACCATAGCCTTGACTAGACAGACCTTTGTTGGCAAAGTAATGTCTCTGCTTTTCAATATGCTATCTAGGTTGGTCATAACCTTCCTTTCAAGGAGTAAGTGTCTTTTAGTTTCATGGCTGTAATCACCATCAGCAGTGATTTTGGAGCCACCCAAAATAAAGTCTGACACTGTTTCCCCTGTTTCCCCATCTATTTCCCATGAAGTGATGGGACCAGATGCCATGATCTTAGTTTTCTGAACGTTGAGCTTTAAGCCAACGTTTTCACTCTCCTCTTTCACTTTCATCAAGAGGCTCTTTAGCTCTTCTTCGCTTTCTGCCATAAGGGTGGTGTCATCTGCATATCTGAGGTTGTTGATATTTCTCTTGGCAATCTCGATTCCAGCTTGTGTTTCTACCAGCCCAGCGTTTCTCATGATGTACTCTGCATATAAGTTAAATAAGCAGAGTGACAATATACAGCCTTGACATACTCCTTTTCCTATTTGGAACCAGTCTGTTGTTCCATGTCCAGTTCTAACTGTTGCTTCCTGACCTGCATACAGGTTTGCAACAAATGCATATTACATCAGCTTAACTTTTAGAGCGAAGACCAGAGGCTC